>CM016619.1:100844430-102044430 GCA_005393395.2 Gossypium australe | reverse complement strand
AAATAAATGAAAAATGTGGGCTGTTATGAGTAAGGAACAGGTACGGCTAGGCTTGAGTGTGATGAAATTGAATGAAAATAATTTTATGAGCATAAGGACTAAAATGTAAAAATTTCTAAAGTTCTATGTTTAGTCCCGAACTACCTCTAAAGCATGTTTTGATCCTCGTAGGCTCGTATTAGAGACTTTATGATTAATTTCAAATGGTTTTAATTTGGACGCAAATTTATGACTCGGAATTGTATGATTGCTTGTGATGTGAGTTCAGTAATGCCTCGTACGCTGTTCTAGCGTCGAATATAGGTAAGGGGTGTTACATAACCTCTAAACGAGACATGATACTATACATATATGGTGGATACTAGATAACTCAGACTTTAACCCTACATAGTGTAGACAATCTCAAACCAACTAACATATATACCTTGCATAATTATGAATACACCCATATCATGTACTTATAATTTACTTTGGCGTATTTCCTCTTTAGAAATACATATACATACTTTCTTTCAGGGATTGTCCCTTAGACTCTTTCAATTCCATCGTAAGATTAACCATACCCAGTTAACTTTAGACGTATTAGATCCTTATCATAGCATTATCCATTAAAGAGAACTCGGAACTTTACCTAGATTTACCACATAGGTGGGTAACCAGATTTTGCCTTGTAGGTATTCCCAAATACGCCACATAGGCCTTTCATGATTTGCAATAAAGGCAACACAGAATATGCCACGCGGGCCAAACAAAATACACTACATAGGCTAAACATAATACGCCACAGAGGCCAAACAGAGTACTCCACAAAAGCAATACTGAAAATGCCACAAAGACTCGATTTGGATGCCATCAAGGCACCACATGAACTGTCATGTTTGCGATATGGATTTGTCTAAACTCAAAATCATATGGGGTTTTCCCATCATCACCCTGGGACACTCAAAAGGCTTAGTAGATAAATGTGGATCATCCACCCTTTCCAAAATGTGTCATGGCCATGGTCTTTTATCAGAATTTTCGTACCAAAATTTGTGTTTATTGTCTGATGAACTTCGTTGCATACCACTACGGTGTTAAAACTCACATCAAATTTCTCCCACATTTCCAATCACACTTCATGCATCTAACATAATTACACATTCATGTAGGCTATACTCATTTTCTTAACCAAACCATACTTCACACATAATAACCTGATCATGCATCACAATATACATTCCATTTACATACAGACATTTTTTCTTCATAGAATCACATACACCCCTACTTACGACACCTCGCATGCTTAACCATATGGAGATTATAAGAAGGATACACATTATATGTTCAGCAACCATTCAAGTACTAATGCATCATTATTCGAACATTGACCATAAGAAGAACTTCTTAAAATGACTTAGAAGAGTCGTGACTAGGGACTAACCTGATACTTACTTATACTCTAGCTTGGAGTCCTAGACTCAAGCATCCTTCTCGAACCAACAGGAGAAACTGCTTAAAGAACATAGTTACACCATTAAAAATCATTTACAGACAAATAACTAACATCTCAATTACAGACGACCCCTATACAGGGTCTCTTATCCACAACTCACTATTCATATACTTCTTAACAACCTCATTATTTCAAAAACGTAACATGCATAGCTATCAGACTTACTAGGAGGTGGAGTATCCACACATTAATTCAAAAACCTTAGCTTCCATCTTAATAAATGAAAAGATAAATTTAAGAAAGAGAGCCAGAGAGTAATATTGAAAGAAGAAAAAACCATCTAGATGAATCATTCTCACAATATATATATAGTTTCCTTTTAGTGAAACTTGACAAGTGTCAATTGTATCCAGAGTTTTTCCTAATAAACGGCCTATAAAGATCCAAGAGAGATATAATGAGGATCCTATACGTAAGATATTTGACCAATCAATTTAGTTGGCCCCTAACCAGATCACATTACAAAACTCAATTACCACACTGCTCAGGAAAACTAGGCGTACTATACAGTTGGCGATAACTCTTACAAGGCTTACTCTTCACTTGCCATAATCTTTTCTTACTTAGTAGAACAACCTAAGATAGAATATTTACTTATACGGTAGAACTTTACACCATCTCTTATTCGTCAAAAGACTACAAATGGGAGGGCGACACTACGCCGAACAGACAACTTTTTATCTATATGCCTTCGGATTGGGTCCGCTGGATTTATGGTGTGACATAATATAAGTTCTCTTTATGTATTATGATCCAACCAATTAATACCGCTTAGTATTAAAGTTTAAACATTAGACAACTAATAAGGAACATTTTCTTCAAATTTGCTTTGCGTTTAAAAACCATATGAGGATAATCTTACAAAATATATTAATTGAATCAATGAATTTGTTTTATTAACCACTCTATTCAAACAAACTACAAGTTTACAAACAAATATACTACACACAGGACACCAGATTCAACGCTTGTTATGCATGGAAAGCAATTGGATATTAAGAAAGGTTCTCATAGTTGTCTTACCACAGCCACCTAGGGGCCATGAAGTTATTATCATAGAACTGCCAGGGAGTGGGGTCACCTTTGATAGTTAAGACTCTTGGTGGCCTTAGGAGGAAGCATAACTCTCATCTTCTTTTTCTAATGAAAAAAAAAGAATAGAGAAAAGAATATGAAAATTTTGAGAAGGTTAAAACAAATAAAGCGAATTATGTTGAACTAAAAGGCATTGGTGTAAGACTTGCACTATGGTGGAAACGTAATATGGATATGATAGTGATGGATGTTGGGAGCAATACAATTTATATGGAGGTTGAGATTGGTAATAGGAGGCCATTATATAGAATTTTTTGTGTATGGACCTATTGACTTTCATAAAAAAAAAAGGAGGTGTGAGGGATGATTGAAAAGAAAGCTAGAGGGATTGAGGATGTTCCATGAATGTGTGTTGGAGACTTCAATGATATTCTTTATCATTATGAGAAAGAATAGGGTAATATGAAAGAGGAGAGGAAGATTAGATGGTTTAGAGACCTTATTGACTATTGTGGGTTGTTGGATTTATATTTTCAAGGTCTCAAGTTTATATGGAGAAATAAGACGTAAGAGGGTGAAATAAGAAAGAGACTTGATAGGACACTGCTAATTTGTTATGGGTGGAGTGTTTTACTAATGTTCAGGTTTTTAATCTACAATAATAGGATTAAACCATGCACCTATTATCGTGGATACTGAAAGTAAAGAGAAAAAGAGTTCGAGGAAATTTAAGTTTGAGATTTTTTGGACCGATAGTGAGAAGTGTGAGCAAGTGATTAAGGTTGGAGTTCTCATTTTAAGGGATCTAAAGCTTTTCAAGTTATTCGAAAGTTAAAGAAATGCAATATGATGCATATAAAGTGGTGTAGGGGAGTTTTTATCCTAATATAAGAGTTGTTATTGATGATATCACTAAGAAAAATAGCGAAGTTTCAGGATAAGAAGATGAGTAAGGAAACTTGTGAAGAGGTTAAGAAGTTGACTCTTAAGTTTAAGAAAGTATGAGAAAGAGAAGAATTTTTTTGGTTCCAAAGATGAAAATTGAAATGATTGCAATATAGAGATAAAAATACCAAGTTTTTTCATTAGACTACATTATAAAGGAGGAAGAGTAATAAGATTTTAAGTATCAAGGGAGAAAATACGTGCAAGTATGATGAGGAGAAAGCTATTTAAAATCAGATTATGGAGTTTTATAGGAAGTTGTTTACAATGGTTGGTAGAAGAGATTGGGGGGTATGGAAAGTGTATACTAGAGTTGGTAAGAGATGAAATGAATAATCTTTTTGGTGAGGGATGTTACTGGGAGGAGGTTAAAAATGTTGTTTTGGACTTTGTACTTTGAAAGCCCTTGGGCTGGATGGATTTACTGGATTTTTAAATCAAATGTATTGGGAAATAGTTAAAGGTAGTGTGGTTGGTGCAGTTAGGGATTTCTTCAAGGAGGACATATGTTGAAAGAAATTAATATAACTAGTGTACTCTAGTTCCAAAGGTGAGATACCCAAAAGAATTTGCTTAATTTAGGCCTATTAGTTTATGAAATTTTGTATATAATATTGTTTCAAAGGTTATAGTTAATAGAATAAAACCTTTTTATAGGGAAGCTAGTTTCTCCAAATCAAAGGGTTATTGTAGAAAAGAAACAGATTCAAGATAACATTTTGATTTTTAGGGAGGTATTCCACTACTTGAAGCTTAAGAAAAAGGGAAGAATTATATGGCAATAAAGGTGGACCTTAATAAGCCTTATGATAGGATGGAGTGAGATTTTTTGGAGATGGTTATGGGTAAAATAGGTTTTGTGACAAATGGATTGTATGAATTATTGAGTGTGTTTCTTCTGTGTATTACAATCTAATTGATCATGGTAAAACTTCAGGCAAATTTTTTCCTACTAGAGGTCTTATGTAGGGAGATCCCCTACCTTTTCCTTTTTTTGGTTGATGTCTTATCTAGGATAATTATTTTTCCTAATGAGTTAAATAGTTTTGCTAGAATCAAGTTAGGAAGAAAGTATCCTAGTTTGTTACATTTATTTTTTTTTTTCAAATGATGCTCTTTTTTTCTTACCAATTGACAAGAGGAATTATGATGCACTATGATCAATAATGGAGAAGTTTAGTAGAGGATCCAGACAGGTTGTGAGTTTCAATCAATATAATGTTATTTTTATTGTAAATGTGTCACAACAGGTTAGGTCTGAAGTGTATGCAAGGCTTCAGATTTTTGAGGCTCACAATCATGGAACATACCTTAGAATTCCTTCTTTATGGGGTAGATCAAAGTGTGTATCAATGAGTCATATTAAGGAAAGGGTTCTTCAAATGTTGCAAGTATGAAAGCAAAAGTTATTGAGCGTGGGAGGCAAAGAAGTGTTGATCAAAATAGTGGCTTGTGTGATCCCTACTTATACGATGCTATGTTACAAACTGCTTAAAAAGATTTGTAATGAGATCGATAGAGTCGTAGAAAAGTTCTAGTAAGGGAAACAAAAAGAGAAAAAGAAGATACACTGGATGGCTTGGGATGAACTTATTGTTAAGAAAGAAAGAGAGGGTATGGGATTCAAATATTTAATTTTTTAAAAAAGTTTTTACTTGCAAAGCAATGTTGGAGATGATAATGAACCTTCTGTCTTTATTAATGAAGGTTTTGAAAGGTGTTTACTTTCTCGATGTTGATTATATAGATGCAAGGAAGGGTGCTAAAGCTTCATAGGCTTGGGCAAGTCTTCTTGAATGAAGGAAGTTCTTGAAGAATGAGCTATTGTGGCTAGTTCGGGATGGGTAAAACATTAACATTATGAATCATAGATGGCTTGAAAAAGGAAAGTTAAGGCAACCAATGGGAGAAAGTGATCAAATTCCTCAGAAGGTTGCTAAAATAATAAACAAAAAGAAAATGAATGGGATTTGAATATAATAAGGGATTTTTCGACAGAGGACCAGGTTTAAGCAATTGAGAAACTTCCTATGGGGAGAGGTGAGGACATGACAAACTAATTTATCTTGGAAATGATGATGGCTTGTACACAGTAAGGTGAGAGAATCATTGTTTAAAGGACAAGAAAGGTAAAAGGTAGGTTAAGAAAGCATCTAGCTCAGTTGTTATTGATAGTAGAGTATTGAAATGGTTGTGGGCTTTAAATTTACCAAAATTTTTTTTTTTTTTTGTGGAGAGCTTAAGCTAATAATGTGGCTACTATTGAAAATCTTTAAAAAAAAAGATAAGAGAGTCTCTTATATGTTTAATTTGTGGAAATGAAAGGGAGATAATAGAGCTGTTTTCTAGTTATGTGAGTGAACTAACCCTATTTGGTTTGGTCTAGGGTATAAAATGGAAAGGATAGGGTGGGAAGTTTTGATGAATGGTTAATAAAAATGGTTAAGGTGAATGGTTTGAAGAAAGATCAGTTACAACTGTTGAATGTACAAGTTGCAGTTGCATACAAGGAAATCTAGAAAGGTAGATGTAATGTTGTAATGAATCATATGGAGCTTAATCCGTCGATGTGTGTGCAAATAATAAAAGAGAGAAGTGGGGAAGCTTTGATGACTCTTAGCAATTTAATTGGTCTAAGCCTGAAGACGAGGATGGTTTAAAGTGAATTGTGATGTAGCTTTTCACTTTAGGCAGGAGGGAGGTATAGGGGTTATTGTAAGGAATCATAAAGGGAAGTTGTTGGAAAAAAAGGGGTTTAGAAAATGCAACAGAAAATAAATTGAAGGAAAATAGAGTTTTAAATTTCTTTCCAAAACAAGATCTTGGTTGTCATATCTAAAGTAATAAATACTTAATCAAAATTGTACCTTTTTGACTCGTCTAGGATGAGCACTTCGACCGAGTAGTCTTCTTTGCTATCCTCAAGCTCACGTCTACCAAGTGTGGGCTCACTTTGAATAAAAAAATTCACAAAAATTACCAGTTGGGTAATTTCTCAATTTCTCTAAACTTTTGGGTCAAGTTTTAAATCAGAAAAATATCTCTAAAAATTTTCTAAAATAATCTCTTTAGAGAATTTTCTCTCTAGAACTTTCTCTTGAATTCAAGTTTGTTAAATAATAACCCAAAGCTCTTTATATAGGGAGGGTTTAGAGAGTTCAACTATGGTTAAGCTTAATCAATTTAATATTAAATTAATATAATATTAGATTAAATTTAATAGTAAATCTTATTAAAATAATAGAATGTTTATCTACAAGATAAACATTAAATTTAATTTAATATTAAGTTAATAAAATGCTATTAAGATAAGTAATAAATTTAATTTAATATTAAACTATTAAAATAATATTATTTTTAGAAGAGTTAATCTGAAATTAAATTTTCTAATAGAGTTCCAATACGAGTGTAACTCTTCTACTACTCAACCATCAAAGACCAACTGTCGCCAGCCACAGGGACGCCGCCGTCACAGCTGCCGACACCGTCGTGTCCGGTGGTGCAAGTGCGACACCCTTACAACACCCTGAGTCGGTTCAACTACTGTCGGTTTGGTTCGGGTCCGTGATGACTCGACTGGTCCAGTCTAGCCACCAGTTGGTCCGTTGGCCCAGTTTCACATATTGGGCCCGATTCAACCAGTTTTTGGGTCTTAGTTTCGGTTTTGGGCTCTCAAGCCCAATTTTTGATCTTAGGTCTAATTTTCAAGTTCAATTACCCATTGGGCCAATTGTTTGACTTGAAAATTAATTTCCAAAAATATAATATTAATTTTATTTAATTTGATTAATTTAATTTTACTTGATCAAAATTAATTTTTCCAAAAATCACTTAGATTTTCCAAATTAAATTTTCAATAAAATTCTTTAATCAAATTCTCTAGTTGAAAAATTCTCCCAACTACCTAGTTTAATTCCACATCGAATAAATTGACTCAATTAAATTAATTCCAAAATTGTAGAATTTTCTTCTAATTCAAATGCAGTCCGATCGAGCTTTTGTTGAGCTACCGGATGGACCAATCAAACATATACAATTAGGCTCTAGCAATTGCAATTATGTCTAGGAGTATCGTTTCGATACTTCACAATTACTTAATCATGGAGTCAGTCTATAAAGAGTACCATGATTGAAAACTTCTTATTGTATACTCTTTACGAAAACAATTCATCCAACTGTTTTGTCCAATGACCTCGCCATGTGTGTGTTACCCTTATATGATATCCTTGATTCCTTTGAGTTAAATCTATTTACTCAATACAATCTTATTTTATCTCATTGTCACCATTGTGTATTCTTAATGATTAATATGATCACTGTCAACAAATAACTGTGATAAATTACTCATTAGAGAATAAGAAATCTGTGCCCATGTTCCATATTTATCAATCCACACAATACCAATGAGAGGATATCATTAACTCTTTAATCGATCTATGAATTCCACTAGTTCTAGTAAAGTCATGTCATACACAAGTCATGTACCTAACATACTGGCTATGGGCTTGATCGTCTTTAGATATAAGCCTCCACTTATATCAAAGCAAATGAGTTGCATGCACATGTTCAATGACTAACTTAGGATTTAGGTAAATTACACCATGAACGTCACAAGTGAATTAATTCACAAATGGATTCAAAATTAATTCATCTTGGGTCCAGTCCAATATATCACTTTACCAATGAATACATCTATGTCTCTACTTGTAGAGTCAACTGGTCCGATATCCAAGACTGGCCATCTCCTCAATTGAAATTATAGATGACATAATAGTCCTTCTCAGTATTTGAATCATATGTTCACTTCGATTCTTTTACGGGATTACGGACTTATTTAGATTATCTACTAAAATAAGTTGTCTTTCTCACAATGTAAATATTCTTACAATGCCACTTATCTTTAGTTTAAACTTAGACAATCAATGAGCTAATATTTGCTTGTCACAATTTCACTATGAATACAAAATATAAAAGATAAATACAAAAGACATAAGAGTGAAATGTGAAATTAACCTTATTTATTTTTTCATCATTCAAATAAATAGAAAATAGTTACATGTTTACTACAATATGGACACATTTCCCAATAAATTCCCACTTCCCCTAGTAAAGTAAATGTGTCATGTTTCGTATTCCCATATCCTCGACGTGTTTTATAAAATCTTAGTTATAAGAGTCTTAATAAACGGATTCACAATGTTATCTCAGAAGCTACTTTCAACACATCTACAATTCCTTCAGCTACTGCCTCTCGTATCAAGTGATATTTCTGATTAATGTGTTTCGTCCTCTTATGACTTCTCATTTCCTTAGCATTAGCTATTGCAGCACTATTATCACAATACAATGTTATAGCTTTTTCCATACCAAGAATGACTTCAAGAGCGGTTAAGAACTTTCGAAGCCAAATTGCTTCTTTCGTTGCGTCAGAAGCAGCTACATACTCGACCTCCATAGTAGAGTCAACAGTACAAGTTTTTATACACTTTTCCATACTATGCCTCCATGGCCTAGAATGAATACATTTCCCGATATCAGTTTACTTGAATCTTTACATGCTTTGAAGTCTGAGTCAGTGTATCTAATAATAGTAACGTTCTCTCCATAATACACAAGCATATAATTGTTGGTTCTTTTAAGATACCTTAATTTACGCTTTACAGCTTGCCAAGGCCTGAGACCTAAATTCTCTTGATGTCAACTAACCATTCCTACTGCAAAATAGATATCTAGATGTGTGCAAAGCATTGCATACATAAGGCTTCCAACTACTGAAGCATATGGAATCTTACTCATATGCTCTATTTCTTTCGTTGTCTTAAGATAATCATCTAAATAAAGATGAAAACCTGATGTAGTCGGCTGAACGTCTGGCTTCGCATTAGTCATTGCAAAACATTCTAATACCTTATCAATGTATGAAGCTTGAGATAGAGTTATCGTTTTATTCTTTTGATCACTAAGGATTTGAATTCCAAGAATATAACTAGCTTCACCCAGGTCCTTCATGCAAAATTGTTGAGCTAACCACAATTTAGCCGATGACAATTCTCCCACATCATTTTTGATAAGTAGAATATGACCAACATACAAAACGAAGAAAACCATCTTTTGTCCTTTATACGCTTATAAACACAAGGTTCATCAGCGTTTTGCTCAAACCCAAAATTCTTGATCGTTTGATCAAATCTTTTATTGCATGAGTGGGATGCCTGCTTAAGTTCATAAATGGATCTTAGCAGTTTGCAAACTTTTTGCTTGTTTCCTTTGACAACATAGTCAATGAGTTGATCCATGTAAATGGTCTCATCAGGATAGCCATTCAAGAATGTTTTCTTGACATCCATTTCCCATATCTCGTAATCGAGAACAGCCACAATAGGTAAGAGTATGCGGATATACATGAGCATGGCTATCGGAGAAAATGTCTCATCGTAATCGATGTCTTATTTTTGTGTGTAGCCTTTCTCTACAATACTAGCTTTGTGTGTTTCCACTTTCCCTTCCACATTTCTTTTATTCTTGTAAATCCATTTACAGCTTATGAGTTTAATTCCAATCGGTAAGTCTACAAGTTCCCACATCGTATTAGATTTCATAGAATCCATCTTGGCATCCATGGCCTGTTTCAGAGCTTGGAATCAACACCCAGCATAGCCTCCACATAAGTGAGTGAATTATCATCCCTATGATTGGCTTCCGTATTATAAATACTGCCATCATTGATGAAAAAGTCTGGTTTCTTAGAAACTCTCACACTACGACGGATTCCCCTATGCTATTAATCATTTGTAGGTCTTTCTAAAACTTTTCCAGAATTGAACTTGGTGATTTTTCTACCACTCTCGAAAGTTCCTTGTGTACCACTTTTCTTAGGCTTAAAGTTATCCATGTAGTATTCCTCGAGGAAAGTAGCATTAGTAAAAACTTCAATCTTATTATCTTTCAAATTGTAGAATAATCCTCCCTTTGTTCCTTTTGGATATCTACAAACATGCACAATTTTGTCTGTGTATCAAACTTATTTGCATTCTTATCCAGAACGTGTGCCGGACAATATCATATTCTAAAGTGATTTAAAGCGGGTTTCTTTCCATGCCACAGATCATAAGGTGCCTTACAAGCAGACTTGGTTGGCACATCATTTAGAATATAGCAAGTTGTTTGTATCACATATCCCTAGAATGTAGTAGGGAGTGGTGAATAGCTTAACATTAAACGAACCATGTCAAGTAAGGTTCTATTCCTTCTCTTAGCTACGCCATTGTAACATCCTGAAAAGGGCCTATGCATTTTTGGTTTAATTGTATGAAATGACATGTCTTAAGTATTATGAATAAATTTTGAATATTTTTGGAAACCCGGAAATGTATGGAAAAGATTTAGAAATGAACATTTTGGAAACCTGAAAATGTATGGAAATGTTAAGTTTAAAAATGGAAAGTGAACATTTTTGGAAACTAGGAAATGATTTGGAAATGATTCAAAAGAGGAAAGTGAACATTTCTGGAAACTTGGAAATATAAGGAAATGTCAAGTTTAAAGAGCCAAACGAAAATTTTTGGAAACTTAGAAATGACTTAGAAATGTCAAGTTTTAAAGTTTAAAAGAGGAAACTGAGGCAAGGTGGCCTTAAGAGAAAAAGTATGTGAAATTTGACACACAAGCAGGCTTGGAAAAGTGGCCTGAAGATGCCACTTAGGGCCTCTGGAAATGGCGCCACATGCAAGGGTGTTGGGCCTGAGTTCGAGTCACATGGGAAGCAAATAAAAGAAGTTTTATTTTTGCTTCTAGAAGCACAGAGGTGGACGGCACAAGGCTTGCAAAAGAGGAGTTTCATTCTCTTTTAAATTCGGCTAATTAGGGGATAAATAAAGGATTTTGTTTTGGATTATTTCTAAGAGATAATAAGGATTATTCTTTATTTTAAAGAGATAAAGTTATCAAAATAGAAGAGTGGTGGCCAAGTAAGGGATTCCTTAGATGATAATTTCGGCTATAAAAGGAAGAAAATAGGGCTACTCATCAATTTTCTTTCTCTCCTTTCTTTGCTGAATTCCCTAGCCTCTCTTCTCTTCTCTTTGCCGAAAATTTTCCTAGCAAAAATCCCCTCTTCTCTTTTCTTTTTCCAAAGCCGAAAAACCCTCTGTTCAAGCCACAACTTCTTCCATTAAGTGCCGATTCTTCCTGAGCCTATTATCCCTCTCTTTTCAATTCAGTTGAAGCCGAATACATAAGTGATCATAGCCATCTAGTCTCCAAGTCTTCATAGCCGAATCTTTGAAGGGCTTCAAGTAAAGGAGTTGCCGATTTCTATATAAAAGGGTAAGATCCAATTCGGTTCTCATTCTCTTTCTTTTAGGCTTGTCGAAAACTAAGCTTTAATCTCTACTATTGTTTTATGGCCGAATCTACAAAGGATCTCTCGGGTTTCTACAAATGTCGACTACAAGGAAGAATATTTCGGGATTTCTAAGATTAAGGTAAGACGTATGTATATTCGGCCAAAGGCCATGCTTTATGTTTTGGATGATTAGATTAAATCTAACGTAAGGTTATAGGAAATTCGACATCCCTAGGAAAGCAAGGATTAATTTCGGGATTTGTTGGTGTCCCAATCGGCAACAAGGTAAGTTTAAGAATACTAATCCTACTAGGATTTGGAATTATGGCCGAATGGCTTTTCATTAAAGTAATAAGTGATAAATCAAATGTAGGGATTAAGGATCTAAGTATTAGATCAAGCTTTTCAGGATCTCAAGGAATTGCTAAGCGTATCAGGTGTGTACCCCACACTAATTTTTAATATGTTTTATGGCTATGTATATATATGTGATATTAAGAATATGAAAGTGGCTAAGGTACCGTGTTATGGTACTAAGTACTCAGGTACGTTTCCTACTCCTACTAGGAATATGAAAAATGTTATTTGTAACATGAGAATATGATAAGAATGTGAACTCTGGCATATTAATGCATATTACAAAATGGGGCATATTGGTTATTGAAAGGGGAAGTGAATGTGGTAACCTAAGACCACGAACACGGTGACCTAAGACCGTGATATCTGAATGTGGTGACCTAAGACCACAGTAATCTGAACGTGGTGACCTAAGACCATGAATGCGGTGACCTAAGACTGCGATATGAAGTGTAGCGGAAGGAGGGTCGACTTAGTAGTCCCCACGGTGTACAGGTTGGTACGGGGGAGTGTAGTGGATGGCTAATTAGGTTTGGGTTTGGGAATGCCTCATTAAATGTATTCTATGATTTGAATGTGTATCATATGTATGCCTGATTCTATTATGACTTAGTGTTGTGTACACATTGAGTCTGTTGACTCACCCCGTTGTGGGACCATGTTTCAGGTGATGAACAGTGATGGACCGGGGCGGCAGGACTTATGGTGGCCATGCTCATCTTGAAGTTGTTATTTTTGTTGGACACTTTATCTTTATTTAAGTACTCTGAATTATTTGGAAATTATTTGATGTAATAAGGCCATAAGGCCATAGTTGAATTGTTTTCCATTTATCTTATTATGTTTAGGAGTTTATCTATTAAAGTTTAAGTGATAATTTCTTTTAAACTAAACCCCAAATATTTTGTCACCTAAGATAAAAAAGTTTTTAATAAAAGAAAAAAAAATTGGATTCGTTTTCAACACAAGCCCAACCCAAACACATTTTTTTTTAATCACCCAAGTTTTTTTTTCTAAGTAACAAAAGAATTTGAAACCGGTTTACTTGAGGAACATACCAAATCTGGTCAAAGCTCGTGGGCCGGGTTTGGGGTGTTTCAGCCATTCTGTTGCGAAATGCCCGACATGGTGTAATGTGGAATTAACTTTATTTATTTATTTATTTATTCATCGTTCAAATAAATAAAAAATAGTTACATGTTTACTACAATAGGGACACATTTACCAACAGAAGCTTGCTACAGAACTTGCTAAGAGTGTTAAATTTGAACCTGAAATTGAAGCTAAAGCTTTTGTAGTTTGTGAAGGAATGGAAATTGTAAAAAAGATTGGAGTATGAAGGGTCATAATTTAATTTGATTCTTTGAAATTGGTTTAGCATTTTAATGATGTGTATAAAGAGAATATATGGAGGATATTCCATTATATACAAAGGATAAAAGATAGTGGTGCATGTTTTGAAAAGTTTATCCAACACCCTATGCCTGACCCGACCCCCGAATCCAGGTATGGAGCGTCACAAGTTGACCCATTTTAAAACACAACTTTCTTCTCTTCTTTGAAGATCAAACCATTATCCATTTTGGGAGATACCCTTTTTTTCCAAAGCAGTATTCCTTTAGTTTAAGACAATTTGTATTTTTCTTTTAAAGCACTATTTGAAAATATTAACCCTCCAACTTTAAAGATTAAAGATTTGCAGATTAATCCTTGGTGGTTATGTAAATTATCATCAATGAATCATAAATAATGTTATGTCGTCAAGGCTTCCATTCAACATAGAACATTTTCAAAATAACATTCAATACAAATTAAAAAATTCAGAATGGTGGTTTCTCACAACTGACCTAACACCCCATGTAATTACATGTTAACCACGCAATTAAGAAGGCTTACAAGATTTGGTTGTATCCCTTTGATCACCACACTTATCCTAATAACTTGAAAGGAAGAATAAACTAGGTAAGATCATAAGAACTTAGTAAGTTCCTGGAAGAACAATCCCACCAGGATATCAATCAAACATTAAAAGCAAAGAGATCCAACTAGTATGCCAAATTTGGCAGATAGAATACTCTAACATGTAGATCAACCAGAAGACAACAACATAGTCAAGCTTAGCCTATTGGCATATAGCACAGGTTTCTAAACTCGTATAAGACAGTCGCGAGCACATCTGCTCCATGAATGCACCACTTGTGTGGACTACCATTTAAGATTGACTAGCTCACTATTTATGTTTTCATGTAACATGAACTACCAAATGCACCCTTTTTCCACATACTCTTTTCCTTGTGCTACCTTCTAATCTTGGTTCCATTTTCCCTATATCTTTGTATCCTTTCATTTGTGCTTTTAACAACATCACCTCTGTATCCTCCTAACTCCCCTCATTGAATGAACACATGAGTGTTCCCCCGCAAAGATAGTTTTTCACCAATCACGGTTGGCATCTAAGTTTCATACAAGAGGCAAAACATTTTATCCTATGTCTTCGATATAATAAAATACAAAATCCCTCCGGTACTTCCTCACACCCATCTGGATACGGAGCTTGTGCACCAAGGAAAGAGTACTCATACCGTGTGTATACCAGGTTTTTCGGGTCTGTTTAACCTTATTTAACCATGCATGCACTAACTCTTTAATTAGGGGGTTCTCAAACATGAACACCATAAATAAATGATGAAGCCACTTACATGGTTGTATTGTACGTGGGAGTAAAGGATTTAAAACAGATACTAGACAAAAAGTATATAAGAACTCACCATAATACTTTACTTAGAGCTTTGTCTACTCTACTAGTTCTTTCCCTTTATTACTAAGACCTTCTCTTTTTTCTTTGGCTAAAATAATGGAACAACTTCTTTAAACATAAAAAATGACCAAGAACTTATAATACAGTAAGAATCTATAGACATGCAAACACCTTCTGGTTAAAAGTTTCCGTTCTAACTAGTATTCTAAGAGATTCATACCCATCCTTTCATAATTTAGTTTCTATATATTTGGTAAATGTTGAAGGAAGGTTTAAGAAATTACCAGTAGGCAACTAACACGAAATTTCTCTTTAAGTTTTTATAGTTAACACCCTTGTTAGCAAAGAAGAACTCTCCTAATTCCTTCGATGATAATAGAGTCTAGTGGAGAGAAGTTTTATGAATCCACTATCACGTTATCCTATTTATAGATAACCCATGTCTAAATCCAAATCAGGATTATCTCTAATCATTACTCGTTCTGGCATGCTTCCACTAATTATCACATTCTACAAGGCTCTACAAGTGTCCTAATTATTGACACATTGCCTCCACTAGGACGCCAGGTGACCTAAACTTATCCCACAAGACAACGTACTTACTTAGGTAACGACTCTAAAAGACACAATGGTGGCGATCTTATTACTGGGAAAGTTCACCTAATAAGGTCTTCGCCCTAACTATAATCTCATTATCACTCTGACTGGTACTCTACAGTATTGGCAAATTTCTTCATGGTAATCTGCCATGAAGCTACTCACCTTATCCGGCTTTAGTTTTGCAACTTACATGGACTTCACTGGTGAAATCTCCCAAATCGATCCGCTTCGCCAGTCTAGGGTGTGACAACTCCCCTTATAACAGCCCGATTTTGGGCCTAGTCGGAACAATGGTTTCGAGACCACAAATCCGACGAGGAAACAAAATATTTTATTCCATTTTTATGGTCTACGATTTCGTTAAAATTTCGTTCGAAAATTTTGACGTTTGGGCACTCAATTTAGTCAAAAGGACTAAATTGTAAAAAGTGCAAAAGTTGAGTTCTACATGTTAGAGGTGTCCAATTGTTATGAAATTTTAAATTTAAGGTCCTTAAATGGTAATTAGACCATTGGATAATTTTTTGGACAAAAATGGATATTAAATAAGTGAAATAGATTATTTTTAAGTTAGGGGCATTTGGGTCATTTAGTGATTAAATGACATAATAAACAAAATAAAAGCCAAATTTTTGTCCATCTTCAACCCATGGCCGAAAATTGCATGGAGAAACCATGGCTAGGGTCAAGCTTCCAAGCTCGATTGTAAGTCCGTTCTAGCCCCGTTTTTAATGATTTTTACGTTTTTGAAATCCTCGTAACAAGATCTATCTATTTCTACCAATAGTTTGAGATATGGTTGAAGTCTAGGGTTTTGACCCATGATGAATATATGTGTATTTTGATGTTTAAAGGTAGATTATGGATGTTTACTGTTACAGAAACGACTTTTACTAAGTGATTTTCGATAAAGATGCTAAAAATGACTAATTTGGAAAAGTTATAAAATGTCATAATAGTGTGAATAAGTGGAAATTGTGGGCTACTGTAGTTATGAAAATGGTCTGACTAGGCTTAAAATACAAAGAAATTATATGAAAATCGTTTTACGAGCCTAGGGGCAAAAGAGTAAATATGTTAAACTTTAAGGGCAAGAATGTAATTTTGTCATAATAAGATTTTTGGATCAAATTGAATAATGTGACTAATAAATAGACTAAATGTGATATTATAGATCAAATAAAATGAGGTTCGAACCTAGAATGGAGGAAAACAAAGAATATGACGAATAAGTCCTTTTCACCGATTGTGCTACCGAGGTAAGTTTGTATGCAAATAATGCATCTTTTTTACTTACGTTTTTATATTCTGATAAATGGTATGAATTGTGGCTGAATATTTGATGTAATTAACAAAATATCGACAAGTGAGAAATTTCTCGGTTGAACCTTAGGAATAAAAATGGATACGAGTGACATGTTCACTAGAAACCTATGTGAAATCTAAGTGAAATAAGTGATCCGGGTGCTGGCCTATGCGTTCTACCGGTGGCTGAGTTATCCAGCATGTGTTACAGATACTCGATAGCTTGTGTAAGTAGCACCGTGTAGTTTCGTCATGACCAACAGCTTGTGTGAGCAGACCCGAGATTGTGACTATGTGAAACGGGTGCTGGTCTTATAAGTTCTACCAGTGGTTGGGTAATCTAGCATGTTTTGCAGATACCTGACAGCCTGTATGAGCAGCACTGAGTAGTTACGTATGACTGACATCTTGTGTGAGCAAACCCGTGAATGTGATTAGCTCGAGAGTGAGCCTCTGTGAAAAGTGTGATATGAAGTATCTTTAGCTACAAGTGTGGCACTTATGTGCAAATTTCCGTGTATCCGTTATTATTCTGATGCGTTCAACGGGAAATGACTAAGTATAAACAAATATGACTAAGTGATGAATAAGTGCAGGTATGTGTGTGTAAATTTATGAGCAATGTGCTCGATAGGTGATCGAATTTTGGTAAGTTTGATAAGGGGTAAGCGTTACTATGAAAGTTAATACAAAGAAATTATGAAAGAGTAAAATTTGCAGTAAAACAGTTTTGGGACAGCAACAATTATGTGTCTTTGAAAAATCACAAAAAATGGTGGAAATTGAATTAGTAGTTGAATAAGATATGAAATTAAATCATATTGAGTCTATTTTCGCATAAAAGAAACGGTGTAAGCGGAATTTCATATTCTGAGATATTTGAATTTTTGTGACAGTGTGAGAATGATTTCGGAATCCCTTGTTACGACTTCGGAAAATCAATAAAACTTGTATTAAAATAATTATAGGTTATAATTTATATGATTAAAATTCTTAATGAGTCTATTTTCAAAATAAACAAATGGGAAATCATCCGAATCCCGTACGAGTAGATAATTAATTTTTAGTGAAGAGGGGTCGAAATTGTCGAACAGCGGAACAGGGATGAATTTAATGAATAAACTGTACTTATTGGCTAAACCAAAAATTCTGAAACTTTTATGGTAATAAGATATGCAAGTCTAGTTTCAGGAAAAATAGCGGATTTTAATTTGGAGTTCTGTAGCTTAAGATATAAATAATTTAGTGACTGTGACTCGAGTAGACAGCTTGAGATGGACATGAATAAATACTGGAAGTATGTGCAATTATGATTGTATTATCTTGAGAACATATTGTGAGGATTGGTAAAAACATCTTAATTAATTGCTTATTATTTACGTGCTAACTTACTAATCTATATAGCTTACACCCCTTCCTTTCTTTTTTCCTATAGTGTCACAGATGCTAGCTCGAGTTGGAGGTCGTCGGAGATTCTATCACGCTAAGAAGCTATGGATTGGTATCAATGATTTTTATTCTAGCTTTTTAATTCTATGGCATGTATAGAGGCTTGTTCATTTGTGTACATGCTATTATAAGTTGGCCTAGAATATTGGCCTATGCTAATTGAAGGTCATTTTTATATAAGGCCATTTGATGTTGCCAATATTTGTTATGTTATAAGTCTATGATGAAGCATTACATGTATGTGCATGCTTGTTTGGGTTGGATGAGTGAATGTGTGATAATTATGTGTGGCAAATACTAAATGTGAATGGTTGAGTAAGTTATATGCTATGATTAGTTAGTGTGTGTCTGGTTGTGCATGATGAATGTGATTTATAAATGGTGTGCGAATGCCATGATATGGTTATTGGGATGCCTAAAAAATTGCCATGTGTCTGTTGACAAACTTGGTATAAGTGTTCAAGAGTTTCTGGATGGAAAAAGGCTTGGTAAATAGCCTAACTTTCATCCACAAGGATGGCCACACGGCTTAGCACACGGGCATGTGACTTGGCCGTGCGACCCTAAATGGTTGATGAAGTCATAAATAGAGAGTTACACGGGTCGAGGCCACAGGTGTGTCCCAAGCCACATGGGCGTGTGGCCTTGCTTTGTGGTAAAATTTTCTAAGTATTTTAAATTTCTCGGTTTAGTCCCAGACCATTTCCAAAGTACGTTTTGGGCCTCGTAGGCCCGTAATAGGGACAATATGATTATGAATGAAAAGTTTTAAATTTGAATGGAAATTTGTGACTCAGAAATGATCGGTTATATGTGATTAAGTCCAGTAATGCCTCGTACCATATTCTGGTGACAAATACGGGTAAGGGGTGTTACACCCCCACCCTAAAAATAAATTTCCTCCTCAAATTTCGTACCTATGAAGAGGTACAGGTTTTGATCTCTCTTGGTGCTTTCCATCTCCCATGTAGCTTCCTCTACCTTATGGTTCCACCACAGTACTTTAACCAAAGGAAACTCTTTGTTTCTAAGCATCTTAATTTCCATATCCAAGACACATATAGGTTTTTCCTCGTATGACAAATTTGGTTCTACCTCCAACATTTTCAATTTAAATAAGTATTCGAATTAGAGTGATATTCTTACAACATTGACACATGGAATACATCATGAATTTTAGATAGTTCTGGTAGGAGGACTAAACAATATGCTACTGGCCCAATACGCTCCAGAATTTCGTAAGGTCCAATGAACCTCGGGCACAGTTTCCCCCTTCATCCAAAGTGAATAATCTTTTACCAATATGAAACTTTAAGGAAAAATTTGTCACCGACTTCATAAAACATATCTTTCCTTCTTCTGTCCACATACGCCTTTTGACGATCTTGAGCAACCTTCAAGTGAATCATGATGGCCATAACTTTTTATTTCGTTTCACAGACTAAGTTTAGGCCAACTAGATTCTTCTCACCAAGCTTCATCCAACATATCGATGATCGACATTTTCTTCCATATAGTGCCTTAAAAGGAGGCATGCCCAAGTTGGCATGATAACTATTGTTATAGGCTAACTCCGTCAAAGGTAAATACTTTTCTCAATTCTTCCCAGATTGTATGTCGGTCTGTGGATAGAAAGCGATATTGAACCAAAGTTTGGTTCCTAAACAAATCTGTAATTATTTCTAGAACGTCAACATAAATTTAAGATCTTGGTTTGACACAATTGAAAAAGATATGCAATGCAAGCGAACTATTTTCGAGATGTATAGCTCCATTAACTTTTCCAACAAGTAGTTCCTTTGCACTGCCACAAAATGAGCTGACTTCGTCAATTGATCTACGATTATCCAAACAACATTCTTCATGGATGTATTGGTGGGTAACCCCGAAACAAACTTCGTTATCTCCTTTTTCATTCTTGGCTACCAAAATAAATTCTTTAAATCTCTATACATCTTTACACTTTTAGGTGAAAGGAATAGGGTACTTGATGAGCCTCTTTCATAATTTCCTTTCTCAGACTTTCGTCATTGGGAACATACAGCCTTCCCATGAAACGTAACTCTCCTTTACCCATGCTAAAATTATTAGCATTCCCAGACTTAAGGTGTTCCTTTATCTCCTTACATTGTGTGTCCTACAATTGATATTCCAAAATTTGAGATAAGAATATAGGTCGTGCCCTTAACTTAGGGAGAATTGACCTATCACTCTCTAGATATACTATTGCTCTCAAAGAAGCCAAATTTGATACAGTCTTCCGACTCAAAGCATTAGTAACCACATAGGCCTTGCCTAGATGATATTCGATGGTCAAGTCGTAGCCCTTTAACAACTCGATCCATCTTTTATCTCCTTACATCTTGTGGTCAAAGAATATACGACATTTCTTCCTATAGTGATAATGCCTCCAAATATTTAGGGCTAACACCATGAGTTGGGTTGTTCCTCTCACGACGATTGAGTTGGCGTGACGCGTAAGCAATCACATTTCCTTTCTACACGAGCACACACTGTAACCTATTCAAGGATGCGTTTATAAATACAACATATTCTACCCTCGATTTTGGTTGACATAACACTGGGACTTCAGTCAACACTTTTTTCAACTAATCAAAACTTTACTAACATTCTTTAGTCCAGTGGAACTTCTCATATTTCTTTATCAACCGTGTCAATGGCATTGCTATTGTAGAGAACACATTCACGAACCTTCTGTAATAACTCACCAATACAAGGAAATTGCATACCTCAGTAACGTTTTTCAACGGATTCAAATCAAGTACAGCCAGTATCTTATCGGGATCTACTTTGATTCCTCCTGTAAATAATATGGCCTAAGAAATGGACTTCCTTCAGCCAAAATTGGCACTTGATGAATTGGCGTACAATTTATTCTCCCGAAGGACACTTAAAACTATCCGCAAATGTTCCTTATGCTCAGCCTCACTTTTTGAGTAGACTAGAATGTCATTAATGAAGACAATGACATAGCGATCAATGTAAGGATATAATACTCTATTCATCAGATCCATGAATACTATTGGTGCATTGGTTAAACAAAAGGGCATCACTAAAAATTCATAGTAACCATAATGTGTATGAAATGTTGTCATCGAAATATCATCCCCTTTTATCTTTACCTGATAATATCCAAACTGAGTGGTAGAACAAACCCTCAATCCTGGCAACAGATACTTGTTCTTTATGGTTACCTACTTTAGCTGCCTATAATCAATACACAGCCGAAGGGTTCCATCCTTTTTCTTAACAAAAAGTATTGGCGCACCTCATGATGAAACACTTGGTCTGATGAACCCCTTTGTGCAACAATTCTTGCAGTTGAATTTTTGACTCCTTGAACTCTACCAGGGCCATTCTATAAGGCACACTTGAGAAAAAGACAGTTCTCAGTGTCACATAAAGAGGGAATTTCACATCTCTAATTGATAGAATCCTCGATAATTTTTTTGACAATGACGTCACGAAATTTGTTCACAATGGGTACTTGTCTGAAATCTTCCTTCAATATCTTGGAATCTAGGATATGTGCCAAATAGGCATATCCACCCTTAACCAATAACCTTTGGGTTGAAATTGTTGAAATCATATTGTCTCTAACGTCTTGCTTTATTCTAGAGACAAACACCTTATCGGTATTGGTTGATATTAAACATTCCCCTCGGGATTTGCACTCAACCACAACACTATGCCTTGTCAGCCAATCTAGTCCAAATATGGCCTCGAACTCATGAAAGCATAAAAGCATCAAATCCGCCAGAAAAACATGTCCACCATAACTTACTGAACAATTTTTTACCATTCTTTTTACCACAATACTCTGGCTTAGGGGATTTGTGACTAACATATAACCTTTGTGAAGGTAATTCTAAGACTCCATCCGATCATAAACTTATCACAAATATAAAAATGGGTAGACCCAGGGTCTATCAATGCATATATGTATGTGTTAAATAGAGAAAAGTTACTCGTAATAACATCATGGGCTTCGACATCCTCCTTTTCCTACATTATGTACACCATGGCTGAAGCTTTCGGGTTGGGTCTGGTTGTATTTCTTATTGGGGTTCCCTGGACCGATCCTGATTTAACCATCGTCCCCAATTTTACTTCTGGTTGGGGTTTTCTACCCACCTGTACAGATTGCGCAGTATCCCTTCTACTCTTACGGGATAATCTTTCCTATAATGGTCCTCGGCTTCACAATTAAAACATCCCCTAGTGATCCTCCAACATACGCCATTATGGTTATTACAACAACTGTTACAGATGGGAAGTTTCATTCTTTGGGACCCTCATGTGCTGGCCATAGACATAGCGTGGTGTACACTCCTTTTTCATTAGAAGCCTTCAATTTGTGACTCCTTGGCTGGGGCAGTAGAATACCCTCTAACATCTATGGGGTCCTTTGAAACCAGCATTGGACATTGCATCAGAAGCTACATGTTCGCTCATTTTCCTATCCTTGACCCTATTTCTTTCTTTAATTGTTGCTTCCATTCTTTAGGCCTTAGTGGACAAAGCTGTAAAATCTCTAATCTCGAGGGAAAATAGTAGTACCTCAATTCTTCATTCAAACCTTCCTCGTCTGAAACCAAATCCTTAGTGTACTTGCTTAGCCTAATAAACTCCTTCTCATACTCAAACACTGCCACTTTCCCTTTTTTGAGTTCCAAAAAGTCCTTCATTTGTTCAATAAAGAGTCTATTGACAAACTTTTCCTTAACCTTCCTTAGGAAAAAGTCCCAATTCACCAGATCTCTTAGGACCATGCTAGTTATTAAAGTCCACCACTGATATGCCTTATCCTCCAATAGAGAGATGGTGTATCTTAAAGTCCTAGTTTGGAGCACTGCAGCTCCTCAATCACCTGAAAAACTCGAGAAAGCTAGTTTTCTGCTACAACTAGGTCATCCTCAATCACCTCTTTGGCACCCTATTTACAGATGGTCTCCACTGAGTCCCCTCTAGACACTGCTACAGTTGGAGCTAGAGGTGCACGATATGTTGCCTGTGCGACCTCTGTTGCCCCTGTTATCTTCACTTGTCTCACTAATTCGTCATGACATCTGTGGGATGAGGTTTGGGTAGCTCCCATGTAATGTTCAAACCATTTTCCCATAACGTGCCCTATCATTTCCATTAAGGCATCTCAAGCCTCGGTTACTAATACTCCCCTACTCAAAGATAGTGCAAGGTTGCTCATATGTGGATGAGCTTTACTTTGTATTTTCTCACTCTCATCTTCCCTAGCATTCACTGGCATGCTTCTTTCTTTGCTACAATATACACAATTTTAATTAACCCTAATATGGGAAAGACAACAAAATATAAGTAACATGTATTGCGGGGTTTCTAACTGATATTGGTTTTTAAGAATCGATTAAACTAAAGCTCTAATACCAACTAAACTTATAACACCTATGCCTAACCTGATCCTCGGATCTTGTTACGGAGCATCATAGGTTTACCCGATTCGAAAACACAACGTTCTTCTCTTTTTTGAAGATTAGACCATTATCAATTTTAGCGGATACCCCTTTTTCCAAAACGGTATTCCTTTAGTTTAAGATCATTTGGTTTTTTTAAAGCGTTATTGTTAAATATCAACTCGTCACATTTAAAGAATAAAGATTTGAGGATTAATCCTAGGTGGCTATCTAAATTATCACCAATAAATCATAAATAGAATTATGTTGTTAAAGCTTCCATTCAATATATGATGTTTTCAAAATAACATTTAATATAGATTAAAAATTTTAGAATGGCGGTTTTAACAGTTGACCTAACACCCCCAACAATTACATGTTAAACACGCAATTAAGAAGGCTCACACATGGCCGTAGATTGGGCTGTATCCCTTCAATCACCACTTATCCTAAGAACCTGAAAGGAAGAAGAAACTGGGTAAGTTTATAAGGACTTAGCGAGTTCCTAGGAAGAATAGAGGATGACACCACAATCATGCTCCGCCTGTTGATGCACAGCACGGGTTTCTGAACTCATATAAAACTGTCACGGGCATATTTACTCCACGAATACACCACTTGTGTGGACTATTTAAGACTGACAGGCTCACGTTTATGTTTTCATGTAACATGCACTACCAAACGCACTTTTTTTTTTCACGTACTCCCTTCCTTGTGCTAGCTTCTGATCTTGGTTCCCAAAGAACCCATTTTTCCTGTATCCTAATATCCGCTCATCTGAGCTTTATAACATCACCTTCATATCCTTCTAACCCCCTCCTTGTATGAACACATGAGTGTTACTCCGCAAGGTTGGGTTTTCACCAATCATGATTTGCATCTAAGTGTTATACCAGAGGCAAAATATTTTATCCTGCGTCTTTAATATCATAAAATACAACATCCCTCCGATACATCCTCTCACCCATTTGGATACAAAACTTTTGCACCAAGGAATGAGTACTTATACTGTATGTATACCAGGTTTTTCAGGTCTATTTAACCGTATTTAACCATGCATGCACTAACTCTTTGATTAGATATTCTCAAACATGAACACCAGATACAAATGACAAAGATACTTACTTGGTTGTATCATACGTAGGAGTAAAGGATTTAAAATAGGTACCAGACACAAAGTACAGAGGAACTCACCAAAATACTTTACTTAGAGCTTTGTTTATTCTACTGGTTCTTTCCCTTTTTTATTGAGACCTTTTCTCGTTTCTTTGGTTAAAATAATGAAACAACTTCTTTAATCATAAAAAATGACCAAGAACTTATAATACAGTAGAAATCTATAGACATACAAACACCTTTTGGATTAAATTTTTTGTCCTACCCATTATTCTAAGAGATTCTTACCCATTCTTTCGTAATTTACTTTCTATCTATTGGTAAAGCTTAAAAGAAGGTTTAAGAAATTACCAATAAGTGACTAACACGAAAGTTCTCTTAATTTTCTCTCCTAGTTCCTTCAATGATAATGGAGTCTAGTGGAGAGAAGATTTATGATCATAAATCTTCTATCCACTATCGCGTTATCCTATTTATAGATAACCCATGTCTAAATCTCAATTAGGATTATCTCTAATCATTACTCATTCTCGCACGCTTCCACTAATTAACACATCCTACGAGGGTCTATAAGTGTCCTACTGACACGATGTAAACTTATCTTGCAAGTCATCATACTTACTTAAGTAACGACTCTAAAAGAAACACAGGTGGCGATCTTATTAGCAAGAAAGCCCGTCTAATAAGGTCATCGCCCTGACTACAATCTCGCTATCACTCTGACTGGTTCTCCGTAGTATTTGCAAAGTTCTTCGTAGAAATTTTCCACGAAGCTACTCACCTTATCCGGCCTAAGTCTCGCAACTTAGGTGGTCTTTTTCGGTGAAATATCTCAAACCGGTCCTGTTCACCAAACTAGGGTGTGACAATTTAAATGTACTTGGATATGTAGATAAGCAAATAGAGCTACAAATTGGACAACAAAAGAAGTAAAAAAGAATATGTATAATGTCAATTGGGTGGAACCATTCCCATATTCTCTTTCCAAAATTTTGAACAAAGATGGGCTGCCAGCTCCCCCGTGAGGTGTTTACGTGTTGGTCCTAAATTTAAGGACATTACAAGTGTTTGTTGTTTTCTCACTCTTAAAGCTAGGATGTTTTCTCACTCTTAAAGCTAGGATGTTTGTTGTGTTGATGTGTACTATTGGTTCTCTTTTTAATAATATTTTATTTTTATAAAGAAAAAAATCAAATTTGATACATTTAAATAAAGTACTATAAACATTTGTGAGCCTTGGTTTTATGATTCTTAGCCAGAACATACAGAATCAATCAATCAATTTTGAAACTATTAATTACTTTTTACAGAAGATTTGAACAAAAAATTTAAACATTAAATAGATAATCTAAAATTTAAGTTATTTTTATGGGAAAAATAATTAATAATGTATATGTACTTAGGATATACTGACATGGAAATTCTTCCCTTTAGCTACTTCTGTAACACCCCTCACCCGTATTCAATGCCGGAATAGGGTTACGGAGTATTACCGGTCATACAACACATTTAAACACACTTTTCTCATACATTTCATCAATACATGCAATCATCATTCAATCTCAATCACTTTGTCCCTAATACGATCCTATCAGGCCCTAAACATGCAATAGGAGTGATTCAGAACTAAACTGATAACCCGAGAAATTTTTTCAACATAGAGAAAATTTTACTCAAAACAAGGGGCACACGTCCGTGTGGCCAGGCCGTATGTCTCACACAGCCACCAGACACGCCCGTGTCTCAGGCCGTGTGAACATTCGAAATGGAAGCACATGGCTGTGTCCCAGCTCGGGTCTTACCCTGTGTCCAAACCAGTGAGCTTACTGACTTGGGTCACACGGCCAATCACACTCACGTGTGTCTAGCCCGTGTGCCCTTCGAAGTGGACACAGACGCTGATAAACCATAATTATAACATATTTTAATCCCACATTTAGCTTGTTTTTGGATGATTTATTCCTCAATTTATGTAAAAAGGTGCTCTTAATCCTTTCTTTTCATGTCTTATACCTAGGATAGCACCCGAGGATAAAAAGAACATAAAACGGGCACAAAATGAAGTAAATGGACCACATCACAAAATTGACACGACCTAGTCCAAATAGCACACGGCCGTGCCTTGTCAAGCATCTAGAACACGGCCTCAACCCCGATCTACACGACCGTGTCTCAACTTAGAAATCCGGACACGGATTGAAGACGAGTCACACGGGCGTGTGACATGGCCGTGCCCCTGTCGTGGCTTTAGACAATTTCAGTCGGAAAAGGATACTTAGGGAGAAAGAATCGCATTACAAGAGCCTATAAATAACCCCTAAGTACCACCTTTGAAAGAGGCGGTTAGCTAGGCCAATGAGCCAAGCCGAAAAGGTCAGAGTTGTGGGAATCACTCGAAGTTAGCCAGTTGATCCATCCAAAGAAGCCGGAATTCTACTCAAGAAGGCGGATTTCTCCTTCAATTCTTTCAGGGAGTTTTAGGGATTTCTTACGTTTTGTTTTATCTTTTCTCTTGAGATATTTTCTTTATTTGTTATGAACTAAACCTCTCAGATACTTGAAGTGGATGAAACCTAGATGAATCTTGTTGTCGTTTTCTGAATTATATGATAAATACTTAGTTTGTTCTTAATTATGTGTGCTTAATTCTTGAGTTAATATTTCGCGGATATTGATTCAAGTTTGATGTGCTTAGGTAGTGGAGGAATAGACCCTGCCTAAGAGTAGATCTAGCATAATTAAGCGGAGTTGATCGCACGCCTAGAGATAGGGTGACGAGATTTTGCCGGATTAGGGTGAAACCTAATATGGGAATCCATAGATCGATTTACTGCTATTCTAGGGGGTTATTATAAGAGAACGAGAGTTCCACTAATTAACCTAGGGTTAGACATTATTCGCCTCGAGAGAGGGTTTAATATATGTTAGGGAGTCCTACGGATCAAACTAAATGAATAAATCGTATGGTTCAGTGTTAGATAACAAGTGAAGTCTAGGTCGATTCTTCCTGAGGGTATCGTCGTGATCAACTGAGTTTTTCTTCTAGTTATTCCCCAATTCGTTCTTTTTGTCTTTGCGTCTTTAGCTTAGTAGTCGTTAATTTAGATTAAAGCAACTTCACTTTATTTTAGGCTAAATAATAAAAAGAAAATTAGTATTAGTACTTTTAGTTCCTTTGGGTTCAACAATCCGGTCTTGCCTAAGCTATACTACTGTTCGATAGGTACACTTGCCTTTAATCATTGTCAGAGTTAGTTTCCAGGTCTGATCATTCGTTTTATAAATTTTAAAGCTCTGATTTCAGCGATAAAGTTTTTGGCGCCGTTGCTGGGGAACGAAAACATTAAGAACACTCTATTTTTATTACTTTAGCCATTATTTTTTTCTCTTTTCTTCGCAATTTACTTTTATTTTTTTTTTTTAGGTTAAATTTTAATTTTTGCTAAATTTTCCTTCTTTCTCTTTTCTCAGCAGGTACCTCTAGTTTATGACTAGAAGGAACCCGACAGGACCTTTGGTATACGATAGTGAAATTGAAACTACCATTCATAGGACTCGCAGAGAAATCAGGCGAGCCCTAAATTACATAAAGGAAAATCAAGAAGGCAGATCCAATCCTACTAAAGGGATGGACGAGAATAACTCACCACCACATGATGTGGGGGAGAACAATGCTCCACGTACAATATTTGATTATGCTAAACCGCATTTAACAGGAGCGGAATCAAGTATTGTTAGGCTTGCTATAGCTGCTAACAATTTTGAATTAAAGCCTAACACAATACAAATGATTCAACAGTTTGTTCAATTTGATGGTTTGCAGGACGAAGATCCAAACACTCATATAGCTAACTTTTTAGAGTTCTGCGATACCTTCAAAATATATGGCGTTTCTGATGATGCCATACGTCTTCGGTTATTCCCTTTTTCATTAAGTATTAAAGCCAAACAGTGGTTAAACTCGTTACCATGAGGGTCAATCACTATATGGGAACAGATGACTGAAAAATTTTTATTGAAATATTTCCCACGGGCCAAAACGGCCAAATTACAGAATGATATATCTTCTTTTGTACAAATGGATCTAGAGACATTATACGACTCATGGGAGAGATACAAGGATCTCTTGAGAAGATGTCCACACCACGGTCTACCCTTGTGGCTACAAGTCCAAACATTCTATAACGGTGTAAACCCCTCAACGAGACAACTAATCGATTTAGCCGCCGGTGGAACCCTGAACAATAGAACTCCTGAAGCAGCCTACGAATTCATTGAAGAGATGTCACTGAATAACTATCAGTGGCAAGTGAGAAGGACGAAACCGACAAAATCAGCCGGAGTTTACAACCTCGATGCGATAACCATACTATCAACGCAGGTAGAGATGATGAATAAAAAGATTGATAGTTTTTGTTCTTCACAGGCACATCTAGTCATGCAGTGCGACGCAAGTGGAACCGTGGCGAATCCTGAGTACCCACCCTACCAACCAAAAGCAGAGAACGAACAAATGAACTACATAGGTAATAATTTCAGATTCAATAATAATCCTTATAGTAATACGTACAATCCAAGTTGGAGGAACCACCCAAATTTTTCATGGGGAGGTCAACGAAATCAAGAAAATCAAAGGCAACAACCTCCTCAAAACTTCCAAAATCAGCCCTACCCGCAAGAGAAGAAGCCAAACCTCGAAGAGATGCTGACAAAATTTATGACAAACACGGAAAATCGTTTCCACGAGACTACGAGAACAATTAAAGACAACGAGAAACGAGTTAGGGAACTTACTAAGTCAGTCAAGGAAGTCACTAATACAGTCGAGCAACTTGCAAAACTAAAGTCTGAACGACCACAAAGACGTCTACCAAGTAATACCGAGATTAACCCTAAGGATCAAATTTAAGCCATCACAGATCATGATAGCAAAGGGTTAGACAAACCAAACTAAGAGGTAGACGAAGGTAAAATAGAGGTAACGCAAGAAAAGCCGAAACCGGTATTCAAAGAGTACCAACCTCGTATACCTTATACCGAAGCAATGAAAAGAGACATTTCAGAAGAATAGTTCGGTAAGTTTCTTAAACTTTTAAAGAAATTACATATTAACTTACCTCTTCTTGAAGCTCTTTTTCAGATGCTAGACTCGAGGAAATTTCTAAGACAGCTCTTGACAAATAAACGCAAAATAGATGAAGAGCACCATGTGGAATTAAACGCAGCATGCGAAGCAATGTTACAGAATAAACTACCACGAAAGCTAAAAGATCCAGGGAGTTTTACTATTCCATGTTTAATTGGTAGTTTAATTATTGATAATGCGTTAGCTGATTTAGGGGCAAGCATAAATGTCATGCCTTATACATTGTTCAAACGACTAGGTCTAGGGAAGCCCAAACAAACTAGGATGAGCATTCAATTAGCTGATAAAACGGTTAGAATTCCTAGGGGCATTATCGAAGATGTTCTTGTCAAAATTGATAAATTTGTTTTCGTAGTAGATTTTGTTGTCTTAGACATGGATGAGGATAGTTCAATCCCCTTAATTTTAGGAAAACCTTTTCTAGCAACTGCCAAAACTAAAATTGATGTTGGTACAGAAGAACTCATTCTTCGTGTAGGTGACGAATCAATCAGTCTTCAAGCTCTTGACTCAGCCAGGACAACAATCGATGAGGGTAAGACAGTCACTTCAACTGATAATCAAATTGTTCAACTTTCATCGCAGGAAACACCACAAGAACAGAACCCTGAGCCGAATCATAAACCCCAAGCTAACAAAGAAGGATTGCATAAGGAACGAAGCCTAGGGGTTGATAAACTAGAAAAGAAGAAGACATAGGTCAAAGAAAAACAGGAACCACAAGAAGTAACACAAGAAGAACCACCAGAAGATCTCGTAGGGACATCAAATCACTTCAAAATAGGAGACCAGGTGCTGTTAGACAAAGCCAATCCTCGCATCACTACATCAGACTTGAACGTAAGCAAGAAAATTCCTTTAAAGGGACACGATATCTTCCCCCACGGAACAGTCGAGGTAAGCAATCTAACATTCGGCACTTTTAAGGTAAATGCTTCTCGACTTAAACTTTATCAAGAAAATAGAACTATAAGCATGAGGGAAGATATTCACACCTTTAAACCTCCCTGATTTTTTTTCAATTTCAAGGAAAGTCTAGCTTAAGACTATAAACGAGCGCTTCTTGGGAGGCAACCCGAGCAACTAACACTATTTACTTTTAAATTTATCGGTTTCTTTTCTTCCCTTCTTTCTTCTAACCAAAAGTGCAGAATTTCAAGGCCACACGGACTTACACACGGCCGTGTCCGTGACCATGTGGACCACCAGAATCTTCATACTGACTTATCAGAGGCCGTGCGAATTAGTCCCAACCACTTTTCAACGTCAAGGATCCAATCACTACCCCACGGGCTCCGTAAAAATGCCACGCCCGTGTCTCTCGACTGTGTGAAGCTACTGACTTACACACCACGGGCAGAACACGCCTGTGTCTTACAACCGTGCGAGGTTACTGACTAGTCAACCAAGGGCAGACCACGCCCGTGCCTCCCAACCGTGCTAACATACTGACTTCACATACACGGGCGTGGTTAGCAGAAGAACGGCCGGGCGAGACGGCCGTGTAAATCGACACGCCCCTGGTCCACGGGCGTGGGAACGTGCCAGATTTGAAATCCTATTTAAACCCCACAGCCCTTCCCCCTTCTCCCCATCTGATTTCTTCATTCTTTTCTTTTCTCCCTTCTCCCTCTCAATCTTTTTCCTCTTTATAATAAATCTCTAGATCCTTGAGCCATCAAACATCATGTTGAAGAAGCGAAAAAGGCCAACCATAGTCTTCTCAAAGAAGAACGATCAACATGAATTCATGCCGGCAGCTTCGTCTACTCACCAAGCCATGGGTCTTTGATACAAATTAGTTTTTATTTTTCTTTTCTCTTTTGCTTCAATTTCCTTCTCTTTGCCAATCTTATGCTTAGTTTAGTTTAACTTATTTTAGTTTCTTAGTGTCAGGTTCGCCAGGCTGCTAGGGAATCACGCCACTTCTGCCACCGCCAGCACCTCCGCAGCCCTAGAAGTCACACCCACCTCGCGAACCATCCATCAATTTTCCTTCTTAGTCTCCTTTCTTTTTTCTTTCTTGTTTTAAATTATATATTTAGGTTATTTTAAATATGTCTTAATAGTCCCTGGCTAATCCGCTACGAGCCCCCCAATCTCTTCATCTAGCGCAAGTTCGTCATCCAGACCGACCTCTTCAAACATACACACCACGACCTCTAACTATCTTTGTACATTGAGGGCAATGTGCATCTTAAGTGTGGGGGTGAATATTTATCTAAAGAAGGGTCTAACTTTCTGCATTATTCTCAAACCCCTGAATTTAGTCTTGTTTTTAAGTAAATTCTTCATATTACTAATTAGGATGAAATTTCTGATAATTTATGATTGTTATTGACATGTTTTAGATTAAGTCATTGATAATTGTGCATTGATAATTAAATTTTAAAGATACTAGAGAATCAAGCATGAAAAGTCTATTTTTCAGAATAAAATTTTTTTTCCTAGGTTGCTAACCTAAATTTGAATACTGCTTTGAAATTAGAAATTTATGAGATTGAGGTCAAAACACCCATAATTTTTGTGAGATTTTGAGCCTTATAGAGCATATATCCTTTTTTGTGCTCACGTTTTGATTATGAGTATGTCAACTTTGAATTGTTATTCTAGAACTTGCCTCGTTTATACATGTTGAGACCACATCTATGATTTGATATACAGAGATGATAAAGGCACTTAGGATTTAACCCACTTACACCACTAAAAGGCCTACCTTTATAAATTAACCCCTAGTGAACCCCGTTTAATCCTAACAACCATTTCTATTAACTCATCCACTAATTTTAACCCAAAACCCTTTGTATTTGTTCTCACCATTCCTTTTTAACTACCCTTTTTGTCGAGATTTGATTTGGAACAGTTTCCTAACTATGTTCTATATTTCAGTTGTAAAAGTTCTTCTTATTATTATAATTATTTGTTCCTAAAAAAATCAAAGTATATTCAGTATTAGTGGTGAGCTTACACAATTAAAAACTTATTTTCCAAAAGAAAAGCTCGTATTGTTAGGATTATTATTTTCAGTTAATGTAATTATTATTTCAACATTCTTAGGTAGGTACTTGTCAATTCAATCTCGATTCTAACCTTCTAATTTCAGCCTTTATCCACACCTTAACCCTAGCCCCGTTACAACCCTAACAAAGACCTTTTGATCTGTTTATCATCTCACTTTATAATGGTGGAGATTTGATTTCCAGGCAAGCCTATGGGATTAACTTTTCAGGTTCGACGTATGAGTGCTTCTTTTTATGAACCTTAAACACTTTGAGTGATTTGAGTGAATCTTTTAGTGAGGATGTCAACTCTTGTCAATTTCGAATTAAAGGTGATTATTCAGATAAGGGGAGACACTTATGTTTTCGAATTACAAATGACTGACTTATCAATTGTTTGAATCTTTAGGACTCTTTAAATTGAATTATCCATGTATAAATTATCTATGAATTATGATAAGGCATTGCCAGTAGGAATTATGAATTATGGAAAGTTCATTTTAATTGTAAGTTGAGAATTTTGCTTGAGGACAAGCAAAAGCTTAAGTGTGGGGGTATTTGATAAACCGTAATTATAATATATTTTAATCCCACATTTAGCTTGTTTTTGGATGATTTATTCCTCAACTTATGTAAAAAGGTGCTCTTAATCCTTTCTTTTTATGTCTTATACCCAGGATAGCACTCGAGGATAAAAAGAACATAAAACGGGCCCAAAACAGAGTAAATGGACCATATCACCAAATCGATACGGCCTAGCCCAAATAGCACACGGCCGTGCCTTGTCAAGCATCTAGAACACGGACTCAACCCCGATCTACACGGCCGTGTCTCAACTTAGAAATCTAAACACGACTTGAAGACAAGTCACACGGGCGTGTGACATGGTCATGCCCCTGTCGTGGCTTTAGACAATTTCAGTCAGAAAAGGATACTTAGGGAGAAAGAATCTCATTCCAAGAGCCTATAAATAACCCCTAAGTACCACCTTTGAAAGAGGCGATTAGCTAGGCCAAGGAGCCAAGCCGAAAAGGTCAGAGTTGTGGGAATCACTCGAAGTTAGCCAGTTGATCCAACGCAAGAAGCCGGAATTCTACTCAAGACAGTGGATTTCTCCTTCAATTCCTTTAGGGAGTTTTAGGGATTTCATATGTTTTGTTTTATCTTTTCTCTTGAGATGTTTTCTTTATTTGTTATAAACTAAACCCCTCAAATACCTGAAAGGGATGAAACCTAGATGAATCTTGTTATCGTTTTCTGAATTATATGATAAATACTTAGTTTGTTCTTAATTATTTGTGCTTAATTCTTGAGTTAATATTTCGCAGATATTGATTCGAGTTTTATGTGCTTAGGTAGAGGAGGAATAGGCCCTGCTTAAGAGTAGATCTAGCATAATTAAGCGGAGATGATCGCACGCCTAGAGATAGGGTGATGAGATTTTACCGGATTAGGGTGAAACTTAATATGGGAATCCATAGATCGATTTATTGCTATTCTAGGGGGTTATTATAAGAGAACGAGAGTTCCACTAATTAACCTAGGTCTAGACGTTATTCACCTCGAGAGAGGGTTTAATATATGTTAGGGAGTCCTACGGATCAAACTAAGTGAATAAATCGTATGGTTCAGTGTTAGATAACAAGTGAAGTCTAGGTGGATTCTTCCTGAAGGTATCGTCGTGATCAACTGAGGTTTTCTTCTAGTTATTTCCCAATTCATTCTTTTTGTCTTTGCGTCTTTAGCTTAGTAGTCGTTAATTTAGATTAAATCAACTTCACTTTATTTTAGGCTAAATAATAAAAAGAAAGTTAGTATTAGTACTTTACTACTAATCGTTAATTTAGATAACAAGCTTTACTACTGTTCGATAGGTACACTTGCCTTTAATCGTTGTCAGAGTTAGTTTCCAAGTTTGATCATTCGTTTTATAAATTTTAAAGCTCTGATTTCAGCGATCACACGCCCATGTGCCAGGCCATGCCAAACCTATATGGTATGCTGACTTATGCAACACGGCCAAGTCATACGCCCGTGTGCTATGCCGTGTGCCTAGTAGGGAGGTATACTGACTTGTACCACACGGCCAATCACACGCCCGTGTCTGAGACCTTGTGGAGCATACTGACTTCACCTCAATTTCAACAACAGGGGACACATGGCCGTGTAACATGACCGTGTGTCACACACAGCTGAGACACACGCCTGTGTCTCTGCCCGTGTGGACAAAAATGGGCTATTTACCAAGCCAATTTGCCACCCACAATCTCATGTACCTAAACAAACCAAATGACAACATCCATTTTAGCCACATTCAAGACAATTTCATACCATTTCCAATACTAATAACCAGTATGCTTGTACCTCAAATACTACTCAACCAAAACATACCAAAATACATATACCAATCATCTAGTTAAACCTTTACTTAACATGTATCATTATACACCAATATCATAAGCATATAACTGCTCCAATAGCAATCAAATAACCTCCACAATTTGTATAATATACAAGCCACGTATACCTATTCATGAACTCACAACATAAGCCATATAATTATGTATATATACACATAGTTCAACCATACCAAAACAAGCCAACTTTCATGGCTATATACACAAACCAAAACATAAACATTTACAGGCCATCTCAAATGGCACAACTCACTACTAAATCATAACCAACATAACCATAATCCCTATACATGCCATATACTTAAAATACCAAGTTCATAGGTACTGAGTGAAAGGTGGATAGTCTGAAATGGATCTCCGACGATCCTCGAATGCGAGCTAGCTTTGATAACACTACAAAACATGGGACAAACGAACAAAGTAAGCTTTATAGCTTAGTAAGCTCGTATGAAATAAACTCAACTAATCATATGCTTATATGCAAACTTCATAACTTCTTCGGTTTTAAGCTCGTATGATTCATATACGGACCTGAACCAATCCGTAACAAACTCATGCCTAAACGGAATGATGTCGAATACCCAAATACCCCCACACTAAGTCCAATATATAGCTGAAGCTATTTTAATCTTGCACACTAAGTGCCATACATAGCCGAAGCTATCTCGAATCGCACACTAAGTGCCATATATAGCAGATTGTCGTCAAACATGATTCTAGCCTTGTATACACAATTTATGCAATATCAAAACATTTAATGCATAATTATAATAATATTTATTGCATACGAACTTACCTCGAATGCTAAAACGGCAAAAACGAGTCAATTATTCCGTAACTTTATTTTTTCCCTGATCTAAGTCCTTATTTTTCCTTTCTTGATCTAAATATAATCAAATTCATCTTATTTAATCATTTCTATGTTCAATTCAGTCCAAAATTCACTTTAAAACACATTTACACTTTTGCCCCTACAATTTCACAACTTTTTCAATTTAGTCCTTATTTCATAAAATCACAAATTCATGAATTTCAAGACTAACCCATGCTAGCCGAATTTCTCTAGTACTCATATCAACTGATATTTCTCATTTATTTCACATTTTAACCCCTAAATTTGCACATTTCACAATTTAGCCCTTAATTTGCATTTTCTTTAAAAATAACTTAACAAAACTTGTATATCTATCAACAAGCATTCAAAATCTTCATCAAATATCAAAACTCACATGTATTCATCAATTGCATCATTCAAAATCTTTAACAGTTTTGTAAATTAGTCCCTGGGCTAGCTAGACTAAGCTGTAACGATCTAAAAAACGTAAAAATCATTAAAAACGGGACGAAAACCATACCTTAATGAGAAAAATTAGCATAGCTGAATGAGGAGAATAACCATGGCTTCCTCTAGCCTTAATTTTCGGTGGTAATAACTTAATGAAGATGATGATGTTAAGTTATTATTAATTTAACTTTAGTTATTTTATAATTTACCTTATTAACCTTAATAATAAACATATAAATCACTTAATACTTGTCCATCTTTGTCCACCCATGATTAAAATGGTCTAATTACCACATAAGGACCTCCACTTTAATGATCCATAGCTAATAAACACAATTAACTAATAGAACATGCATTTTACACTTTACGCGATTTAGTCTTTTTTATCAAATTAACCAATCAAAAGATAAAATTTCTTAACGAAATTTTCACACAGACATAATATCATGCTATAAAAATTAAAATAATAATAAAATAATTATTCCAACTTTGGATTTTTGGTCCCGAAACCACTGTTTCGATTTGACCAAATATAGGCTGTTACAACTCTCCCCCCTTAGGGATTTTCGTCCTCGAAAATCTTACCAATGAATAGGTTAGGGTACTATTTTCTCTTAGCTTCTTCGAGCTCCCACATAGCATCTTTAACTCTGTAACGTATCCACAGTACTTTCACGAGAGCTATGCTTTTATTTCTCAACCGTTTAACCTCACGTGCTAAAATTTTGATCGGTTCTTCGTTGTACGTCATATCAGGTTGAATCTCAATCTCTGACAAAGAAATCACATGTGAGGGATCCGATCGATATCGACACAACATCAACACATAAAGCACATTGTGGATTTTCTCTAACTCAATCAGTAAAGCTAATCGATTTGCCATTGGACCTATTCTTTCGATGATCTCATACGGCACAATAAATCGCGAACTCATCTTGCCTTTACGACCAAATCGAAGTATTTTCTTCCACGGAGATACTTTCAAGAACACTTTGTCACCGATCTGAAATTCAATGGCTTTTCATTTTAAATCCGCATATGATTTCTGTCGATCTGAAGTTTCTTTCAAATAGTCGATAATTACTTTCACTTTTTCTTCAATTTCTCTAATCAAATCAACCCCGTGAATCTATTTCTTGCTATGCTCGGTCCAATACAATGGAGTTCGATATTTACGACCATATAAAGCTTCATGCGATGCCATCTTTATACTCAATTGAAAGCTGTTGTTCTACGCAAATTCAACCAACGGCAGATATTTGTAATATCCCGGATTTATGGCTTATGCATTATTGCTTAATTATATGAAGTAGCATGCTTCTGTATGTTATGAATGTGTTTTGTGAATTCTGTGAACCTTAGAATGTAGGAAAGTGCTTTAGAAAATATTAAGATTTAAGTTTAAAGGAGGAAGCTAAGTCTGACAAGGCCTTAAGAAAATTGGTAAGGGAAATTTGACATGAAATTGGGCTTGGTAAAGTGGCTGCAAGGCGCCACTTAAGGCCTAGTAAGTGACGCCATTAGCTGTGAGGAAGGGCTTGTGTTCGAGCTGCAAGGGAAACAAATAAAAGAATTTTATTTTGCTGCAAGGAGCAAAGGAGATGGACGGCACTAAGGCACTTAAGGGATGAGTTTAATCCTTTTTAAAATTCGGCTAAGATAAGGGATAAATGATGATTTATTTTAATTATTTTTAATAGATGAGGAAGAGAGAAACTAGGAGAATAACAAGGATAAGCTAGTGTAGCCGAAATTATCAGCAGAGTGTTCATCTTTTTCTTTTGTTTTCTTTTATTCTCTCATCTCTTTCTCTGGCCGAATTTTACTTCTCTTCTTTTTTCAAAATTTTCCTTTCTAGCCGATTTCTTCATAGCATCAAAAGCCGAAACCTTCTTCTATCCATTTCACCTTTGCCGCAGCATCTTCAACCCAAATCACCCTATTGCCGAATCTTGTTGTACTCCATTCTCTTCTTCCTCCACAATTTTCCAAAAGTCGAAACTGAGTAGTCAACATCTAGTCTCAAAGCCGAATATCTCTGTGGTGACAGGCAAGGGCGCAGTCGATTTCAGTTTTAAGGGTAAGATCAGTTGTTATTCGATTTTCAAACCTTTCTCTGTTCGCCAAAAGTTGAATCTAATCCTATTAAGGTACTTTGGCCGAAACTTTGAAGGGTCTTTCGGGATTTGGTAGTTGTCGACTACAAGGAGGAAATCATTCGGGATTTCAGGAGCTAAGGTAAGCAAATATAATCCTAGGCCGAAGGCCATTTGTTTTGGTCCATTAAGTGCTATAATCGACTCTAACAAAGGTTATGCAGAGATTTCGACATCTTCATAGCCAAGAGATTTCCTTTCGGGATTTAAGATTCACAAGGTAAGTGAATCTGACATTCGGCTAAGGCCATATCTATTTCTTACTTCGTTTAAAAGCTGAAACTAACTAGTTCAGTGGTATAGTGTCTAGCCGATTGCAAGAAGGAACATCACAAGTTTTTGGGATTTGATTAGTATCAAATCGGCAGCAAGGTAAGACTTTGGTTGCGATAGATCCTTCGGGATTTAGTTGTTTGGCCGAATGGCCTTTAGCTAAAATGTTTAGTATTGGCCGAATGTGGGAACTTGAGATCTAGAGGATTAGATCGGGATTTTCGGGATTTCAGTGAACTCGCTAAGTAAATCAGGTGTGTACCCCACACTAATTCTTAATAGATTTACGGTTTAAGTTATTATATGTATGAATAAGAATGTGAAAGATATGGCTTAAGATACCATTCAATGGTATGGCATATTCAGGTACGTTATTCTCTAAAGCTATGTTAATAATGTTACGAGTACCTGTTATGACACATATGTGAATATTGATAAGAATGTGGAATTAAGAATAGGGTATAGTCTTTGCATGATTTGTATGACATGGGCATATGGGTGATATGTTAAAGGGGAAGTGATCTGGTGGTTTTATACCACAATATCTGAATGTGGTGACTTATGTCACAAAATATTATCTGGTGGCTATGCCACGAATTTATAAGGGCGATCTGCCAGTCGACTGCAGCGACTGCCTTCGATGGTGTGTAGCGGATGGAGGGTTGACTTAGTAGTCCCCACGGTGTGATGGTTGGTACGGGTGATGTGTAGTGGATGGTTATCTAGGTTGGGTTCAGGTATGCATAATCATTTATATGTGCTATATGTATATGTATGATTTGATATGCCATAGACTGTTGGGACTTGGTGTTGGTGGTTATACACACTGAGTTTGTTTGACTCACCCCGTTGTGGGAAATCTTTTCAGGTGACACTCAGTAGATGGACCGTGTCGGCAGAAGCTTAGTGGTGGCCATGCTCAGCACGAGATTATTTTATTTGGACTTTTTATTTTAAGTACTTTGAATTTATTTTGGGTTTGTTTTGATGTAATAAGGCCACTAGTATGAACTGTTTATGCCTGCATTTTAACTATTTTATTATGGTATGAGTTTTTATCAAATTAAAGTTTAAGCAACTTTTCTTTAAAATAAATCTTCAAACATTTTGACACCTAAATACAAATGATTTTCAATTTAAATAGTAAACTCTAACGACTCGACTTTTATCGGTAACTTATAGTTTTGAAATATAACAATAAAGTTTTAACAAAACGAAGTCTTTGAAAATAACAATGTTTTCATCTTGAACCCAAATGAAATTTTTCTCTAAAATCACTTAAAGTTTCCAAAGAAATAAACAAGTTTGAATCTTTTTTCTCGAGGAACATACCAGATCTAGTCGAGGCTCGTGGGCCGGGTTTGGGGTGTTTCAATATTTCTCCCAGTTGCCTTCGAACTCTAAAACACAACATCAGAGCATATCTTCGAGAATCTGAATTACTCTTTTAGACTGATCGTCGATTTGCAGATGAAAAGTTGTACTAAAATTCAACTTCGTACCCAGAGCTTCTTGTAATTTCTTCCAAAACGAGACGTAAACCTCAAATCTCTATCTAAAATAATCGAAACTGGAACCTCGTGCAATCTAATGATCTCAGTAATGTACAATTCAGCTAATCTATCGAGTGAATAATCAGTATGTACTGGTATAAAATGTGCCGATGTGCCGATTTCGCCAATCTATCAACTACAACCCAAATAGCATCTTTCTTTTTCATAGTTAGTGGTAATCATAATACAAAATCCATTGTAACTTGGTCCCATTTCCAATCTGGTATCACCACAGGCTTAAGCAAACTCAAAGGCACTTGATGTTCAGCTTTGACTTGTTGACACACTAAACATCTCGCTACAAATTTAGAAATGACTCGTTTCATACCTGACCACCAATACAGTTGTTTCAAATCATTGTACATTTTAGTACTTCTAGGGTGAACAGATAAACAACCACTATGTGCCTTGTAAAAAGTTTTTGAATCAACACTGGATCTTTCAGTACAGAGGTTCTATCTTGGAACATCAAACAATCATCGGATCCGATTTGGTACTCTGAATTACTAGTCAACTCGCATTGTACTCTTTTAGCTTGCAAATCATTATCACATTTCTGAGCTTCGCTAATTTGCTGAAGAAATATTGGTTTAGCTTTTAACTCAGCTAGAATTGAACCATCATTAGATAATGTTAACTTGGTATTCATTGCTCTCAAGGCACACAATGATTTTCTACTCAAAGAATTTGTGACCAATTCGCTTTCCCCGAGTGATAATTAATCACTAACTCATAGTTTTTTAGTAGCTCGAGCCATATTCGTTGTCACAAATTCCAATATTTCTGAGTCATAATAAACTTTAAGGTTTTATGATCGGTAAAGATGTGGCATTTTTCACCATACAAATTATGACGCCAAATTTTCAATGCAAAAACTATAGCGGGCAACTCTAAATCGTGCGTCAGATAGTTCTTTTCATCCAGTTTCAACTGTCTGGAAGCATAAGCTATAACTTTTCCCTCTTGCATCAACACACAACCCAAATCGTTCAATGACGCATCACTATAAATCACAAATTCTTTACCCAATTCTAGTAGAACTAACAATGGTGCCTCAGTTAATAGTACTTTCAATTGATCGAAGCTTTGTTGACATTTTTTGGACCATTCAAACTTGACATCTTTCTATAACAGTTTGGTCATCGGTGTACAAATCATCGAAAATTCTTTTACAAAATGTCGATAGTAACCAACCAATCCCAGAAAGCTTCTGACCTCAGATGCATTTCTAAGTGGTTTCCATTCAATAACTGCAGAAATCTTACTCGGATCAACTCGAATTCCATCTGCCAAAACAATATGTCCCAAAAATCCAACTTTTCGGAGCCAAAACTCACATTTGCTGAATTTAGTATACAATTGCTTCTCTCTCAAGATTTGCAACACAATCCCTCAAATGCTCACAATGCTAAGACTCATCTCGAGTGTAGATCAGAATATTGTCAATGAACACAAGAACAAATCTATCTAAATACGGTCTAAAGATCCTATTCATCAAATCCATAAAAATGGCAGGAGCATTTGTTAGTCCAAAAGGCATAACAAGGAATTCATAGTGTCTGTACCTCGTTCTAAACGTAGTTTTTGGAACATCTGAGTCTTTAACTCGCAACTGATAATATCCAGATCTCAAATCAATCTTTGAAAATACTATTGCACCTTTCAACTGATCAAACAAATCATCTATTCTCGATAACAGATACTTATTCTTTATCATAACCTTGTTAAGCTGATGATAATTAATACACATTCTCATTGATCCGACTTTCTTCTTTACAAATAATACTGGCGCACCCCAGGGCGAAAAACTTAGTCGTACAAAACCCCTATCTATTAACTCTTGCAACTGAGCTTTCAACTCTTTTAGAGCCATTCGTATAGATATGGGTGAAGTTCCCAATACCAAATCAATAGCAAACTCAACCTCTCTGATTGGTGGCAAACTCAGTAACTCTTCTGGAAACACATCTGGATACTCGCAAACAACTGGTACTGATTCAATCTTTGATTCTGACACTTTTGTATCAAGTACATAGGCATGATATGCGTCGCATCCCTTTTTCACATATTTCTGAGCTAACATCGACAAAATTACAACTAGTAAACCACTCAGATCATTAGATTCGATTCGGAAAGTCTCATTATTCAGACATTTCAACTCAATTGTCTTTCGTCTACAATTTACTACTGCATCATGCAATGTCAACCAGTCCATACCCAGAATTACATCAAACACGTCAAATGGAAAAAAATCAAATCGGCCAGAAAATAGTAACCCCGAGTCATTAATGGGCAATTCTTGCATATTTTGTCAACTAACACATACTTGCCTAAGGGGTTCAATACTTTAATCACAAACTCAGTAGACTCAACAGGAAAACTCTTATTAGGCACCAAATTCATACATATATACGAATGAGTCGATCCAAGATCAATCAATGCAATAACATTAGTGTCGAAAACAAATAATGTATAGGTAATAACTTCTGGTGATGACACATCTTCGCGAGCGCGAATAGCGTAAGCTCTAGCAGGTACTCTGGCCTCAAATCCCACTGTAGACTCTCTTGTTGTACCACATTACCACTTGCATTTCCCGCATTTCTTGACGGCCTTCCTCGAGTAGCTGTTGTAACAGCCCGATTTTGGGTCTAGTCAAAACAGTAGTTTCGGGACCACAAATCCAACGAAAAATTTCATTTTTATTTTATTTTTATGGTCTACAATTTTATGGGACAATTTCATAAAAATTTCGTTCGAAAATTTTGATGTTTGGGCACTCAATTTAGTCAAAAGGACTAAATTGCAAAAAGTGCAAAACTTGAATTCTATATGTTAGAGGTGTCCAAATTCTATGAGATTTTAAATTAGAGGTCCTTTAATGGTATTTAGACCATTGGTTAATTTTGTGGACAAAAATGGACATGGTTTGGTTTGTTCTCAAAGTTTTTTATTAAGGGCATTTCGGTAATTTGGTAATTAAAATGAATTAAAAAGCCAAAATAAACCCAATTTTTGTCCATCTTCCTCCCATGGCCGAAATTCACAAGGGGAAACCATGGATAGGGTTTTTCAAGCTTCCAAGCTCGATTGTAAGTCCGTTCTAGCCTCGTTTTTAATGCTCTTTACATTTTTGAAGTCGTTGTAACTCGATCTTTCTATTTCTACCATCAATTTGAAGAGATGTCAAGGTCTAAAATTATACCCATGATGGATGTTTGTATAGTATGATGTCTAATGGTAGAAAATGCATGTTTGGTGTAACATCCCGAAATTGGGCCTAGTAGGATTGGGCCAATTGGACCTTGGGCTTTAGGAAAAAAATTTTGAGTATCATCTTGTTACTTGTGTTAACTCGAGTATGTTTTTTATTATGTGCTTAGTATAGTTTTGTGAAGGCTTGGAAATATTAGCTAAGCTAGAATAATTATTAGTATTGAAAATTTAGTAAAGTGGATTAGGTGATCCTGACACTTAAGTTAATTTATGTGTCTAAATTTAGCACATGAGGAGTTAGTGGCAAGGTGGTTAAGGCGCATGAAGGGTTGCTTGAGGGAAGTGGTTCGAGTAGCATGGAATACATTTTGAAGACTTTATTTTTATGCGCATTACATTAAGTGTCGGTCAAACTATACATATGGTAAGTTGGACTTTAGATTTTATGGCAAGTTGAATAATAGATTAGGAAAGCTTGTATTTTGGGATAAGAATCTTATGGAATAAGGAAGGATAGGGGACATAAGGCTTGAATGTTGGAGAATTGTTTTGGAAACTCTTCTATGGCCATTAGTCCATGTATGTGGACGGCATTTTGGTCTAGGGGAGGGGTTGACCAATTTTTGTTGGAGGCTTTGGTAGGTTGGTAGCTAGTTGGCCATTTTACCTAAGCATTTGAGCATTGTTTTCTTTTCTCTCCAATAACACTCTCTATAGCCGAATATGTTCTTGGCAATAAGGTGAATTTTGTTTTAGTTTTGGCATTGTTTTCTTGTTTTGTGTCAAAGCACGAAAAGACCATAGTGGTTTGCCGAATTTTCTCTTAGGCATTTGGCCGAATATCTATTTGAGTCTCTCTCATATTTTATTTTCTTTGTAGCCTAAAACCAACCCTCTTCCCTTCATCTTTTTCTTCTTCTTTAGTGGTTGGTCGAATCTTCTTTCTCCGCAACTCTCTTTTCTTTCTTCCACTTTTGCTCAAAGCCGAAAGCATCCCTCTCCCATTCTAATTTCTTCTTTCCATTCTCTTCTTTCTTCTATTGCCGAATCCTTCTTCTCCTATTTTTTTCTTTCTTTTCCCTTTCTCTTTCTCCACTCTAGCCGAAATTCCTTTGACCATTTAATCATATTGCCGAAACTCCCCATACCATTTTTGATTTGTCTTGGCCGAATATTATCAAGGATAGGTCTTCTTTGGGTTTTCTTCAATCGGTTTTGAACATAGGGACTAAATTCTTACTCCTCGGGACTTTGGAAGCAATCGATCTAATCGTATTCTTTAGCAAACGAAGTTGGACAAGATGATCTAGTGCGGTAGATCAAGTCTTTGGGATTTAGTATTTTCGTTGGTGACAGGTGTGTAACTTACACACTTTATAACTTGGTAATATATTAATAACTTGATCATGTTTTAAAGCTGAAAACTGTGAAAATCTCGATATGATACCGTAAGGGTATGAGCAAGGATTCGGGTAAGTCCGTTTCGATATGTTTTGCTATATGATGCTTATTACCATGATCTGTGATATATTTTTATATGATTCATAATAAAGCATGATGGCATGATTTGCATAATAATTGCACTGTTGTGGGTGATATGAGAGGAGGGGGAAGGATTTGATATCCGTGTCTTTGGGATACCAGAGGTTTGGCACCTCTAGTGGTTTGGTACCACAGATTATTTCGTGTCTTTGGGACACCAGAGGTTTGGCACCTCATAGCGACTCGTCCCAGTGGCTTAGTACCACCGTGGGTTGGCCCCACTTTCGATATATTGGGATCGTCGCCAGTGATTTGGTATCACACGTGGGTTGGCCCCACACTTGGATCGTTGATATTTTGTGTCTTTGGGACACCAGAGGTTTGGCACCTCATAGCGACTTGTCCCTGTGGTCTAGCACCACCGTGGGTTGGCCCCACTTTTGAGATATGGGATCGTCGCCAGTGATTTGGTATCACACGTGGGTTGGCCCCACAACTTGATGATTCGTGACTTTGCGTCACCAGTGATTTGGTATCACAATATTGGATATCGTGACTTTGGGTCACCAGTGGTTTGGCAACACCAGTGGTTTGGTACCACACGGGGTAGAAAAGGAGTTATGGATGGCTAGGTTGGGTGCATTATGTATATATATATTCATTGCTTGGTTATAAATTGTGTAAGAATGTTGCATCAAACGGGGGAAGGATTTATGCACTGAGTCTTGGTGACTCACCTTCTCCCTTATCTTTTCAAGTGACTCGTAGATCGCGGATGAGGAGCTGGATGAACTCGAGGAGGCCATGCAATTAAAAACTTGGTTTTACATGAACTTCCATTTGGGTACTTTATTTTATTGCAATTTGGTTTTCACCATTATATGGATTTGTAATAAGGCCTCTTTAATTATGTTTTGGATTATTTATACGCTTTGGATATGTTTCAAATATGGCTTATAAATTATTTGGTTAATTTAATAATTGAGCTCAAAGTTTTCTAAAATTTTAAACACGCAATGGTTTTAAAATCTTACCATCGGGTAATTTAAATCGTTTGATAATAAAATATAAATTAAGTGTTTTCAACAATTTAAATGATTTCCAAATATTAAGTTTCTACATTCAAATGCAAATGGTTGTCAAAGTAGTAATTCGATTCTTTTCAAAATGTTTTCCTCTGTGACATACTAGATTCGGTCGTAGCGTATTGACCGGGTTTGGGGCGTTACATTTGGTGTATGATAAACGGCTTTTGCTAAGTGATTTACGGTGGAAATGCCTAAAAGGACTTGTTTGTAAAAATTGTAAAATATGTTGTAAAAATGTTAATAAATGAAAATTTTGGGCTGTTATAAGCATGTATAAGGTTCGACTAAGCATGGGTATTGAAGAAATTGAGTACATTTCATTTTACGAGCTTAGGGACTAAATTGTAAAAATGTTAACAGTTTAAGGGCAAAAATTTAATTTTTCCATAATGTGACTTTTGGACTGAAATGAATAATATATTGATTAAATAAGTTAAATGTGATATTATAGATCAAAAATGAGGTTTGGACTTAGAACGGAGGAAAAATAAGTATTTGATGATTTAGTCCTTTTCGCCATTTTTATGTCGAGGTAAGTTTATATGTTTAATAAGCATTAAATTATATGTGTATAAATGCTTAATTGATATAATTATGGTAAATGTTATATTATTGAAACGAAATGTGAATATTACTGAGTACGATACTACAAAAATGACCGACAGAGATTCGGTACAGCGAAAGTCCCAGTTGAACCTTAGGAATACATAGGATATAGATGTCATGACATTAGGGTTACTGAGATTTTGTGTATGACCATATCTGGGATATGGCATCAATATGAGACATTTGTGTAAGACCATATCTGGGATATGGCATCGATATGAGACTTCGTGTAAGACCATAACTAGGCTATTGGCATCGATATGATATTACATGTAAGACCATATATGGGATATGGAATTGGTACAGTACTGTGTGTACCTGAGTATCCTTTAGTATTCCAAATGGTTCAACGAGAAATTCAACAGGTATGTCAAAGATAAGAAAGTATGTGATTATGTTACAAGTTGGTACAGGTATGTACGTAAAGTTTAAAATCATTGACTTCATGAAATTGTGAGTTAATGATTTCCAGGAGAATGTTTTTGTGAAAACCTTGTGATATTTGGTCTATATTTGTGATGTATGAAATACATGGTAAATTCGATTGACGATTATGTGATTGGCTTTCGAGCCGAATTGAGTTGTGATGTGGTATGTTTTATTCACACAAATTGTGATTTGTTGGATATGAGAAAAAGGGAAGATTGGCATAAGTACTTGTTGCAATGGTTATGGAAGTATTGGAAGATAAGAGTTTAGGCAATTAAAAGATGTTAAAATATATGCTTGATATGTAAATACTCACAATTAATGTGCACGGTTACTATGAAGTTTGAAATAATTCATTATTTACTGTAATCTGATACAAAGGAGAAATTATGATTGTTAGGCTAAAGCCAAGATATGTTAAATTATGCTTATAAGTTGATAGAGTAAACATTATGACTGAATGAAAGTTTATAACTGTAAGTTTTAAAGCAATTATTATTTTATGTTTATATTGTTGGACTCGATAAAAGATTGGTAAGAGTTGCATATTATTTTCGTGCGAACTTACTAAGCTATATAATATAGCTTACCCCCTTCCTTTCCAATGTCTTATAGGGTTATTAAGCTAGCTCGGGTTGGAGATCACCGGAAATCCTATCACACTATCATGCTATCACTTTTGGTATAAATGAATTCAAGTATTTTAAGTCTATGGCATGTATAAGGACTTAGTCAATTTTTTAAATGTGTCATTTTCATTATAGCCGATGTGTTGGCTTGTGATTGTCAAAGGCTTGTTTTGCTATTGGCCATGTAATTTGGCTCATATTGGCTAACATGATTGTAAGCCTAAGTATATTCATATATGTGTCAATGTCTATGGTGATATGATCATGGTATGCCTAATGAATGTGAAATTTTTTATGTTTGACTTAGGGCTTAATAAATGTAGTGAATGTGTTAGACAAAGATATAAGGTTGATATGTTTTAACCATGAATGTGGAATCTTGCATGATTTGGTGTGGAAAGATTAAAGTTCTAAGCTTGATAAATAATGGCATGAGGATGACATGTTATTGTCTTGGTTGTTGTTGTTTAGTTGCTTTTAAATGCTTGAAATTGTGCCATGTAATGTTGTGTTGATGTATGCAAGTGAGGGTGGCAAATTGGCTTGGTAAATAGCCTCATTTTTGTCCACACGGGTAGACACACAGGCTTGTGTCTAGGTCGTGTGTGACACACACTCTGCCCCACAGGCATGTGATCCGGCCGTGTGTCCCCTACACGTTAATTTTGGAAAAATAGAATGTCCAGAATTGAGCACACGGACTGAGACACGAGTGTGTGTCTCAACCGTGTGTTACACGGCCTAGCACACAAGAGTGTAGGACAGCCGTGTGGCACAAGTCAGAGAGCACCCCTAAATCGAACATGGTCTGAAGCACGAGCGTCTCCCTGGACCACACGGGCGTGTGAGCCCTACATCTTGCAAAAATTTTCTAGGTTTTATAAAAATTCCCTAAGCTCTCGGTTTAGTCCTGAACCACCTCCAAAGCATGTTTTGCGCCTCGTAGGCTCGTATAAGGGACTTTATGATCGAATGTGAATGGTTTTAATTTGGAGACAAATTTTATAACTCGGAATTGTGTGATTGCTTGTGAGCTGAGTCTGGTAATGCCTCGTACCCTGTTCCGGCGTCGAATACGAGTAAGGGGTATTATATTTAGTGGTATCAAAGCTATGGTTTAGTCAATTCTCTAACTAACATAGCGTATATGAGTCTAGCTATACATGTCATATTACTACCTATGATAGTGTGATATCTCCCAACTCATATGAAATTGTTTTGTTAAGGCAGAGATGCTTTCCCACCGAGCTAGTTTCGAAAATGCTGAAAGTGATACTAAGATATTTAAAAATGTGTTTGTGATGAGTCGAAGCTTGGAAAGGTATGAAGAAAATTTTATGATATGTATGTGATGATATACAAAATGAAATAACCATAAGTTGATAAATATGGATAAAATTGTCATTCTTCCGGTTGAACGTTGTATTTCGATGGATTATAGTGATTTTATGAAATGGAAAAAATGTTTTAAATGTGGCAAAAAGGATTTAACCCAAAAGGGTAATCCTGAATTAAGCCCTCTCGATCATACGTTACTGAAATGATTTAGCCTAAACTGGCAATCTTGTTATGTCATATATGGCTCGAGAGTGTGCTCTATGAGTATGTGCAAAAAGGGAACTTTTGAATATGAATTGACGGATTATTGATATGCATACCTTGAGTATACTACTCAAGTATCCATCGAAATTACAATAGTTCAATGCGAATCATTCTTGAAATATGGAAATGTGAAATGAAATGAAAGTTTATATTGTGATAAGCTCATCTATGTTTATTTTGCATTTATATGATGTTATGTATCTAAATTGTTGATTAAGTGAATGCGATTAGTAAACTTACTCAAAATCTATGGAATGTATGTTTAAGTACACTTGTTTGAATGATGATAATCGAAAAGTTCGTGCGACATAAATATGTATGTTAGTTAGCTTGAAGTGAATTATATGATTGTGAAGATATTATGTTGATGATGAATGCTAAGTTATATGTGTGTATTTATGAGAGTCGAGTTAGACGCTTTACAACCTCACCCCTTTACCAATGTGGTATTTTATAACAAAATTTCACGAGATTTATGTTGAATGAGCTCACAAGTAAAAGACTAAAGAGTTCAGTAGCGGAAGAGTTAAGAATAGTTTGACAAGAGAATACAGTTCTGGAAAAGATGCCAGGTTATTCTAAATGTAATATCCCGGGTTAGGGGCTATTTTGTTGTTGCACGATATTGCATGTATTTAGTGTGCTGTGTTGCTATTTCGGTGTTTTAGGGGCTTAATTGTAGCCTAGGTGTATGCCTGAGGGAATGGGAAAATTTTGGTTTTTGGGTGTTAAGTCAGGGGAGCTGTTGGAGCTAGGGTATAAGGGTTTTCTTTGGTATTTTATTGCACAAGTGAAGAGCTGGCAGAGTGGCAAGGGAGGAGCTTGGTGTGGCGTCAACTTCAAGGAGCAGAGGTCTGGTGTTCGAGCTGCAGAGTTCCCTTTTTGGTCACTTATTTTGGACGGCATGGAGGGAGGAGTTTGTGGCAGTTCAAACTCTGCTTAAGACTTGGTCAAATGATGAGGTGGTGGGAAGAGAGGAAAAAGGGGAGGTTGACTTGTTCAAATTGTTTGAACGTGGGGATGTGAGAGCATGGGGGGATTTGGCCGAAATTTGGGGGAGTTGGAGGGGGGAAGTGACGGCATAGTGTGGGTTTGAGGGGATGCCGAATGTACTCCTGCATTTTGGGTACATTTCGGTCAAGCTTTGGTAAGCAAAGAAAGCTCTCATTTTGTCAGTTATAGCCTAATTTTCAAGAGTGTCTCTTTTGTTTTTCTTCCTTTTGAAACCGAAAGTCAAGCTCTCATCTTGCTGAAATTATTTTGCCTTTTGAATTGAGTGGCCGAATGTCTTTTTGAAGGCACATTTTCGGGTTGCATCTCTTCTTTTATTTTTTATTAGCCGAACCATTTCCCCTACATTCTTTTTCTTCTTCATTTGAGCTAAGCCGAATCTAGCATCCCACCTTCCTCTCTTTTCTTCTCTTAACCTCTTGTAGCCGAAACACTCACCTTCTCAAACACCTTCATCTTTTTCTTCTCTTGTTCAAAACCGAAAGTTTCTACCCGATTTCTCCAATTGTTTTCTTATTTCTTTTGTGCCGAACTTAGTCTTTCATCAACATTTTTCTTTACATCCTTCTCTTGAAACCAAATTTGGGGTGTGTGTTAAAACACTGTGGCTGAATCCTTCTCCCTGTTAAAGGTGTTAGCCGAATCCATTCTCTCTCCTAGAAGTCTCCTGTTGGCCGAATTTTGGGTGTTGGTAAGTGTTTGGCCGAATGGCCATGTTCATCTTTTATAGTTTTATGCTGATTTCGGTTGGAATAAAAGCTTATTATTGGTTGTGGTTGGAAGGGAATTAACCTGTTGTTAATCATCCTGTGTTAGGGTCTTCGGATATTGAAAAGTAGCCAAGAAGAGTCTTCAACCCTTTGAACCGATTGGTAGGCAGTGGTTGTGGTAAGTGATTGGTATTGGCTTTGGTCATTCAATCTTTTGGTTTCGATTTGGTCAAGTTATTAAGGTTTAACCGTTTTCTTTTCAAGGTTGTGCCGATTGTGGAAAGGGACCATTAGTTGGTTCGGGTATTGGTTAGAAAGCAAACCAATAGCAAGGTAAGGGTTCGATATTAACCCCTTTGGTTAATTGTTGATGGCCGAATGTCATAGATGCCTAACCCCTAATGTTTGGCCGATTGTAGGATCTAGGAATCGAGGGACTTAGATCGTTTTCGTTGGGATTCTAGACTCGTTTTTACCAGGTGTGTAACTAACACACTAATACTTAGTAATGTTGTTAATAAATCTGGTTGCCTGTTAAAAACTATAACAGTATGATGGATAGTTGGATACCCAAATGGGGTATGTGTACGGATCCGGGTAAGTCTACTTTATTACAAGTCCTATCATGGATACTTTGGACATGATGATCCATACTATATATATGCTAAGAGATGCTATGTTGGACATGGTTGCATGAGTTACATGATTTGCATATTGTACATGAGTCAGTATGACATGTATGGGTAATGTGAGAGGAGGGAGCAGTAATATTTTGTGCTGACGAGCACCAGTGTTTTGGTAACACACTTTGTGACTTTGGGTCACCAGAGGTTTGGCACCTCCAGAGGTTTGGTACCTCAGCGTCTCGTCCCTGTGGTTAACACCACCGTGGGTTGGCCCCACTTGTGAGATACGGGATTGACGCCAGTGATTTGGTATCACACGATGGGTTGGCCCCATCACCAGATTTGTGACTACGGTCACCAGTGCTTTGGTAGCACATTGTGTCTTTGGGACACCAGAGGTTTGGCACCTCATTGCGACTTGTCCCTGTGGTTTGACCACCGTGGGTTGGCCCCACTTGAGATATGGGATCGTCTGCTAGTGATTTGGTATCACACGATGGGTTGACCCCATCATCATTGGATTTGTGACTTCGGTCACCAGTGCTTTGGTAGCACAATTGTGTCTTTGGGACACCAGTGGTTTGGTACCACATTGACGGATATCGTGTCTTTGGGACACCAGTGTTTTGGTAACACATTGTGACTATATGTCACCAGTGGTTTGGTACCACACGGGGTAGAAAAGGCGATATGGATGGTTAGGATCGGGTTGCATTAATTATGTTGCTATGTATGATGCGTGTTAGCATGTTGTTTCTTCGGGAGCGGGATTTACACACTGAGTCACTCGACTCACCCTCTCCTTTGACATTTCAGGTGACTCGTAGACGCGGACATGGAGCCGGGATGGACTCGGGGTGCACATGCCATGCTTTAATAAAAGTTTTGCTCAGACTATTGAATTTGGGTACTTTAGCTTATTTACTTTTATTTGGGTTTTAATTTGGACTTGTAAAAGGCCTTTAATTGATGTTTGTGATGTTTATGTTTTAATTAGATTTTAATATGCCTTAACAAAATAAGTTGGTATAAATTTTACTAAAACTTGGAAAGATAATAATTTCAAAATCTTAACGCAATGTGTTTTTAAACTATACCACCGGGTATCACACTAAGTCTTTATGATAAACAAATACAAATGGTTTTCAATTCAAACTTGTATTACTCCTAAGTCTAAAAAGGTTTTAAGTAAGACTAATACACCATTTGATTTCAAACAAGCCTACTCAAAATTTTCTTCAAATACACTATGTTTTCACCCAGTTTTTAAACGAAAAATCAAACTTTTCAGAAACGTTTTTCCCCGTAACATACCAGATTCGGATGTGGTGTCTTGTCCGGGTTTGGGGTGTTACAATTGTGGTATCAGAGCCAGGTTCAAAGGCTCGGCTGTGGGCCTGAGGCCCAAAATGTTTTCAAAAAGATGTCTTAAGTGTTTTGAGTTTAAATATATGGTTTGAAAGGCATGGCACCGAGTCTCCGGCACCAGTTCGCCCAGGTAAGTACCCCGTACTATTACTTGTGATTTGATTGGATATGATCTGATTTGATGATTAGCAATAGTATACTACTTTAGAGATTGAGACTGATAGGATTCTGTGAACTCGCGAGAACAAATCCTCTTTAAATATTCATAAGACTTGCTTTTAAAAACAAGTGGAATAAATACTGATGCATAAAATTCTTTAATCAGATACGTAGAAAGATTAGACATGAGCACTCGAGGCGGACGTGGTCGTAATACTCGTGGTAGAGGTAGGGGTAGAATGACGGTTTCTGAGCCCGTAGGATCTGGGCAGGGTTCAGAAAATGAGATACCGGTTCCGCCACCAGCTGGAGGTGGTGAGTTCCAAGATCAGACTGGAGACGACACAGTGTCACAGGCGATGCTGCGAGTGTTGGAAAGGGTAGTTGGGGCAGGTGGTGGTGCAGGAGTTAGGAAATCTGTTCCTGAGCGACTCCGGGCTAATGGAGCCGAATTCTTCCGAGGAGTTTCGGGTGTTGCTCCTAGCACTGCTGAATATTGGCTGGAGGCAACTGAGCGGATCATGGATGATCTGGACTTGACAGCTGAAGAGAAGCTGAAGGGCATCGTATCGCTTCTCCGGGATGAGTCATATCAGTGGTGGCTCACGGTTCGGGATAGTGTGGCCGCAGAGGATTTGACATGGGATTATTTCAGGGCTGCTTATCAAAAGAAGTACATCGGGGCTAGTTATATCGACTCTCAAAGAAAGGCATTCCTGAGGCTTGTTCAGGGGAGCAAATCTGTTTCTGAGTACGAGGCTGAGTTCCTGAAGCTGAGTAGGTATGCCAGGGGCATTGTGGCCACTGAGCATGAAAGGTGTGTTCGTTTCGAGGATGGTCTGCGAGACGAGTTGAGACTGCTGATTGCTCCACAGCAGGAGCGCGAGTTTGCTGTCTTAGTTGAGAAGGCTAAGGTAGCCGAGGGTATTAAAGAGTCGGTAAGACAGAGTATGGACAGGAGTAGGCTTAAGAGGAGCTTTGGGTCTTCTAGATCGTCTGGTAATCCGCAGAAGAGGGCTAGACCGAGTGGGCCGAATCAGTCTGCTAGGTTTGTTGCTGCTAGACAGGGACCGCCGCAGTGTAATCAGTGTGGGAAATCTCATTGGGGTGGCTGCTGGACTGGAGGTAAAGGGTGCTTTGAGTGTGGTTCTCTGGAGCATCGCATTAGGGACTGTCCGCGTAGGATGGCCAGGATTTAGTCGGAGAGTCAGGGTCGTAATCAGTTCAGAGGTAATGGACCGCCACCGCAGAGGGGCCGTGGTAATGGCAGAGGTGGTAATGGTTCTGGTCGAGGCCGTGGAGCACCGGGCAGAGGTGCAGGTAGTTCTGAGGCTAGGCAGCCTGGGTTGGTGTATGCTGCGAGGCGCCGAGAGGAGGGCGACGCACCGGATGTCATAACCGGTACGTTTTTGATTTTTGGTTCTCCTTATACTGCTTTAATTGATGTGGGTTCTACGCACTCTTATGTTGCCAGTAGTATAGTAGAGACAATGGACTTAGACTCTGAGATATCTTCTAGGCAGATGACTGTGATTAGTCCTTTAGGTCACTCTGTAGTAGCAGATAAACTGTTTAGAGAGGTACCCCTAGAACTCCAAGGGGTAGTGTTTGCTGCTGATCTGATGGAACTGCCGTTTGGGGAGTTCGATCTGATTCTTGGGATGGATTGGTTGGTCAAGTACCAGGCGAGGTTGGATTGCGCGGCTAAGCGCATGGTTCTTAAGACGGTTGAGGGTGATGAGGTGGCCATGATAGGTAATAGGAGAGATTACTTATCAAATGTGGTATCTGCTTTGAAAGCGGAGAAGATGGTTAGGAAAGGTTGTGAAGCGTATGTGGTTCATGTGTATGCCTTGGAGGCTAAAGAGTCTGCTGTTGAGAAGGTTCGTACTGTTAAGGAATTTGCTGATGTGTTTCCTGAGGAACTTCCGGGTTTGCCGCCAGATCGAGAGGTAGAGTTCGGGATTGATCTGTTACCCGGGACCGCGCCAGTGTCTATTGCTCCGTATAGGATGGCACCAAAGGAATTGGTGGAGCTTAAGGCTCAGATCCAGGAGTTATTGGATCGAGGTTTTATCAGGCCAAGTGTTTCGCCGTGGGGTGCGCCGGTACTATTCGTTAAGAAGAAAGATGGCACAATGCGGATGTGCATAGACTACCGCCAGTTGAACAAGCTGACGATTAAAAACAAGTATCCGTTGCCACGGATAGATGACTTGTTTGATCAGCTGAAGGGTGCTGCGGTATTTTCGAAGATCGACTTGAGGTCTGGGTATCACCAGTTGAAGGTTAAGGAGGCGGATATCCATAAAACAGCGTTTCAGACTCGGTATGAGCACTACGAATTTCTGGTAATGCCGTTCGGGTTGACTAAAGCACCGGCAGCGTTTATGGATATGATGAATAGGGTGTTTCAGCAGTATCTGGATCAGTTCGTCGTGGTTTTCATAGACGACATCTTGGTGTACTCAAGGACAGAGGAAGAGCATGATGCGCATTTAAGAGTGGTGCTGCAGATTCTGAGGGAAAATTAACTCTATGCTAAGTTCAGTAAGTGCGAGTTCTGGCTTAGAGAAGTGACATTCTTGGGTCATGTAGTGTCGGCTGAGGGGATTCGTGTAGATCCTCGTAAGATTGAGGCAGTTTTGGATTGGAAGCCGCCTAGGTCAGTGGCTGAGATTCGGAGTTTTCTGGGTTTGGCCGGATACTACCGAAGGTTTGTTGAGGGTTTCTCGTTAATAGCAGCGCCGATGACTAAGTTATTGAGGAAAGAAGTTCCGTTCGTATGGACTGAGAAACAGCAGGAAAGTTTCGATAAGTTGAAGAAGATTTTGACGGAAGCTCCGGTTCTGATTCAACCTGAGGCTGGTAAGGAATACACAGTCTATTGCGATGCATCACATACGGGTCTGGGTTGTGTGTTGATGCAGGAAGGGAAGGTTGTGGCTTACGCTTCTCGACAGCTGAGGCCACATGAGGTCAACTATCCGACGCACGATTTGGAGCTAGCGGCTGTAGTCTTCGCCTTAAAGATTTGGAGGCACTACTTGTATGGAGAGAGATCAATAGTTTACACGGATCATAAGAGTCTGAAGTATCTACTGACTCAGAAGGATTTGAATTTGAGGCAGCGTAGATGGGTTGAATTGCTAAAGGATTACGACTGTTCTATTGAGTATCATCCGGGCAAGGCTAACGTGGTGGCAGACGCGTTGAGCCGTAAGGTTGTTTCGGACTTAAGAGCTTTGTTTGCCCATTTGAGTTTGTATGACGACGGGAGTATTCTGGCAGAACTGCAGGTTAAGCCTACTTGGGTTGAGCAGATCAGAGAGAAACGGTTAGAGGATGAGGGTCTGAGTGCGCGAAGGTTGCAAGTACAGAATGGTGGTTTGGAGGGTTACAGTCTGTCTAGTGACGAGGTTCTGTGTTTTCAGGGTAAGGCTTGTATGCCTAAGGATGTTGAGCTGAGGCAGAAGATTCTTCAGGACGCACATAGCAGTCCTTATGCTATGCATCCTGGAGGTAGCAAAATGTATAGGGATCTTAGAGAGCAGTTTTGGTGGCCTGGTCTGAAGAAAGAGGTGACAGAGTTTGTTGGGAAGTGTCTAACTTGTCAGCAGGTCAAGGCTGAACACCAGTTACCGTCGGGTTTGCTTCAGCCTGTAAAGATTCCTCAGTGGAAGTGGGAAAGGATAACCATGGATTTTGTCAGTGGGTTACCGCTTACACCAAGCAAGAAGGATTCAGTTTGGGTAGTGGTGGATCGTCTGACTAAATCAGCTCACTTTATTCCGGTGAGGGTTGACTACTCACTTCAGAAGCTAGCGAAGCTGTATGTGTCAGAGGTAGTGAGGTTGCACGGTGTGCCAGTTTCGATAATCTCGGATAGGGATCCCAGGTTTACGTCAAGGTTCTGGAAAGCATTGCATCAAGCATTGGGTACTCGTTTGGATTTTAGCACAGCTTTTCACCCGCAGTCTGACGGTCAATCGGAAAGGGTTATTCAGATTTTGGAAGATATGCTGAGAGGGTGTGTTTTGGATTTCAGAGGTAGTTGGGAGGAGTTTCTGCCATTAGCTGAGTTTGCCTACAACAACAGTTACCAAGCGAGCATCAAGATGGCACCATATGAGGCGTTGTATGGTAGGAAGTGTCGCTCACCTACGTGTTGGACGGAGTTAGGTGAACGTCAGTTGTTGGGACCCGAGTTGGTGGCTGAGACCGAAGACAAGGTTAGGTTGATTCAGTCTCGTTTGAAGGAAGCTTCGGACCGGCAAAAGTCTTATGCCGATCTTAAGCGAAGAGATATAGAGTTTGCTGTAGGGGATCGAGTTTTTCTGAAGGTCTCGCCTTGGAAGAAGGTGCTGAGGTTCGGGAAGAAAGGCAAGCTAAGTCCGAGGTTTATTGGGCCGTATAAGGTTTTGAGACGAGTCGGACCAGTAGCGTATCAGCTTGAGTTGCCAGCAGAGCTTAATCAGATTCATGACGTCTTTCACGTTTCGATGCTTCGGAGGTATCGTTCGGATCCGTCGCATGTGGTAGCGGTGGAAGAGATCGAGGTAAATCCAGACTTGACTATGGAAGAGGAACCTGTGCAGATTCTTGATCGGGATGTGAAGGTTCTGCGTAGGAAGTCTGTGCCTTTGGTTAAGGTACTCTGGCAGAATCATGGCATAGAAGAAGCCACGTGGGAACCCGAGGATACGATGAGACAGCAATACCCGCAACTCTTTTGATCAGGTAATTTCGAGGCCGAAATTATTTTTAAGGGGGGTAGAACTGTAATATCCCGGGTTAGGGGCTATTTTGTTGTTTCACGATATTGCATGTATTTAGTGTGCTGTGTTGCTATTTCGGTGTTTTAGGGGCTTAATTGTAGCCTAGGTGTATGCCTGAGGGAATGGGAAATTTTTGGTTTTTGGGTGTTAAGTCAGGGGAGCTGTTGGAGCTAGGGTATAAGGGTTTTCTTTGGTATTTTATTGCACAAGTGAAGAGCTGGCAGAGTGGCAAGGGAGGAGCTTGGTGTGGCGTCAACTTCAAGGAGCAGAGGTCTGGTGTTCGAGCTGCAGAGTTCCCTTTTTGGTCACTTATTTTGGACGGCATGGAGGGAGGAGTTTGTGGCAGTTCAAACTCTGCTTAAGACTTGGTCAAGTGATGAGGTGGTGGGAAGAGAGGAAAAAGGGGAGGTTGACTTGTTCAAATTGTTTGAACGTGGGGATGTGAGAGCATGGGGGGATTTGGCCGAAATTTGGGGGAGTTGGAGGGGGGAAGTGACGGCATAGTGTGGGTTTGAGGGGATGCCGAATGTACTCTTGCATTTTGGGTACATTTCGGTCAAGCTTTGGTAAGCAAAGAAAGCTCTCATTTTGTCAGTTATAGCCGAATTTTCAAGAGTGTCTCTTTTGTTTTTCTTCCTTTTGAAACCGAAAGTCAAGCTCTCATCTTGCTGAAATTATTTTGCCTTTTGAATTGAATGGCCGAATGTCTTTTTGAAGGCACATTTTCGGGTTGCATCTCTTCTTTTATTTTTTATTAGCCGAACCATTTCCCCTACATTCTTTTTCTTCTTCATTTGAGCTAAGCCGAATCTAGCATCCCACCTTCCTCTCTTTTCTTCTCTTAACCTCTTGTAGCCGAAACACTCACCTTCTCAAACACCTTCATCTTTTTCTTCTCTTGTTCAAAACCGAAAGTTTCTACCCGATTTCTCCAATTGTTTTCTTATTTCTTTTGTGTCGAACTTAGTCTTTCATCAACATTTTTCTTTACATCCTTCTCTTGAAACCGAATTTGGGGTGTGTGTTAAAACACTGTGGCCGAATCCTTCTCCCTGTTAAAGGTGTTAGCCGAATCCATTCTCTCTCCTAGAAGTCTCCTGTTGGCCGAATTTTGGGTGTTGGTCAGTGTTTGGCCGAATGGCCATGTTCATCTTTTATAGTTCTATGCTGATTTCGGTTGGAATAAAAGCTTATTATTGGTTGTGGTTGGAAGGGAATTAACCTGTTGTTAATCATCCTGTGTTAGGGTCTTCGGATATTGAAAAGTAGCCAAGAAGAGTCTTCAACCCTTTGAACCGATTGGTAGGCAGTGGTTGTGGTAAGTGATTGGTATTGGCTTTGGTCATTCAATCTTTTGGTTTCGATTTGGTCAAGTTATTAAGGTTTAACCGTTTTCTTTTCAAGGTTGTGCCGATTGTGGAAAGGGACCATTAGTTGGTTCGGGTATTGGTTAGAAAGCAAGCCAATAGCAAGGTAAGGGTTCGATATTAACCCCTTTGGTTAATTGTTGATGGCCGAATGTCATAGATGCCTAACCCCTAATGTTTGGCCGATTGTAGGATCTAGGAATCGAGGGACTTAGATCGTTTTCGTTGGGATTCTAGACTCGTTTTTACCAGGTGTGTAACTAACACACTAATACTTAGTAATGTTGTTAATAAATCTGGTTGCCTGTTAAAAACTATAACAGTATGATGGATAGTTGGATACCCAAATGGGGTATGTGTACGGATCCGGGTAAGTCTACTTTATTACAAGTCCTATCATGGATACTTTGGACATGATGATCCATACTATATATATATGCTAAGAGATGCTATGTTGGACATGGTTGCATGAGTTACATGATTTGCATATTGTACATGAGTCAGTATGACATGTATGGGTAATGTGAGAGGAGGGAGCAGTAATATTTTGTGCTGACGAGCACCAGTGTTTTGGTAACACACTTTGTGACTTTGGGTCACCAGAGGTTTGGCACCTCCAGAGGTTTGGTACCTCAGCGTCTCGTCCCTGTGGTTAACACCACCGTGGGTTGGCCCCACTTGTGAGATACGGGATTGATGCCAGTGATTTGGTATCACACGATGGGTTGGCCCCATCACCAGATTTGTGACTACGGTCACCAGTGCTTTGGTAGCACATTGTGTCTTTGGGACACCAGAGGTTTGGCACCTCATTGCGACTTGTCCCTGTGGTTTGACCACCGTGGGTTGGCCCCACTTGAGATATGGGATCGTCTGCTAGTGATTTGGTATCACACGATGGGTTGGCCCCATCATCATTGGATTTGTGACTTCGGTCACCAGTGCTTTGGTAGCACAATTGTGTCTTTGGGACACCAGTGGTTTGGTACCACATTGACGGATATCGTGTCTTTGGGACACCAGTGTTTTGGTAACACATTGTGACTATATGTCACCAGTGGTTTGGCACCACCAGTGGTTTGGTACCACACGGGGTAGAAAAGGCGATATGGATGGTTAGGATCGGGTTGCATTAATTATGTTGCTATGTATGATGCGTGTTAGCATGTTGTTTCTTCGAGAGCGGGATTTACACACTGAGTCACTCGACTCACCCTCTCCTTTGACATTTCAGGTGACTCGTAGACGCGGACATGGAGCCGGGATGGACTCGGGGTGCACATGCCATGCTTTAATAAAAGTTTTGCTCAGACTATTGAATTTGGGTACTTTAGCTTATTTACTTTTATTTGGGTTTTAATTTGGACTTGTAAAAGGCCTTTAATTGATGTTTGTGATGTTTATGTTTTAATTAGATTTTAATATGCCTTAACAAAATAAGTTGGTATAAATTTTACTAAAACTTGGAAAGATAATAATTTCAAAATCTTAACGCAATGTGTTTTTAAACTATACCACCGGGTATCACACTAAGTCTTTATGATAAACAAATACAAATGGTTTTCAATTCAAACTTGTATTACTCCTAAGTCTAAAAAGGTTTTAAGTAACACTAATACACCATTTGATTTCAAACAAGCCTACTCAAAATTTTCTTCAAATACACTATGTTTTCACCCAGTTTTTAAACGAAAAATCAAACTTTTCAGAAACGTTTTTCCCCGTAACATACCAGATTCGGACGTGGTGTCTTGTCCGGGTTTGGGGTGTTACACTAAAGATCGTTCGGATTTCGCGATGTCACAGTTAAAGAAAAAGTAAATCTTGGCTAATCGACTCATTCAGGTATGATGCCTAAAGTATGTATTTTCCGGTATTTCTTTCGGATTGATTTTTATTGGTTAATGGAATAATACGGGATTAGTGATGACAGAATTAGTCAGAGAAATGATATTTGAATCGTAAAGATGTCTGAATGTAACAGTTGTGATTGAATAGATTATGATGATCTCTCCTGGGTATTTTCTGTATTCATTTATCCCCAAAGATATATATGATTGTTCGTTTTCTGATGAAATTCTTATTGTATGAGAATGTTAGTTACTTATAATGTTAGATGAGAGCACTGTTGATCTGATTGGTTGATGAACAACATTTCTTATCTTTCTCTTTGGGATTCTATCCTATTATGTTTGGAATAAAAGTTGTTGGTGAAAATTTATGTGAGATTATTCTTTCGTTTCCACTGGATGCTGTTTTGTTTTATATTTATATTTGGAAAATATATTATCTCTGTTACAATTGATTCCAGAGCGTATAAGCATTGTTTTTCTTCTGGTTTTCTTTGAAAAATCATCAAGATCTTTACTATTTTCTTATGAGTTATGTTCCCGGGCTTCCAGTATGATATCACATCTTGGATTTCTTTATCTCAGTTTTCTTATATTCCTTATTTCGTAAATTATCAATCATGTCTCATCTTTAAAGTGTGTTCTTTGGCTTGTGATAACTATGTCTATTATGGTTGTATTTTTGGTTCGATAATGGGAAAGTGGTGATTCTAGTATCAAGATTTCTCTAATTTTCATGAAAGGAATTGACATCAGCAAAGTTATAGATAGTGGGAGCTCAAGCTCGAACTATATGATGATTTTCTTTTCAAGTAAGTTTAATTAAGGTCAATGAGTTCAATCAGAATATTTTGTTTCTTTGAGCTAATATGATTGTAAAGATCTTTCGACTAGCATGTGAGGAAATTTTGAAAGATTGTATGTTTGAGTTGTTTTAACAGCATGAAGAAGGGAGTATTCTGATATGGCATTATTTGATAGTTGAGATCGACTCAGTTGTTTTTATCTGAGCGAGCTGGTTAGTTGAAAGGTAATTTGAGTTATATGCATTCAAGTTTATACTCAAGTAAGAGGATAAAATCTTGTATATTCATGGGTAAATTGACGAACAGTATGAACGAAGAATTTATATTCAAAAAGGGTGTGATACAAGGACGTACCTATTAGATCAGTGCTAATTGAATGATATTATTATGAGTTAAAGTTGTTTTGATTGATAAATTTATCATATTTGTGAAAGTTTGAACAGTATGTTGAGTGTTAGTAAAGTTGAAAATAGTTGAAAGTATTGCTAATCGAAGCACTGATTTTGAGTCCAGTTTAAATTGAGTAAAGAATTTGTGAATTTTTCAGTGATGCACTATCAAACGGATCAGAATGTGTTTTAATACAAGAATGTAAAGTGATAGTTTATGCTTTCAGACGATTAAAGTCACATGAAAGGAATTGTTCGACGAGTGATTTAGAGTCGGCCACTTTTTATGTTTGTGTTGAGAATTTGATGACATCGGTTGTTCGACGAAAAATTTCATATGTTTTTGATCCCAAGAGTTTAAAGTACTTAATGTCACAGAAGGATCTAAAATTAAAACAGCATAGACGGCTTGTGTAACAACCTTAAATCGGGGTCTCTGCATTTTGCTTGTGTTGCATGTGATGAATTGTTTATAATGTTGATTTAACATGTTTTAAGGGTCTAGTTAACCCTAGGTTAGGCCTGAGCTAGGGCTAAGAATTTTGTTCTAGCACTTGAGGAAATGGAGCTAAGGGAAATAGGGGTTAAAAGGATTTATTGGGGGATTATGGCACAAGAAGTGCCTTGGTAAAGTGGCAAGCAGTCGCCACTTAAAGCTTGGAGGAGGTGACCCCACAGGGAGTAAGGGGGCCTTGGTTCGAGCTGCAGAAATCCCCCTTGGGCATTTATTTTTGACGCCACAGGTAAGCAGAGGTGTGCTCAGGTGAGACTCTCATGGATAGATGAAGATTGGGTCAACAGAGTTTGAATTGATGGATGGGAGGAAGATTGGGTCAACAGAGTGTCGAAACACATCTCTATCTAGGGTCTCAAAGCTGAATCTCAGATCTTAGTGTGGTAAGTTTGTGACTACATCTCTTTCTTCCCTCTATTTCTTGTATAGCCCAATCTCCTTGACGGTCTCACTCTTTCTCTTTTTGGTTGTCGATTTCCTTATGTTGGTGCAAAGGCCGAACCTCTTTCGGTACTGAAGGGATTTCTTGCGTTAAGGTAAGTCTAGTTCTTGTGGTTTACTCTTTTGGGATTTGTTAATCATAGCCGAATGGCTATGGGTGTTGATGTGGTGTTAAACCGATTGCAGGGAGGGCTATAGCCGAATACAGTGAACCTTCAGGATTTGGCGGTCGATCTAGGTAAGGTCTTAGTGTGGCAAGATCTAGTTCTAAATCGTTCAAAAGCCGAAGGCTAACTATTTCCATGTGATAGTGTGTGGCCGATTGCTAGGGGGAGCATCGCAGAGTCTCGGGATTTGGTTGGAAACCAAATCAGCATTAAAGTAAGGCAGTACCTTTATGCGTCATATTCTTCGGGAGTGCTATTTGTGCAGAATAGGCTTTTTAGCTACTGATTAGGTGTTGTCGATTGTAGGAAAGGGTAAGCTACGCTTCGGAATTTCGCTAAGTGTCGAGTAGTTTCGGGATTTTTGCTTAGATCTACGATTAGCCAGGTGTGTAAATGCTTACACACTTTATTAGTATAATTATGCTTATTATGTTACTGTTATAACCATTGGCATTAGAGACTTTGCCTTGTGGGCATAAGCTTGGAAACCGGGTAAGTTCCCTGTTATGTGATTCTTGGTATACATCATCATGATTTGTTAAATGCTATGTTATATGTTATTTGCATGATCATTCGATATTATGACACGTACGTTATGAACATGATGATGGGCTTGATGAGAGGAGGGGGATGATTCATTTTGGACTGTCACCAGTGGTTTTGACCACAAGATGGGTTGGCCCCATCATTTGATTTGTGACTACGGTCACCAGTGGTTTTGACCACACTATTATTATTTGTGACTAAGTCCCAGTGGTTTTGACAACCTGTGGTTTTGACCACACGATTGATATTTGTGACTACGGTCACCAGTGGTTTGGTACCACAGTGGGTTGGCCCCACATGATTATTACGGGATTGTCATCAGTGGTTTTGACCACACGATGGGTTGGCCCCATCACTTGATTTGTGACCACGGTCACCAGTGGTTTTGACCACAACGATATATATTTGTGACTTCGGTCACCAGTGGTTTTGACCACCAGTGGTTTTGACCACACGGGGTAGTTAAAGGAGATTGGATGGCTAGGTTATGGGTTGCATAATCTACATGTTTCACTGATGATTTGTGTAAGTGCTTGAATTATCGGGTTGGGGATTTATACGCTGAGTCTTGGTGACTCACCCCTTCCCTTACATTTTACAGATGAGGCATAGATCGCGGATATGGAGCCAAGGAGGACTCGAGGTGGCCGTGCATCTTAGTTTGGTTTGATTTTAACCTGCTACTTCGATTTTAATAATTTTCTTTAAATTTGGTTTTGGGTTTTGTAATAAGGCCGCTAAGTATTATTTTGGGTTTTATTATTTGCTTTTCTTTTGATTATATTATACATATGATGGATTTATGGACTTGTTAAATTAACCTGTAAAAAAAAATGTTTTCAAAACTATAGCTCATTCAGGTTTTTAAATGTTACCATCGGGTAACACAACTTATAAGATGATAATAAAGATAACTTGTATGTTTTTTTAACTTAAATTTTCAACCAACTTCAAAAGCAAACGATTTTAACTCGATTATACGCAACGCACTCAGTTTTTAACAAGTATCATATGTTTTCTAAAACTTGTAACAACAAGTAGATTTTCAAGCATGAGTTTTTATAGAAACCATCATACGATTTCAATATCATCTTAAACAGGGATTTCTAAACTTTTAAACTATAAATGGGTTTCTAAGAAAATCTTCCGACAAACTTGTGTTTTCAAAATGTTTCACTCCGTAATATACCAGATTCGGTCGTGGTGTGTTGACCGGGTTTGGTGTGTTACAATTTTGGTATCAGAGCCAGTTTCAACAGCTCAGCTGTGGGCCCGAGGCCCAAAAATGTTTTTAAATGGATTATGAAAAGACTTTTTATGGGAAAAGTATGGTTTGGAAAGCATGGCACCGAGTCTCCGGCACCAATCCGCCCAGGTAAGTACCTCAAACTGTTGTTTTGATGATATGATTATATGATTATTATGATGATGGCATGATTGAATAGTAGTAGGAACTACTTTAGAGACATGAACCATAGGATGATGTGTACTCGCGGAACAATCCTCTATTAAAACTTTTCATAAGACTGTGCTTTAATAGACAGTGGAATAAAAGTCTAACGCATAAAACTTTTAATCAACTCGTATATATCGGTAGATATGAGTGCACGTGGACGAGGTAGGGGTAGGATGACGGTCTCGGAACCAGTAGGGTCCGGACATGGTTCGAAAAACGAGGTACCACTACCGCCAGCTGTGGGCGCGGAATATCAGGATCAGACGGGTGGTAATGATGTAGTGTTGCAGGCTGTGCTGCGAGTGCTGGAGAGGGTTACGAGTGCAGGAGTAGGAACTAGGGCTCGGAAATCTGTGACCGAGCGACTCAAGGCTAATGGTGCAGAGGTATTTAGAGGTGTATCTGGTGTGGCACCTAGTACGGCAGAATATTGGCTGGAAGCGACGGAACGTATCACGGACGACCTGGATTTTACTACTGAGGAGAAGCTGAAGGGCATAGTATCTCTGCTGCAAGATGAGTCATATCAGTGGTGGCTCACAGTTAGGGACGGAGCGATGGCAGATGATCTCACTTGGGAATTCTTTAGAACAGCCTATCAGAGAAAGTACATAGGGGCTAGCTATGTTGATGCGCAGCGTAGGGCGTTCTTGCACTTGGTTCAAGGTAATAAGACTGTAGCAGAATATGAGGCGGAATTCCTCCGGTTGAGTCATTATGCATGGGGTATTGTGGGCACAGAGCATGAGTGCTGTGTCAGATTTGAGGATGGGCTGAGAGACGAGTTGCGGATGATAATTGCCCCACAGCAGGAACGAGAGTTTGCCATTTTAGTGGAGAAAGCTAAGGTTGATGAAGGGGTAAAACAGTCTGTAAGGCGGAACCAGGATAGGGGCTGGAATAAAAGGAGTTCTGGATCATCTGGGTTTTCTGGGAACCAGTAGAAAAGGGTTAGATATAGTGGGCCAAATCAAGCTACTAGGCCTGCAGCTGCTGCTAACACTTAGTGGCCACCACGGTGTGCTCGGTGTGGAAAGTCTCATACGGGAGAATGTTGGACTGGCATCGAGTCAGGGATTGTCCACAGCGATCAGCTAGGCTGCGGTCTGAGGATCAGAATCGTACACAGTTTAGGAGGGATAATCAACAGCCACAGAGGGGCGGTGGTTCAGGCAGGGGAGGTAATGGCTCTGGTAGAGGTCGTGGAGCACCGGGCAGAGGTGCAGGTGGTACAGAGGTGAGACAGCCTGGGTTGGTCTACGCAGCGAGGCGTCGAGAGGAGGGCGACGCATCGGACGTCATAACCGGTACATTCTTAATTTTTGGAGTACCTTATAATGCTTTAATTGATGTTGGTTCAACGCACTCGTATGTTGCTAGTAGCATAGTAGAAACCCTGAACTTAGACTCTGAGATTACTTCTAGGAAGATGACAGTGATAAGCCCTCTAGGTCACTCTGTAGAAGTAAGTAAACTGTATAGGGATGTACCCCTAGAACTTCAAGGGGTCGTGTTTTTGGCTGACTTGATGGAACTGCCGTTTGGGGAGTTCAATCTAATTCTCGGGATGGATTGGCTAGTAAAGTATTAGGCTAGTTTGGGTTGCGCAGCTAAGCGCATGGTGTTGAAGACCATGGAAGGTGAGGAGGTGGTGATGATAGGTAATAGGAGAGATTACTTATCTAATGTGGTCTCTGCGCTGAAGGCTGAGAAGACGGTTCGGAAGGGTTGTGAAGCATTTTGGTGCATGTGTGTGCCTTGGAAATAAAGGATGCAGCTGTGAGGAATGTCCGAACCGTAGGGAAATTCGCTGATGTTTTTCCAGAGGAACTCCCTAGTTTACCTCCTGACCGCGAGGTTGAGTTCGGTATAGACTTGTTACCCAGAACCGCGCCAGTATCTATTGCTCCTTATAGGATGGCGCCGAAAGAATTAGTGGAGTTAAAGGCCCAGATTCAGGAGTTGTTGGACAGAGGTGTTATCCGACCAAGTGTGTCACCTTGGGAAGAAGTCGATAGTTATTCGGATCACAAGAGCCGGAAGTACCTCTTGACTCAGAAGGATTTAAATTTGAGGCAGCGAAGATGGATCGAATTGATGAAAGATTACGACTGTTCGATTGAGTTTCATCCGGGTAAGGCTAACGTAGTAGCTGATGCGTTGAGCCGTAAGGTGATAGCGGACTTGCGAGCGATGGTTGCTCACCTTAGTCTTTTTGATGATGGGAGTCTTTTGGCAGAATTACAAGTAAAATTGTCTTGGATTAATCAGGTTAAGGAGAAACAGCTGGCAGATGAGGTTTTGAGTGCTCAGAGGTTACAACTGTAGAATGGTGAATCTGAGGGTTACAACTTGGATAGTGATGGACTACTGTGTTGTCAAGGGAAGGTATGTATGCCTAAGGATGTTGAGTTGAGACAGCAGATTCTTCAGGAAGCTCATAGCAGCCCATACGCAACGCATCTTGGAGGCAGCAAGATGTATCATGACTTGAGGGAGCAGTTCTGGTGGCCAGGTCTTAAGCGAGAAGTAACAGAGTTTGTGGGCAAGTGTTTGACATGCCAGCAAGTTAAGGCGGAGCATCAGTTGCTGTCAAGGCTGTTGCAGCCGGTAAAGATCCCACAGTGCAAGTGGGAAAGGATTACGATGGATTTCGTCAATGGGCTTCCCCTTACGCCTAGTAGGAAGGACTCAGTCTGGGTAATAGTGGATCGTCTGACTAAATCAGCTCATTTCATACCAGCAAGGGTTATTATTCGCTTCAAAAGTTAGCCAAGCTGTATGTGGCAGAGATAGTACGGTTGCATGGAGTGCCTGTGTCAATCATTTCGGATAGGGATCCCAGGTTTACGTCGAGGTTTTGGAAAGCTTTGCATCAGGCTTTGGGTACAAGTTTGGATTTTAGCACGGCTTTTCATCCTCAGTCTGATGGACAGTCAGAAAGGGTAATCCAAATTCTGGAAGATATGTTAAGGGGATGTGTTCTGGATTTCAGTGGTAGTTGGGAGGAGTATCTACCTTTGGCAGAGTTCGCTTATAACAATAGTTGTCAAGCGAGTATTCAGATGGCACCATATGAGGCACTATATGGACGGAAATGTCGTACTCCGACGTGTTGGACAGAACTGGGTGAACGACGGATGTTGGGTCCAGAGTTAGTGACAGAAACAGAGGATAAGGTCAAGGTGATTCGGACTCGTCTTAAGGAAGCGTCGGACAGGCAGAAGTCTTACGCCGATCTTAAGCGCAGGGATATTGAGTATGCAGTGGGTGATAAGGTCTTTCTGAAGGAATCGCTTTGGAAGAAAGTGTTGAGATTTGGGAGAAAGGGCAAGCTAAGCACTAGGTTTATCGGGCCGTATACGGTATTAAAGCGAGTGGGACCGGTAGCTTATCAGCTCGAGTTACCAGCTGAATTAAGTCAGATTCACGACATTTTCCATGTTTCCATGCTTAGGCGCTATCGATCAGATCCGTCGCATGTTGTGCCAGTGAAGGAGTTAGAGGTGAGCCCTGATTTGTCTTTAGAGAAGCAGACGGTGCGGATCTGGGATCGGGATGTCAAGGTTCTGCGTAGGAAGTCAGTTCCCTTGGTGAAAGTATTATGGTGGAATCATGGTACGGAGGAGGCAACGTGGGAACCGAAGGATGTGATACGGCAGCAATACCCTCAACTCTTCTGATCAGGTAATTTCGGGGCCGAAATTATTTTTAAGGGGGGTAGAGCTGTAACATCCTTAAATCGGGGTCTCTGCATTTTGCTTGTGTTGCATGTGATGAATTGTTTATAATGTTGATTTAACATGTTTTGGGGTCTAGTTATAACCCTAGGTTAGGCCTGAGCTAGGGCTAAGAATTTTGTTCTAGCACTTGAGGAAATGGAGCTAAGGGAAATAGGGGTTAAAAGGATTTATTGGGGGATTATGGCACAAGAAGTGCCTTGGTAAAGTGGCAAGCAGGCGCCACTTAAAGCTTGGAGGAGGTGACGCCACAGGGAGTAAGGGGGCCTTGGTTCGAGCTGCAGAAATCCCCCTTGGGCATTTATTTTTGATGCCACAGGTAAGCAGAGGTGTGCTCAGGTGGGACTCTCATGGATAGATGAAGATTGGGTCAACAGAGTTTGAATTGATGGATGGGAGGAAAATTTGGTGTTTGACTCATTCAAATTTGTTTGAATGAGTGGATGAGAGGAATTCAAGGAGAAAAGAAGGGGACGGCAAGTGTTGTGTGTGTAGCCGAATTCTTGAGGGGTGGCAATCGGTTTGGGTTCTTTTGGGTGATGGCCGAATGTGCCTTGGTTAGTAGCAAAAATTGGCTAGCTTAGATGGTTTCTCTTCTTGCGCTTTGTGCTAAAACCCGAACCTTAAGTGCTTTCTTTCTTTTTGGCAATTCAGGGCATTTGGCCGATTCATGTTAGCAACCCCTTTGAAGAGCCGAAACTCTCTCTGTGCCGAATCCACCCTTGTGCATTTCTTCTTCTTCTTGTTTTGTTCAAAACCGAAATCACCATTGTTCATCTTCTCTTCTTTTTATTTGGTACAAGCCGAAACTACCCTTGGTTCACTTCTTCTGCGTTTTCTTCTTCTACTTTTGTTCAAAACCGAAACCAACATTCCCTATTATCCATTCGACACTCTCTCTTTTTTGTCTTTCAAAACCTTTTGTACCGAAACCCTTCTCAATCTCCCTTTGCCGAATCTTTCTCCTCTATTGCACTTACTCTTCATCTCAAACACCTCCAAAACCGAAAGTTTGACTGAGTGTTCTTCTTGGCCGAACACTCTGCTCATAAATCCCTCTCCCTTGCGTTTCTCTCTCTTCATCCTTAGAGTGCCGAAACCCATCTCTATCTCGGGTCTCAAAGCCGAATCTCAGATCTTAGTGTGGTAAGTTTGTGACTACATCTCTTTCTTCCCTCTATTTCTTGTATAGCCGAACCTCCTCGATGGTCTCACTCTTTCTCTTTTTAGTTGTCGATTTCCTTATGTTGGTGCAAGGGCCGAACCTCTTTAGGTACTGAAGGGATTTCTTGCGTTAAGGTAAGTCTAGTTCTTGTGGTTTACTCTTTTGGGATTTGTTAATCATAGCCGAATGGCTATGGGTGTTGATGTGGTGTTAAACCGATTGCAGGGAGGGCTATAGCCGAATACAGTGAACCTTCAGGATTTGGCGGTCGATCTAGGTAAGGTCTTAGTGTGGCAAGATCCAGTTCTAAATCGTTCAAAAGCCGAAGGCTAACTGTTTCCATGTGATAGTGTGTAGCCGATTGCTAGGGAGGAGCATCGCAGAGTCTCAGGATTTGGTTGGAAACCAAATCGGCATTAAGGTAAGGCAGTACCTTTATGCGTCATATTCTTCGGGAGTGCTATTTGTGCAGAATAGGCTTTTTAGCTACTGATTAGGTGTTGCCGATTGTAGGAAAGGGAAAGCTACGCTTCGGGATTTTGCTAAGTGTCGAGTAGTTTTTGGATTTTTGCTTAGATCTACGATTAGCCAGGTGTGTGAACGCTTACACACTTTATTAGTATAATTATGCTTATTATGTTACTGTTATAACCATTGGCATTAGAGACTTTGCCTTGTGGGCATAAGCTTGGGAACCGGGTAAGTTCCCTGTTATGTGATTCTTGGTATACATCATCATGATTTGTTAAATGCTATGTTATATGTTATTTGCATGATCATTCGATATTATGACACGTACGTTATGAACATGATGATGGGCTTGATGAGAGGAGGGGGATGATTCATTTTGGACTATCACCAGTGGTTTTGACCACAAGATGGGTTGGCCCCATCATTTGATTTGTGACTACGATCACCAATGGTTTTGACCACACTATTATTATTTGTGACTAAGTCCCAGTGGTTTTGACCACCAGTGGTTTTGACCACACAATTGATATTTGTGACTACGGTCACCAGTGGTTTTGACCACATATGGATATTGTGACTCGTCCTAGTGGTTTGGTACCACAGCGGGTTGGCCCCACATGATTATTACGGGATTGTCATCAGTGGTTTTGACCACACGATGGGTTGGCCCCATCACTTGATTTGTGACCACGGTCACCAGTGGTTTTGACCACAACGATATATATTTGTGACTTCGGTCACCAGTGGTTTTGACCACCAGTGGTTTTGACCACACGGGGTAGTTAAAGGAGATTGGATGGCTAGGTTATGGGTTGCATAAGCTGCATGTTTTACTGATGATTTGTGTAAGTGCTTGAATTATCGGGTTGGGGATTTATACGCTGAGTCTTGGTGACTCACCCCTTCCATTACATTTTGCAGATGAGGCATAGATCGCGGATATGGAGCCAAGGAGGACTCGAGGTGGCCATGCATCTTAGTTTGGTTTGATTTTAACCTTCTATTTCGATTTTAATAATTTTCTTTAAATTTGGTTTTGGGTTTTGTAATATGGCCGCTAAGTATTATTTTGGGTTTTATTATTTGCTTTTACTTTGATTATATTATACATATGATGGATTTATGGACTTGTTAAATTAACCGGTAAAAAAAAAAACAATGTTTTCAAAACTATAGCTCATTCAGGTTTTTAAATGTTACCATCGGGTAACACAACTTATAAGATGATAATAAAGATAACTTGTATGTTTTTTTAACTTCAATTTTCAACCAAATTCAAAAGCAAACGATTTTAACTCGATTATACGCAACGCACTCAGTTTTTAACAAGTATCATATGTTTTCTAAAACTTGTAACAACAAGTAGATTTTCAAGCATGAGTTTTTATAGAAACCATCATACGATTTCAATATCATCTTAAACAGAGATTTCTAAACTTTTAAACTATAAATGGGTTTCTAAGAAAATCTTCCGACAAACTTGTGTTTTCAAAATGTTTCACTCCGTAACATACCAGATTCGGTCCTGGTGTGTTGATCGGGTTTGGGGTGTTACAGCTTGAATTATTGAAAGATTGTGAGCAGTTATCGATTAACCTTTCAGAAAGTTGATATAGTTACAAATGCTTGAATGGAAAACCTTTGATTATTTTGTGAGTATTGAATACAGGATTAATCTTATTTGATGTCGGTCTGAATCTAGCTAAATTAGAAGCTAAAGTGATGTTTCCTTTGCAAGATTGAAAACCTCAGGAATGTGATAATGAGTGGTAAACTAAACGAGTACAGTGTGAGACAATTTTTTATTCTAAATTTTAGGTCAGATCTGATGTCTGTTATCATTATTTTGAGATAGAATATGCGCACTGAGTAATTCAGAGCTTATGCAGAAAATTTTGTACGAAGCTCCGTAGTAGCTCGTTTGTTCATTCAGGAAGTAATAAAATGTACAGTTATTTGAAATAGATGTTCTAGTGATCAAATATGTAACATGATAGATTGGTGGAGTTATATGTTTCAGAGACTATCCGATCAGAAATCATACCGAAAGTAAAAGTGATTTGTGGCAGTTTAGAGCCCACTTCAGAATTGTCAGAAAACGTATGTGAATTTGAAACATGGAGTTATGAAATTTTCGTTCAACGATAACATATTTTCGAAAGTACTGTCTTGGAAAAGGATTCAAAATGTGTTTTGTGTATCTATGTCCCGTTGGTATCAATCGGAGTCTTTAGATATGAATTCTACGATAGAGATTAAGATTCAGTCGATGTGTTGTATAACGAAGAATCGATCGGAATTTTGACACGAGAGATTAAAAAGTTGGGAAATAAAAGCATAACCTTAATGAGAGTTCTCTAGCAGTGTCACAAGACAGAGGAGTCTACGTGGAAATCAAACTTATTTTCCGGTAAGATTTTCGGGGATGAAAATCCCTAAAGGGGGAGAGTTATAACAGTCCGATTTTGGGTCTAGTCGGGACAGTGGTTTCGGGACCACAAATTTGACAAAGAACAATTTATTTTTATTATATTTTTGTGGTCTAAAGTTTTATTGGACGATTTCGTGAAAATTTCGTTCGAAAGTTTTGACATTTGGGCACTCAATTTAGTCAAAAGGACTAAATTGCAAAAAGTGCAAAACTTGAATTCTATATGTTAGAGGTGTCCAAATTCTATGAGATTTTAAATTAGAGGTCCTTAAATGGTAATTAGACCATTTGTTAAGTTGGTGGACAAAAATGGGCATGGTTTAGTATGTTTTCAAGGTTTTTCATTAAGGGCATTTTGGTAATATGGTAATTAAAATGAATTAAAAAGCCAAAATAAAGCCAATTTTTGTCCATCTTCCTCCCATGGCCGAAATTCATAAGGGGAAACCATGTCTAGGGTTTTTCAAGCTTTTAAGCTCTATTGTAAGTCCGTTTAGCCCCATTTTTAATGCTCTTAACATTTTTGATGTGGTTGTAATTCGATCTTTCTATTTCTACCATCAATTTGAAGAGATGTCAAGGTCTAAAATTTTACCCATGATGGATGTTTGTGTATTTTGATGTCTAGTGGTCGAAAATGCATGTTAGGTGTAGATAAATGACTTTTGCTAAGTGATTTTCGGTTAAAATGCCTAAAACGACTTGTTTGTAAAAGTTGTAAAATATGTTGTAAAAATGTTAATAAATGAAAATTGTGGGTTTTTCTAAGCATCTATAAGGTTTGGCTAAGTATGGTTATTGATGAAATTGAGTACATTTCATTTTACGAGCCTAAGGACTATTGTAAAAATGTCAAAAGTTTAAGGAAAAAATATAATTTTTCCATAATGTGACTTTTGGACTAAAATGAATAACATGTTGATTAAATAAGTTAAATATGATATTATAGATCAAGAAAAATGAGGTTCGGACTTAGAATGGGGGAAAAATAAGTATTTGACGATTTAGTCCTTTTTGCCATTTTTATGTCGAGGTAAGTTTATATGTTTAATAAGCATTAAATTATATGTGTATAAATGCTTAATTGATATAATTATGGTAAACGATATATTATTGAAACGAAATGTGAATGTTACTAAGTACGATACTACGGAAATGACTGACAGAGATTCGGTACAGCGAAAGTCCCGGTTGAACCTTAGGAATAGATAGGATATAAATGTCACGACATTAGGGTTACTGAGATTATGTGTAAGACCATATCTGGGATATGGAATCGATATGAGACTTCGTGTAAGACCATAGCTAGGCTATTGGCATCGATATGATATTACATGTAAGATCATATATGGGATATGGCATTGGTACGGTACTGTGTGTACCCGAGTATCCTTTAGTATTCCAAATGGTTCAACGAGAAATTCAACGGGTATGTCAAAGACAAGAAAGTATGTGATTATGTTACAAGTTGGTATAGGTATGTACGTAAAGTTTAAAATCATTGACTTCATGAAATTGTGAGTTAATGATTTCTAGGAGAATGCTTTTGTGAAAACCTTGTGATTTTTGGTCTATATTTGTAATGTATGAAATACATGGTAAATTCGATTGACGATTATGTGATTGGCTTTCGAGCCGAATTGAGTTGTGATGTGGTATGTTTTATTCACACAAATTGTAATTTGTTGGATATGAGAAAAAGGGAAGATTAGCATAATTGCTTGTTGAAATGGTTATGGAAGTATGGGAAGATAAGAGTTTAGGCAATTGAAAGATGTTAAAGTATATGCTTGAAATGTAAATACTCACAATTAATGTGCACGGTTGCTATGAAGTTTGAAATAATTCGTTATTTGTTGTAATCTGATACAAAGGAGAAATTACGATTGTTGGGCTAAAGCCAAGATATGTTAAAATTATGCTTATAAGTTGATAGAGTAAACATTATGACTGAATGAAAGTTTATAACTGTAAGTTTTAAAGCAATTATTATTGTTTTATTTTTATATTGTTGGACTCGATAAAAGATTGGTAAGAGTTGCTTATTATTTTCGTGCGAACTTACTAAGCTATATAGTATAGCTTACCCCCTTCCTTTCCTATGTCTGATAGGGTTATTAAGCTAGCTCGGGTTGAAGATCACTGGATATCCTTTCACACTATCAAGCTATCACTTTGGGTATAAATGAATTCAAGTATTTTAAGTCTATGGCATGTATAGGGACTTAGTCATTTGGTTAAATGTGTCACTATGATTGTAGCCAATGTGTTGGCTTGTGATTGTCAAAGTTTTGTTTTGCTATTTGGCCATGCAAGTTGGCTCATATTGGCTAACATGATTGTAAGCCTAAGTATATTCATATATGTTTCAATGTCTATGGTGATATGATCATGGTATGCCTAATGAATGTGAAATTTGTATGTTTGACTTAGGGATTAATAAATGTAATGATTATGTTTGACAAAGATATAAGGTTGATATGTTTTAACCATGAATGTGGAATCTTGCATGAATTGGTATGGAAAGATTGAAGTTCTAAGCTTGATAAATAATGGCATGAGGATGACATGTTATTGTCTTGGTTGTGGTTGTTTAGTTGCTTTTAAATGCTTGAAATTGTGCCATGTGATGTTGTGTTGATGTGTGCAAGTGAGAGCGGAAAATTGGCTTGGTAAATAGCATTATTTTTGTCCACGCAGGTAGACACACGGGCGTGTGTCTAGGCCGTGTGTGACACACGGTCTGCCCCACAGGCATGTGATCTGGTCATGTGTCCCCTACACCTTAATTTTGGAAAAATAGAATGTCCAGAATTGAGCACACGGGTAGAGATAGGGGTGTGTGTCTTAGTCGTGTGTGTTACACGGCCTAACACACGGGCGTGTGGCACAGCCGTGTGACACAAGTCAGAGAGTACCCCTAAATTGAACACGGTTTGAAGCAAGAGCGTGTCCCAAGTTTACACGGGCGTGTCCCTTGGACCACACGGGCATGTGAGCCCTGCATCTAGCAAAAATTTTCTAAGTTTTTTAAAAATTCTCTGAGCTCTCGGTTTAGTCCCGAACCATCTCCAAAGCATGTTTTGGGCCTCCTAGGCTTGTATAAGGGACTTTATGATCGAATTTGAATGGTTTTAATTTGGTGTGATTGCTTGTGATGTGAGTCCGGTAATGCCTCGTACCCTGTTCCGGCTTCGAATACGAGTAAGGGGTGTTACAGCTGTATTGTTTGATCTTGTATTCTGAGATTTATCTTTTTCATTTAACTCGGGACAATTTCGGATATAATGATCTCGTGAACCACAACTATAACAAGCTCTATTATTATATTTCACCCAACAATCTACAAAATGATGTCTTCCACACTATTGACACTCGGGTTTGATGTCTTTCACGTTGCCAACTGTAACACCCCTAACCCGTACCCGTCGCCAGATTAGGGTTATGAGGCATTACCAAACTAAACTCAATTCCGAATAGACGTTCAATTGAATTCAACACAGGCAAATGGGAACTCTACTAATTCGTATAACATCATGATCTATTAAATTAAATAAGGTACAACGAATTTTATTTCTGGAACTTAATACATACAAATGTCTGCATAATATGACTTAAACTTTCATGACACACACATATATATATATATAAATATATATATATACACACATTTATACCATATCCAAACCAATGTCATTTTATAACATATACCAGTCATAATTCAAAACTCATGTAACATAATCGGATTTTCATTCAAGCTACTATGATACATATACATATGCATATTAACCCAACCGAACCATTATTACTGTTTTAACAGCAATTACATAAGCAAGCATACTAAAGTCACATCTTGACCGAACATTCAATTTCACCTTTCAATTTAATACATAACTAACCAACCAAGAAACACTTATACTTTTCTTACCATTAACAATTGGATCTATAAAGCCAACTTTCATATACATGTCTCATTAGAAGATCATAAATATCACATAACCAAGTTTACTTAAACATAACTTCATTCATTATTACTAAACACATTAAGCATACATTATTGACCATATTGCCGAAACACATGTCAACTCCACTAGTATTCATAAAGCTTGTTATACAAGTAGCTCATAAGTTCACCTCGATCAAGACCAAACGCACAACATAACCGCAACAACCCTGTTTAGCATATGAAAACCCAAGGGCAAATTGTTCAAAACCGAACACATAACACCTATACCACATATTCACATTTCATACCTAATTTGAACTACAACCAATTATAAACATCCATTAACATTTTGAACAAACCATTATACTAAAACATACAAGTGAAGCTTAACCAAAAGAAATAGCCATCTTCGCAAGGCTATATATATATAAATACAAGACCGAACATCATTCAATTAAACCGTAATTCAACCTATACATGCCTTTGATTCAAAAATTAAACTTAAGTACCAAAAAGGGGTGATAGTGTGGTCGACTTCTTCGACGATCCTCTGAGCCCGTAGCTGAATCAACAATCTATAAAACAGTAAAGTAAACACATACAGAGTAAGCTTACTAGCTTAGTAAGTCTCAAGCAAATGATAATACAACATTCAAACACTAAAACATTTTAATCTTTAAACCTATGACATTGAATATAAACATTTCAATATGCGAATTTATACAGGGCCGAATACTAATAGTTCATTAACCTAAGTAATTGCACTTCATTACCATAAACCTGTATCTCATCGAAGTACAAAGTAAATATATTACATGAATCACATGCTCCAAATCATATAAGTACAACATTCATATCAACTATGTTATCACGCTTAAAATCTTATCACTTTTAACATTTCTATTTGTAACCGAATTTCCCAAAATAGTACATTTAAGCTCAAATTCTATCATATAATATTCATACACATTGATCGTAAGCTCAATTGCACATAACACCATTCTTATCTTATTATCCCAACTCAAGTAGTATTAAACACAACTTACCTTACTCTCGGTAAATATAAAGGAACTTATGCTTACCTGAGCTTTTAACTCGATACATTGACTATGTTTCACCTGGAGTAATTTATGGTTTCTCCATTTAAAATGCATCACCGGCACAAAGCCTGCTAGGCATATAGCCCGATATGTAACACTGGCACAAGGCCTGCTAGGCTCAAAGCCCGAAATAAGTCACCGGCACTAGGCCTACTAGGCTCAAAGCCCGAATATCAACATAATCAACATTCCCATACACATTACTTAATGCTAAAATCACAACCATCTCATATACTTTAATTTACAATCACATATTAAACCGAACATAATTATTCACATAACATTCAACAAGCAAATTTACTACAATTTCATACCTCATATTCGGCCAACATATATTTTCATGCCTTAAATTCCAAATTTTATCATATACTACTTTTGTAAATGATTATTTGGCATAAATTTGCTTAAGGACTTACCTCGACTGTCGACGGACCGCGTAAACCGGCTATTCGATAACCTTCATCTTTCCCCGATCCAAATTCGTTTTTCTTTGTTCTTGATCTAAACACATTAAAATTCAGCTCATTCAAGTACATTTCATTTCAATTTAGTCCCTAAGCATATAAATAGGTAAATTACCATTTTACCCCTACTATTTCACTTTTTTACAATTTAGTCCTAATTGCACAAAACACAAAATACACAAAATTTCAATATGGTACCTTAGGGCCGAATATTCATAGGGACCATACTAGTCCATATCTTTCATTTATTTTGCAAATAAGCCCCTCTAAAAATTTATTTTTACAAATTAGCCCTAAATACTCAATTTCACCAAAATTTCCAATTCAAAACTTGTTAATCTTTAACATAGCTTTAATATAAAATCATCAAACATCAAAAATCACATGAACATGTCAATGGGCGAATCTCACATACATACTAATCTCAAAAATTCTAGCATGGGTCGGGTAATATACGAAGCAACGATCTCAAAAATGTAAAAATTATCAAAAATCGAAATCAAACTAACCTTGAATTTTAAACCAACAATGGCCGAACCCTAAGTAATCTTCTTCTCCTTTTCTTTTGCTCACATTAGGCCAAGAAAGAGACAAAGATGATAATGGCTTTATTTTATTACAAATAACATATATGTTAACATTTTATTAATTTACTAATTCAACCTTTATTATAAAATAACTAAACAATATAACTTAAGGGTAATCTTGTCCATGGCCGGCTACTAACTTAGGAAATGGGCTTTTTTCCCTTTAAGGACCCCATATTAAAAAAGCCATATTAAAAAAGCCACTATCAAATAAGCACTTTTTACTATAGTTTGTAACTTTTACCCTTTACGCGATTTAGTCCTTTTTCTAAATTAAACACACAAACGATTAAATTTTTCTACGAAACTTTCACACACATTAAAGCACATATAATAAGCACAGCATATATCATTTAAATATATTTCAGACTCGGATTCGTGGTCTCGAAACCACCGTTCTGATTAAGGTCAAATTTGGACTGTTACACCAACCCTCTATACTGATGTGGCTTGAGCTGTAGGACTGGTGTATTGCTTTCCACGATCTCTATTAGAATATCCCACTGAAGTTGTTGATCGATTAAAATAGTCTCCGGGTTTCTTCGATGAGGAATGATAAGGTTTACTCATCGATCTCTTCCTCGAATCTCTTGCCTCTGAATCAGCATTTCTCTTTTCTTTGCAAAGTTCCTCGACTTTGCAAGCTTTGTCGACTAAAACTACAAATTCCTTCAGTTCTAAAATTCCAACTAGAAGTTTGATGTCTTCGTTCAACCCATCAATGAACCGCTTGCACATGATTTCTTCAGTAGAAACATACTCCCGAGCATACTTGCGCAACAGTACAAATTCTCTTTGATACTCTGTCACGGTCATTCGACCCTGTTTCAACTCTAGAAACTCTTTATGCTTTTGATCAAGGAATTGTTGACTTCTATATTTCTTTCTAAACTCAGTCTGAAAGAATTCCCAGGTCACCCACTCTCTCGGTACTACAGACACCAAGGTATTTCACCATTGATACGCAGTGTCTCTCAACAAGGAAATGGCACACTTCAAACATTCAACTGGCATGCATGAAATTTCATCGAATACCCGAATAACATTTTCAAGCCAAAATTCAGTTTTCTCTAGATCATCATCAACAGTAGCTCTGACCTCTTCGGCCCCGTACTTATGAATTTTATCAACCGGCGACTTATTCAGGCTTTGATGTTCCACAACTTGAGAAGCTATGGGTATAGGTTGGGGATTAAGAGGAGTGGAGGTTGTTCAGCAGCCGGGTTCGTTCGGATATATTGGGTGAACTATTCGTTCATCATTTGGAAGAAAGCTTCTCTAGCCTGTCCTCCCTGGCTGCCCGTTAAGGGTCTAGAATAAGACGACGCTGTCCATTGAGCGGGAGTGGGCACATTACTCTCAATCTCATCAGCTATGGCTCGATTAGGATCCACATGCTATATAAAAACACGTTTTAAAATGTCAGGAGTCATCACACTATCACAATTTATATATGGCATGTATAGCTAGACTCTCACACATGCTATATTAGTCCTAGAATCGATTAAACTGTAACTCCGATACCAATAAATGTAACACCCCTCACCCGTATTCAACACCGGAATAGGGTTACAAAGTATTACCAGAAATACAACATATTTAAACAAACTTTTCCCATACATTTAATCAATACATGCAATCATCATTCAATCTCAATCACTTTTTCCCTAATACAAGCCTACGAGGCCCTAAACATGCAATGGGAGTTATTCGGGACTAAACAGATAACTCGGGAATTTTTTTCAACACTTAGGAAATTTTACTCAAAACAGGGGACAGACGCCCGTGTGGCCAGGCCATGTGCATGGCCATGTCTCAGGTCGTGTGAACATTCGGAATGGAAGCACATAGCCATGTCCCAGCCTGTGTCTTACCCCGTGTCCAAACAAATGAGCTTACTGACTTGGGTCACACAGCCAACCACACGCCCATGTGTCTAGCCCGTGTACCCTTCGAAGTGACCACACAAGCCCGTCTGCCAGGCCGTGTGCTAGGCCATTCCAAACCTATAGGGTATACTGACTTATGCAACATGGGCAAGCCTCACGCTCGTGTGCTAGGTCGTGTACCAATTAGGGGGTATACTGACTTGTACCACACGGCCAATCATAAGCCCGTGTGTGCGACCATGTGGAACATACTGACTTTACTTCAATTTCAACAACAGGGGACACATGGCCGTGTAACATAACATGACCGTGTGTCACACACGACTGAGGCACACGCCCGTGTCTCTGCCCGTGTAGACAAAAATAGGCTATTTACCAAGCCAATTTGCCACCCACAATCTCATGTACCTAAACAAACCAAATGACAACATCCATTTTAGCCACATTCAAGACAATTTCATACCATTTCCAATACTAATAACCAATATGCTTGTACCTCAAATACTACTCAACCAAAACATACCAAAATACATATACCAAATCATCTAGTTAAACCTTTACTTAACATGTATCATTATACATCAAGATCATAAGCCTATAACTACTCCAATAGCAATCAAATAACCTCCACAATTTGTATAATATACAAGCCACATATACCTGTTCATGAACTCACAACATAAGCCATATAATTATGTATATATACACATAGTTCAACCATACCAAAACAAGCCAACTTTCATGGCTATATACACAAACCAAAACATATACATTTACAAGCCATCTCAAATGGCACAACTCACTACTAAATCATAACCAACATAACCATAGTCCCTATACATGCCATATACTTAAAATACCAAGTTCATAGGTACCGAGTGAAAGGTGGATAGTGTGAAACGATCTCCGATGATCCTCGAATGCGAGCTGGCTTTGATAACACTACAAAACATGGGAAAAATGAACAAAGTAAGCTTTATAGCTTAGTAAGCTCATATGAAATAAACTCAACTAATCATATGCTTATATGCAAACTTCATAACTTCTTCGGTTTTAAGCTCGTATGGTTCATATACATACCTGAACCAATCCGTAACAAACTCATACCCAAACGGAAAGATGTCGAATACCCGAATTCTCCCACACTAAGTGCCAATACATAGCCGAAGCTATTTTAATCTCCCACACTAAGTGCCATACATAGCCGAAGCTATCTTGAATCGCACACTAAGTGCCATCTAGTCGTCCAACATGATAATAGTCTCGTATACACAATTTATATAATATCAAAACATTTAAAGCATAATTATAATAATCCTTATTACATACGAACTTACCTCGGATGCTAAAACAGTAAAACAAGTCAACTATTCTGTAACTTTGTTCTTTCATCGATCTAAGTCTGTATTTCGCCATTCTTGATCTAAATATAATCAAATTCTGCTTATTTAATCATTTCTCTATTCAATTTAGTCCAAAATTCACTTTAAAACACATTTACACTTTTGCCCCTATAATTTCACAACTTTTGCAATTTAGTCTTTATTTCATAAAATCACAAATTCATGAATTTCAAGACTAACCCATGCTAGCCGAATTTCTCTAGTACTCATATCAGCCCATATTTCTCATTTATTCCATATTTTAACCCCTAAATTTGCACATTTCACAATTTAAACCTAATTTGCATTTTCTTTAAAAATCACTTAACAAAACTTGTATATCTATCAACAAGCATTCACAATCTATCATCAAACATCAAAACACACATGTATTCATCAATGGCATCATTCAAAATCTTTAACAGTTTTGCAAATTAGTCCTTGAGCTAGCTAGACTAAGCTGCAACGATCTCAAAAATGTAAAAATCATTAAAAACGAGACAAAAACCGTCCCTTAATGAGCAAAATTAGCATCGCCAAATGAAGAGAATAACCATGGCTTCCTCTAGCCATAATTTTTTGTGGTAATAAATTAATGAAAATGATGATGTTATGTTATTATTAATTTAACTTAAGTTATTTTACAATTTACCTTATTAACCTTAATAATAAACATATAAATCACTTAATGCTTGTCCATCTTTGTAACACCCCATACCGGGTCTAGACGTTATGGCCGAATCTGGCGATGTCACATGGAATGGAATTTGAAAACAAATTTCTCATGTTAAAACCTTTACCATTTATTAGCTTCTATTTATCTCTTGTTGTTTCCAAAATCGCTTACTTATTTAATTGATTGCTTTAAAAACATAACTCGTTGCTGAAGCTTTAGAAAAGCATTTATTTTCTGGAAAATCGAGTTAATTAAGTAAATCCGTCCATTTTAGGAAAACCCCTTTATTTTAGAGAAAACTGTTTGTTCGTTGAGTTTGTGCAGTTATTAAATCCATGAAAACCTCAATAAAGCAAAAGTCCAAGGAAAGTCCCAAATTACATAAAAAATTTACCCAATAATAATGATCGTGTCAAAATCAAAGCTTTAAAATTTATAAAAGAATAATCGAACCTGGAGACTAACTCTGACAACGATTAAAGGCAAGTGTACCTATCGAACAGTAGTATAGCTTAGGCAAGATCGGATTATCGAACCCAAAGGAACTGAAAATATTAATACTAACTTTCTTTTTATTATTTAGCCTATATTAAAGTGAAGGTTGCTTTTAAACTATATTGTCGAAGACTAAGACTAAGAACACAAAGACAAGAAGAACAAATTGGAAAATAACTTCGAAGAAAAACTCAGTTGATCGCGACGATACCTTCGGGAAGAATCCACCTAGACTTCACTTATTATCTAACCCCATATTATATGATTTCTTTACTTAGCTTGATCCGTGAGACTCCCTAACCTATATTAAACCCCCTCTCAAGGCGAATAACGTCTAACCCTAGGTTAATTAGTGGAACTCTCGTTCGCTTATAATAACACCCTAGGATAGCAGTAAGTCGATCAATGGACTCCCATATTAGGTTAGATCAACTCCGCTTAATTATATTAGATCTACTCTTAGGCAGGGTCTATTCCTCCTTCACCTAAGCACATTAGGTTTGGATTAAGCAACATAATTAAGAACAAACTAAGTAATTATCATATAACTTAAAAATCAAATAACAAAATCCATCTAGGTTTCATCCCCTTCAGGTATCTGAGGGGTTTAGTTCATAATGAATAAAGAAAACATCGCAAGACAAAAGATAAAACAAAACATAAGAAAACCCTAAAACCACCTGACGGAATTGAAGGAGAATTCCGCCGTCTTGAGTATAATTTCGGCTTCTTGGGATGATCAACTGGCTATCCTCGCTTTATTCCCTAATTCTGACCTTCTCAGCTTGGCTCTTTGGCCTAACTTTCGATGCCTTTCAAAGGTGGTACTTGGGGGATATAAATAGGCTCTTGGAATGCGATTCTTTCTCCCTAAGTATCCTTTTCTGACTGAAATTGCTCTTTCTAGCGACAGAGGCACGGCCATGTCACACGCCCGTGTGGATTGAGACCAGGCCGTGTTCGGACTTCTAAAGTGTGGCACGGCCGTGTGAGGCGGAGTTGAGGCCGTGCTCTAGGTGTTCGTCGAGGCACGGCCGTGTGGACTTTGGGCCAGGCCGTTTCAATTTCGTACTAAGGCCCATTTACTCCGTTTGGGCCCGTTTCGTGTTCTTTTCATCCTCGGGTGCTTTCCTAGGTATAAGACATGAAAAGAAAGAATTACAAGCACCTTTTTATATAAAAAAAGGAATAAATCATCCAAAAGCATATTAAATGTGGGATTAAAATATGTTATTTTTACAGTTTATCAAATAAAAACATAACCAGGAATTAAAACTGAAAGTTTTATTAACCGTGGTCACCGCTAAGTCTTCCACCGTACTGATCCGTCTAAGTCTGGGGATTATCTGTACAGATAAGACAGAAAGGGGTGAGTTTGCGTAAACTCAGTGTGTAATCCCCACAAATCACATGCATACAGTCAATCACAGCAAATAGTCAAACACAGTCTGGGCCTAAGCCCATTCCAGTTTCAGTAGCAGTTCGGGCCTTATCCCATTTCAGTTTTAGTAACAGATATGCATTAGGGGCGAAGCCCGTCACAGTAATAGTATCAGATATGCATTTATCAGTGACGGAATCCTACCCAATCAGCCTCTACACACCATCTCCGTCCATCCCTACACTCCATGTGGGGTTTAAAACACCCACCCATCCCTACACTCCAAGTAGTACCAAATACGACACATAATCAATATATTGCAGCTGAGCTGCCAAATAATAGGCTTCAGAGCCTTTTAGTACACTTCCTCCAAATATCAACATCCCAACCCAATGCAATGCAACATACAGTATATCATGCTCAATACATGCATTTCATACAGTCAGATAACACATCTTGGGGGTATAATTACGCTTACCGACCCTACAGTAGGTTCACAGTCGACTTGGGCGACCCGTGCAACCTTAAGACATCATTTCAAATAAATGGGCTCACAAGTCCATGTGGCTTGCCCGTGTGGCCCACATGCCCAGATTGGCCTTGGCCCATGTGGATCACACGGCTTAGCCCAAATTTCCACACACCCGTGTGGACTACCCGTGTGGGCCCACACGTTCGTGTCTTGTGTGCACGGCTTGGCCTCGTTGATCACACGCCTGTGTTAGGGCACACGACTTACCACACGGGTAAGCACATGCCCGTGTGGCGTCGACAGTGGGGTTTTCGGCTATTGTAGAAACCTTGTTTTTTGAGTTTTCAGGTACACACCTGGTATCGTTCGATGCTAAAACGTTCCCTGAGCACTCCAAAAGCTTTGCTCGAACAATAGAAATTCCACGCACCTACAGCGATGATTCCAGACCCTTGGCCCCTCGAATAACTCCTAAACACCAAAAGAGACCCTTAGCAAAACGATTCGTCAACCAAATGAAAATGGAACCTAACAAAACTTACCTATCCAACGCGAATGGAGAGTGAAAGAAAGGTAGAGTTTCGGCAACCAAAACGAGGAAAATGAAAAAAAAAAGAAGAAAAAGGAAAAAGAGGTGAAGGGGAGATGGTCAGTTTTTCTGCAGAGAGAATTTTGGGAAACTGATACTCAAATCCCACTACCTTCTTTATCTCAACCACCCACTACTCAGATCTTCAGTACAACTCAAACTCCCATCCATCAAACCGAGCAAAAAATTCCCCCTTCCCTACGCAGGGATTCGAACTCTAGACCTCCAGTATACTAATACTTCACTTAACCACCAAACCAGCGGGTCTATTCTGACATGTACTTACAAATAATTAAACTTAAGCCTACTGAGCGGGGATTAGGCTTTATTCAAAAAATACCAGAATTTAGCCAAAGACTTGGCTTGAACTTAGGACCTCTCACACACACCTAGAACACTTAACCACTAAAGCAGATACACATTTGTGTCAAAAATTTACAAAAGCTGAAAAACAAGTTTTGGGGGCGCTACAACTCTACCCCCTAAAAAAAATTTCTTCCTCAAAATTTACCTGATCAAAACAGATGAGGATACTGCTGACGCATCACATCCTCAGGCTCCGAAGTGGCCTCCTCAGTGCTATGATTCCACCATAGCACCTTTACTAACAGAATAGACTTCCTCCGAAGAACCTTTACATCGCAATCCAGAATCTAAACTGGTTCCTCCTCAAAGGTCAAGTCTAGCCTAACCTCAATCTCCTCAACAGGGACAATTTGTGTTGGATCAGAGCGGTAGCGCCTCAACATCGAGACATGGAACACATCATGAATACAGTCTAACTATAAAGGTAACTCAAACTGGTAAGCGACGGATCCCACTCATTCCAGAATCTAGTACGGTCCAAAAACCTAGGGCTCAGGTTGCCCTTACGACCGAACCTCAGCTTGCCCTTGCGTCTCTTCAGATCCGTATAAGATTTATGTCTGTCATATACCACTTTCAGTCAATCCCGAATCAATCTGACCTTATCCTCAGTGTCAAAAACCAACTCGAGACCCAGAACATGTCGTTCACCCAACTCAGTCCAACACAAGGGAGTGCGACACTTACGACCATGCAGAGCCTCGTAAGGCGTCATCTGAATGCTAGACTGGAAACTGTTATTATAAGCAAACTCCATTAGTGGCAGATACTCCTCCCAACTGCCTCGGAAATCGATAGCACAGCTGCTAAACATATCCTCCAGTATCTGATCACCATCTCTGATTGACTATCGGTCTAAGGCTAGAACGCAGTACTGAAGTCCAACCTTGAACATAGAGCCTCATGTAGCTTTTTCCAAAACCGAGATGTAAAGCCAGGATCCCTATCAGAAATGATTGAGACCGGTACCCCATGCAGTCTCACTATCTTAGAAATGTAGAGCTTCACCAACTTCTAAAGAGAATAGTCGATCCTAACCAGAATGAAGTGCGCAGACTTGGTCAATCGATCCACGATGTCCCAGACAGAATTCTTCTTAGCAGGTGTCAAGGGCAACCCACTAACGAAGTCAATCATTACTCGTTCCTACTTCTATAGCGGGATCTTAACCGGCTGCAGCAAACTCGATGGTAACTGATGCTCAGCCTTCACCTGCTGACATGTTAGACATCGTGCCACAAAATCAATAACTTCTCGTTTCAACCCCGGCCACCAGTACAGTTCTCGAACATCGTGACACATCTTATTACCGCTGGGATGTATAGCATAAGGGCTACTATGCGCCTCCCTCAGAATCAATTGTCTCAAATCAAAATCATCCAGTACACATTCCTAGCCTCGGAAACACAACACACCCTCAGAGTTCAACCCAAAGTTCGTAGCAGTACCACTCTTAATCTGTCGAAACCTCAAGCTTAGAGACTCATCCTCCAGTTGTTTACCCTTAATCTGCTCGATCGAATTGGTTTGACTTGCAGTTCAGCCAACAAACTCCCATTGTCGAACAAGCTAAGTTGAGCGAACATTGCTATCAGATCAGTCATATCCCTACGGCTCAATACACCGGCCACCACATTGGCCTTGCCAGGATGGCACTCAATGGTACAGTCGTAATCCTTAAGCAGCTCAACCCATCTGTGTTGCCTAAGATTCAGCTCTGTAACACCCTAGTTTAGGGGCTAGGCAATTCGGGTATAATTCAAGTGTTGGAAGGTTTTTGGGTGTTTTTGGATGTGTTTTAGAGGTTTAAGAATGCTTGGATTAAAAGGGAAGACTTTGGAAAATTTTGGATTTTTAGTGTATAGAAGGGAATCGGGCCAAGGGAGGCCTTAAGTATATTTTTCGGTAATTTTTGGCACAAGAAATAGCTTGGCGAAGTGGCTCTCATGCGCACTTAGGCGCTGAAGGGGGAGAAAGGGCGCTGGTTCGAGTAGGGGCAGCAGCAGTTTTGGCGTTTTATATTTTGCTTGTGATGGGCTGAAGTAGGAAGGGTTTAAAATAAAATGATGGGGGTTTTTGGCATAAAAATCAAAGTGGCCGAGTGGCCTGGGCGTTGGAGGAAAGGTGTGCAGCAGTGGTCCCAGGTTCGAACCTAGAGAGTGGCATTTGGAGTTTTAATTTTTTTTATTATTCTTTTTGGGCAGCAAATTGAAGGTGGGACGGCACATGGAACCTGCAAGTGGGGATAAAGATTAAGATTAATTTTGTTTTTAATTCGGCTGGAGGAGATAATTATTAGATTATTCTTTTATTTTTTTTTAGTTGATAAAGGTATAAAATAGGAAGGGAATTTGGATTAGTATTAAAAAGAATTTGGTGGCCAGCCAAAGGTGTTGGTAGTGTTTAATTTCGGCTGGAGGGGTGATCTTTTGGTATTTTTTTATTATTTTATTTATTTATCTACTTAGTTATCTTCTAGGATTATTATTATTAATTAGAGATAATGGTGGGGTTATTGTTTTGATTTTCATAAAGAGATAAAATATGGATAGATAGTGGGGGAGTTGGCTAATTCAAAATCAACTTGAATTAGTGGCTAGGAGCTCTTGAAAGTAGCAGCCGAAAGTGGGAGTCTTCAAGGGGGGAAGCATGTGCCGAAATTGTTATTTAAATGGGCAGCCTTCTTTCATAAATTTCTTTTGACCTTTGCCGAATCCTTCTAGTTATCTTTAGGTGCATTTCGATCAGCCAAACCTTAACCCTTGCCGATTTCTCCTTTGGCTTTTTAGTCAAATATTTCTTTTGTTTTCTTTTAATCCCTTGATAGCCGAAACCTTTAGCCCTCCACCTCTCTTCTATTTTATCAAGTTTGAGGCCGAACCGGTGAAGTGGGGTGCTGTCGACATCTAAAGATTGTAGGTAAGTATTCTAGTTATTTGGTTAGTGGCCAAAACCGAATGGTTGGCCTTAGTTTTGGGTATGGCCGAATATCTCTAGGGCCAAGTTGATGCTTTGTTTTGTGTTATTTGTAGACGGCACCAAGGAGATTAATAGGGATTCTCTCAAGGTTAGACTCAACAAGGTAAGAGACTTGTAATATTCGGCCTTAGGCCATAGTATGAGCACTTTAGTGTTAACCTATATTGACTATGGTGTATAGGGCAAATCGACAGAAGCAAAGGAAGGCCTTCGGGATCTCAGATTATTTCGGTAAGGATATTAGTAAGTGACTTAGACTCGTTAATAAGTAGATTATGACTTGTTGATTAATGGTGTGATTCTGATTAAGTGTCGATGGATGCAAGTGCCAGTCAAGGGGGGAAAGGGAAAGTCCCCATCCCGAAGTTTAAGAAGAGGTCGGTTTCAGCTGTTCGTGATTGGCCACCGGGGTGTGGGCGTGCAGCAGAAAACGATAGACAGATAGCGGTAGTCTCGCTAAACGATAGCGTCGGGATCGAGGGTTTAGAGCTTCAGGTTATAAGGTGTGTAGTTAGACCATTGTTTCCGGGATTTGTATGATCTCTGTTGTGCTATATGTTTACTAATGAATGCAGTGCCATATGTGTAATGGATACCCTAAAGGGGTATGATGACGACCAGGTTAGTAGCAAATTGGCTAATATGTGATAATTGATTTTAAATATGTGAGCATGCTTATATTTGTGAATATCATGCACATGCATCATCTCAGCATCATATTATGTTACATGTGCATGGGTGGGTTTTTGAAAGAAGGTACGGGTGTACTTCGAGTACGTGGTTGATGTCAGCTTTGTGCTACATCGTGGATTGGCGCTGACTGAGGTCGCGTTGTGGATCTTTGCGATTTAGTTCGCGTGGTTACCTTGATTGATATCGGCTTTATGCCATATCGTGGCTTGATGGATTGCTGTGTGCTCCATCGTGGTTTGATGTTAGCTATACGCTACATCGTGGATGGCATTGGTTGCCTTTTTGGAGGAAAAAGGAGAGGGTGACTCGATAGTCCCCTGGTGTGTGGTAGGCTGGATAAGGGGGTGTGTAGCGGATGGACCTTAGGATTGGGTTGAGTTTCATGTTGCATTGTTCCGTTATGAAATGCTATGGAAATGGGCCAAGCCCAATATGACATGTGGATTGGTATGTTATGAGAACATACGTGGAAATGGGCCAAGCCCAGTAATCAGTGAATTAATGAGAAAAGGGCCTAGCCTAGTACTTGAATGCGGATTGAATGTGGGCCAAGCCCAGATTGTGGTAATGTTTAAATGATTATATTTATATGTTGCATTTGATAATTGGGTTGATTTGTGGCTAGCATGTGGGTGGATATCAGTGGTTTTAATTACACACTGAGTCATTATGACTCACCCAACTATTTATCCAACATCGCAGGTGACAGGATGATCGGACCGGGTTGGAGTGGATACAAGGTGGCCCATGCAGAGGACGTTTTTAATCTTTTCTTTATGCGTTTAATTATCGAATACTTGGACTAATTATTTTTGTAATAAGGGCCTTATTATTATTATTATTTTTGTTATCACTATTTTTGATATTTCTTGATATTATGGTTTACTTAAAAGAAATTATTATGTGAAGATAATTTTAGTTTTAGCAACCTATTTAATCAAAGTATTTATATATTTTTATACTAAAGTTTTAATATGGATTATTTTTAATAACAAAGCTTTATTTATAATTATGAAAGAAAAGACATGGTTTCCAAAAGTTAATAAAATTTTCAAGTTTTATTCTAAAGTCAAAGATTTTGCAAACGGTTTCCGCAGTGACATAACCAGATCCGGTCAGGACTTGTGGGCCGGGTTTGGGGGTGTTACAAGCTCCTTCAGAGTAAAGAGGTACTTGAGGCTTTTGTGATCAGTGTAAATGATACACTCCTCACTATACAGGTAGTGCCTCCAAATTTTCAATGCAAAGATTACGGCGGCCAACTCCAAATCATGCGTCGAATAGTTTGCCTCATGTGTCTTTAGCTGACGAGACGTATATGCTACCACCTTACCATCCTGCATAAACACACATCCCAAACCGACATGTGATGCATCACTATAAACCGTGAACTCCTTTCCAGGTTCATGCTGTACCAACACAGGAGCCTCAATCAGTATAGTCTTGAGCTTCTCGAAGCTCTCTTACTGTGCATCAGTCCAGACAAATGGTACACCCTCACGTAGCAGCTTAGTTAGAGGTGCTGCAATCCATTAGAAGCCTTCCACAAACCGCCGATAATAACCTGCCAAACCCAGAAAGCTGCGGATCTCAGACACATTCTTAGGCTATTTCCAATCCACTACAGCCTTAATCTTTCGAGGATCGACTCGAATCCTGTAACACCCCTAACTCGTATCCGTCGCCTTACTAGGGTTACGGGCATTACTTTACCAACCACAAGTCAAAGCACCTTATAAAAACTATTTCATTAATAGATGCGTACCAATCCATACTAACACGATTAAACATGTATAACCCTTCTAATATAAAGACATTAACGAACATATCACAAATCATATCATTAACATCTACCAAAACTAATTACATTCAATTAGCAAAACACTATTCATTTGGTCATTTTGAATAGCATAGCCGAATATATAGGTTTATCCTTAGTCAACTTATACAAACCAATTTACCACATATATATTCAATCACATGCAAACATAAATAGTTATTCACAACAATGATTTAACTTTTAAATTTTCATGATCGAATATATGTATTTATAAACAATCCAAGATAAATATAAACACCAACTAAGATCATGCCACAACTGAATAGTTAAAAGTGAGTATAAATCCACTGGATCATTAATACACCAAATTCTTTTATTCTTTCATGTTTTGCCTTGTAGGTGCATGCAAAAACAAGCAAAAGTTTATCCATTATCCACAACGCATTATAAACCTTATTCAACCAAAGCCAATACTCAAGTAATGCACATAACATAATATGAAACAACTTTTAGGTTAAGTTTATAAGTCATGCATGAAATATTTACTTAAACATATAGATAATATTTCTATCATAATTTCATGAATCACATATACTTTAACAAACTTATATTAGGTCCGTATATGCACAAACATAAACATAAACAACCAACTAAAACATAAACATAAAGCCATTTTCTCATGGCATTTTGTACATCAACTTCAAAATAAACTCAAAAGAGTAATATAGCTTATACATGCCATAGTTCCCAAAAGTTTAACTAATGAAAAGGTACCAAAGGTAGATTAGTGTGATTGACTTTGACGATGATCCCCGAGCTTGAACTTAGACTTCAAAATCTATAAAATAGTCAAATAAATACATACAGTAAGCTAACATAGCTCAGTAAGTTATAAGCAATGGTAAACTTCTACAACTAGTCATTTTTCAAATTTAATCAATTCAATTTGATCCTCAACTAACTCAAAACCGCATATACATATAACATTTCATCATTCAACCTTTATCATATTCAATAGGTCTCAAAACCGAATGCTCATGAACCATTTATCCATTCCGAACAAGTCCAAAAATTAATAATCTTACCTCATTACTAAAATTTCATAAACAAAACAACTTACCTCATTAGTACTAAGTCATTTAACTATCATGTATTACTTATCATTGTATCATCTCTCGGTTACCTCCATTCATTTGTTTAGGTCTCTGACAAATTCATAAACCCGCATACATAATGCAATTCTCGTAACGTATCACACACTTAGTGTCGTTACTTTGATAAAGAGCACATATAGTGCCAAATACCAGTAATGTATCGCACACTTAGTGCCATTACTTGTAATGTATCGTACACTTAGTGCCATTACGTATTTTCCGCACAATTTGTGCCAAACGACCAATTTCGCACACACATGCTCGGTATTAAAACTCGCACACATAGTGCCCTTAACTAATCTTTTCCTCAATCATATAAACACATATAATTTCATTTTCATTCACATTTATACACAATTAAATGCACATGTTAAAAACAACTCATTCCTCCATCTCGATACCATCACATTCAGCAATCTTCAATACACATATATACATATAACCACCTATTCGAATATAATCACTTCCCCTATCCTTTTTCACATATAAATTCATCCAACTCAATGATCAAGGCTTATAGTTATACTTATAAATACCAACTTTACATTCGGCCAATACATCTTAAATTCAATTACACATTCGGCAAATTAAAATTAAACACACTTACTAGCATTTAACATATGCACATTAATATAGGCTAAAATTCAATTCTTTCCAATTGCTTAAAAACTTACCTAGGAAATCGACGGATTTGATTTTCTCGGCTATTCGTTCAACTTTGCTTTTCCCTGATCCAATCCTGATTCTTTTTGTTCTTGATTTATATAATTTCAAATTAAGCTTATTCAAATATATTTTCATTCAACTTAATCCAAAAACACATAATTATACAAATTACCAATTTACCCCTAGCATTTACAATTTTTACAATTTAGTCCCTATTACACAACTCACAAAATACTCAAAATTTGGCCACCATTCTTTAGAGCTGAATTTCCATCCTCCCATTTCAAGTCTATACAACTCATTTATTTCATATTCCAACCTCTAAAAATTTTATTTTTACAATTAAATCCAAATTACCTAATTTCATCAAAAATTCAAGAACAACATTTGTTAATCTAACACATACAACCAATATTTCACCATTAATCAACAAATACATCAAACTCCCTTTAATGGCATCACACAAAAAACACAACCATTTCAAAAATTTACACATGGGCTAACTAAAACTCAAAGCAACGATCTCAAAAACGTAAAAATTATCAAAAACTAAAATTAAATCATACCTTAATCAAGCTTAAGAAATGTGGAAACCCTTTGAAGCTTTTTCTCTTCTTTTCTCTTTTTAGTTTCGGTCAAATGTGTAGAAAGATGAACATGCAATTCTTTTCTCTTTTTGTTTTATTATAATATGTTTATAATATACATTTTATCATTATTATAAATTTAACATATAAAACAAACATATAATATATAATATAAAGACATATTGCCGTCCACTATACTTGTAAAAGGTCAATTTGCAACTTAAATACTCATACAAAAGAAGACAAATCAATTTAGCCACTTAATTTAATAAATGGCTATTTTTATCACTTACGCGATTTAGTCCTTTTTTGTAAATTAAACACACAAACGATCAATTTAATTCACGAAAATTTTTACACATGCACACTCATAAATCATAGACACCATATATAATATACAATTATTCTATCGACTCGAATTTGTGGTCCCGAAACCACTGTTTCCAATTAGGGTCAAAATCAGACTATTACAACTCTCCCCCTTAAAGGATTTTCGTCCCCGAAAATCTTACCGATGAATAAATGTAGGTAGCATTCTTTCATTGAATCTTCGAGTTCCCAGGTTGCTTCCTCAACCCTGTGCTTATGCCACATAACTTTAACCAATGAAATTTTCTTATTTCGCAACTCTTTCACTTCACGAGCTAAGATACGAATCATTTCTTCCTCATACGTCAAGTCAGGCTGAATCTCAATCTCTGCCGGGCTCATCACATGAGAAGGATTGGATCTGTATCGTCGAATCATCGATACATGAAAAACATTGTGAATCTTGTCTAGCTCAGATGGCAACATAAGTTTGTACGCAACCGGCCCAATACACTCAATAACTTCGTACGGCCCAATAAATCTCGGACTCAGCTTTCCTGTACGACCAAATCTGAGTATCTTTTTCCATGGCGAGACTTTCAAAAATACTCAGTGACCCACTTGAAATTCTATATCTTTACGTTTCAAGTCCGCATATGACTTCTGACGATCCGACTCGGCTTTCAAACTTTCTCGGATTACTTTTACTTTCTGCTCAGTCTCTCTAATTAAATCAACCCCGTGTATCTTACTTTCACTTAGTTCGGTCCAATATAGAGGTGTACGACATTTACGACCGTACAAAGCTTCATAAGGTGCCATTTTGATACTCGATTGAAAACTGTTATTGTACGCAAAATAAATCAAAGGCAAGTATCATTCCCACGTATCCTCAAACTCAAGAATGCAACATCTCAACATATCCTCAAGTATTTGAAAAACACACTCGGATTGACCATCCGACTGAGGGTGAAAAGTAGTACTGAAGTGCAATTTGGTACCTAAAGCATCTTGCAGTTTCCTCCAAAACCGCGATGTAAACCTCGGATCTCTATCCGAAACAATAGAAATAGGTACTCCGTGCAATCGTACAATCTGAGATACATACAACTTAGCTAACTTATCAAGCGAGAAATTTGTACGTACCGGAACAAAATGGGCCGATTTCGTCAATCTATCAATAATAACCCAGATTGAGTCTTTCTTGCTTGGTGTCATCGGCAACCCAGATACGAAATCCATCGTGACTCGATCCCATTTCCACTCAGGTATCATGATCGGTTGAAGTAATCTCGATGGTACCTGATGCTCGGCTTTTACTTGTTGACATATTAAACACTTCAACACATAGTCTGAAATATCTCGCTTCATACCATGCCACCAGTAATGCTGTTTCAGGTCGTTATACATCTTCGTACTACCCGGGTGAATTGACAACCTACTATTACGAGCTTCATCACAGATCATTCGAATCAACTTGAGATTCTTAGGCACACATATTTGGTTTCTAAACTGTAAGCATCCTTCAGCAACTAACTGAAAATCTGAATCATCACTCGAGCCACATTGACCTCTCTTTGTTATTAAGTCATTATCAACCTCTTGAGCTTCACTAATCTGTTGAACAAACAATGGTCTCGCTTTCAATTCTGCAATAATCGCACCATCATCAATAATAGCAACATCCGCATTCATTGCACAAAGAGCAAATAGTGATTTCCGACTAAGTGCATCAGCAACCACATTAGCCTTCCCCGGGTGATAATCAATCACAACCTCGTAGTCTTTTAACAGTTCCAACCATCGTCGCTGTCTCAAATTCAGGTCCTTCTGAGTCATTAAATACTTTAGACTCTTGTGATCCTAATAGACATGGCATTTTTCACCGAATAGATAGTGAAGCCATATTTTCAAAGCGAAAAGTATAGCAACCAATTCAAGATCGTGAGTCGGATGATTCTTTTCATCCGGCTTTAACTGTCTTGAGGCGTAAGCTACAACTTTACCCTCCTGCATCAAAACACAACCTAAACCATTTAAGGATGCATCGCTGAAGACAACGAACTCCTTACCCGACTCTGGCTGAACTAGCACTGGAGCTTCCGTTAACAAAGTTTTTAGCTGATCAAAACTCTTCTGGCACCTTTCTGACCACTCGAATTTAATGTCTTTCTGCAACAACTTTTTCATCGGAGCTGCAATCATAGAAAACCCTTTCGCGAAGCATCTATAGTACCCGACAAGTCCCAGAAAACTACGAACTTCAGAAACATTCCGCGGAGGTTTCCAATCAAGTATAGCTGAAACTTTACTCGGGTCAACCCGAATGCCCGATGCTGAAACGACATGTCCCAGAAAACTAACTTCATTCAACCAAAACTCACATTTGCTGAATTTCACGTACAACTGCTTATCACGCAAAATCTGTAACACAAGTCTCAAGTGTTTGGCATGTTCGGTTTCATCACGCGAATAGATTAAAATGTCATCTATGAATACAACCACAAAACCGATCTAGATACGGTCTGAATACCTGATTCATCAAATCCATGAAAACAGCAGAGGCATTAGTGAGTCCAAACGGCATCACTAAAAACTCGTAATGGCCGTATCTCGTCTGAAAAGCAGTCTTTGGTACATCCGAGTCTCTAACTCGCAGCTGATAATAACCTGACCTCAGATCGATTTTTGAGAATACCGAAGCTCCCTTAAGCTGATCAAATAAATCGTCGATACGTGGCAATGGATATTTATTCTTTATAGTCACTTTATTGAGTTGTCGGTAATCAATGCACATTCTCAAAGTTCCGTCTTTCTTTTTCACAAATAGGACTGGCGAACCCCAGGGAGAAAAACTCGGTCGAGCAAAACCTCTATCTGTCAATTCTTGCAACTGAGTTTTCAATTCTTTTAATTCGGTCAGCGCCATTCTATACGGAGCTATCGAGATCAGAGTCGTCCATGGCACTAGCTCAATCCCAAACTCTACTTCCCAAACAAGTGGCAATCCCGGCAATTCCTTCGGGAACACATCCGGATACTCACAAACAACTGGTACAGATTCAATCTTCTTTTTGCTTACTTTACTATCAATCACATAAGCAAAGTAAGCTTCGCAACCCTTTCTCAAATATTGTCGAGCCAACATCGAAGATATCACTGCTGGTAGCCCATTCAAATCTACAGATTCAATTCGAATTATCTCATTATTCTGACACCGCAAATCAATAGTCTTTCGTCTGCAATTCACTACTGTATCGTGCACTGTTAGCAAATCCATACCGAGGATAATATCGAACTCACAAATGGTAACAACATCAAATCAGCCAGAAAACACGAGTCTTGAATCATTAAAGGGCAATTCTTGCACACTCTATCAACTAACACACACCGGCCCAGGCAGTTCGAAACCCGTATCACAAACTCAGTAGACTCAACAGGTAGAGTCTTGCTGGATACTAATGTTCCACATACATAAGAATAGGTTGAACCAGGATCAATCAGAGCAATTACACTAGTATCAAAGAGAGTGAATATATCGGTGATGACATCAGGAGATGAAGCCTCCTCTCTGGCACGAATGGTATAGGCTCTAGCTGGCACACGGGCCTCTGATCGAATAGCCGCATCCGAAGTCCCTCTTTGAGTGCCGCTCCTATCTCCCACATTACGAGATGGTCTACCTCTAGCTGCAGTACTGCTCAGTCTCGTACTCTGAGCAATATCTTTTTCAGCTGTCTCCGGGCAATCCCGAATAAAATGATCCTACGAACCACACTTGTAGCAAATGCGATTATTAGATTTGCCCCAACATTCACCAAAATGCCGTCTGCCACAATGTTGACACTCGGGCTTATTCGGTTGAGTATTGCCAACACTAGCAATCGAGGTAGCCCGTGAACTCACTGGTGGTCGTTCTCGTATAGAGATCCCTGTGTTAGATTTGGATCGGCTACTATCATTCTTGAACTTCTTGGATGACGTTTGAGGAAATTTACCCGCTGATCCCTTTCGAAAGTCTCTAGCTTCAAACTTGGCTTTCCGTTTTTCTTTCCCCAGCCCTTCGGCTTTACAAGCTCGCTCAACAAGTACCATGAACTCATTTATTTCAAGTATGCCACCTAGTAACTTTATATCTTTGTTTAGCCGTTCTTTGAATCTTCGGCACATAGCAGCCTCAGATGAAACACACTCACGAGCATAGAGACTAAGTCTCACAAACTTGCACTCGTACTCAGATACGGTCATACGACCCTGTTTAAGCTCGAGAAATTCCTTGCGTTTCGAATCTATAAATCGCTGGCTAATTTATTTCTTTTGAAACTCCGTCTGAAAGAAGTCCCAAGTAACTCATACATTAGGAACAACCGATACAAGAGTATTCTACCAATAGTAGGCAGACTCTCGTAACAAAGATATGGCGCACTTCAGGCACTCATCAGGTGTGCAAGATAGTTCATCGAAAACACAAACAGTATTATCGAGCCAAAATTCAGCTCGGTCAGCATCATCATCATCTTTAGCTCTGAACTCTTGAGCCCTATTTTTTCTAATTCTATCAACTGGAGGCTTGCTCCCTCTTTCAGGATTAATGATCGGGGGTACCACCGGTAGTACCGGGGGAGTATTCAGATTCAGGAGTTGTTGAACAGCCGGATTGGTCCAAATATATTGGTTGAACCAATCAATCATCATGCTATAGAAGGCTTGTTTAGCCCCCTCATCAGGATTACTCACAGCCGGTCAAGATTCATCCGGCGCGGTCCCTTGCGCGAGAGCAGGTGCCACGCTCTCGACATCGTCAGCTCTAGCTCGCTCGAGATCAGGATTCATTTACTATATGAAGAGAAGAAAACACATTTCACTGTCAGAAGTCATCACACTATCACAATATAAAATATGGCATGCATAGCTAGACCCGACACGCGCTACGTTAGTCTGAGAACCGACTAAACCGTAGATCTGATACCAATAAAATGTAACACCCCTAACCCGTATATGTCGCCGTACTAGGGTTACGGGCATTACTTTACCAACCACAAGTCAAAGCACCTTATAAAAACTACTTCATTAATAGATGCGTACCAATCCATACTAACACGATTAAACATGTATAACCCTTCTAATATCAAGACATTAATGAACATATCACAAATCATATCATTAACATCTACCAAAACTTATTACATTCAATTAGCAAAACACTATTCATTTGGTCATTTTGAATAGCATAGCCGAATATATAGGTTTATCCTTAGTCAACTTATACCAACCAATTTACCACATATATATTCAATCACATGAAAACATAACTAGTTATTCATAACAATGATTTAACTTTTAAAATTTCATGATCGAATATATGTATTTATAAACAATCCAAGATAAATATAAATACCAACTAAGATCATGCCACAACCAAATAGTTAAAAGTGAGTATAAATCCATTGGATCATTAATACACCAAATTCTTTTATTCTTTCATGTTTTGCCTTGTAGGTGCATGCAAAAACAAGCAAAAGTTTATCCATTATCCACAATGCATTATAAACCTTATTCAACCAAAGCCAATACTCAAGTAATGCACATAACATAATATGAAACAACTTTTAGGTTAAGTTTATAAGTCATGCATGAAATATTTACTTAAACATATAGATAATATTTCTATCATAATTTCATGAATCACATATACTTTAAAAAACTTATATTAGGTCCGAATATGCACAAACATAAACATAAACAACCAACTAAAACATAAACATAAAGCCATTTTCACATGGCATTTTATACATCGACTTCAAAATAAACTCAAAAGAGTAATATAGCTTAAACATGCCATAGTTCCCAAAAGTTTAACTAATGAAAAGGGACCAAAGATAGATGATAGTGTAACTGACTTTGACGATGATCCCCTAGCTTGAACTTAGACTTCAAAATCTATAAAATAGTCAAATAAATACATACAGTAAGCTAACACAGCTTAGTAAGTTATAAGCAATGGTAAACATATACAACTAGTCATTTTTCAAATTTAATCAATTCAATTTGATCCTCAACTAATCCATAACCGCATATACATATAACATTTCATCATTCAACCTTTATCATATTCAATAGGTCTCAAAACCGAATGCTCATGAACCATTTATCCATTCTGAACAAGTCCAAAATTTAATAATCTTACTTCATTACTAAAATTTCATAAACAAAACAACTTACCTCATTAGTACTAAGTCATTCAACTATCATGTATTACTTACCTATGTATCATCTCTCGGTTACTTCCATTCATTTGTTTAGGTCTCTGACAAATTCGTAAACCCGCACACATAGTGCAATTCACGTAACGTATCGCACACTTAGTGCCGTTACTTTGATAAAGAGCACACATAGTGCCAAATACCAGTAATGTGTCGCACACTTAGTGCCATTACTTGTAATGTATTGCACACTTAGTGCCATTACGTATTTTCCACACAATTTGTGCCAAACAACCGATTTTGCACACACAGTGCTCGGTATTAAAACTCGCACACATAGTGCCCTTAACCGATCTTTTCCTCAATCATATAAACACATATAATTTCATTTTCATTCCCATCTATACACAATTAAATGCACATGTTAATAACAACTCATTCCTCTATCTCAATACCATCACATTTGGCAATCTTCAATACACATATATACATATAACCACCTATTCGAATATAATCACTTCCCCTATCCTTTTTCACATATAAACTCATCCAACTCAATGATCAAGGCTTATAGTTATACTTATAAATACCAACTTTTCATTCGGCCAATACATTTTAAATTCAATAACACATTCGGCAAATTAAAATTAAACACACTTACTTGAATGTAACAAATGCACATTAATATAGGCTAAAATTCAATTCTTTCCAATTGCTTAAAAACTTACCTAGGAAATCGACGGATTTGATTTTGTTGGCTATTCGTTCAACTTTGCTTTTCCCCAATCCAATCCTGATTCTTTTTGTTCTTGATCTATATAATTTCAAATTAAGCTTATTCAAATATATTTTTATTCAATTTAATCCAAAAACACATAATTATACAAATTACCATTTTACCCCTAGCATTTACAATTTTTACAATTTAGTCCCTATTACACAACTCACAAAATACTCAAAATTTGGCCACCATTCTTTAGAGCCGAATTTCCATCCTCCCATTTCACGTTCAAGAACAACATTTGTTAATCTAACACATACAACCAATATTTACCATTAATCAACAAATACATCAAACTCCCTTCAATGGCATCACACGAAAAACACAACCATTTCAAAAATATAGACATGGGCTAACTAAAACTCAAAGCAACGATCTCAAAAACGTAAAAATTATCAAAAACTAAAACTAAATCATACCTTAATCAAGCTTAAGAAATGTGGAAACCCTTTGAAGCTCTTTCTCTTCTTTTCTCTTTTTAGTTTCGGTCAAATGTGTAGAAAGATGAACATGCAATTCTTTTCTCTTTTTGTTTTATTATAATATGTTTATAATATACATTTTATCATTATTATAAATTTAACATATAAAACAAACATATAATATATAATATAAAGACATATTGCCGTCCACTATACTTGTAAAAGGTCAATTTGCAACTTAAATACTCATACAAAAGAAGACAAATCAATTTAGCCACTTAATTTAATAAATGGCTATTTTTATCAATTACGCGATTTAGTCCTTTTCTGTAAATTAAACAGACAAACGATCAATTTAATTCACGAAAATTTTTACACATGCACACTCATAAATCATAGACACCATATATAATATATAATCATTCTATCGACTCGGATTTATGGTCCCGAAACCACTGTTTTCGATTAGGGTCAAAATCAGACTGATATAAATCCCCTCAACCAACACCACATGACCCAGAAATGTTACTTCACGTAACCAAAACTAGCACTTGCTGAACTTAGAATAAAGCTACTTTTCCCTCAAAATCTGAAGAACAACCCGAAGGTGCTCGTCATGCTCATCCTCAGTCCTCGAGTAAACCTCGATGAAAACTACGATGAACTGATCCAGATAAGGCAGAAATACCCGGTTCATCAAATCCATGAATGCGGCCGGCGCATTCGTCAACCCAAAAGGCATAACTAGAAACTCGTAGTGACCATAACGAGTCCTAAATGTCGTCTTATGCACATCAGCCTCCTTAACCCTCAACTGTTGATACCCAGAATGCAAGTCAATCTTGGAGAACATAGACGCCCCTCGGAACTGGTCAAACAAATCATGGGTCCTCGGTAACAGATACTTGTTCTTGATGGTCTGCTTATTCAGTTGCCGGTAGTCAATACACATCCTCATGGATCCATCCTTCTTCTTAACAAACAATACCAGCGCTCCCCATGGGAGACACACTAGGGTGGATGAACCCACGATCCAAAAACTCCTGTATTTGAGCCTTAAGTTCTGTAAGCTCCTTCGGTGCCATTCGATAGGGAGCGATAGACACAGGAACTATACCAGGGAAAAGCTCAATCCAAACTCCACCTCGCGGTTTAGAGGTAAACCAGGTAGCTCCTCAAGAAAGACGTCTGGAAAATCTCCTACAGTGCAGATATCCTTTACGGTAGAGTCACCAAAAGCAGAAACACTTACATTGGCCAAGTACACCTCACATCCCTTGTGAACCAGTTTCTCAGCTACCAGTGCCGAGATCATGTTAGCCAAGTAGTTTCGACTTTCTCCAATCACAACTACTTCATCATCCTCCTCAACTCTCAATACGACCCTCTTAGTCGTACAGTCGAAGCTTACACGATGCTTGACCAACCAGTCCATCCCCAATATCATATCGAACTCCCTAAACGGAAGCTCAATCAGATTAGCCAAAAATACCGTCCCTTAAACCTCTAAAGGAACGTTCCTATATAGTTTGCCAACTCTAATAGATTGCCCCAGTGGGCTCAACACAGTCACCTCGCTCATAGTGCTCTCAACCAAAATCCCCAGATTTTTGGAAACAGAACAGATAATATAAGAATGTGTAGATCCTATATCTATCAATGTAGTGTAAGGCACATCATAAATAAGAAACATACCTCTAATGACGTCTGGAGCATCTCTGTCCTCTTGGCAGAGTTTAGCATAAACAAGAGCAAACTGCCTCGCCTCAGTCTGTCCAGCACCGCTGCCTGGTGCTCTCTGTCTACAGCCCATACCGTTACCACCCCTAGCTTGACCACGGCTCCTCGGTGGTTGTTGTGCTACTCTCTATGATTGTACAGTACCAGTACCCTGAGCTTTCATCTGATCGACCCTCAACGGACACTCCCTAATGTGATGATCCAATGATCCACACCTCAAACATGCCTCAGTCCTTCACCAACACTCACCCTGATGGCGTCTACCACATTCGACACATGGCTGCAGTCTAGTAGTAGTAACAGGGGGCCTAGCTCTAATGGACCATCAGGTCTGGCCTTTTTCTTAGGCCTCTGTACAGAACTCGAGGGCTTTGAATCTCTCTTGTTCTTACCCCTCTCTCTATCTCTGTTCTGGCGCTCAGTGCACTTAACATTCTCAGCAATCTTATATTTCTCAACCAGTATAGCAAACTCTAGATCCCTCTGTGGAGCAATCATAATCCTCAAGTTATCCCTCAGCCCGTCCTTAAATCGGACACACCTCTCATACTCATCTTCTACCATGCCTCGAGCATAGCGACTCAGCCTCAGGAATTCGACCTCATACTCGGCCACAGATCGGTCTCCCTGAGTAAGGTTCAGAAACTCACTCCTACGAGCATCAATGTAACTAGCTCCCACATACTTCCCCTGAAAGGTAGTCCTAAAGAATTCTCATGTCAGATGTTCAAGCTGAGTGCTCTCCTTGACAGTCAACCACCACTGATAAGCCTCATCACGCAACAGAGAGATTGCACCCTTCAGTTTCTGCTCAGTGCTGCAATCCAAGTCATCCATAATCCACTCCGTGGCCTCAATCCAGTACTCATCCACATTAGGGGCGACTCCAGTGACACCCCTAAAAAGCTCAGCTCCATTGGATCGGAGTCGTTCCATGACCGACCCTCAGCCCCAAGATTCAGTATTGGGTCCAGCGACCCTCTCCAATATCCTTAGCATAGCCTGGGACAGTGCGTCATCCCCAGCCATGTGATCTTGGGACCTAGTCTCAGTAGTAGGTGACACCGTCGTCTCACTATATCTAAGTTCGTCATGCTGCCAGAGAAAATGACTCAGCTCGAGCCCCTTCGGCCTCTACCTCGGCCTCTACCTTGGCCTCTAGTACCACGTCCACGGATACCTCGAGGACTCATGTCTATTCAGATTTGTCTGTATTACGAATTTTATGAATCAGTTATAGTTCTAGTATTTATTAACAAATATTTTATGCAAAGCAGTATCATAAATTCAGAGGTTGTTTTTCGCAAGTAAAGTCTCTATCAATTTCAATTTCACTACAGTTTCAGTATATGCTACTAAAGTGTTTTAGAATAAACTATCTATAACAGTTTATCAGAATACTTACAGGATCGACGCCAGAGACTCAGTGTACCACAATCTCAATCATATTATTTTAAACCATTTGAAAATCAATTCTTAAAAACCAAGTTTTAAAAACCCAAAATCCACAGTCGAGTTTTGTAACCTAGCTCTAATACCACTAAATGTAACACTTCATACCCGGCCTAGACGTTATAGCTGAATCTGGCGATGTCACATGGAATGGAATTTGAAAACGAATTTCTCATGTTAAAACCTTTACCATTTATTAGCTTCTATTTATATCTTCTAGTTTCCAAAATCGCTTACTTATTTAATCGATTATTTTAAAAACATAACTCATTGCGGAAGCTTTAGAAAATCATTTATTTTCTAAAAAATTGAGTTAATTAAGTAAATCCGTCCATTTTAGGAAACCCCTTTGTTTTAGAGAAAATTGTTTGTTCGTTGAGTTTGTGTAGTTATTAAATCCATGAAAACCTCAATAAAGTAAAAGTCCAAGGAAAGTCCAAAATTACATAAAAAATTTACTCAATAATAAAAATATAACCAAAAATTAAAATTGAAAGTTTTATTAACCGTGGTCACCGCTAAGTCCTCCGTCATATCGATCTGTCTAATTCTGGGGATTACCTGTACAGATAAGACAGAAATGGGTGAGTTTGCGTAAACTCAGTGTGTAATCCCCACAAATCACATGCATACAGTCAATCACAACAAACAGTCAAGTGCAGTCTAGCCCTAAGCCCAATCTAGTTTCAGTAGCAGTTCGGGCCTTAGCCCGTTTCAATTTCAGTAACAGATATGCATTAGGGCCTAAATCCGTAATAGTAACTGATAAACCATAAAAGTAACATATTTTAAGCCTACATTTAGCATGCTTTTGGATGATTTAAGCCTTGAATTGTGTAATTTGGTGCTCTTAATCCTTTGTTTTCATGTTTTATACTGAGGAGAGCACCCAATTACGAAAAGAACAGAAAAGGGCCCAAAACAGAGTAGGGGCCATATCACAAAATCCACACGGCCTAGGCCCTAGCCATACGGTCGTTCCCCATCTAACAGGTTCGAACACGGCCTGGCCACGACTTACACGAGCGTGTACCATGGGCGTGTCCCTGCCGTAGGAATGAAGAGTTTCACTCAGATTTGGATACTTAGGGTCAAAGAAACACATTCCGAAGCCTATATAAACACCCTCAGTATGACCTGAAAAGGGGGAACCTGAGGCTTTAGTCAGGGGGCATCCGACTAGGGCAGAGGAGGTAGATTTGTGGAGATTTACTCGAAGAGAGCCAGTTGATCCATCTCAAGACGTTGGAGTTATACTCAAGACGGAGGATCTCTCCTTCAATTCCTTCAGGGGGTTTTAGGGATTTCTTATGTTTTGTATTATCTTTTCTTCTGAGATGTTTTCTTTCATTATTATGAACGAAACCCTCAAATACCTGAGGGGATGAAACCTAAGATGAATCTTGTTATCGTTTGTTTAACTATATGATAAATATTTGACTTGCTCTTAATTATGTGTTCTTAATTCTTGTGTTGATATTTCTGGGATATTAATTCAAGTATGATGTGCTTAAGTGGAAGAGCAAAAGTCCCTACTTAAGAGTAGATCTAGCATAATTAAGTGGAGTTGATCGCATGCCTAGAGATAGGGTGACGAGATTTTGCCGGATTAGGGTGATACCTAATATGGGAGTCCATAGATCGAGTTAATGCAATTCTAGGGGTTTTAATTAGAAAGAGATTTCAATTAATCAACCTAGGGTTAGACGTTAGTCGCCTCGAGAGAGGGATTAATATAACTTAGGGAATCTTACGGATCGAGTCAAATGAATAAATCGTCTGGTTCAGAGTTAGATAACAAGTGAAGTCTAGGTGGATTCTTTCTTGGGTGTCGTCTTAATCAATTGGTTTTTCCTCGAAGTATTTTTTTCCAATTTCATTCTTCTTTGTCTTAGAGTCTTTAGTTTAGTAATTATTTAATTTTAGATTAAATAAAGATCACTTTAATTCTTAGGCTAAATAATAAAGAGAGAGTTAGTATTAGTACTTTTGGTTCCTTTGGGATTCGAAATTCCGGTATTGCTTTAACTATACTATTGTTCGATAGGTGCACTTGCCTCAAATCATTGTCATAGTTAGTTTCCAGGTTTGATCATACTTTATATAAATTTTTAAGACTCTGACACGCGATCAAGTTTTTGGCGTCGTTGCTGGGGAACTGAAATATTAAGAACGCTCAATTTTTATTACTTTAGCCATTTTTACTTTTTGCAATCTACTTTTATTTTTTAGTCTATTTTTATTTTTTCTAACTTCTTTCTTTTGTTCCTTTCAAGTACCTCTAGTTTATGACTAGAAGGAACCCGACAGGACCCTTACTTTACGACAATGATATTGAAGGTGCCATTCGCAGAAATCGTAGAGAGACAAGGCGAAGCTTAAACTACATAGAAGAAGAGCAAGAAGCTGAAATTAATACTACAGAAGAGATGGCAGAAAATAATCCGCCACCTCCAGAGATGGCCGAACATCATGCTCCACGCACTATGTATGATTATGCTAAACCTAGTTTAACTGGAACTGAGTCTAGTATTGTTAATCCTGCTATTGCTGCAAATAATTTTGAACTGAAACCTAACACTATACAGATGATACAATAGTTTGTTCAGTTTGATGGTTTGCAGGATGAAGATCCTAACACACACTTAGCGAATTTTCTAGAAATCTGTGATACCTTCAAGATAAATGGCGTTTCTGATGATGCCATCCGTCTTCGGTTATTTCCCTTTTCTCTGAGAAATAAAGCCAAACAGTGGTTGCATTCCCTTCCACGAGGGTCAATCACTACATGGGATCAAATGACCTAGAAATTGTAATTAAAATATTTTCCACCGGCCAAAACAGCCAAATTGAGGAATGATATCTCTTCTTTTGTGCAGATAGATTTAGAGACACTTTATGATGCATGGGAGAGATATAAAGACTTGTTAAGGTGGTGGCCACACTACGAATTACCTTTGTGGCTACAGGTCCAAAGTTTTTACAATGGTGTGAACCCTTCAACACGGCAACTAATCGATTCAGCTACAGGCAGAACCCTAAACAACAAAACTCCTGAAGTAGCCTACGAGTTTATAGAGGAGATGTCACTGAATAACTATCAGTGGCAAGTTACTGGGACAAGGCCAGCCAACGCAGCCGGAGTTTTCAACATTGCTGTAGTGACCGCGCTATCAAATCAGGTAGAATTGCTACATAAAAATTTTGATGGCTTATATGGTTCTTCGCAGGCACATCCAGTTATGCAGTGCGACGCAAGTGAAGGAGTGGCGAATCCTGAGTACCCACCCTACGGACAGGGCATGGAGAGCGAACAAATGAACTATATGGGTAATAATTTTCGATCTAACAATAACCCTTATAGTAATACTTATAATCCAGGTTGGAAGAACCACCCCAATTTCTCATGGGGCGGTCAAAGAAATCAAAGGAAACAACTATCCCAAAACTTCCAACAACAGCCCTACCCACAGGAAAAGAAGCCGAACCTTGAAGAGATGCTGACAAACTTTATAGCAGCCTTAGAAATACGGTCTCAAAATACAGAAACACATTTCCAAAAGGTAGAAACAAAACTTGAGGCATTGACACAGGTAATTAAACTTCTAGATGCAGGAATAATTTATCCTATTTCTGACAGTACTTGGGTAAGTCCTATGCAGGTAGTTCCAAAGAAAGGAGGCATGACTGTTGTAGCTAACGAAAAGAATGAATTGTTCCTACAAGAACAGTCATAGGTTGGAGGGTCTGTATTGACTACAGGAAGCAGAACGACGCCACCAGAAAAGACCATTTCCCTTTTCCCTTTATTGATCAGATGTTAGAAACATTATCTGGGCATATATACTACTGCTTTTTGGACGGACTCTCTGGCTATTTCCAAATCCCAATAGCTCCTGAAGATCAAGAAAAGACAACATTTACATGCCCATACGGTATGTTTGCTTGTCGTAGAATGCCTTTTGGATTATGTAATGCTCCTGCTACTTTTCAGCGCTGCATGTTGGCCATCTTTGATGAACTTGTGAAAGACATTATGGAGGTATTTATGGACGACTTCTCGGTATTCGGTAATTCTTTCCACCTTTGCCCTAAAAATTTAGAAAGATTTCTAATAAGATGTGAAGAAACGAATCTTGTCTTGAATTGGGAAAAATGTCACTTTATGGTTAAAGAAGGGATTGTGTTAGGACATAAGATTTCTAGTAAAGGGATTGAGGTGGATAAAGCAAATATTGAAACCCTAGAAAAATTACCTCCCCCTAGTTCAGTTAAGGCTATTAGAAGCTTTTTAGGACATGCGGGATTTTTTAGAAGATTCATCAAAGATTTCTCTAAAATAGCTAAGCCTTTAACAAAATTACTAGAAAAAGATGTTCCTTACAATTTCGATCAGGAATGTTTAGATGCATTTAATATCCTCATAGATAAACTAATAAATGCTCCGATTATAATTGCACCGGATTGGAATTTACCCTTTGAACTAATGTGTGATGCGAGTGATTTCGCAATAGGTGCCGTTCTGGGACAACGAAGAGACAAGCATTTTCAGCCAATTTATTATGCTAGCAGAACATTGACACCCGCACAAGAAAATTACACCACCACAGAGAAAGAATTGCTAGCTGTAGTTTTTGCTTTTGACAAATTTAGGCAGTATTTAATATTATCTAAAGTTGTCGTTTACACTGACCATTCAGCTCTTCGTTATCTTCTAACTAAAGCTGATGCAAAACCTCTACTCATACGATGGATCTTACTCTTACAGGAATTTGATTTGGAAATACAAGATAAGAAGGGAGCTGAAAATCTTGCAGCAGATCACCTCTCTAGGCTTGAGAACCCACATATCGAAGAGCTCGATGAAGGTGAGATAAACGACTCGTTTCCCGAGGAACAACTCTTTTCTATAACCAACTCTGAGGTACCATGGTTTGCAAATATTGTAAATTATTTAGCTACTAACATCTTACCAAAAAGACTAACACATCATCAAAAGAAGTGATTCTTTACTGATGCGAAAAACTATTTTTGGGAAGACCCCATTCTTTTCCGTATATGTGTAGATCAAGTAATTCGGAGATGCGTTACAAAGGAGGAAGCGAGTAAAATCCTAGGACATTGCCATTCAGGACCTTCAGGAGGACATTACAGCGGGATTAAGACAGCACACAAAATGCTCGAATCAGGATTTTACTGGCCAACTCTTTTCAAAGATGCCAACAGGTATGCCGCTTCGTGTGATAAATGTCAGAGAACAGGTAATATCTCTAAACGCGATGAAATGCCTCAGACATATATGTTATCATGTGAGATATTTGATGTATGGGGTATTGATTTTATGGGTCCGTTCCCTAGTTCATTCAGAAATAAATACATTTTAGTAGCAATAGATTACATGTCAAAATGGGTGGAAGCCCAAGCTTTACCTACTAATGATGCTAGAGCTGTAGTAAAGTTTCTTAAGAAACTTTTCTCTCATTTTGGAACACCCAGAGCAATCATCAGTGATAGGGGCACTCACTTTTGCAATACTCAATTTGAAAAAGTCTTAAGAAAATATGGAGTACACCATAGAACAGCTACCCCTTATCATCCTCAAACCAGTGGGCAAGTGGAAGTGGCAAATCGAGAGCTTTAGCGAATCCTAGAGAAAACAGTTGAATCAAATAGGAAAGATTGGGCAGTAAAAGTAGATGATGCTTTATGGGCCTATAGAACAGCATTTAAAACCCCTTTAGGGACATCCCCGTACAAACTTATTTACAGAAAAAGTTGTCATCTACCATTCGAGTTAGAGCACAAAGCCTACTGGGCTATAAAATTCTCGAATTACGATCTTAAAACCGCAGGTAAGAAGAGGATGATGCAGTTAAACGAACTAGATGAATGGCGAGCTGAGGCCTATGAGAATTCACGACTATATAAGGAGGCAACAAAACGACGCCATGATGATCGTTTAAAACAATCAAAGCAATTCGAAGTAGGAGACTTAGTCCTGCTGTATAATTCAAGGCTCAACCTATTTCCTGGAAAGCTGAAATCAAGGTGGTTAAGCCCATTCATGATAAAATCTATTTTTCCTTACGGTACAGTCGAGGTAACCCATCCAACTCAAGGAAAATTCAAGGTAAATGGCCATCAACTGAAACTTTATAATGGTGAAGATTTCAAGGACTTGAGAGAGGAGCTTCAGCTCCGTGAACCTTCTTTCAGGAATGAAAACAGGGTGAGTCTAGCTTAAGACTTTAAACGAGCACTTTTCGGGAGGCAACCCGAGCACTAACTTCACTAACCCCATTAATTTTCACAATTTATTTTTATTTTTTCCTTTTAACACCTAAATCAAATTAATTGATTCAATAAAGCACAGGTTTCCTACAGCACGGCCTTACACACGGGCGTGCCCGTGGCCGTGTGGTCGCCACAGGATGAAAAACGGGCGTGCAGGCAGACGTGTGAGATGAAGAAGAAAAACATTTTCCCCAACACGGGCTGCGATAAAAAGACCACGGCCGTACGATGCAACCGTGGTCTATTCTGAGTAAACCAACACGGACATGAGCCACGCCCGTGCCGACCAACCGTGTGCAACACTAAGCATACATGGCCTATAAGCACGAGCGTGGCAAACTTAGCACGGGCGTGGGAGAAGTGAACATAAGCATACATGGCCTATAAGCACGAGCGTGGGCAACATCGCAAACGCGCCCAAATTCAAAAATCGCCGAGTCAAATAAAAGAGACACGGGCGTGGCACTTGCCCGTGTCCCCCTCCCTATATAAAGATCCCCACGATCGTCTTCCCCAAAATTCCCCCACCATTGTAAACCCTAGCCGTTTTCTCTCTAAAAACTACCACCAAAAACCCGGGCACCATCAAGAATCCCCTACCATTGTCTTCCCCCATCCAAAATCCTCTACTTTCCTTCGCAACAAAGAACCAGTACACGCCCGTGCTCCGCCACCACGCCCGCCCCAAAGGTCTTCCAATGCCGTGTTTCACAACTAAATCGCAGTGCACATCCGTCGCTCTCCGCCCACACACCTGTGCCCTGTCAAAACACACCGCTACTACCACCGGACCATAATGTCATCATCACGAGGAAAGAAAACCGTAGTCCTTAGTTCTAATCCTCATCTCCGAGTATTCAAGAGGATCGTTACAAGATACTTCAGGCGCGATCACTCGGAACAGGGAGATGCATTGATTGGGATGCCTTGGAACAAGTCCAATTAGCCGATGATGTACGAGCTCTATTAACTATCGACCCTTGGAACCAATTCTTCAACATCATCTAGCCAACCTACTTGGAGCTCACTCTGGAGCTTTGCTCAACATTTCATCTTCAGACAGTGATGTCACAACATGATGACCCCAGTACGATCCATTTCTGACTCGGAGGCATCATACGAGAACTAAATGTACCACAATTTGGGGCCGCGTTGGGACTTTATACCAATGAATTCATAGTGGAACATGATCTCTCGGAGTTTTCTCACCATATCCACAAAACCCCCGTGAGATGTTGGTACAACATAGCTCCCAACAACAACGAGTATGACCTTAGCCGCTCCAAAGCAATGGCCCTTGTCCCATCCCTGAGGTACATACATGCACTTTTAGCTCATACACTAATAGGTTGGTGAGAGAGCACCGACGTCGTCAACACTCACGATGCCTATTTCTTGTGGTGCATGGCAAACGGGTATGTCTTCAACTTGGCTTATTTCTTAGCTCACGCCATTCAACACCAGACGGAGCAGCACATGAGAGGAGTCATATCCATGGGGCCTTACATTACTCGTCTAGCTCGATATTTCGATCTCCTCAACACCAACGCTCAAACTTCATCCCTTACACTGATAGGTCAGATGACCCCACAGGGCATCCAGGCATTGTTACATATGAGGATGATTCAACACCGGCATGGGACAGACCCCACAATATCGGTTAGCACCTATCACCGATAGGGAAGATCTTGAGGACGTTGCTGAAGATGTTCCCCACCACAGGAAGCACACAACAGAGCCATCGGATAGCTCATACGGCCGCTTCACCTTCAGACATTTCTGCACGCCTCACTCAGTTTGAGCACTATTGTACCCAACAATTCAATGATACCGCTCGATGATTTGATAGTATTGAGGCCACGCTTCAGCAGACTTGTCACCACTTTCATATATCGCCGCCTCCACCTCGCCGCCTCTACCACCCAGCGACCCAGCAGATGACGAGGACCTTTGAGTCCTTTTTCTTATCTTTATTTGCATTTTTTTTCTTTTTAATATATTTATGTTTACTTTTCACTTACTAAACTTTTTATTTTGTCTTGTTAGAACTTTTATTTAGTACAGTTTAGTTTCTTTTATAACTGGCTATCTAACCCTCGAGTATCTCTAACAACTCTCATTAAATATTTCTCCCTAAACATTTAATTGATGACTTTGCAGATTAGATAGAATTAATATAAAACTCAAGGAACAAAATTATCACTTATACCGAGTCATCACATTCATCATGAAACATCCTCCAAGGATTTCATCAAGAATTCAGGAAGTTTCACTTCTCTCCCTATCTTATGATTTTATTATTAATGTGTTATTATCTATCTTTTTACATTGAGGGCAATGTACATCTTAAGTGTGGGGGGTGAATAGCTATTTCAAGAAAGTGCCTAACTTTCTGCATTATTCTCAAATCCCTGAATATTATCTTGTCTTGAAGTGAGTTTTTCATATTATGATTAGAATGAAATTTCATTTGATTTATGATTTTTATTGATATGTTTTAGATTAAGTCATTGATAATTGTGCTTTGATGATTAAATTTGAAGAATACTAGAGAATCAAGCATGATAAGTCTATTTTTCAAAAAATTAAAAAAGATTGTTACGTTGTCTACCTGAATCTGAATGTTACCTTGAAATTTGAAATTTACGAGGTTGAAATCAAATACCCATAATTTTCGTGAGACTTTGAGCCTATTAGAGCATATATTCTTTTTCATGCTCACTTTATTGATTATGAGTGTGTCAACATTGATTTGTTATTCTAGAACTTGCATTGATTATACATGTCGAGACCACACCTATGATTTGATATACCGAGATGATAAAGGCACTTAGGTTTTAACCCACTTACTCCATTAAAAAGTCTACCTTCATAATTAACCCCTAGTGAACCCCGTTGATCCTAATAACCCTTTTTATTAACTCACCTACTAATATTAACCCTAAACCTTTTGTATTTGTTATCACCATTCTCCTTGACTCCCTTTATGTCGAGATTTGATTTGATCAGTTGCCTAACTATTTTATCTATTTCAATTACTAAATCTATCCTTTATATTTGACTTGTTCTTAAAAAAAAAGAAAATTTTGAAATATATTCATTATTAGTTCTATGAGCTTATACATGTAAATTCCAAATCTTGAAAAAAGAAGCTCGTTTTATTATTTTCCAGTTAATATAATTATTCATTATCAGTTCGTTGTTTCTAGTTAGGTAATTTTTCAAGTCAATCTCGATTCTAACCTTCTAATTTAGCCTTTATCCACACCTTTAACCCAAGCCCCATTACAACCCTGTTAAAGACCTTTTGATTTGTGTATCATCTCATTTTATAGTGGTGGAGATTTGATTTTCATGCAAGCTTATGGGATTAACTCTTCATGTTTGACTTTTGAGTGCTTAATTCTGAACCTTAAACACTTCGAGTGATTTGAGTGAATCTTGAGTGAGGATGTCAATTCTTGTCGATTTTGAATCAGAGGTAATTATTCAGGTAAGGGGAAACACCTATGTTTTCATACTATAAAAACTATGACTTTGATTGTTTGAATCTTTAGGACTCTTTGAGTTGAATTATCCATATATGAATTGTCTTTGAATTATGACCAAACATTATTGATAAATATTATGAATCGAGGAAGTTTGTTTTAATTGTAAGTTGAGAATTTTGCTTGAGGACAAGCAAAAGCTTAAGTGTGGGGGTATTTGATAAACCGCTAAAAGTAACATATTTTAAGCCCACATTTAGCATTCTTTTGGATGATTTAATCCCCGAATTGTGTAATTTGGTGCTCTTAATCCTTTGTTTTCATGTTTTATACTCAGAAGAGCACCCAATGACGAAAAGAATGGAAAACGGGCCCAAAACAGAGTAAATGGGTCATATCACAAAATCCACACGGCCTAGGCCCTAGCCACACGACCGTGCCCCATTTAACAGGTTCGAACACGGACTGGCCACGACTTACACGGGTGTGTGCCATGGGCGTGTCCCTGCCGTAGGAAAGAAGAGTTTCACTCGGATTTGGATACTTAGAGGCAAAGAAACACATTCCAAAGCCTATATAAACACCCAAAGTATGACCAGAAAAGGGGGAACCTGAGGCTTTAGTCAAGGGGCATCCGACTAGGCTAGAGGAGGCAGATTTGTGGAGATTTACTTGAAGAGAGCCAGTTGATCCATCTCAAAAAGCCAGAGTTATACTCAAGACGGAGGATCTCTCCTTCAATTCCTTCAGGGGGTTTTAGGGATTTCTTATGTTTTGTTTTATCTTTTCTTTTGAGATGTTTTCTTTCATTATTATGAACTAAACCCTCAGATACTTGAGGGGATGAAACCTAAGATGAATCTTGTTATCGTTTGCTAAACTATATGATAAATATTTGACTTGTTCTTAATTATGTGTTCTTAATTCTTGTGTTGATATTTCTGGGATATTAATTCAAGTATGATGTGCTTAGCTGGAGGAGCAAAAGTCCCTGCTTAAGAGTAGATCTAGCATAATTAAGCGGAGTTGATCGCACGCCTAGAGATAGGGTGACGAGATTTTGCCAGATTAGGGTGATACCTAATATGGGAGTCCATAGATCGAGTTAATGCAATTTTAGGGGATTTAATTAGAAAGAGATTTCAATTAATCAACCTAGGGTTAGACGTTAATATAACTTAGGGAATCTTACGGATCGAGTCAAATGAATAAATCGTCTGGTTCAGAGTTAGATAACAAGTCAAGTCTAGGTGGATTCTTCCTTGGGTGTCATCTTAATCAATTGGTTTTTCCTCGAAATATTTGTGGCTCACACAGCCTACCTAGCCATCACACAGTCGTGTCTTGTGAGCACAGCCTGGCCTCATCGATCACACGCCCGTGTTAGGGCACACGGGCAACCATACGCCTGTGTGGCGTCGACAGTGGGGTTTTCAGCTTTCACTGAAACCCCATTTTCAGTGTTTTCAGGTACAAACCTGGTATTGTTCGATGCTAAAACATTCCCCGAGCACTCCAGAAACTTCGCACGAACAATGGAAATTCCAAGAACCTACAACGATGATTCCAGATCCTTGGCCCCTCGAATAACTCCTAAATACCAAAAGAGGCCATTAGCAAAACGATTCGTCAACCAAATGAAAACTAAACCTACCAAACCTTACCTATCCGACACGAATGGAGAGTGAAAGAAAGGCAGAGTTTCGGCAGCCGAAACGAGGAAAACAAAAAAAAAAAGAAGAAAAAAGAAAGAGGGGTGGAGGGGAGATGGTCAGTTTTTCTACAGAGAGAATTTTGGGAAACTGATAACTCAAATCCCACTACCTACTCTATCTCAACCACCCACTACTCAGATTTTTAGTACAACTCAAACTCCCAGCCATCAAACCGAGTAAAAACATTCCCCCTTGCCTATGCAGGGATTCAAACTTCAGACCTCCAGCATACTAATACTTCACTTAACCACCAGACCAGCAGGCTCATTCTGACATGTACTTACAAATAATTAAACTTAAGCCTACTGAGCAGGGTTTAGGCTTTATTCAGAAAATTATCAGAATTTAGCCAAAGACTTGGCTTGAACTTAGGACCTCACACACACACCCAGAACACTTAACCACTGAAGTAGATACACATTTGTGTCAAAAATTTACAAAAGCCGAAAAATAAGTTTTTGGGGCGTTACAATCTTTGTCCACCTAGAATTAAAATGGTCTAATTACCACATAAGGACCTCCACTTTAATGATCCATAGCTAAAAAACACATTTAACTAATAGAACATGTATTTTACACTTTACGCGATTTAGTCCTTTTTATCAATTTAACCAATCAAAAGATAAAATTTCTTAACGAAATTTTCACACAGACATAATATCATGCTATAAACATTATGATGCGGTCGTAGAGAGCACCAAAAATATCCTATCCCTATAGTATAATGAAAAAGAATAGTATAAGGGAAGTAGGATCAAATCTTTAAGGACCGAATTTGCACAAATGCTTGTTCCTTAAAATCCCAGACAGAGTCGTACCCAATAAATCCTGCGTACCTAGAAAAAAATAAAAAACAGAATTAAAAGTTTCGGTATGGAAAAAATTAAATAAAAATAGAATTAAAATTTTTGAAATTGCGAAAATTAAAATTAAAATAGTAGAGATAAATAGAGTTGAGAAAAAGATTCTTATAGAGAGATTCCAGCCTTCGGTTTTCTCGATCCGCCTTGAGTTCATTCCTCGGCTTTTAGGTGATCCTTCTCAAACAGAATAAGCTCGTTATAGTGGAAGAGGATGCCTACGACCACCAGCTCCAAGATTTTAGACTTATGATTTAGAGGAACCTGACACTAGCCAACAATAGCTTTTGTGGGACAATCTTATGCTAGATCATCACCTCTCAATGGTGAATACCACGCCTTTTTGTCTCTTAGGCTCACCAACCTCTGACGCATTAAGCTAACGAACTAACTGTGCAACCTTCCCAAAACGTACAAAGCAGTCGTTCCTTGCACAAGTTGAAAAGATCACCTATTAAGGGACATAGACGAAAGCGTCAGCCCTGTAATGATGAGAAACGATGAATACTCGTTGAGAAGGCTAAGGGCGGATTCTAGGCCTCATGAACCCTTTTTGGGGAATTTCGACAACCTTCGGCTAGATAGATTTAGTGGCTCATGCTTTTTGGGGAAAAAGAAATAAAGATAATGAAAATGGAATTTTTACTGGGAAAAATACGGAAAGAACAAAAGGCTAAACTTTATGGGGAAAAGAGTGTTTACAGAAAAAGATAAGTGAAATTTGTGTCACTCCATCCCCTATTTATAGTACTAGGAAACCTAATCTATTCCTAATTAAACTCTAAAGATAAATAAAAGATAAATAAGGATAAATAAAGATAAATGCTAAAATTAAATCTAAATAATAATCCTTAATAATTATCCTAATATAATTGGAACTAAAATAGAGTCTTGTGTTATAAAATCTCTTCTTTTGAATTTTTGCTCTCGAAATCTTCCACACTTTGTATTTTCGACACCACTTCTCTCCTACTTCGCATGCTGGCCCAATTTAACTTTAAATTCACGCTTTTTGTCCTTAAATTTTCTTTTGTCCTCACTTTAGCCCCTGTAAAATAAAAAATCATAAATAGCTCAAATTAGCAGGATCATACTCAAAATAATCATATAATTAATACATAAAAATATGTCATTCTAGAGTATTATCAAATTCCCCCTGCTCAGCCCATCTTGCCCTCAAGTATGGTTCCTATCCACTGTGAAATTTAGAATTTTGCCATGAAAGAAATACCACTCCAAAGTTTTATAAGAAGTAGGCATAATGCATATGAAAAATAAAGAGAACCCTAAGCTTGCTTTAAGTAAAACTGAAAAAGTATTCCAATTAATACACACAAAAATTAAAATCGACTTGGATTATTTCATGAAAATTAGGTAATTTAGTAAACTTATCAAGACACCTTATTTGTTTCCACCTTTAGTCTCCAAATGCAATTTTATTAATACATCATTTCTTCTTCTTTTTTTCTTTTTTTCTTTTTTCCTTTTTTTCTTTTTTTCTTTTTTTCTTTTTTTATTTTTTTCTTTTTTTCTTTTTATTATTATTAATATTACTTAAGAATGCATTGAACCTTTTGACGCGAAGAGAGATGACAGTCAAGCACCCCACCCCGGTTACTCAGCCCAACATACTTTTAATTTATTATATTTTTCTTAAAAACATATCGAACCATTTGATGTGAAGAGAGATGACAACCAAGCACCCCACCCCGGTTACTCAGCCCAATATATTCCTAAAAAATTTATTTACTTCCGATTAGTGGAGTTACCTAACACGTCACACAACCTTTTGATGTGAAATAGGATGACAACCCAAGCACCGTACCCCAGTTACTTAGTCAATCACGTTTTAAGCTATACTCATAACCACGGAAGCTTCACAATTTATTATAATGAAACAGAATTTTAATTTGGAAGACGAGGGAAAATAATCAAGTGTCAAAAATAAGTTTCGACAACTACCTAACAGTCATGAACAGAAATTCAGCATGCAATTTTCATTAAGTGTTCTCTTTACATTTAGACTTAATCAATTTTACTATAAGCAAGATAGGGTTAACTTTATCAATCATAGTTATTCAGCCTAAAAGAAATAAAACAGTGGAGATGAAATCAAGCAGGCAAAATCATAACTAACCCAGTAGACAAGAATCATGCATGTAGGTCAAACAGTAGGCAAGTCGTGGTCAAATTCTTGGGCATGATAAGAGGCAGAATATTCTTAAAAAATATACGGGCAGCAACGAGCACAAAGCAGCAGTAACAACATATAAAATGACAGAAAAAATATGGAATGCCTCCCCCTACTTAAAACACATTGTCCTCGATGTGGAATATAATAAAGAAATAAATAGGCAGAAGGAGAAAAGTTCAAAAAAACTCCCCATGTTGTTACTATCGTTAGCGCAAAGTGGTAATAAGATCAGCCATCTGTTGACCGAGGGTGTCGAGTCATGCCTCGATGTGCTCCAAACGTTGCTCGATGGTCACAGGAGGTCGTTGTTGATTGGGTACATCATGCTAATTTTGCTGCCGAAAGATTCGTTCAGCCGACGAAGAGTGGACACCGGGGGGACAAAACAAAAGGATGAAGGGGTGCCAAGAAGTAATCCCATCGAGTCGAGGCAATGAGCATCTAATGGATTGGCCTGGCAAGCAACTTGTAAGGCTGAAATAGGAGATTAGATCCATGTAAAGAAAATAACAGTTGTGTAATAAAAGAACCTAAAATGAGAGGACGCTTTTCATTTATAACATGTTAAAATTGAAGCGCATACCAATAGCCCAAATTTACCGGACGACCGCTGTACATACACCATAATAAGAATAATTTCATCTTTGAGACGGTAGCCGGAGCATCTCGTCGGCCTGAAAAGTTATAAGCTAAATAACTATGTATGTAACACAAGGCAGGGTTACGAAACCACAAATCCTTTGATGTTTTAAGGCTGTACATGGTCTCGACATTATTTGTTAATAAAGCAAAAGTCTCGACAGCCTTAAAACCTACAGGAAAAGTACACAAACTGTTCTCATAAGCGGTGGACACAGCATACTCTTCTGATATAAAAGCTAACGCAATATTGAAATCAGTAATGGATAAACTATGCATGGTACCAAGCAACCAAAATTTTATAGTGCCCAGTGTGTCCAAGGATACTTAACCGTGCCTCTAAAATTAAAAAGTGGAATAAAATTTCAAAACTAGTTCGTAATAAGCACAGTGAGTAATATCCAAATTTTCAACCCAACCAATCTTGCTAAAATAATCTGTAACAGCACTTTCAATATTCAAAGTAGGCACAACAGATATGGATAAACATTTAAAATGCACTACCTGTTTGTGTCTAAAACGATCATACCTTTCCCGATCGGTGGCGGAAGTAAATGTTAGATTACCGTGTAAATGGCACTCCGGTGGCAGGATATTGATGCGAGATCGATAGGTTCATCCACGTGTAGGTATTGGGCGGTGCTCGTCGGACTTATCGGAGGAGTCGCGGGTGTGGGCTGTTCGAGAGCGTCGGCAGTGGTGTTGGAGGAAGAACTGGCACTTGATGGTGTTGGTTGGGCCGAGAGGCGTGGTTGATGAAAAGACCAGCGGCGCGATGGCTCAGGCGGTGGCTTGACTTTGGGTTCTCACCGGTGCGGCGGCTGGTGGGGGTTAGTGTGAAAAATGGGATAAATTTTTAGGGTTTGGGGGAGTATAGGAGGGATGTTTGGCTAAAGGGTTGGTTGTTTGGCTGCAGGTTTTGGGTAGTCATGGGCAGGGATGTGCTATTCCTGGTTGGAATAGGGATAGGATAAGGGCTATGCCAATTCTTTTACTTGTTCTCCCTTTTCTTCCTATTTTCGCCTCGATTTACCTAGATAAAAGAAGAGAAATGAATTATTACACAAAACAAAAAACTAATAAAATAAAATAAATGAATTATTCACAAAATAAAAAAAATTTAATAAAGTAATTAATAAAATAAAATAAAATAAAATAAATAATAAAATAAAAATAAAAAGAAGAAAAAAATAAAATAAAATAAGAATTGGGTTGCCTCCTAACAAGCGTTTGTTTAACGTCGCTAGCTTAACGCCCCAACTAGTATTGGGGCTATTCCAGCTGAATTCTTTCATTCGTATGGGCTTGGAAATTCTCCTTTTCTACCACATCCACCATAATTCTTTGGTTTTATTTTTTCCTCCAAGAAAATCTTATTTGTGTCTGTCAAGGGGTTAATCCCTTTTAAGTCAGCAATGGTCTCATCATTCTCCGAAAAAATGCGCACTTGAGATGCTTAAGAAGTGATTTTAATTTCAGATCTGGTGCCTTCACAATAGAAGGTAGAAGTTTAGTATCCATAGGAGCCAATAATTCGTTAACAGATTCAAAATCATCAATCATTTTAGATTTATCTCCATAAGATGACTCAAAAGTTTCTTCTACTAATGAGTCAATTATGTCGACACGGTTTACGTCCAAGATTTCACTTGGGTGACTAATAGCGTCGTAAACGTTAAACTTCACAAGCTCTCCGTCAAATTCCATCATGAGAGTTCCACTACGCACGTCAATCTTAGTGCTAGCGATACTAAGGAAAGGCCGGCCCCATAAGATGTCCGAAGATCCAGGAGTACTATCCTCCTCCATTTTTATCACATAAAAATCTACAGGGAAAATAAGACTGTTGACTTTGACTAATACGTCCTCAAGGACTCCTGCGGGATGCACAACAGACCTATCTGCCAACTGAATGATAACACCTGTTTTCGTCAAAAAGCTCATGTTAAGTGATTCATAAATAAAAAAAGGCATTACATTTATGGAGGCCCCTAAATCACACATAGCTTTTTTAATTCCTAAGTGGCCTATTTTGCATGGTATTGCGAACATGCCCCTATCTTTACATTTCGCTGGCATTTTTTGCTGTAACACTACGGATACATTCTCACCAATGCTTACCCTTTCATTACCAGTTAATTTTCACTTGTTGGTGTAGAGCTCTTTAAGGAACTTGGCATATCGCGGAAGTTGTTTGATGGCATCCAACAATGGTATGTTGATCACGACATTTCTGAATGTTTCGAAGATCTTCTTGTCCTCTCTACCTTTCTGACATTGGTTGAATCATCCTGGAAAATGAGGTTGAATTATGGGTAATGGAGGTTTCGTTCGGACCTGTTCATCGTTCTCGTGCTTTTCTTGGGCGGAATCTTGGCCAAGATTTCTGCCAGGAATTGGTTCCAGTACCTTTCCACTTCGCAACGTCACTGCATTTGCATGTTGTCTTGGATTATGTTCTGTTTGTGACGGCGGCTTCCTTTGTGAGTTCATTTTCTTAATTGATGTGGTCAACTCTCTTATAGACGCCTCGGTTTTTTGTTGAAAATCTTTTGTTTCCTTTTGGAAATCAAGAGTTTACCGTAGTACTTGCTGTTGGAAATCAACAGTTTGCCGTTGTATCTACTGTTGGAAATCAAGCACATTAGCTATTAATTTATTGACCATGGTTTCTAGAGAGGTACCTGAATATTGCATTTGTTGTGGAAACTGATATTGGTATGGCTAGCTATACTGTAGGTTTGCCCCATAACTCAAGTTGGTATGGTCTCTCCATCCTGGGTTGTAAGTATTAGCGTAGGGGTCATATTGCCTTTGTGGTGGCCCAGGAAAGTTCCCCACAGCATCCAAATGGGCCATAGTATCATCATCCAAACTAGGACATGCATCAATTGTATGCTCAGGTGTAACATGTAACACCCCTTGCCCATATTCGAGCCGAAACAAGGTTAGAAGCATTACAAAACTAATCTTTCTTGAACATCTAGAATAGGGCTATAAAAATTTCGTTTAACTCTATCGCTCCCTCATAATCGGCCTAGGAGGCCCTAAACACACTTCCGAGAGGTATCGGGATCTTTCCAAAAACTTTCGCGAGTTCGAAAAATTTTTTGACAAAACAGAGGCCACACGCCCTTGTAGGCCTAGGGACACGCCCATGTACCCCTAGGCATGCCCGTGTCTCCCACCCGTGGTCGACACTGACTAAATTCACACAGCCATGGCACGCCCATGGCCCTAGATCGTGTGAAAAACCTTGGCATTCTGACTTCTCCACACGGCCTATACACACACCCGTGTATCCCAGTCGTGTGGTGATTTAAATCTCAAGTGCGAGGTGCAGACTTCACACGGCCTAGGTGCATGCCCATGTGCTGGCCATGCCTTTCACACGGTCTATACCCACACCCGTGGGTCTACTTATGTGGTCACTTGGTAGGCTATATACTAAGGCATTTCCATCCTAAAATGCACACATACATACTTCTATTCAAAACAATACAACTCCTATCTCATAAGCAAGTCTAAGTACCTATTCCAACATACAAGATAATTAAAAGAATACACACTTCATAAATTCTGTCTTCATTAAACAAAAGAATTTACCTAATTCATAAGGCCATTTACAAAATAACCCTTACGAACTTACAAAGCCAACACTTTGACCAACAATTACAACTTAACAAAATACTCAAGTCTTATACATGCCATATTCAAAAATAAGTCTAAAATTGTTATACCAAAGTGTTGTCGATAGCGTGATTTCCGAACTCCTGCATCCACGATCCTCGAGTTATCTTGGCAATACTATAAAAAAGAAGGGCAATGAAAAAGGGGTAAGCATGAAGCTTAGTGAGTTGCATGGAAATAAATAGCAATAATAATGTTTATAAGATAATCCCTCCAAGGTATTAGCTAACTATACACGAGTCAAGACTTCTTGACAATACTTACTTACAAGTTATCTAGCACATATCGTGCCACATATCGAAACCAATCCCACGTGACTCATTCACAAGTACCTGTATTCACTTGTTCATATGACTTATATATATATATATATATATATATATGTCACATATCTACTTCTAATTTCGTCTACTTATCCCGCTGTCCACAAGGGATAATCAAATACGCGTGTTTATCGTCACTACTGTACGTATAAAGCCAATGTCACATCTTCGAGGTGGTCTTACATGGAGTCACTTTTAAACGCCAATGCCATATCCCGAATATGGTCTTATATGGGATTTATTCTCGCGTATCGATGCCATATCTCGGATATGGTCTTATACAATCTCCATATTCATTACCGAAGCCATATCCCAGATATGGTCTTATACGAGATTACCTCTTATGTATCAATGCCATATCCCGAATATGGTCTTATACAAGATTTCAACTCGGTGCCGAGGCCATGTCCCGGACATGGTCTTATACAGGACCCTTCCTATTTCATATCTCAATGATGTCATTTCTCTAATCAATATGACCCATTAAGACTTCAACATCTCATTATAGTAACGTATCATTTATCAATATAATGACAAGAAATTCTCAACATGCTAATAAAAATATTTCTTAAATCACATACAACTTACCTCGATTTCAAAATGAGTTAGCTTGTCAATCTAGTCCGAAACTTTGTTCTTTCCCCGATCAAGGCGGGTCCTCGGTTCTTCTTGCTCTATAATAGCAATTCAATTCATTTTAATCACTATATTAATAATAGCATTTCAAAAATCATGCTAGGCAAAATTTACTATTTTGCCCCTAGACTTAAGCAAAATGACCATTTTGTCCCTAGGCTCAGAAATAAATTCTAATCATATTTCTACTTTCAACGAGCCTAGGTGAATATTTTATACTCTTATAGCTATCATCAAAACTCAATATTTCACATACTACCACAAATTTTTGTAACCTTTCATCAAGGTCCTATTTTGTGTTTTCAAGCTAACACCCTTTATAAAAGTTGTTCATCTACCAACTAAGACCCAATTTCTTCCATGAAAATGCAACAAATAACTAAAATAGCTCTCATGGTAGAAACCTAAACTTTTCACAATATTGCACAATAGTCCCCTCATTTGAAAGCTTAAGCCTTAGGGGTCTCAAAAGTACAACTCTTTTTAAGAAAAGTTCACTAGAATACTTACTAGGATGAAGGAGAGCTTGCTGAAAATTTTTAGCTTTCAAACCTCCTTTTTTCTTGCTAATTTCGGTGGAGAAAGATGGAGAGAAAGATGATATTTTCTCTTTCTTTAATCAATTATTAAACTAGTCAAATTAGTCACCAACTATCAACTACTTTGACCAAAAATTTTGTTCATCTTGTCTCCTGTGTAGCCTATGGCCGGCCAAGCAAGTAGTGGGGGGTCTAATTGCCTTTTAAAGATCCCCAATTGACATTCTATGACTATTTAGCACCTTTATCTTATAGAGTGGAATTTTTGCACTTTATGCAATTTAGTCCTTTTTCACGATTAAACATGAAATCGTTAAAATTAAAGCACCAAAATTTTCATGCACATATGCTATCATGCTCTAACTCATAATATATCATGAAAATAAATTTCTCTAATCTTGAATTAGTGATCCCGAGATCACTATTCTGACTAGCCCCTAAATCGGGCTGTTACATAACACATATTCCGCATAGTCGGACCGATCTTGCTTTTTTCTGTAAAAAAAGAATTCATAATATTAGTAAATCTATCAACTTTATCTTCTAAGGTTGAATTACTTAGCTGGTAAACCCTTCTAATGGGCTCAGGATTGGCTCAAAATTGCTGAGTATTTGCAACCATCATGGATATCAAGTCCCTTGCTTGTTAGGGAGTCATGATGACCAACGCTCCTCCACTGGCAGCATCCACCATGTTAATCTATATGGGTTTCAAGCCTTCATAAAAATATTAGAGAAGAGATTGTTCTGTTATACCGTGTTGTGGGTAGCTCGCACACAAGTTCTTGAATCTCTCCCAATAGTCGTAAATAGACTTTGCTTCTTTTTGCCTTATTCTAACGATCTCTCTTCTTAACTCAGCTGCACGTGATGCTGGAAAAAACTTGTTGAGAAACAAATGAGAAAGATTAGCCCAAGTCGTAATAGATCCTGGAGGTAAATAAAATAGTCATTCCCTAGCTGAATCTGCTACAAAAAAAGGGAAAGCACACAATTTGATTTGATCCTTAGTTACCCCCTGAGGTTTCAAGCTAAGACAAACCATATGAAACTCTTTCAGATATTTGTGGGGATGTTCGTTTTGCAACCCATGAAAAGTTGGCAGTAACTGGATTAAACCTGACTTCAGTTCAAAATCAATATCCATAGTAGGATACGCGATGCACAATGGCGGTTAATCTGCCGGAGCTTCGGCCAATTGCCGAATCGTTTGAGCCATAGGTGGATGTGCTAGATTTGGGTTTTTGTTAACCTTAGCATTAAGCACTTCTTCTGGTGAATCGACTTCTACTTTTTTGCTTTCAAGTGTTTGAGTAAGGTTTTCGTTAACCCTAGACTCAACTTCGTCGTCGACTTCAATTTTTTGGTGGTGGGTTACTCTGAGTCCCAACCACTCCTGACTGCTTTTTCCGTAACTTTGTCTCCTTATAATTAGCTCTTGCAGTCTTCTCTATTTCTGAATCAAATGCAAGAGTACCTGGAGCAGATCTGGTCATAAGAAACAAAGAAACAAGATTAGTACGTTACCAATCCCCGACAACGGCGCCAAAATTTGATGCGGTCGTTGAGAGCACAAAAAAATCCTATCCCTATAATATAATGAAAAAGAATAGTATAAGGAAAGTAGGGTCAAATCCTCAGGGACCGGATTTGCACAAATGTTTGTTCCTCAAAATCCCAGACAGAGTCATGCCCAAGAAAACCTGCGTACCTAGAAAAAAATAAAAAAAACAGAATTAAAAGTTTTGATCTGGAAAAAATAAAATAAAAACAGAATTAAAAGTTTTGAAAATGCAAAAATTAAAATTAAAATAGTAGAGATAAATAGAGTTGAGAAAAAGTTTCTTATAGAGAGATTCCAGCCTCCGGTTGTCTTGATCCACCTTGGGTTCAGTCCTTAGCTTTTAGGTGATTCTTCTCAAATAAAATAAACCAGTTATAATGGAAGAGGACGCCTACGACCACCAGCTCCAAGAATTTAGACTTATGATTTAGAGGAACCTGACTCTAGCCAACAATCGCTTTTGTGGGACCATCTTATACTAGATCATCGCTTCTCAATAGTGAATACCACGCCATTTTGTCTCTTGGGCTTTCCAACCTCTGACACAATAAGCTAACGAATCGACTGTGCAACCTTCCCAAAATGTACAAAGCGGTCGTTGCTTGCACAAGTTGAAAAGATCACCTATTAAGGGACATGGACAGATGTGCCAGCCCCGTAATGCGGAGAAACGATGAATACTCGTTGAGAAGGCTAAGCGCGGATTCTAATCCTTATGAGCCATTTTTGGGGAATTTCGACTTCGGCTAGATAGATTTAGTGGCTCATGCTTTTTGGGGAAAAAGAAATAAAGATAATGGAAATGGAATTTTTATTGGGAAAAATATGGAAAGAACAAAAGGCTAAATTTTATGGGGGAGAGAGTGTTTACAGAAAAAGATGAGTGAAATTTGTGTAACTCCATCCCCTATTTATAGTACTAGGAAACCTAGTCTATTCCTAATTAAACTCTAAAGATAAATAAAGATAAATAAAAGATAAATAAAGATAAATGCTAAAATTAAATCTAAATAATAGTCCTTAATAATTACCCTAATATAATTGGAATTAAAATAAACTCTTGTGCTATAAAATCTCTTCTTTTGCATTTTTGCTCCCGAAATCTTCCACACTTTGCATTTTCGGCACCACTTCTATCCTACTTTGCATGCTGGCCCAATTTAACTTTAAATATTTCCTTTTGTCCTTAATTTAGCCCCTGTAAGATAAAATACCTTAAATAGCTCAAATTAGTAGGATCATACTCAAAATAATCATATAATTAATACATAAAAGTATATCATTCTAGAGTATTATCACATTAAAATAATAATAAAATAATTATTCCGACTTCAAATTTGTGGTCTCGAAACCACTGTTCTGACTTGACCAAAAACGGGCTGTTACAACTTCTATTTATCATTCTTATTTCCCTCTTATAAAAAAACAATTTATTTCTTAGGGAAAAAGACATTTATTTCTATCAAAAGTGGTTGAAAAAAGTTTAAGTGGATATCTCTTCTAGGTATTTGGACCAAGTTCGAATTATGGAGTTGGCATTATTGAAAAGACTTTACCTGAATATCTCTCTGACCCATATAGTATTAGATTTAGACTGTAAAACAAATGAGAACACTTGTGTTTATACAATAAAAAAAAAAGACATTTATTTTTCAAGATTTAGTATAAATGTACTTTTTTTTAAAAAAAAAGTGCACATCGAACAACAAAGCGATCCAACAAAGAATACAAGGTCTAAATAGGCCTGATCAACCTCAGGTGTTAAGAAGTAAAACACGATCGCACCATAATTAGATAACTTGAAGATCAAATCACAAGAAGGTAGCGATGAAAGATCATGTGCAAAGCTCTAACATTGTAAAACAAAAAGAATATATTAACTCCTATCAGTTGCAGTCTTCGCCATTGAGGTGACTTTCAAATTCTCCAATCTTGATGTCAAGGACATAAACCACTTACCATTGAGTCCACAATCCAAAATTTGGGAACAGGAGATTAAAAACATAATTCGACTTATTTGAGATATTATCCACCTGGTGCAATCACAATGGTTTGAAGAATATACAATAAGTTAGGAAAAAAGTTGTCATAAACCCTCTTAATATCTATTTACTAAGAAAATTTCAAATAAAAAACCAACGACACCCTTGTTATTATTTATCTATATATTTTTTACTTATTTTATTTATATCTTTATTTTTAATTATAAAATAATGTAAATAATTGGGGCCTGCCCTAAAGTGGCACATTTTAGTCTAGCAAGTCTAAGGTTTATCAACTGGAATTCTTCAATTTGTTCTCATTGTTTGCTTTTGCGATGGATTTTTTACACCGACAAATAAAATTCTCATGACTAAACAGGGTCTTTGCATTTTCTATTTGAAATTATGAATTGTTTGAAAGAATCAAATTTCAATACCTAGGTAAGCTCTGTTCTTTTGAGTCATGGCAGAAGAGATATCGATGGAGAAAGAACTGGAAGAATTAAGTCTAGAGAAAGAAGAGGGTGAAGGGATGCAATTTGCAGTGGAGATTAGGCCACAGAAACCTATTTATGAGATGTGTTTAGTTGGTTGTTGTCTTTCGTTTCTTTTATGAGGTTGATGTGGAGAGGGTAATGAATGGAACGCTATGGATTTTTAATAATCATCTTCTTTTACTCCACAGATTACAAGAGGGTGACGATTCGAATTTGATACCGTTGTTTTATGCTGACTTTTGGGTGCAAGTTCATGATCTTCCTTAAGGTTTTTCCTACGATTGTGTGGCAAAACAACTAGGGGATTTTGTTGGGAAGTTCTTGGAACATGAAAAAAATAGATTAATCAAGATTATAAGGATTTTATGTGTATTAGAATCCAAATAGATGTTAGAAAACCATTAAATATGAAGAAAAAGATTATGATTTATTAGTCTACTTTTGTTTATGTGAAATTTTGATATAAAAAATTGTCCTTATTCTGCTTCCTGTGTAGGTGCTTGGTGTAACACCCCAAACCCGTATCCATCGCCGAAACAGAGTTACGGAGTATTACCGAAACTTTTAGAACATTTTCAGATAAATCATGTCAATCACTATTCATTTTTCGAGATTATTCATAACTTTCCTTAAATGGACCCTCGAGGCCTAATATAAGCATTAGAATTGAGTCGAGACTAAATCGGAAACTCTAACAATTTTTTGTGAAATTTCAAAATTTTTCTAAGGTGTAGGGCTCACACGCCCATGTGGTCCAAGGGACATGCCCATGTGACCCTAGGACACGCCCGTGCTATAGGTCGTGTTCGACCCCGTGTAACTTTCTGACTTGTGCACACGGCCATGCCACACGCCCGTGTACTAGTCCGTGTGGTTAATTTAATTCTTTCAAAATTAGGTGTAGGTTTCACATGGCCAAATCACACGCCAGTGTTCTAGGCCATGTAGAACACATGGCTAAGACACACGCCCATGTCTCTGCCCTTGTGCTCAATTCTAAGCATTCTGTTTCTCAAAATTAAGGTGCAGGGGACACACAGCCTAACTACACACCCATGTACCCGGCCGTGTGTCACACACAGTCTAGACACACGCCCGTATGTCTACCCATGTGGACAAAACAAAGCCATTCCTAGCTTCATTTCTCACCCAAAATCATACCAAAACCCTGCACCAAACTTACATCTAAATACCAACCATTCCAAGTATTGAATTCAAGCAATTTGTAACATCTAACATGTTATATTGTTACATGCATTCATGCTTTTAATCTTACCTTTTATAAGCATACTCATTTAACCTTTCTCAATCAATCGATAATAAACACTTATGTTATCTCCATAAGATAAATACATATATACATGTACCAAAACATAATCATCACTAGCCATTCCAATGGCTAGATTACAATAATCAGTTACATTTACATGCCAATATGGCCAATATAACCTATACATGCCATTATAACCATAATTGCTTTACCATATTCACCGAAATAGGCCGATGGATAGTGTGAGTGATATCCGCCAAGTTTCCAATCAACGAGCATCTGATTTACTCTAAAACAGGGAAATAAAACTAAGCATAAAATGCTTAGTAAGTTCGTATAACATAGTACTTAACTTACCATTCATTCTATTTTGAGGTAACTATGTAAGGCATATTCAATCAATTTGCCCTCAAGCCCTACACATATCCTCATTGCCCTTGTTAGTCATATATTCCATAATAACATCACAAACATATATGGGCTCAACAACAATCAAGTTTCCATTCACATATGCTTTCTACAACATGTATTCATTTAACATGTATAAATCATCTCTTTATATTACAAGTATAATTTCATAATAGTTCATCTCGAGTTCAGATCATTTCATATCAGAACTTTACCCATATTACTCAGAATATCAAGGTCAGGATTAGTACACTCAAGGTGTACAAGTCTATAATCAAGGATGTACATACTCATCAAATAAATTCCATGTACAATATCATCATTTCATATTTCCATAAATCAATTATCATGTATCGTCATTTTCACGTATTTCAGACTGATATGTGTAATAACTCATTTCTTATTCATATCTTTTCATGTCGAGAACTTTTACCCCTTCAATTTATCTAAAATATCGATGGATACACTGGTAGTACATTCGTGGTGTACAAATCAGGATCGGCCAATCCATATTCAATTATACCCATAGGGTACTATTTCAAAGAGTACACTCTCGAGCCACATATATATAAACAACAGGATTACTAGTCCAGGCTAAATCCTGTCTACAATATATACTTAATAGAGCTTAGTCAAGATTACCAGTCCAGGTTAAATCCTTTTTTTGACATATGCTCTAAAGTGCTTAATCTGGATTACCCATCCGGGCTAAATCCATTACATAACATATGCTCGAGAGGACTTATATCAGGATTATCTGTCTGGGCTAAATCCTTTAATACATGAGGTCAATAGGATTACTCATCTGAGCTATATCCCGTCAGCGACAAATGTAGGACCACATTCATTTCGGGAAATCACATATCCATCGATTTTCATTTATTCAAACGAGATTTAACATTTTCAAGCATTTCCCGGCATGTGATTATTTCACACATCTATAACATTCATATAAATCAAATGATCACATTCCACATTCACAAACACAACATCTAATTCATGCATATAAAATACACAATTTAGTTACACGAACTTACCTCGATAAATGTTCGTATACGTAAAATCTACTAACCCGACATTTCCTTTTTTCCTCGTTCTAGCTCTGAATTTGGTCTATCCGGATCTATACAAGTAAATTTAACATCAATTTATTATATTTCATATTCAAGTGGACTCAATTTTCATCCTAGGCAAATTACCATTTTGCCCATAACTTTTCCATAAATTTCCATTTCGTCCCTAGGCTCGAAAAATGAAATTTGTGCAATTTACTCCTTATTCCAAGCCTAACCAAAATTCCATCATAAAATTTACAGCACATGTTTTCTATAAATTTCAGAATTTTTCATCAATTTTCATAACTTTACATTTTAGTCCATATATCATGTTTTTATCAAAAATCACTTTATAAAAGTTGTTTATCTATCAACAACCTTTCATTTTCTACCATAAATTTCTAATTTTCAGCATATACATCCATGACCCGTTTTCCGTACTTTGATAACTTCAACTTAATCCCTCAAATAGACAGATTAAGCTATCCTGGTTTCAAAAATATCAAAATCACTAAAAACGGGACAAGGAAACTTACCCAATTTGGCCATGAAAGTTTCTTCTCTCTGTCCTAGGGTTTCCATGTATTTTGGGGGAAGAAGATGATAAAATAAGATGATATTTCTTTTTGTCATCTTTTAATGAATTAAAATATTTCACTTTTTAATTTAGTCCTTGCCCTGTTTCTAAATTTCCATGGATGAGTCACCATAATATCTACATACTTTTCTTTAATGGTCTAATTACCATATAAGGACCTTAAGTTTTGAATTTCATAGCTATTTAATCCTTATAGCTACTAGAATTCAACTTTTACATTTTATACGATTTAGTACTTCTCATAATTAAGCACATAATCGGTAAAATTTTCTTATCAAAATTTTCACATGACATTTCCATCATATTACGGACCATAAAATAAAATAAAAATAAATTTTATTTTTGGCTCAAATTTGTGGCCCCGAAATCACTGTTCTGATTTCACCGAAATTAGGATGTTACACTTAGGGCATGGCGATAAGTTTTGTCGAAAGACGATTAATCTAGGTCTAAAAGAAGTGAAGTATGGATGGGATATTTCTTTAAAGGCACAACCACAACGAGCTAGTATCATACCAAGTGTATGGTTAAGGGAGGATAAGTTGGGAAGGAATTTTGAGGAAGCTGGTGGTAAAATAGCAGCTACGAACAATAGTAATAGAAAGTGTAATCTTGATCTGCGACAAAACCAGGTTTTTATTACCCAAACCGTAGGACTTAATTTAGAATGCAGGAATAAGCGAGATAAAGGAATGGGAATTATATTGAGTATTAAGGAGAAGGGAGAGGATATGGAAGAAGATAGCGAGGAAATATCTTTGGAGCGAGACGAAGGAAAGAAAAGGCATAGGTCTAACAACCATGTATTAAGTCAATTTTTATCAAAAGGGGAGGATGGACTAAGAGACCAAAAGGGAACTAATTGCACAAATCAGATATCGGTGACTACCAATAGGCAAGTTGACCAACTACAATGAAAATCCTTAGTTAGAGCGTCCGTGGATTGGGTAGTCCACGGGGCGTTAGAATGCTTTAACATGTGCTGAAGTTGAATAATCCTTAAATAGTTTTCCTTATGGAAACGAAAGTTGACAAGTATCGAATGGAAAGAATTAGACGGTGGTGTGGCTTTCAATTTGGCACTGATGTGCCGGCAATTGGAACACAGGGTGGGTTGAGCCTTGGTTGGAAGGAGGAAATATCAGTGAGTTTGAGAAGTTTTTCTAATAACCATATTGCTATTGACATTGATGATTTTGAAGTTCGACCTAAATGGCGAATGACTAAATTTTATGGTGCACTGGAGGCACGGGGAAGGGGAGAGACATGGGACCTTTTGAAGATGTTGGGTAGAGAGCAAGTCATGCATTGGTTAGTCTATGACGACTTTAATAAGATCTTATACTCTTTTGAAAAAGAAGGGGGTTTGCTTAGAGATGAAAGGCGTATAGAGGAATTTCAAACTACTATTAATATATGTCGACTTGAGAATGTGGGCTTTATGGGTAAATGGTTTACGTGGGAGAGAAGGAATATTCCGAAAATAAACATTAAGGAGCGTCTTGATCGAGGAGTGGCTAATACATAATGGCTCTACCTTTTTCCTAATTTTACTATTCAGCTTTTGGCACATTCTTTTTCGGACCACTGCCCTTTGTTATTTCAAACAAAGCGTGAATGATTATGTAGGAGAATGGGAGGTTTTAGATTTAAAGCTTGGTTGGTCATGAAACAATCGTGTGAAGAGGAAGTGAAGCATTTATGGGAGATGAGTAGAGGAGGAGTGGTGGAAAAAATTAGAATATGTCGAGAAAGGTTTACAAAGGTGGGCATGGGGAATTTAAAAATCGCGTAAAGAACTATCAACAAAACTTCTCGAATTGAAGAATTGGATGGAATGGAAAGAACGGAAAAAAATTGAAGGATCTTATTGATGTAAAAATTCATCTAAATATTGAAATTGATAAAGATGAAAGGTATTGGGAACAGCGAGCTAGAATGAATTTGTTAAAAAGAGATAATACTAAATTCTTTCATAATTTTGCGTCTCAAAGAAAAAGAGCTAATAGAATTGAGGAATTGGAGAATGAGCATGGGCAACTTGTTATGGAAAAAAAAGAGATGGCAGACGTGGCGAGAAGATATTTTCAAGAGTTATTTTCGTCAGGTGGAATTAGTAATCTTGAGTATATTCTATCTGGGATTGAAACTTGCATCTTAGAAAGTATGAATCACATGTTAACTGAAAATTATACAATGGAAGAAATTATTTCTGCTCTTAAGAACATGGGACCTACCAAAGCCTCCGGGGGAGATGGGTTTCCAGTTCTTTTCTTCCAAAAGTATTGGCATATTGTGGGAAAGGAGGTTAGCAATTTTTGTCTTAATATTTTGAACAATGATGGATTGATTGAGGAGATTCATACAACAAATATTGTCCTCATCCCTAAAGTGGCGAATCTTGTCAATCTTAAGAGTTTCCGACCAATTAGTCTTTGTACAGTAATTTACAAGATTATTTCAAAGACAACGGAAAATCTACTTCAGAAAGTTTTAAACACTTGTATTGATAAAGCCCAAAGTGCATTTGTACCAAGTAGACTTATTACGGACAATATTTTGCTTGCATATGAACTGATGCACTCCCTTAAATAAAGAAAATTGTGCCAGAATGGAAGTCTTGCTCTAAAACTTGACATGAGCAATACGGTGGAATGAGAGTTTATAGAGAAAATCATGCAGAAAATGGGCTTTGTTGATGCATTGGTGTCTTTAATCAGGAAATGTGTTAAGATAGTTACATACTCAGTATGCATGAATAATGAGATGGGGGAACGTTTCAAGCTAATGCGAGGGTTGCGACAAGGAGATCTTTTAAGCCCCTATTTCTTTTTGATATGCAGTGAATGACTCTCGTCCTTAATGAGGCTAGCATCGCGAGAAGGGATAATAAAAAGAGAAAAATTCTGCCAACGAGGACCAAGTATTACGCACATATTATTTGCGAACGATTGCATCTTTTTGGGGATGCTACGGAAAAAGGAGTTCAAAATCTTAAAACCATATTGAGAGAGTATGAAACATGTTTAGGTTAGTGCATTAATTTTGAAAAATCATTAACTTATTTTAGCTCGAATGTCTCTGAACAAAGAAGGGAACAAATAGCAAATCTATTGGGCGTACGAACTTCAAGAGATCCAAAGAAATATTTAGGTCTTGCAAATATAGTAGGCAGGGATAAAAAAATGTTCCAAATTTTGGAAGATAAAATGATTGGTAAGATAAGAGGGTGGAGTGCTCGTTTTTTATCTAGAGGGAAGGAACTATTCATTAAAGCAGTGCTACAGGCAATTCCTACCTATGCTATGGCATGCTTTTTACTACCAAAATCTTTTTGTACGGAGTTAGAAAATTATATGGGTCGATTATGATGGAAAAAACAGCATGATAAACGTGGAATCCATTGGTGTGAGTGGAGGAAACTTGGGGATTTAAAACTTGGGGAGTTAGATGTCTATCAAAGTTTAATATGGAACTCCTAGCAAAACAAGTCTGGCGGTTGATTTGTTATCCATATTCATTATTAGCAAGATCGTTAAAAGAAAAATATTATCCACACTCAAATTTTTTGCAAGCAAGATTGGGGAATTTGCCTTCTTTTACTTGGAGAAGTCTATGGGCAGTGAAAGACCTTCTTGAGAAAGGAATGTGCTGGAGAGTCAGGTCTGGAGAGTAGATTTCAATTTGGAATGTCTGTGGGTCCCAGGTGCTACAAATTACAAGATTCAATTCTCAACTATTAATCAAACGTTAGTATATGTCTCTAAATTAATTTAACAACACGTAGATCGATGGAAAGAGGAGTTAATTAGAAATACCTTTCACCCTGACGACGCAGAGAGGATTTTTTGCATTCCTCTTCCTATTGAAAAAGAAACAGACAGAATGGTGTGGTGTGCATGTAACAGCCTAATTTAGGGGCTAGTCGGAACAGTGGTCTCGGGACCACTAATTCGGGGTTAGTGAAAATTATTTTAATGTTATTTTATGAATTAGAGCATGATTATATAGGTGTATGAAAATTTTGGTGCTTTAATTTTAGCGATTTCATGTTTAATCGCGAAAAAGGACTAAATCGCATAAAGTGCAAAAGTTCAATTTTACAAGCTAAAGGTGCCTAATAGCCATAGAATATTAATTGGAGGTTCCAAATGTGCAATTAGGCCTTGTTTTAAGAGGTGGCCGGCCATAGGAGGACAAAGAAGTCAAAATTAGTCAAAGTTGGTGTAGTAAGTGGATTAAATTGATGAAATAGAATAAAATAAAGAAAGAAAAGATATCATCTTTTCTCCTTCACTCATCCACCGAAAATTAGTAGTAAATAGGGGTTTTGAAAGCTCAAAAATTTCAGCAAACTCTTCTCCTTACAAGTAAGTGTTTTAGTGATCATTTCTTGATAATATTTGTACTTTTGGAACCCCTAAAGCTTAAGCTTTCTAAAGAGAGGGCTATCTTGCAAAATGGTTGAAAGTTTAGAGTTTTTCCATGTGAGCTTTTAAGTTGTTTGCTGCATTTTTATGGAAGAAAATGAGTCATAATTGTTAAATAAACAACTTTTGTGAAAGGTGTTTCTATGAAAACACCTAAAAGGACCTTTTTGTAAAAGTTGTAAAATATGCGGTAAATGTGTGAAATAATGAGTATTGAGGGTTGCCATAAGAGTAATAAATGTTCACCTAGGCTCGTTAACGAAAGAAATTTGATTAGAATTGATTTCTGAGCCTAGGGGTAGAATGGTCATTTTGTGAGAGCTTAAGGGCAAAATGGTAATTTTTCCAAACTATAATTTTTAAAGTGTGTTTATTTATGTAATTATTAAATGAGCTAATTTTCTATTATATAGATCAAGAAGAATGAGGGATTAACCTTGACCGAGGAAAAGGCAAGGTATCGGATAAAAACGGCAAGTGGCTTATTTTGAAATCGAGGTAAGTTTGTATGTGATAAATTCAACATCTTGCTAGTATGTTTGAAAATGTTTGATATTATAATGATGTATAATATTTCTATGAAATTGAGTGATGGTGTTAAATGAGAAAAATGATGAAAGTTGTGATGTTGAAATCCTAGTTTGACTATAATAAATGTGAGAAGACTATCATTAAGACATGAGATGGATAAGGTCCCGTGTAAGACCATATTTGGGATATGGCATCGGCACTGAATATGAAAATCGTATAAGACCATATCTGGGATATTGCGTCGATAATTGACATGAGATCCCGTATAAGACCATATCTGGGGTATGGCGTCGGCACTTAGAGGTGACCCCATGTAAGGCCGCATCCGGGATGTGGCATTGGCTTTATATTTATGTAGATGATGATGAACATGTACCTTTGAATATCCCAAGTGATTTAGTGGGATAAATAGTTGAGCTTGAAATAGAAATGAGATTAGTGCTAAAGTTATGTGATTGAGTGAATACAGGTACCCGTGAGTAATTCACGAGAAATGTTTACGATATGTGACATGTATGAATTCAATAGTAGCAAGTGCGAGTAAGTTATGGTAAAGTGCTTAAGACTTTATGTTTTTATCCAATGCCATGGATGAATGACTTTATGAGCTTTATGTTGCTATTTATTTTCATGCAAACTTACTAAGCCTTATGATTACCCCTCTCATTTCCCTTTTCCTTGTAGTTTTGCCAAGTTAGCTCGAGAATTCGTGGAACGTTGGAGTTTGAAAATCACACTATCAACTACTCTTGGTATAGCAAAGTTAGATTCATTTTGAGTATGGCATGTATGGGACTTAGTCTCTTTTGTTATGTCATATTTGTTAGCCAAAGTGTTGACTATTAATGTTATTAAATTCATTTTGTAAGTGGTCATTGGAATTGGGCCAATACTTTGACAAGTTTATATATGTTCAATGATGATGAAATTCATCAAGTGTATGCTTGTGTGGATGTCTTGATTTTGAGTCTTTAGAAATGCTTTATAGTCCTGATATATGTTGGATTGATTTGGTGTAAGTATGATTACTGTATAGGGTGGCATTTGGCTTGGTAGATAGCCTTTCAAATGTATACACGGGTAGACACACGGGCATGTGTGGTCGTGTGTGACACACGGTCAGTCCCATGGGCTTCTTAGTTGGTCGTGCGACCCCATGCATGCTAGGTTTACAAGTCAGTATGCTCAGTACTAAACACACGGGTAGAGACACGGCCATGTGTCTTAGCCGTGTGGGAGGCAAGGCCATGGACATGGGCGTGTGTCCAGGCCATATGAAGTCTGCACATAAAATTAGAAATTTAATTCGACACACGGTCTAAGGACACAGGCGTGTGCCTTGGCCGTGTGACCATAGTGAGGTGATGACGAGCTAAGACACGGGCATGTCGAAACCGTGTGAGGGACACGGGCCAGGGATACGGGCGTGTATCTGGTCGTGTGAAAACCCCTGTAGGCTCGAAACGAAAAATAAATTCCACACGGGCTAAGAATATGAGCGTGTGAGATCACACGACCTGCCCACACGGGCGTGTTCCATTTCACACGAGCATGTAGCCCTGTTTAAGCAAAATTTTTCTAAGTGCGCGAAAGTTTCTAGTTTAGTCCCGAATCACTCCAAATGTATGTTTGGGGTCTCGTAGAACTTTGATAGGGACGTTATAGTTATAAATGAAAAGTTTTAAGTTAGAATGAAACTTTATGGCCTGATGTTGTGGGTTTAAGCAAGTTAAGTTCGGTAATGCCTCGTATCCGATTCAAGCGTTGAATACGGATAAAGGGTGTTACAGTGCAGAAGCTTCGTGAGTTTACACTGTGAAGTGGTTACGAAACATTAATACAGAATGATCGGGACATTAATTTACAGACCATGCAAAGCCAATACAAATCTATGTACAATAAACTTTAGCTTGTGGATTTACCATCGAAAATAAAAATACTAGTATGGAAAACTATAAATAATTTCCTTCCTACTCAAACTAATCTTTTTTGACGAAGACTGGTAAGCTCAGTAAACTGTCCAAGATGCTCGCGAAGTAAAGAGATGATAGAACATGTGTTCAAAGACTACTCTTTGGAACACGATGTCTGGGCCAGACTGGGAATCGGGTGGACCCTGGAGCAAAATCAATTTCATTATAAAGATTGTATCCAGGTTCTATTCGAAAATGAGTCAACCCATAAAATTAGAGTTATTGTGTGTGCTATATGGGCTGTGTGGACAGCCAGGAATAAATGGTTTCATGAAAAACAGATGTAAAAAGGTGATAAACTGACTCATTTCATTATTGCCTATTTGCGAGAGTTGGACAAAATTAGTAAGAAGTTACCTGTTAACAAACTGATGAAAGAAAATTTGCGACCTCTTGAGGAGAGTTATGTTAAGATCAACTTTGACGCTGCATTTGATAAGCAACAAAAGAAATCATGCACTAGAATTGTGATTAGAAACTTAAGCGTGCAAGTTCTAAAAACAAAAGTCCATTTTAACAGACACATACCATCGGCGTTTGCTGCAGAGGCTCTCGCTTGTGTTCAGGCGATTCGTTTCGGGGCAGAGTTAGGTTTCTTAAGAAGTGACATTGAAGGTGATGCTTTGTCAGTTATCAAGAAGATTCAAAGTGAGGAAGATGACATATTTGAAATTAGGGCTTAATTTTATATGCTAAAATATTAAAAAGTTACTTCATTTCTTGTAGATTTAGACATACAGGGAGACAAATGAACAAAGTGGCACATCTATTAGCCAAAGAAGACTCGATATGGAAGAAGATACTTATCTGAGGAACGACCTTCCCAGATCTGTTGCCTGGGCTGTTGAGGAAGATAGACGCGATAGAAGAAGTGCATAACTGATGAGTTCGAGTTAAGACCAAGGAATCATCGACAATGTGACAGGAAAATGTTAAAATGGAATGCTCATGTAGTGTGTTTTGACGATTGGGGAAAAGGAGAGTTAGACAATGAAGATATTTTGGTTCAGCTTGCTCAAACATCAAAGCAACTAATTAGCGAGTAAAATCGCTCTTTGAAGGGATATCTGAGTCATAGGTGTTTTCTTGGTTTTTGTTAATGAGTCTCTCTAGAAATGAAATGCAAAAGATGGAAGAATATGAAAAAGAAAGGGATTCGTCAATGAAAGATGACTGGTTGCTGATTGATTTTTAGGGTTTTGTTAGGAAATTTGATTGTTTTAGGGGTTTTGTTTTTAGGATTGGGTTTATGTTTGGGCTTCTGCCTTTGTTTTTTGGTTTTGTTTCATTTGTTTTTTCCCGTTTTCTTAATAAAAGCAGGCCAGGTATTTTTCAAAGAAAAAAATTATAAAATGATGTAAATTTAATTATTGAAGTACCATAAAATTAAATATATTTGACTTTTTTCATAAACAAATTATATTTGACTTCAATTTAAATTAAATATTTTAAATTTATATTTCATTTAATTATATATTAACTTTGAGATAAATTCATTAAATTATAGTTATACAAAATTAATTAGTTCTATTATTGAAGATGTTCTAATGAAAATTTTTTATACAATTTGATAGTAAAGAAAATAAAGGAATAAAAAAGGAAAAAATCTAATTCCTTTCAAAGTTAACAGCTTGGCTTATTCGCAAGGTTAAAACACTAAACATTTTAAAATTTCAAGTTGAAGTCAATCTCTCTCTAAATCATGTGTGAATTTAAAGTCTATATTAAAATTTTAATTGTACTTCTAATTTAAAATAAACTTAGATATATTGATTAAAAATATATTATGCTCAATACATAATTATATTATAATATAATGTAATTTAAGAATAACTAAAATAAAATCAAATAAATAAAATAGTATTCAATAAAGTGCAAAGTTACCCTCTTATTTGAGATTCATTCAATAAACAAATCTCCGAGAGTAGTGTATGTTTGAAGTATCTTCCAAAAGAAAAGAAATTTGTTGATGATTGGCTCGCCAAGGAGAGTTTGTGGCTTACAGGATCTGATTGTTTATAATGAGTCGTCATCAGGTGTTATCAATTAGTTATTAGCAGATTCTATCAGTGTCACCTTCCCTAAATTATCTCATTCAATGATGACGGACTCCATATCTTCTCACTGGAACCTGGCCTTTTCTTGTATAAGCCAAGAAAAGGCCAAGCAAAAACCTCTCTAACGACAACAACCTCAACTAGCCTTGGCTCCAGAAAGACCCACCTAAAACCCAACTCACCTTTAACAAACATATTGTCCCAATCTTGTATAACAGCTAATAAAATCAATGTATCTTTTATGTTTATCCCTCCCAACAATGTCATATTCAAAATTCTAGCTTGAATTCTCTTCCTAAGGATACAATACACCTTACCTATGCACCAAACACTTGATAATATTTTAATTTTTTTTATCTTGCCCTCTTATATTCATACTATATATAATGCTTTCGACTAAGTTGATGTCACCCATCATTGGATCCCAACTCAATTATTAAATTATCAAAAAGTTTTTATTTTAATAAAGTAATAAATATTAATTTGAGAGTATTTTTATCTTTTTATATAAAATTGAAAAAAAATTCAAGCTTCTAATAGGATTTGAACCCAAGACACCGTAATATTCATTCTCCTAATTTGTTTTTTGTACAACTGTAATTTAAACCCAAACTGTTATTGAAGAAGGTGAACAAACCAATGAACACTCAAGCAACAAGCCACCACTTGGTGTTCTACTCTATTAATTTTATCATTTCAATGAAATTGGTATTTAATTTTCATGTTAATTTGTACCATATAGAATGCTTTCGACTAAGTTAGTGTCACCCATAATTGGGTCTCAACTCAATTGTTACATTATAAAAAAAAAATTTATTTGATAAAGCAACAAATATTAATTTGAGGGTATTTGTATTTTTTTTATATAAAATCTAGAAATATATATATATATATATCTAATAAGATTTGAATCCAAAACACTATAACATTCACTCTCTTAATTTTATTATTTCAACTAAAATATTATTTAATTATCATGTTAATTTTAAATAAATATATTACATAATTATTTCACTTATATATATCAATAATTTAATATGAATAAATTTATTTTGCCATTATGGACATGACACTAGGCACAATAAACGGGAAACGCAAATCTATTTACCTTTGATGTAGGATATTAAAATTTTAAGTTTATTTTAGAGATTGACAAACCTCATGAAGGTGATGATTACTCTCTTATCAAAATACATGTTTGATAATCCGCGTAATACCCCTATTTGTATGATTAAAGATTCATTTTAATGTGGGATTAATGCAATTTATGTACATGTTTAAAGTCCTTAATGTAACATTCTTTACCATTCATTTTCGTGATACCCACATTACAAGTTTTTTTCATCATTTTGCATACTCTTCTTCCAATGATGCAACGTGGACTAACTCCACTTACTAGAGTTGCTTGACATGATTAAAGCTTTTTTACCTCCTTTATTATGACATCATTACTCTTCCCATAATAAGCTTTTTTACCTGGGTAAAAATCCAGAAAATACCAAAAAAAAAACAAAATTTACCGGAAAGGACAGGGTTCAAAAATATTAACCGGAAAGGACAATTTTCCCCAAAAATGCGTCCACGTCAGCGCGTTTTTGGGGGAAAACGGCCTAAAGCGCGTCCCCGGGGGAGCGCTTTTGGCCGCAACGGTCAAATTTTTTTTAACCGTTGGGGGGCCAACGGTCAGAAAAAAAAAGCTATAAATACCCCCAACCCTTCATTTTTTTCACAATTCAATCCTTTCTCATTTTTCTCTCAATTTGCTCTCAATTTTCTCTCAAGTTTCTCTCAAAGTCCTTCAAATTTACGCTCAAATTTCAAAATAGTCCTTTACTATTTATAAAAAAGCCCTTTATAATTTTTTTAATATATCTATTTTTGGAAAATTTTTAAATTCTTTATCGGAGTACAATGGCCGGGGAATTACGTCGCCTAGACAACAACCACATTGCCGTCGAGCAAAAGAAAATGGTAAGTTTGAATGTTAATTTTTCAATATTATTAAATTTTTTTAATTATGCAATTTTAATTAATTTAGAATTTTATAATTTTTTAAACAGTCTGTAGATCGGGTGTTGCAATGTTATATTCGCAACATGCCTGGTCCCCCATCGCCATTGATCGAGAATTACCTGCGGGAAGCGGGTTTTTGGCACGTGGCCACGATAGGCCGGGGGTTCAAGTTGGACCTGCCTTTGATCAGCGCGTTGATAGAGAGGTGGAGACCCGAGACGCACACCTTCCATTTGCCATGCGGAGAGTGTACCATCACCTTAGAAGATGTGCAGTTACAGTTGGGATTACCGTTGGACGGGTCGGTAGTCACCGGGTCTGTAACATCTCTCGATTGGACGGCCGTATGCTACGAGCTTCTGGGTGCCATTCCGGATAAAATTCAAGGAGCTCAGATCGATATGGCTTGGTTACGAGACGCATTCCCGGAGCCGAATGAAGATTCGACCGAAGAAGAAAGAATACGGTATGCGCGGGCATACATACTTCAGATAATTGGAGGCTATCTGATGCCAGACCTCTCTAGAAACCTCGTCCACCTGAGATGGCTCCTGAAACTTGTTGATTTCAGAGCAGCCGGTGAATTGAGTTGGGGGTCTGCCGTGCTATCGAGGTTATACCGGGAGATGTGCGGGGCGACGCTGCCGAGTAAAGCAAAAATCGGAGGTTGCCTATGACGAATATGCATGTCCCATCCACCAACCGAGTGTCGTGCAGGGGTTATGTTTTCCATACTACCACCGCACACGGGCACTTCTGTGTTTTGCCTCCCACTTACAGAGTGTCGACTTGGGGTCGTGTATTCCCCTCGAATGATACTAGATGTTAAGGTCGCAGCCAGATCACTTGGAGATGAAAATTCTACATATACCTCGATATAGGGTGAACCACTGGCAAGATGAGTCTCCACCATTGCCTCAAGGCTCCGAGGACCTTTGATGTCGAATGAGTCATATCTCACCGGATCCACCGAAGCGCAAAATCTATACTTAATAGACTGAACTTTCATTAGCGTTGTTCCGAATATTTTACGCCTAATTCTTTTGCGAAGTTCTACCAAATCGACGTTCCGCTTAAAACTCAATCGCGCTGTGTTCTCCGATAAGAAAACAACACCATTTTCGGTGTCACGCACTTCACCATCCTAGTAAATAACAGCATTAATCACTCATTGCAAGTGGACGGTGTAAAAGAGTATAATTACTGTACTGAAAAATCACACTAAGTTCAATTCCCAGGAAAGAGAGGTGGATCACAAGGATCACTTAAATACCAGATCTTTCCTAGCCAGAATATCCCTCAATCGTAATTTAATAGCACAATAAATAACTACGATCACACTCACAAGATATGAAAAATAAATAATATTGAACACCAGAATTTTAACGAGGTTCAGCAAATTTTGCCTACGTCTTCGGGCACTAACAAATATATTTCACTCCAAAAATACAAGTGAAAATTTACAAATAGGGAGAGAGAACAATGCCTTAACTAGAGAATGGCAAATTGTGGGATGAAGAAAATGAGAAATGGTTAGGCCTATTTATAGTTGAGGTTTAGGGATCAATCTTGCAAAGTACCTATTCAAATAGGGACCAAAATTGCAATTATCCCATACCAATTTCACATCACATCAACTTTCGGTGCCTAATTTTGGTGCCATTTTCTTCCCACTTGCTATAGCCCATTTTCTTTCCACGTCAGCGCCATTTTTGGGGGAAAAAGGCCAAAAGCGCTCCCCCGGGGACGCGCTTTAGGCCGTTTTCCCCCAAAAACGCGCTGACGTGGACGCGTTTTTGGGGAAAATTGTCCTTTCCGGTCAATATTTTTGAACCCTGTCCTTTTCGGTAATTTTTGTTTTTTTGGTATTTTCTGGATTTTTACCCTTTTTACCTCCTTTATTGTGATAATCATATTTCTTATTTGATAGTTGATACAATTGTATTTATATATGACTGCTAATACCATGGCAAAAGCCCAAAAGAGTAGTTAACGATCGCCACTCGCATCTTCCTATTCATATTAATTAATTAATTAAAATTTAAGTATAAATATATTTTTTTCAAGTAAAGAAAAGTATGGCCACGTCATTAATCTACATATATACTAGCTAGTAGTATTAATTTAAGTCTTATCTTATTTTTTAAAGAATTTAAGGTTTCACTTGGATTTTTGGAAAATGATTGTATGAAACAGTGACGCCATATTATCTGTATCCCTTTTTCAATAGTTTAATGTCACATCAGTATAATATTACTGAAATTCAAGATGAAATTGCTTATGTGGCATTAAATTATTGAGAAGAAATAATATTCATGTTTCATATAATCATTTCTATTAAATTCTTATAAGATTATGGATATGATTATTTTTTATTTATATAAATATTTAAAATTAAACCAAGGTGGATATGTTTGTTGATTTGTTTATAAGGAATTCTTAAGTTTTATTTCAGATTCTACCTTTGTTGATTTGGAATCAGTACTTGTGAATTGGGGACGCTAGATTGGTTTTGAATAGGAGTTTTAAAGTTTTTTAAATTAGTTTCAAGTTTGTGTTAATTCCAAAACTGCATTACCACAGGTTCGGGTTTGATGGGTTTAAACCCATTTGGATTCACTTTTTTACAATAAAATCAAATTGGTTTAGGCTTGAACTCGAATTAAACTAACCTTTCTAACCTAATTATTTAAGTTGGGCTTGGATCAGTTCTATTAATAATTCATTGGGATAGATCGCACTTAATGAGATTAGGCTTAGGTTCACAATGAAACTGGGTTGTCTTTCTAGCTACTTCTTAGTTGGACTTGGACCTTTCATATGGTGATGAAAACCACAATTTCTTAGCTTTTTATGCTTACATCTTCTTCTGGTTTAAACTAGAAAATTGGATCCAACCAATTTTAATTTAAGCCTGTTTCAACTTAAAATCATCATAAAACTTTAGGATAAATTATCCTAATTGGTTACCGAACTTTTAGGATGCTTTCATTTTGGTCCCTCAAAATGAAATCCTTGCAATTTTGTCTTTCAACTTTTAAGGCGCTTTCATTTTAATCACCCAACGTTAAATCTCTAACTATGGTTGGCTGTACACGTCACATTATATTTACACTTTCAGTTTGATCATCTAACTTCTAGGTTGCTTTCATTTTGGTCACTTCCTTTTTTTAAGTATTCATCGAGGTAAAAAATATTAAGGAATAAAGTGAAAAGGTGATAGAAACTAAAATAATACTTTAAAAAATTATCAAATTGCACTTATTTACCTCTTGTTGAAAGTTCTTATTTTTTCAATAATGAACAATTAAATAAATTATTGAAAAATTTGTATCCCTTGATAATGCTAGTTTGTTTGTTATTATAATATTGAAATTAATTAATTTAATCTCTTTCTAAATCTTAAAATTTTATTTTTATGTTTCCAAATTAAAATCAACGCAAATAACTTATCTTTTATAGTTGTCTATGAAATCCAAATTTCTTTTTAACTATATTGTAATGGGTCTATTTTGCCCGAGGCCCATAAGCAAATAAACCAAAACAAAAATAATAATTCAAAGTCCAAATGTTCATTTACAAATAGCCCAATTTACTAGGCCCTTGACCCAAAAATACAAAAAACCCTAGTAGCCCAATATGGCCCAAAACTTAAAACAAAATAGAAAAAGAAACCCTAGGGTTTCCTCTTTGCGTCGCCGCTCCTCGCCACGTTAGCACCATCGCCCTCCTTGCGCCATACCTCCATGTCAACCACCGTACGACCTCCATACCTGCAAGGACAAAAAACAGCACAGAAAAAACAGAGAGCAAAAAATATATTGTATTTTTCTTTTATTTTCGGCTATAAAACAATGAAAAACAATGTATATTTTTTTACACACACAAAATCAATATAAAGCAACCAAAAAACCAAAGCAGATCAAAGAAAAAAAAACGAAGTAATACTCGTGTAAAGGTTCTTTTTATCTTCTTTTTCTTTTCTTTTCTTTTTTTTTTTTTGAAACTGTTTACGTATACATATAAAGATTTTTTTTTTAAAAACTATACATATATATATTAAAATATAGTAAAAAAAGAAGAAAGAACGTACTTGGGGGTCCGACCACCGTACACGGCGGAGCTGACTGTGGCGATTGGCGTCGGAGCTCTCGCCGGCGGAGAGGCTAGGGAAGAGAGAGGGGAGAGCATCTTCCTAGTTTTTTTTTTTTAAAGAAAGGGAAAATGAATTTTTTTGTAAAATTTTGATTTTTATAGCACCCCCCATACGACGTCATTTTGGGGCAAGCATCAGACGCCCAAAACGGTGCCGTTTAGTCCTTCGACCCGAGATCCGACCCGCTCTAGGCCTAGGATCTGCGTGTTTTTAACAGAAGGGCTAATTACACTTTTAGCCCTTCCGCTTTTTTATTGTTTGGTAATCAAGTTTTTCTTATTTTTAATTTTTACCCCATGATTTATTTCGATTTCAATTAGGTCCATATTCGAACGACATCGTTTTGGAAGATAGGGATTAATTGTCCTTTTGGTCCCTCATTGTTATTCGCGCATTCAATGTGGTCCTTTTTCTTTTTATTTATTTCGAATTTGCCCCAAACTTCTATTTTAAGTTCAATTTAGCCCTTTTTAGTTATTATTATTATTATTATTATTATTATTTAAACTGCTTTACCTAATATTTATTCATTTATTTATTTATTTGTTCAGTATTAAATTTTTAATTAATTTTTTTAGTTTTCATTTATTTACCCCCTCATTATTTTTTATATAATTGGTTTGTTTTATTTTTTTATTTTTATCTTATTTTTATTTTTTCTCTTATTATTGTCATTTACATTAATGCATTTACTATTAGTCTGTTATGCATATTAGTACCGTAATTCATTTTTTACATTTTACTACAAAATCGTGTTACGTTAATCTTTGTCCGTTACATAAAATTTCATTTTTTAAATCAGCAATTTTTCGTATTTCGAGATTCAAAAAGCCGTACCCTAACTTACGGGGTTTCGATTTTCTCGATAAATCTGAATAACGAACTTTTTTAAAACATTTTTTAATAATCTCGGGAATTACGAAAAGATCATATTCTAACTTACGAAATATGATTTCTTTCTAAAACCGAGATAATCGAATACTTTTCAAAATAAATAAATTTTTCGGCGTTTATTCTCGTATCAGGAATTTAAGACATTGTGTCCTAACTTATGGGATGTAATTCTTTTTCTCGATTAACGTGAAACATGTCCTATTCTCGAAAATTTTCAACTTTATAACAAAGGATCGTATTTTAAAATTTCTTCAAATTTTCAATTTTCGACACTAAAGACATCAATTAATCAACTATGTACCAATTTTGAGCGTATCGAGGGTGCTAATCATTTCTCGTAAGTAATTGACTCCCGAACACGTTTTCTGGATTTTATAGGCCAAAAATCGTCGTTTTAGTAAATTAAAATTTTCATTAAAATGATTGAATTACGAGGTGACCCAATCACACCTCATAAAATAGGATTGGTGGTGACTCCTGTTTCTTTCGTTTTCATTCTTAAAATCAAAGTCGACCCCGTTCTCAAGAGAAATGGTTTCAACATATATGATTTTAAATCTTCTATGCTAAGCTAAAAACAAATAAAAAATTTTGCAATTAATTAATTTTATCTTCCATGCCAATCAAAACCTATAATTTTCCATCACCTCTTTACCCAAATGAAGAACAAGAAATTAATGAATTTTTCTTTGTTTTTAACTTAGCATGGTAGACTCGAGATTATATAATAAAAAAAATTTAAGTTTCATAGACAATTAATAAATATGAGTTATTTTAGTTGATTTCATTAAGAATAATCTCAAAACAAAAAAAAAAATTAAAATTTAGAAGGAGGTGAAATTAATTAATTTAATTAATTTCAATGTTCAAGCAACAAACCGGTTGACGTTATAAAGGGATAAAAAATTTTCAACAATTTATTTAATTGATTTTGATGCTTTGAAATTTAATATTTCAATATTGAAAAAATAGACTTCTTGGCAATGGGATAAACAAATACAATTTGACAATTTTTTTAATGCATTATTATTTTTTACTTTAATCCTTAATTTTTTTTACCCCAATCAATACTTCAAAAAGGATATATTTTTTATAACCAAAATGAAAGCGACCTACAAGTTGGTGACCAAAATGAAAGTATAAACATAATTTGGAATATATAATCAACCGCCTTTAGAGATTTAACAGTTAGGTGATGAAGTTGCAAGAATTCCATTTTGGGTGATCAAATTGAAAGTGTACTAAAAATTAGGTGACCAATTGGATATTTTATCGAAAAATCTAATGACCTCAACATGTTTAGTCTAGATGCAAATTAACCAAAAACTTGAAATGACCCAAACAAGTAATTTGAAAAACTCAAGTGTCAAGCCTAAAGGCTAAAAGGAATAAATCTCAAAATTATACATAAACTTTGATGTAATGTGCAATTTGATATATGAACTTTGATTTGGTGTAATTATACACATGAAACTTTGATTGTGGTTGAAATATATATATGAAACTTTAGTTGATTCAATTATACACATTTAAATAAATACAAATCATTTTTATATTAGATAAATATAATTATCTGTATATAAAATATATAAACATAAAATGATGTTGTATCAATAATAGTGCTAATAAATTATGAGAACGGAATTAAATCAAAATTTCATTATAAAATTACACAATAATAAAGTTAATGTATAAAATTATACATTAAATTAAAATTCATATATAATTTTAAAATTTATTCCAACCTAAACTAACTCAAACTCGACCTAAAATTAAAATTGATCCAGACTGAAAATGAAAAATAATGGTCCGAATTCAAAATCATAAAAAAAAAAAACCTTAAAAACTTAGATTTACTTCATCCAAATTGATGCAAATCAAAATAATAATATGAGAAATGGGGTATCCTTATCTGGTCAAGTAAGCATCCCAAGGGGGGGTACCTAAATAAATCTTCTGTGATTCTTCACAATCATTTTGTAGGTAATCTGAAGACATCTCTCAGATTCTTCGAGTTGTCAAAAACAAGTGGCTCAGCAAACTCCTTGGAAAAGGAGAGAAGAAAAACACTGTTTTAAATTCCCTTGTACCAAACAATAGTGAGGAGCCTACATCTTAAATAAGGTCAATTTATGCTTCAACATAAGAATTAGTCACTACACTTTCCCCTTTTACTTTTATATTATCATCAATTAATTTAAAATAATTAACACCGTTAACTATTATAGATGGCTTTCTTAATCCTTACAAACATAAAATAAAAATTTTTAAAAAAAAATCATGTCAACATAATAAATTGAAAGGAGTGTTATTTAGAAAAAAAAATTAGATCAATATTTTAACAAATAATGATATTACAAAAGTAACAACATCAAATTATGTTAAATTAAATTATATTAATTAAATTGCTAATAAAATTTAAATTCCATGATAAAGTTGAAGTTTTAAAAATACTAAAATTTTAAATTCAAATCTCACGTATCTAAATATATGACATCTTGTTAAATTAATTATTTAATTCAATTGGATCGGTTATAACTTCAAAATAAAAATAGAAACATTGTATCAACATGGAAAAATAGGAAGTTGGATACTGAGGACTGCTTTTGATGGTTGTAAGATAGTGGCACAAAAATGGTAAAAAAGAACAGTACCACATCTAAAGTAAGGTCGTTTTAACTGGACATTCACATGGGTCTAATTTGATTTGTCTCCTATGCAACACCAATCCGACAATAGGATTATATGGCTATCTGCTAGACCGTAAAACTAGCTGACAACTCTTTTTCATTGCATTATTATTATCTCAGCTTTTTCTTTCTGTTTTGGGGGGTGAAATAAGTGAAAGAAAGAAACGGATGCATATTTTTACGTTGTTCAAGATATTTGCTCAGTGACACATGCAAGTTGACGCCTGCCTTTTACAAACAAACACGAGATTTTACATTGTCTCATAAATGTATTGGAACATGTAGTTGTGGGAAAGATTTTACTTCAACTTTTTATTTAGAAAAAAGATTAAGTTCTAATCATAAATCAAATCAAAATACTTGTGATTATATATAATAAAAAATTGTATTGAGAGATGTAGTTGTCTTTCTTGTTGATAGTTCGTATATGAAATATAAACTAAACAATTTCATATTTGAAATGTAATATTAAGGTTTTAGTGATGGGATCTTTTTAGTTTGGTATAATTTGATTTTTTGTAATGTTAGTAAGCTGCTACTTGTTAGTGTTAAATGGATGATATGGTTACTATTATTGCTATTTGTTTAATCAAAAGTAAATTTATAGGTTAATAGAACGCTTAATATTATTTTTATTTTTTTTAAAAGGTCGTGGCATCACTTCAATAGCATAGTAAATAATATTATTAATTTGGACATACTGATAATATTATAAAACTGATCAATACTCTTTAAGTAAGATCTCAGGTAAATGAAGAAAATAACTCACAGAGAGTTTTTCTTAAATAATTGGATTTAACTTACCTTAACTTTGAATTAAGTTGGAGACCTTGTAGGTTTAAATTTAAGAAAATAATAATAATAAAGTAGAGTGATTAAATTATATTAAATTAAAATATAAAAATTAAAATTTTAGCATAATAAACTAATAAAAAAAACTAGTGAGAAATTACAAATTTGTATATTTCTACGTTTTGGGTTTTGATATAGTTGTAGGTTATTTTTATTTTGTATTAAGACAAAACATTAACAATAATAGAATTAAATTATGTCAGAAAATATAAAAACTAAAATTTTAAATTAAATATAATATAAAGATAATATATATAGTTTCACATAATGTCGTGAAAAACGTGATGTGATTATTATGATCGGACGGCTAATAGTCCAAAGCAAGAAGTATGTGGATGTTGTTGGGCCTTATCTTGAGCCCACCACACATGTGGCCGCGTAGGCCCTTTTCTTTCGGTATGATAGAAGTCAACTGTGTCTGTTTGAGGGCCCAATTGCAAAATTCTCAAAACTTTCGATACCGACGAAATTTATTTAAACATTTTGTCTTGCCTTCTACTATATATATTCATCATCGACATTTACCTAAAATGGAAGACCACCAATTTGCCGAATGGCCCATCTTGAATAAAATTTATCTACTTCTAATGTAAAGGTATTCATGGGCTAGTCATATTCGGTCCTAATCCATATATGGAATTAACATCCTACATAATTGTTCATGTCGGATCCCCATATACGCCTCAAATTTTGCCGTATTTCTTTCAAGATAGCCCAAACCCATTTAAGTCGGTTATATTATTTTGTTCTTTTTAATATATGTTCTTTTTTATATTAAATAAATTTTATATTTTAATTTTATTTAGAATTTAAACATGAGTTTAAACATATTTTTAATATTTACATTAAAATATTTTATATTTAATTCTAATATGATATAAATTACATACTATATAAAAAATAAGGAAAATAATATATTATACAATTAGAAAGTAAGTTGGGCCTAGCTTGAGCGTTGACTACTAGAGTTCAAGTTCGATCTATATTTTAAGCGAATTTATATTTTTCACTTAAGTTAAATTTTTGGGTTTAATGTTTTTGACAAAACCCTTCCAATTACTAAGCGAGCTTCAAGCTTGGACAAATAGCTCAATCCTTAGACATATCTATAATTTTAGGATAATAAAAATTATATTCAATTAGAGATAAACACAAACACCTCCAAAATTATAAAATATGAAGAATTATTTTATTAATTTTAATCAAGCTTGATATCATGAATTATCTGACACCAATTCAATCATTGAATTTATCAAAACTTTTTCGTCATGTGAAAAAACTCAATCAAACAATAATTGCATAAGAATAATTATATTATTTAAACTATTATATTTAAATTTACCTAAACTTTTCTGTCCTCTAAAAATATTAAAATTTTGGTGTTTTTATTCAAGTGGCCTAGATTCCAATCGCTTCGATTTTTATTTTTTAATTCATATGTTTTCTTTTTTTTTAATCCATATTTTTAATAATAATTTTTTTATTTATATAGATAAACTAATAAATATGTAATATTTTGATCTATATATTTTATATAATTTTTATATGTTAAATATTTATTATTTTCATCTATATTGTGAGTATGGTAAATTCTAATATTATAAAATCAAAACTGTTATAAAATAAAGAGAGATGGGGAGAATAAAGAACAAAGAAAATATGAAAGCAACAAAGAATGTACTTTATTGATCAAAAGGGGTAATTACAATGTTTCTTCAGAGTCTCTATTTATAGACATAAGAAGTATAATAGAAGTAGAAATCTAATTCTAATAACTATTAGAATTTAAAGTACATTAAAACTTTATCTTGATCATGATGGACATCCACTTAATAAGATATTCATAACACTCCCCCTTGGATGTCCATTGTTAGATAATGTGCCTCGTTAAAACCTTATTAGGAAAACCCTGTGGGATAAAAACCTAATGAAGGAAAAAGAGTACACAATCTATAATACGCATAATATGTTACCTCATTAAAAACCTTACCAAGAAAACCCAATGGGACAAAACCTCGATTAAGGGAAAAAGAGTGCAACGCGTATTTACTCCCCCTCATGAAAACATCACATATTTTCTCATTTGTAAGTATTCAATCTTGAATGCTAGTTTTTCAAATGATATTTGAATGTATTTGCTAACCATTTATATCACCATTCTTTTAAAAGTAATGAGTGACGGAAATTTGGGGAAATATATTTTGATCTCTTCAGGAGATTCAACAATAATCATAATAAACTTTAATCATGGTTCTTTTATAAAAACACAAATAGGTATTTTGGATCATTTTATAATCCTCCTTCAACTACTCAAATTTACCACATATGTTCAAATTATTTCAATTCATATAAATGAATAATTTTTTGAGAATTTCAATATGCTTCTAGCATTCTAAATCCTTTAAGGATTTTAATATAAACTTTACTATATAGTGATTTATAAAGGTTGTAACAACAACCATTAGACGCAAGTTAAATCTTTTATGAATTGTCAATTTAATAATATATCTAAAGGTTATTGCATCAACCACAAAAAAAATATTATATCTTTTCATAATCAACACCAGTACTTAGCAAAAAACTTTATATTTTTATTCTGCTTTTGCAAAACTACTTTATTTGCACTCTCATTGGCTTTATACCTTTAGATATTTGGACTATTGGTCCAAAAACTTCACGAATTTAATTGTACTTAAGTTGTGTCTTTCTATTTTGATCAATTTATTCCATATCTATATTTCTCAATAGATTTATTCAAGATCCTCCTTTTATTTCATTATTTCAATAATAACATCGCATGCAAAATCATTGTTGACCACTTTTATTATTTGGTTCTACATTTTCTCGAATTGACATAACTTATCGAAATCTCTTATTTTTAAAATTCAGTTCCAGGTACCTGAATCTCTTCTGAAGTTTTACTTATTAGTTATGTCTTGGGTCTCTTTTGGAGCACCCGCCTCCACTATATGGCCATCTAGAATAATTTTCATCTTTGGAACCGATCAATCTATTATTTATTCTAACTGATTGTCCTACTGGACTTTGATTCAAATTAAAATATTAGATGGTATATAACACTTGGTTATTCTCATTAAGGTTGTAAATACATCTAACAGTTAACTTGTAATAAGTTATCCTTATTGAACTTCTGGTTCAATTACTTTCCCCCTAACTCATTACAAGTTATTGTTTCTCTCCCCCTAATGTTGGGAAAACTGATAACTCATGTCACAATTAAATCTCGAATTAATTCCTTAAAAATATTATAAGGAGACTCATATAAATATTCATTCCCAATCTCTTATTGTAACAACCCAATTTTAGAGAAGTCAGAATAGTGGTTTCGTAACCACAAATTCGAGCCGAAAAGATAAAATATTTTAATATTATGAAATGATTAGTAATATAGTAGAAAGGTTGCATGAGAATTTTGATAAGAAAATTTTATCAATTAGGTGCTTAATGGTAGAAAAGACTAAATTGTATAAAATGTCAAATTTAAATTCTAGTAGCTATAAGGATTAAATAGCTATGGCATTTAAAACTTGAGGTCCTTAAATGGTAATTGGACCATTGATGAAAAATATGTAGATATTTTTGGTGAATCATCCATGGAAAAATTGAAAAAGGACAAGGACTAAATTGGAAATAGAAATAGTTAAAAGATTATAAAGATTAAAATAGAAATTAATATCATTTTATATTATATTCTTATAAAAAATACATGGAAACCCTAGGAGAGAGAAAACAAGCTTTCCAAGCATAAAATGGTAAGTTCTTATGTCCCGTTTTTAGTAATTTTTATATTTTTGAGATCGAGAAAGCTTAATTTCTCTATTTAGGGGGTTAATTTGAATAGATATCAAAGTATAAAAAATTTTCCATGGATGAATATGCTGAAATTTGAAAGATTATGGTAGAAATAGAAAGTTTGTTGATAGATGAACAACTTTTACAAAGTAATTTTTGATGGAAACATGTTTTGGGACTAAATTGAAAAGTGATGAGATTCATGGAAAAATTATGAAATTTTGAGAATACATGTGTTGTAAAAGTTATATTAGAATTTTTATTAGGCTTGGAATAAGAAATAAAATTTCATGAATTTCAATTTCCGAGCCTAGGGATGAAATTGGAATTAATTAAAAAGTCAGGGGCAAAATGATACTTTTGCCTAGAATGTGAATTGAGTTCAATTGAATGTGACAAGTATTAAATTTATGATTAAATTCATTTATATAGATCTAGAAATACCAAACAAAGAGAAAGATCGAGGAAAAGAGAAAGTTTCGGATTAGTAGATACGAACAATTATCAAGGTAAGTTCGTATAACTTAAATAAGCATGAATATATATGTTGATTTGATTGTTGAATTATATGAAATGTAATATGTGAATTATATGTACATTAAGCATGAACATTGTGAAGCATGAAATATGTATATGATGTAAAATGATTGAAAAACGGGTAAAATCCGTTTGAATATTGAATTCCGATTGCATAAATGTGATTTCCTTGATAAAACTGCATGTGTTGTAAAATGGATTTAGCCCGGACGGGTAATCCTTTGAAAATGGACTCTCGAGAATATGTATTTCAATTAGGATTTAGCCTGGACTGGTAATCCAGATTGGACTCTATAGGGAATTCTTTGTCATATAAGGATTTAGCCTGGACTGGTAATCCGACAAAGCCCTTAAAGTATATGTGCTACAGCTAGAATTTAGCCTAGACTGGTAATTCTGTTGTATGATATATGGCTCGAGAGTATACCTAAACGGTACTACTGGATATGAATTGACGAATAACGGAATTGTGCACCTTGAGTGTACTACTAGAAATATCCATAGGAAATTCAATGATTCAATGGATAAAATACTCATATGGCATGATGAGGTCATGTATGCTTATTGTATATTAGGGCTAACATGTTGATTGAATGTTTGTGACTAGGCAAATTTGCCAAATTGATGGATATATGCTTTGTATATGTTTTAGAAGTTAAAAATCATTGGTAAGTGTAATTTTGGTTATACGAGCTTACTAAGCATATAATGCTTACTAAGTTTATTTCCCATGTTTTATAGTGCTCAAAGCTCGGGAAGGTCAGAAAATTGGTCAGAACTATCATCACGCTACCAACTTCTTGATTTTTGGTATAAATGAAAATCTTAGGGTCTGTTTGATAAGGGGAAAATGTTTTCCGGAAAACATTTTCTCCATTTTACGGTGTTTGTTTGCTTGGAAAATGAATTCCCAAGGAAAACATTTTCCAAAACACGGGTAATTTCATTTCATAGTTTCCGGAAAACGTCTTCCCAATTTCTAAACGGTAAGACATTTTCCAAACTCCTCTTCACTCTCTTCACCCTAAGGAAGAATTTCTCCTCTGCTAGTTCATTATCTCTTGGGGTCGGAAGAGCAGAATCCCCTCGTCTTCCTTCCTATACACCGCCAGTAGCAGCGGCGGAAACAGAAAAGCAAACCACCACTTTCCCACGCAAACGTTTATCTCACCCCTCAGTGAACATCGGCTTCTTTCCCATCTCCCAAATTTTAACATCTTCTATTCTTTCCCTCCTACCAGAAGACTCTTTCTTTCTTTTCTTCTCTTCTTTTGTATTCAAAGGGTTTCAGATTGAGGGTTCACAATTACAGGTACGCTAGATCTTGAATTCCGGTTCGATTTTTACCGTTGATCTCTCCGATATTCATTTCATTTGATTATCAATTTGGATTTTAATTTGAAATATGTTATATTTTGATATTCGATGTTTCGATCTATTTATCCTGATTTAGATTAATCGAATATTTATGTGTCCTTATACCTGTATTTTAGGAAAATTGATGAGTTCAGATAAATTAGATTCTGGTTGCGCCTTATGTTTCAATTTTTTTTCCTGCTCTTTCTTTGCTATCTAGTCCATATGATGGTGGAACTGCTACTTATTGTAAAGTTCATTTCCATCTTTTCCTTGGTCTCCAACTATCTAGATTTTAGTGAATGACCAGTCCTTTTGTATTGGAATGCTTTGTGATTTTTTCAAAAGCATTTTTTTTTCTTGTTACATAAGCTGTCAATTATTGGTGGTATTAGAATAATTAAGATCTCAAGAACACTGTTGATCTTCCGTTACAAGTTGAGATACTTTGTTAAAAACATGGTGGATAATATATTTGTGCTTTACCTCTTTTTAATGGTTTGCTGTTAAAGCTTTTTTAACTATAAATTATTATAGAGACAAGTTCTATAGAGTTTAGAGTTTGATTCAAAGTCACTTCATACAGATAATTGGATGGAGTTTATGGTATCATGTAGAAATATGTTCTCACTGAGTCTACTATAGATTTCTTTGCAGTAGTGACAATGCACAAGTAATTAAGTTGTTTAACTTTTCAATCATTATAATGGAATTCATTGGCCTTCCCTTTTTTCATTTATAAGTTTTTCTTCCTTTATAAGCATCCTCTTTCATCTATGACCTTCTAAAATTCAGAGCAGCACTAATGGGATTCTGTTGTTTATTCATGAGCATACTGTCCCTGTTTACATTCATCGGGACATTATATCAGCTAATATATTGATAGACAAAAAGTTCCGTGCAAAGGTTATTCCTTCCTGACCTCTCATCAGGTCGACTGTTTGAATGCTTCTTGTTATAATTGCACTTTAATCAATTTTTAACATCAATGCAGGTTGCAGATTTTGGATTAACAAAACTGACAGAAGTTGGAAATTCATCCCTACCCACACGTCTTGTTGGGACAGTTGGATACATGCCACCAGAGTAAGATAAATTTTGTTCTTATTAATTCCAAGTAATTTTTAATTCGTTAGCTGCTGTTGTTTAGGATCAGCCATAAGTTCAACAACTAGCTAGACTAATTGTCTCCTCCTCAGTAGGTTTATCGGCCAATGATCCTTTATACAAATTATTAGCTGCTTTGGTGTGTCTACGTTGATTTGAAGTAATTTGTAACTTACTAGCTATCGTTGTTAAGAACAGGCCATAAGTTCAACAACTGGCTAGACTCTCCCATCAGTAGGTTTATGACCATAGAGACCAATGATCCCTTATACAAATTACCAAGCTGCATGATATGTCTACCTTCGTATCTAGTTTAACATTAGCAACTTAGCAGCAACTGCTGTTAGAGACCATATATTTTATATTTCACAATATCTTCTATCGGATCACATTTAGCTTGCTGCAGGACTCTTTGTTCATCTCTGATTCTATCTCTAATGATAATAAACTTATTAGATGTATGATTCGACTTTTGTATTATTATTTTTGAGATTGAGTGGTTATAGGGTGTTAATTTTTCCACCGAACTTTCAAATTTGGTGCAAATTATAAAGGAATAATTAATAAACACAGATCAATGTACAAAACTGCTGGCAGAGCTATTGATTTGTTTATATTCTTCTAAGTAACTTTTTCTTGAATATTTTCACTTCAATATCTACTTCAAATTCTTCTTGTAATAAGTACAAGAATAAATCCATAAATGACATTGGCCTATAAAAATTGAATGAGTTTCTGTTTCATATTTTTTTCTGATATATTGCACCTCAAATTTTGTGTGGTAACGAATGTCCATTTTCAGGTGGCCACCAAGAGGAATGGTGCAACAACTGTTTTTGCAACTATGTTTTTTGCTGCCATGGTGACTGCTAGATTTGAATCACCTTTCCACTTTTCATCTTCTTCGCTGTAATTGTTACCCTTGGTAGTGTCTCCGCTGACACATTCATCACTTGCAGGTTGGTATACCTGTTTTTGTTACTGGGGGAGTTGGGGAGTACATAGGCATGGCGAGCATAGTAAGTTGTACTTCCACATCTGCAATAGTCCTACAAATTGTTTGTCTCTGATAGTGTTTAAAATTTTGTGACCAATGAACCTTTTTTTTTTCATGAGCATGTGGACTGATACCAAAAATTGCACGAATATTCTATGCTTTTACTAATTGTAATTTTCTGCTTCTTATGTTTCAAAATGCAGCAATGGATATATCCTCTGACCTCACAGAGCTTGGAAGGACACCAGTAGCAGTCGTTTCTGCTGGTGTAAAATCTATATTAGATATTCCAAGGACACTGGAATATTTGGTACTTAATCACTTTCTATACAAAAGATTTTCGAAGATCCCAGCTTCAGACTTAATTATCAATCAGTATTGTTTAATTTAACATTGCAAGTTGTGTTGTTAAAACAGGAAACTTAGGGAGTTTGTGTTGCTGCTTACAAGACCAATGAATTTCCAGCTTTTTTTACTGAAAGAAGTGGCTGCAAGGTATAATTAGTCAACACATAGAACATTAGCATTTCTTGAAGCACCATTGGTGTTCTCTCAACAGTATGATACTATTCTGATAATTATTTGTGGGTTTCTTCTGTTGTTTTTATAGTAGCACCGAAAATTTATATCTTTGATTTCTTCTGCAATTAAAATTTGAAAGTTTATATATTGATTTCTTCTGTAATTAAATTTTGCAAAGAGAAGGACGGCCTCATGATTGTTGGCATGTTTTGAAAGGAAAAAGGTCTTATATTAATCAAGATACGATTACAACAAAATGAAGCGTAACACAGAACAAAATGGCGAGTCAACTCCAAAGATAAAACAAATCAAAGGCAAAGCATAAAATTATCCGATAAATACTCAAGTCAGAAAGACGCAAAACAAAATAAGCGAACTTCTAAACACTCCCTTCAATTGCAAATCAATGCTCAAAGAAATAGCAACTCATTGCTCAAAGCAATAAGTGAAATAAGCTCAAGATAGTCTGCACCAACTTAGCCTGCAAATTTGTTGGCTTCCCTATTGATGTGAACTATACCCAAGTATAATAAGAATATCTCATTAGAAGGTGTGCAACAGGTAGTATTGACATTAATGCTGGAGATGTAGTTGTACTAACTTAATAGTTCAATATTATTATATATTTAATCTAATTTATTTATAATAAATAAATCATTGCAATATATGTAAAAACAATTTAAAATATAAAAAATTATTAATATGTAAATAAATTTATTAATATATATGTAAAATCAACTTTTCCGGAAAACATTTTCAGGAAATCTGCCAAACAACAGAAAATATTTTACACAGATTCATCCAAACACCAGAAAATATTTTCTGGTAAATCATTTTCCAGAAAAGTAAATCATTTTCCAGAAATCATTTTCTGGAAAACATTTTACTGCCAAACAAACAGACCCTTAATTTTTTAATGGCATGTATAGGCTAACTAAGTTAAATGATGGTATGTAGTTAAATGATGGTATGTAAATGATACATACATACATACATACATACATACATACATACATATATATATATATATATATAACTTAGCCATTGGAGTGGCTAAAACACTTATGTTTTTAATATATGTTATGGTTGGATTTTACTTGAAATTGGCTGGAATATATTTGTTAGTATTGATGCAGAAAAAATGGAAAAATTGAGTGAGAAATGAGGCTAGGAAATGGTCTTATTTTGTCCACACGGGTAGACACATGGTGTAACACCCCTAACCCGTATCCATCGTCGGATTAGGGTTAAAGGCATTACAGGACAAATCAGAAACTTTTACAGATATTTCATAATACAATTCATCAAACGCAATCAAAGTGCCCCTTTTATAGGTCAACGAGACCTTAATCATGCTTTAGAATAGGGTCGGGACTAAACCGAACACATATGAAATTTCTCAGAAATTTAAATTTTTTTCTAAGTTACAGGGGTCACACGCTCATGTGGGTAGGCCATGTGCCTCCCACGGCCTTAACACGCCCATGTGTCTAAGCCGTGTCAAAACAGGGCATACATACTGACTTGTCCACACAGCCGTGGACATGCCCGTGTGCCTCACCCGTGGTCGCTACTGACTTCATCACATGGCCAGCCACACGCCTGTGTGTCTAGCCCGTGGTCGATCCTGACTTGTTTTGAATTTCAACCACGAGGGACACGGTCGAGCCACACGCCCGTGTGCTCAACCGTGTAGGCAAATATAGGTATTTTTCAAGGCCAAAATGCCACCCACACTTGGTCATATCTACAAGCACATACATACCTATTTTCACACACAATTTGGCAACAAAATACATGTCAAATGATCAACATATTATCTCATTCAATCTCATCTCCAATCATGCCAATTTGTACAACTAAAACATATGTATATCCAAGCATGATTCAATCACAATTTGCTATCATATAACTATTTCATTGATCAAACATATATACATCCATATTGCATCAATAGGCTTACCCTGATCTTGACCATTTCATAGACATGAGTTCATACCAAAACTAATATCATATACCATATTCACACATGCATAATACCAATATTTAACTAGCCACATCACATGGCTAATTGCATATCTCAAACATTTTCCCCAAAATAAACTAGCCTATACATGCCATATTTAACTATATACACATTTTCAAAGTACCATAATATAATTGAGTAGTGTGATGACGATCCTCGACGGTCCCCGAGCCTTTAGTAGCTTCGACAATCTATAGAATAGAGCAAACACACACAAAGTAAGCTTTCAAAAGCTTAGTAAGCCATATACAAATAAACTTAGCATAAATCATTCATAAGCATAGCTATTTGAATTCTTTAACATTTCTAAAAATTCAAGCACATAAATAAACTCTTTGGCTCACTTGGTTTGCCATTGCTTACCAATTCATCACATCCCAAGTATCTCATTTGCTCATATCTCAAATGTTCATTTTCATTAGTGCACATACATACTCACATTTTCATGCTTATACAAAGCATATATATCAACGTACCTGAAACAGATGTACAATTCATATATTCATTCATTTCTTGGACTTGCCCGTTGAACTGTTTGGAACTAAATAAGATACTCGGAGTGCTCGGAATAGTCGTACAATGCCAATGTCCAAGACGTGGTCTTACATGTAACCAGATATTGATTCCACTGTCCTAGACAGGGTCCTACACGAATCAAATACGATGCCAATGTCCCAGACATGGTCTTACACATAAATCTCATATCGATCCCAACGTCCTAGACGTGGTCTTACACGAAATCTCAAATCAATGCCAACGTCCCAGACGTGGTCTTACATGATATAACACATCAGATACATATGTCATGACATATGCAATCCTATCTATTCCTAGGCTCATACGGGACTTCTCAGACTTTAACAACATGTTGACTTATCCGTAAATTTGGATTTCACATACATTCCATCTCAATGGATATTCATAGCAATTCAAATTTCATATAAACACAAATAGTTCAATTCAAATACATTTATTTGTATATCAACTTACCTCGGATTCGGTTTAACGAAAACGGATACGGCTCCGTTTTCTTCGATTCTTGATCTATACATATTCAAATTTAACCATTTTATTCATCAACTTATTCAAATCAATCCAAAAACACATATTTAGGGCAATTTGCAAATTAGCCCTCACATTTACACATTTGGACAATTTAGCCCCTAATTCACAAAATCACAAATTACACATAATTTCAAGTTACCCATGCCTAGCCGAATTTTCACATGCTTCATATTAGTCCATATATTTCATTTATTTCAAAAATTAGTCCCTCAAAATATTATTTTCTCAATTTACTCCAAAATACTCAAATTCACCAAAAACTTAAAGACAAACTATGATAATCATATACATATCTTTCATATTTCACTATAAAACATCACAAAACACATGAGTTCATCAAAGGCTCATTTCAAAAACATCATCAATTCTCAAAATTAAGACATGGGTTTCAAAGTTTACAAAGCAACGATTGCAAAAACATAGAAATTATCAAAAACCGATCAAAATCATACCTTGAATTGAATCAAAAGCTAACCGAATGCCCTAGCTTAATTTTTTTCTTTTATTTTCTTCAAATTCGGCACAAGATGATAACTATGGCTGTATTTTCATGCTTTTATTTTATTTAATTAGCCTTAATAACATAATTCCAATTTTACCCTTTAAAACAAAATATGTATAACATATAATACAAGGTCATTCTTGACCTTTGCCACCCACTAGCTATAACTTCTGATTGTATGAAATGTGCAGTTTCTTTATTGAAAGATACAGCCTATTATTGGTGGAAAACTATAACTTCTGTTGTTCCTAAAGAAAACATTGCATGGAGTTCTTTCAAATAAAATTCAGAAAGAAATATATTAGTCAGAGATTTCTAAATCAGAAAAGGAAAGAATTCCTAGAACTTAAACAAGGGAATATGATAGTGTCAGAATATGAACGAGAATTTGTTCGACTACGTAAATATGCTCAAGAATGGGTTCAAATAGAAGTTGAAATGTGTAAACGATTTGAAGAAGGGTTGAATGAAGATATTAAGCTGTTTATTGGAATTCTTGAAATAAGAGAATTTGCAATACTGGCTGATCGAGCATTAAAAGCAAAAGAATTAAGTAAAGAAAAGAAATAGGCTGAAAGAGAAGCTCGGATTTTTGGTAAGAGATCTATGGGAAAATCTCAATCATCTGTTTCAAAGAAATTAAAGAGATATCAGGATCACTTTACCACATCTGCTGGATATTTTGGAAAAGAAAGGGGTTCTCAACGCTTTAACCCGAGATCACCGTGCCCATCAGTAACCAGTGTTGGTAGTGTCGAGAATCCAAAGCCGAAATGTAACTACTATAATAAATTTTATTTTGGGGAATGTCGATTAAAAAGTGGAGCTTGCTATTGATGTGGTTCTTTGATCATTTTTTCAGAGATTGTCTAAAGAGAGGGGAAAAAAAGGTTGAACAAATTCCAAAGTTGAGTAATACTGCCTCTAGAGGTAGACCACCTCGACATCCTGCAAATATTGGTGGCAGCCGAAGTGCTACAAAAGATTCAATGGTTAAATCTGAGACATGAGCACCAGCGAGAACTTATGCTATACGTGCCAGAGAAGATGCTTCTGCTCCAGATGTCATTACTGCTATATTTTCTTTACTTGGCACTAATATTACTGCTTTAATTTATCCTGGTTCCACACACTCATATATATGCACGAAATTGGTATCTATTAAAAAATTACAGGTTGAATTCACTGAATTTGTGGTGAAAGTTTCTAATCCCCTAGGTCAAAGTGTGATGGTAGACAAAGTTTGTAAAAACTATTCATTGATGGTAAAGGGTAAATGCTTTTCAGCGAATTTGATGTTACTGCCTTTTGATGAATTTGATGTAATCTTGAGAATGGATTGTTTAACCTAACATGATGCAATGGTGAATTGTAAACAGAAATACATTGTGATTAAATGCCAAAATGGGGAATTACTTCATGTTGAATCTGATAAATTGGATGGGTTGTCTAATGTGATTTCAGATGTAACAGCACAAAAATGTATCAGAAAAGGATATGATGCTTACCTTGCTTATGTCTTGGACACAATGGTAACTAATTCAAAGATTCAGTCAGTGCCGGTAGTGTATGAATTTCCTGATGTGTTTCTAGAAGAATTACATGAGTTACCACTTGTTAGAGAAGTGGAGTTCTCTATTATTCTGGGAACAACACCAGTATCAATAGCACCTTATAGAATGGCTCCAGCTGAGTTGAAAGAGTTGAAAGTACAGTTGCAAGAATTGATTGACAGAGGCTTTGCTAGACCCAATTTTTCACCTTGTGGTGCACCAGTTTTATTTGTGAAGAAGAAAAATGGATCTCTGATGTTATGTATTGATTACAGGCAGCTCAATAAAGTTACAATCAAGAATAAGTATTCGTTTCCTCGAATAGATGATTTATTTGATCAGTTAAAAGGAGCTACTGTATTTTCAAAAATTGATCTTCACTCTGGATATTATCAGTTGTGGGTAAAGGATTCAGATGTTCCAAAAATAGCTTTTAGAACCAAGTATGGTCACTATGAGTTTTTAGTGATGCCATTTGGGTTGACTAATGCTCCAGCAGTGTTTATGGATTTGATGAACAGAATTTTTAGACCGTACTTAGACAGGTTTGTAGTGGTATTCATTGATGATTGTAACACCCCAAACCCGGCCCAAACACTACAACCGGATCTGGTATGTCACTAAGAAAAATTTTGTCAAACATGTCGTATTTTCAGAAAAACCCAAATATATTTTATATAGAATATGCCTTTGTAAAATAAAACCCAAACTTGATTACATGCCTTAGTTTAATTATAAGGAAAATTTAAATAACTAAAAGTAATAAAAGCCCATAATAAAACAAAATATAAACTAGTGGCCCGTGGCCTTATTACAACGAGATTTGAAGTCTATTAATTAAAAATATAAAATAAAACTTGAGTCTCTTTTTGCTAAATCCACATATTCTTCTGCATGGCCACCTTGCGTTCCTCTCCAGCCCGATCCGAAGCACTAGGTATCACCTGAGATGTTAATTAAAAGGGTGAGTTGCGAGACTCAGTGTGCAACCCTCATGCACCACTAGAGTTTGGGCCTTAAGCCCATTAAACAAAATAAACAGTGTAATAATCATAATAAAAATTTATAACAAATAATATGTAAGACCCAACCCGTTTGCCTAGGTTTCCATCCGCTACACGCCCCCGTACCAACCGTTCACACCATTGGGGATTTCTACAATCGACCCACACCGCTACACACCATGATGGCAATCATGCTGCTCATCCACATATGATGGCCGAAGCCCTTATAACATATAATGGCCGAAGCCCGTATAACATTTAATGGCCGAAGCCCTTATAATAGTTCACGGCATTAGCCGCTACACATATAACGTATAACTTCCTCCTTTCATCAACCCAATCCATGCAATCACATACAAGCATTTTACTTATAACATTTAAACAGATTATTTACTAACCTGGGAATCCGCTTTTACCCTCCTTGGGCTTTCATCAATAAACCGATATTTCGGCATTTATCAAAATATATAAAACATATGAACATACAATAATAGGCAGATCTAGATGGTGGGGAGGTATTACACACCTGATTAATGTAGATACCCTTGCTAAACCGATCTACGCTTTGCTTCAAAAAGCCGGAAAGATGTGAAAATAGGCCTCTCCTATATTCGGCCATAGTTAGTATTCTACCTGATTTTATATATATGAATAAACAAATCCTCTTACCTTGAAATCCCGAATGTAACACGATTCTATAACTTAGAGATCTATGAGTTTCGGCTTCTAGGAAAAATCCCGGAAAGATGATCTATCGCGCTTTTGGCTTTTGAAAGAACTAAAAATTGAAAAGATGGCTAAGGGAGATTCGGCCAATGAATATTAAGGAGAAGAATAGGTGTAGTTTCGGCTTTTGAATCAAAGTGAAGATGAGGGAATAGGCTTAGAGATTTCGGCTTTTGTAGAGAATGAAGAAGAAGATGGAACTTTAGGAGTTTTCGGCTTTTACTCAGAGAAGAAGAGAAAAGAATGAGAGAAAAACCCCCAAATGCCGAAATTGAAGAGATATTCCCCCTATTTATAGAAATTTCGGCACTTACCTAACCTTGCAGATAAATCCTATCTTTTCTCCTTTATCTTAATCTACTAGCTCATCTAAAAGAGACTTAATTATCTCTAACTCCTCCCTCCCTTATCAGCATATTATCCACATATTTTAAACATTAAAATCCCTAAATTTTAGCCTTTATCTGCTTATTATCCTCATAAAATAAATTCCTAAATAATAGCCTTTATCTGCTTATTATCCACATATTTTAAACATTAAAACCCCTAAATTTTAGCCTTGTTGCCATCCACTCCACCTAATCCTAATGCCCAAAATTTAGCTAACTTAAATTAAAAGAATTGGGCTCCATGAAACTTAAATTTGGGCCCCTTACTCCCTTGTGTGGCGTCACCTCCTAAGATTGGGCCACAAGCCCACTTTGGTATTTTAAACATAGATACTACCTTTTAAACCCCTATAATGCCCAAACAGAAAATTTTAATCAAGGCCTCTACCTAAGCCTGAGCCCAATTTGGACCCCTAACACTTAAATTAACACATTAAACATATCCTACCTATTAAACGCATAGGCCCAAAAATTCAGGATGTTACAATGATATTTTAGTCTATTCCCGGGATGAAAAAGAGCATGCTGATCATTTGAGAATTGTATTACAAACCTTACGGGAGAAGCAGTTGTATACCAAGTTCAGTAAATGCGAATTTTGGCTACGAGAAGTTAAATTTCTTGGACATATTGTATCTACTGAAGGCATCAGGGTAGACCCGAGTAAAGTTTCGACAATTGTTAATTGGAATCCACCAAAGAGTGTGTCAGAAGTCAGAAGCTTTCTGGGTCTAGCTGGATATTATCAGAGATTTGTTAAAGGGTTTTCGATGATAGCCTCTCCGATGACTCGACTATTGCAGAAGGATGTGAAGTTTGAGTGGACTAATAAATGCCAAAAAAGTTTTGACAAGTTGAAGGCTCTATTGACTGAAGCCCCTGTGTTATTACAGCCTGAACCAGGTAAAGGATTTGTGATTTATAGTGATGCATCTTTAAATGGTTTAGGTTGTGTTTTGATTCAAGAAGGTAAAGTAATTGCCTATGATTCAAGACAATAAAAACCACATGAAAAAAATTACCCGATACATGATCTTGAATTAGCAGCTATTGTGTTTGCATTGAAAATATGGTGGCATTACTTGTATGGTGAAAAATGTCATATCTTTACTGATCATAAAAGTCTGAAGTATGTGATGACACAGAAAGACTTGAACTTAAGACAACGCAGGTGGCTTGAACTGTTAAAAGATTATGGTCTAGTGACTGATTATCATCAGGGTAAAGCCTATGTAGTTACTGATGCTTTGAGCAGAAAATCTTTATTTGCTTTACGAGCGATAAATACTCGGTTTTCTATTTCTGATGATGGTTCTATTATGGTTGAGTTGAAAGTTAGACCAGTATTTTTGCAACAAATTTTTGAAGCTCAGGAGAATGATGTGAAGTTACATGCAAAACGGGAACAATGTGAATTAAATCCTGATTCGGAATTTTAGATGGGGTCTAATGGTTGTTTGTTGTTCAGAGGCAGGTTGTGTGTGCCGAAGAATTCAGAGTTGATACAGAAGATTTTATATGAAGCTCACATTGGTACAATGTTTGTGCATCCCGGTAGTACTAAAATGTATAATGATCTGAAAAGGATGTACTGATGGCCGGGAATGAAAAGAGATATTTCTAAATTTGTATCCAAATGTTTGATATGCCAGCAAGTGAAAGTTGAGCATCAGATTCCTTCGGGGTTATTACAGCCAGTTGTTATACCCAGTGGAAATGGGAAAGAGTTACAATAGATTTTGTATCGGGATTACCATTGACTCCAAGAAAGAAAGATGCTATTTGGGTGATTGTCGACCGATTAACAATGTTAGCACATTTTATACCGGTACGTATGGACTTTTCTTTGGATAAATTGGCTGAATTATATGTCTCTAAACTTGTTAGATTACATGGAGTGCCAGTTTCTATAATTTCTAATAGAGATCCCCGGTTTACATCCCGATTTCAGAATAAATTACAAGAAGCACTGGGTATACGATTACATTTCAGTACTGCATTTCTTTCTCAGGCAAATGGCCAGTCAGAACAAGTTATACAGATTTTTGAGGACATGTTACGGTGTTGTGTACTTGAATTTGAAGGTAATTGGGAAAAATATTTACCTTTGATTGAATTTGCTTATAACAACATTTATCATTCTAGTATTAAAATGGCACCGTATGAAGCTCTGTATGGTTGAAAATGTAGAACACCATTGTACTGGATAGAGCTTAATGAAAAGAAGATTCTTGGAGTTGATTGAAGTCGGGAAACAAAAGAAAAGGTAAAGGTGATTCGAGAAAGTTTGAAAGTAGCCTCTAATAGACAAAAGTCTTATGCTGATATTAAAAGAAAAGAAATAGAATTTGAGGTTGGTGATAAAGTATTTTTGAAGGTGTCACCCTGGAAGAAAGTTCTCTAGTTTGGTCGTAAAGGAAAACTAAGTTCTCGGTTTATTGGGCCTTATGAAATTATTGAGAGAATTGAGCCGATTGCTTATCGACTAGTATTACCACCGAAACTTGAAAAGGTTCATAATGTCTTTCATGTATCAATGTTAAGACGGTATCGATCGGATCCTTCACATATTATTTCTCTGACAGAAGTTGAGATTTAGTCAGATATGATGTATACTGAAGAACCGATCAAGATTCTGACACGGGAAACAAAAGAACCGAGAAATAAAAAAATAGCATTGGTAAAAGTTCTCTGGAAAAAGCATGGAATTGAAGAAGCAACTTGGGAACCAGAGGATACCATAAGGAAGTAGTACCCTAATCTCTTTACTTGTAAGATTTTCGAAGACGAAAATCCTTAAAGGGGGGAGAGTTGTAATAGCCCAATTTCAGTGAAGTCGGAATAGTGGTTTCGTAACCACAAATCCGAGTTGAAAAGATAAAATATTTTAATATTATGAAATGATTAGTAATATAGTAGAAAGGTTGCATGAGAATTTTGATAAGAAAATTTTATCAATTAGGTAGGGGTGAGCAAAACTCGATTCGACTCGAAAAAATCGAAAAAAAATTTGAATTTCAAGTTAAACGAGTCGAGTTATTCGAGTCAACTCGATATTTTTTTTTCGAATTTTGAGTTCGAATCGAGTTGAGTTTTCGAATTCGAATAACTCGAATAATTCGAATAATTCGAATATCAAACTATAATATTTTACATTTTTACCCTAAACTCCCAAACCTTTTTACTTTTCCCTCAAAACTTTTACTCCTTCCCACTTTATTAAATTAAATTTCACATTTTATATTATTTATATTATTGAATTGTTTAGTCATATTGAATATTTATATTAAAATTGAATTATTAATTATGCCATAAAATATTCGCATTAAAATTTTATATTGGTATCAATTTCACATTTTATCTTTAAAATAACTTTTATTAAAAAATCACATTTTTACATTTAATATATTTTTTAATTCCAAAATACATAGTGACAAGAATCTGAAGATAATTGAAAGACCTAAACAAGCAAAGAAGCTAACCCATATATAAAAGATTAATAAATAAATTATTTGGTGATGAAAGTTAATAAAAAATTTGGTTAAGGTGGACAAATTTTATTACGATGGGTGACAATGGTTACAAGGACCCAAAATTATTTTTTAAAATTTAACTCGAACAAATATATTCGATTCGATTCGATTCGAATTCCATCTCACTCGAATCGATTCGAGAAAATTTCAAATCAAATTAGGATGATAAAATATGATTCATCAACTCGATTAACTCGAAATTTTTTCATTCGATTCGATCGAGCGCTCACCCCTACAATTAGGTGCTTAATGGTAGAAAGGACTAAATTGTAAAAATGTCAAATTTAAATTCTAGTGGCTATAAGGATTAAATAGATACCGAATTTAAAACTTGAGGTCCTTAAATGGTAATTAGACCAGTGATGAAAAATAAGTAGATATTTTTGTTGAATCATCCATGGAAAAATTGAAAAAGGGTAAGGACTAAATTGGAAATAGAAATAGTTAAAAGATGATAAAGATTAAAGTAGAAATTAATATCATTTTATATCATCTTCTTCATCAAAAATACATGGAAACCCTAGGAGAGAGAAAACAAGCTTTCCAAGCATAAATTGGTAAGTTCTTATGTCTCATTTTTAGTAATTTTTATATTTTTGAGATCGGGAAACCTTAATTTCCCTATTTAGGGGGTTAATTTGAATAGATATCAAAGTACAAAAAAAAATTCATGGATGAATATGCTAAAATTTGAAAGATCATGGTAGAAATTGAAAGGTTGTTAATAGATTAACAACTTTTACAAAGTAATTTTTGATGGAAACATGTTTTGGGACTAAATTGAAAAGTGATGAGATTCATGGAAAAATTCTAAAATTTTGAGAATACATGTGTTGTGAAAGTTATATTAGAATTTTGATTAGTCTTGGAATAAGGAGTAAAATTTCATGAATTTCAATTTTTAATCCTAGGGATGAAATTGGAATTAATTAAAAAGATAGGGGCAAAATGGTACTTTTGCCTAGAATGTGTATTGAGTTCAATTGAATGTGACAAGTATTAAATTGATGATTAAATTCATTTATATAGATCCAGAAATACCAAACAAAGAGAAAGATCGAGGAAAAGAGAAAGTTTCGGATTAGTAGATACAAACAATTATCAAGGTAAGTTCGTATAACTTAAATAAGCATGGATATATATGTTGATTTGATTGTTGAATTATATGAAATGTGATATGTGAATTATATGTACATTAAGCATGAACATTGTGAAGCATGAAATATGTATATGATGTAAAATGATTGAAAAAGGGTTAAAATCCGTTTGAATATTGAATTTCGATTGGATAAATGTGATTTTCCTAATAAAACTGCATGTGTTGCAGAATGGATTTAGCGCGGACGGGTAATCCTTTGAAAATGGACTCTTGAGAATATGTATTTCAATTAGGATTTAGCCTGGACTGGTAATCCTAATTGACTGGATTTAGCCTGGATTGGTAATCCAGATTGGACTCTATAGGGAATATTTTGTCATATAAGGATTTAGCCTGGACTGGTAATCCGAAAAAGCCCTTACAATATATGTGCTACAGCTAGAATTTAGCCTAGACTGGTAATTCTATTGTATGATATGTGGCTCGAGAGTATACCTAAACGATACTACTGGATATGAATTGACGAATAACGGAATTGTGCACCTCGAGTGTACTACTAAAAATATCCATCGAAAATTCAATGATTCAATGGATAAAATACTCATATGGCATGATGAGGTCATGTATGCTTATTGTATATTATGGCTAACATGTTGATTGAATGTTTATGACTAGGCAAATTTGCCAAATTGATGGATATATGCTTTGTATATGTTTTAGAAGTTAAATATCATTGGTAAGTGTAATTTTGGTTATACGAGCTTACTAAGCATATAATGCTTACTAGGTTTATTTTCCCCTGTTTTATAGTGTTCAAAGCTTAGGAAGGATGGAAAATTGGTCGAAACTATCATCACGCTACCAACTTCTTAATTTTGGTATAAATGAATATCTTAATTTGTTAATGGCATGTATAGGCTAACTAAGTTAAATGATGGTATGTAGTTAAATGATGGTATGTAAATGATACATATATATAGAACTTAGCCATTGGAGTGGCTAAAACAGTTATGTTTTTAATATATATTATGGTTGAATTTTACTTGAAAGTGGCTGGAATATATTTGTTAGTGTTGATGCAGGAAAAATGGAAAATTTGAGTGAGAAATGAGGCTAGGAATTGGCCTTATTTTGTCCATAGCGGTAGACACACGGGTGTGTGTCCCCTGCTTCTAAAATTTGCAAAATAGAATGTCCATAATTTAACACACGGGTAGAGACACGGGCGTGTGTCTTAGCCGTGTGGATGAAACAACCTTAGACACGGGCGTGCGATACGACTGTGTGAAGTCTGTACCTATTTTTGAAAATTAATTTAACCACACTGCCTAGCACACGGGCGTGTGACACGGCCGTGTGTACAAGTCAGAGAGCACCTTAAGTTAAGAAACAACTTAAAGCACGGGCATGTCTAAGGGTCACACGAGCGTGTCCCTAGACTACACGGGCGTGTGGGTACTGTTCATAAGTGAAATTTTGTATACTTTGTGAAAAATTGTATGAGATCCCGATTAAGTCCCGACTAAATTTTAATATTCGATTTGGGCCTCTAAGGTCCAATTGAGGAACATTATGCATGTTTTCGACAAATGAATAGTAAACAATATGATTAGTTTTGTAAATGTTCTATATTTATCGGTAATACTCTGAAACTCGGTTCCGATGACGGATACGGGTTAGGGGTGTTACATTTATTATGACCTGTGCGTTGTGGTGGAGCAGTTGGAACATATACTGCACATCCAAAAATTGTAAGATGGGAAATATTTGGCTCTTGACCAAAAATCAATAATTTATTGGCTTGATGCGTACAACATGTAAATCAATACAAGATAGTTGGAGGCATTTGATAAACAATTCAGCTAAATCATTGTGTGTGAACATGAGTTACAGGATGTTCAACTTTTATCCCAATTGACATGCAATAATCATTGAAAACTTAGGATGTAAATTCACCAACATTAGCAAGATGAATTGTTTTAATTGCATAATCTGAAATTAATCATTTAAATAAGCAATCTCGCAATCGGCAGGTTGCGAGTTGATAACACATGTGATTATTTTGTAGATGCATCTACCAAAATCATATATATCAAAACCATCCACATGGCGGATGAATGTGCCCATATTCATTTCAAAAATGCAAGACATTAAATCTCAACTTTAGCTAGTGAGTTTCTAAAAACCAATATTTATTGAAAACAAGCAACAAATGAGAATTCTTTAAATTAAAGAATCTTCTGGTTCTTTAATAGATGTCCTTAGGAATTTTCAATTAATTTTCGCATCATATACGATCCAGGATAGTCTAACTGGTAACGCCAAGTAGTAAATGCATTTGTATTAGTAAACTTCTGGTTTACTTTAACATGTGTTTCAATTGTACTAAATTGTAACAAATTGATAATTTTATTATCATTCCTTTTAATTTGTATCCACATATAAGTACTATTGTGACATTTACTATTGAAAATGTCTAAATCAATGTGAAGACTATAATACCACCAAGTCAATAACTATAATTTCCAAATAATTATATGCAGTATTCGCTTCAGGGAATATACCAAAATCTTCAAATGTCCAAAAATCTATTAACATCAAACTTTGAGAGTGGATCTTATTTTCTCTCTTGTAAGTTCTCATCAGTAATATTTTATCGCATAATTTTAGTTGAGAACTTATTCTAAATACTGTAGAGTTACACTCATAGTTTTTTTAAAAAAAACTGCAACTTTAGGTGCATCCAACCATAATAAGCTTTAGATAGAATTATCATATTCTATCGCTCATAAGTAGATCTTTCACAGTCAAATATTTTACTTTCAACCCTTTTATAGGGATGATGACAAAAGAATATCATAAAGATTATAAATTAATAACTCAATCCCCTTTTTTTATTCATATGAAATATAATATTTTCCTCATTCACAAACTCAATATGAGATTCATTACAAATAACTTTTAAAAGTAATGCATTAACCATCACAAATTTTGTGTTTTTTTAGATAATGATATATTAGCTCTTCTGGAGCTTTCAACTAATTTTGTATTATCAAATATTGGAATAATATTTGTTTGTTTCAGTACCAAATAAGATAAATATTTTCAATCTGTAATGATAGAATTCATTACTACATTTTCATATCATTCCTCAACGAATATTAACAGAAACAAAATATTTGGACATATGCCACATATGTGGCTAATAATATTTCATATCACATTGATAACATAAGTTATCTTTACCCTTTGAAAAGTTATCTTGAGAACTCTCATTGTTTTCTTATTTATTACTATGTTCCCACTTTTAATGGTCCATGAGTATATCTTTTATTTTCTTTGTGTTTACATTCACTTCGGGGAATGTAACAAATCTAGTAGGACAGACTTCTTAACGTCTCTATTGATTTTTTATTTCATAATCAACATCGTAAACATACGTGGATTTTAAATCAAAATCTATCCATTCATGTTGTCATGATTATTCTACAATTATAATAAATATGATATAATAAATAAAACATAGTAAAATATACCTGAAGATCTTTAACATCATCGTCATCACCTTGACTATTATCACGAGCATCCATTCTGAGATTGAATCTTTCAACATCCTAAAGATTGATTTGTAGGACGACTTCGAAAGATTTTGAAAAAATAGAGAATCATCGTGCTGATAATGTGTTATAAAATAAAGAGAGATGGGGAGAATAAAGAACAAAGAAAATATGAAAGCAACAAAGAATGTACTTTATTGATCAAAAGGGGTAATTACAATGCTTCATCAGAGTCTCTATTTATAGGCATAAGAAGTATAATAGAAGTAGAAATCTAATTCTAATAACTATTAAAATTTAAAGTACATTAAAACTACATCCACTTAATAAGATATTCATAACAAAAATATTATTTTATTAAATATATTTTTATATTTATTTTTCTTCTATGTCATGGTTAATAACTTCTTTATTTAGACAAAATAATAAGTATGTAATTGTATAATAAAAATATTTATTATATATCTATGTTAAATATATTTTATTTAAAAAAATATCAACTAATTATTTGATATATTTTTCTTATATATAATTTTTATAAATACTTATTTTTTACTTATATTATGGGTATGGTAAATTCTAATATTATAAAATAAAACAATTATTTCAAATATCATTATTTGTTTCACCTACATTATAGTATGGTAAATTATATTTAATAAAAATAATTTTATTTGAAATAATTACTTTATTTTATAATATTAGAATTTACCATACCGACAATGAGGTAAGAAATAAATACTTTAAATATAAAAATTATATATAAGAAAAATATATCAAAATAATTAGTTGATAAGTTTTAAAAAATAAAATATATTTATCATAATGATATATATAATTTTTTATTATATAATTACATACTTTTATTTTTTTATATATAAAAATTTCACATATAAAATTACATGGTGTTGTAACACCCCAAACCTGGCCTAGTCGTTATGGTCTAATCTGGCGATGTCACATGATAGTGCTTTTGAAATCGCAACGACGCTAAGACCTTTTCTCTGTTCGAACCACTCTTCATTATTTTATGTTAACTCCAAATCGTGTCATTTGTTTTCAAAACGTTATCCATTTTCACAACGTTATTTATTTACAAATCGTCATTCATTTCCCAAAACGTTATACTTTGCGGAAGCTTTTAAAACAGTTTGCCTTTGCGTAGTATTTTGATAAAACATTCATCTCTTTTTAAAACCCAAGTTTCTACTACCATTAGCAGTTATAAAACATAAAGCAGTGTAAAATCCAAATTTAAACCAAAAATTCGTAGAGGCCATTATTACAGAAAAATACCCACATAAACTTAAAAATCATGATTAAGTATCAAATAATATAGAAGGAGTTGTGTGGCCACCGCTGAGTCCTCCGCCGCACCAATCCACCTATGTCTAGGGATTACCCGTACAGATTAAATAGAAGGGTGTGTTTTCATAAACTCAGTGTTTAGCCCCCATACAAAACAAACAGTCAATATACAAATAATTACAGTCTGGGGCTAAGCCCTTTTTTAGTATCAGTATCAGTCCAGTTTGGGTCGTAGCCCATTTCAGTAACAGTATGCATTAGGGCCTTAGCCCATCACAGTACAGTAACGGTAACAAATATGCAATCAGAAAATCCTACCCAACCAGCCTCTACACTCCATCTCCGTCCAACCCTACACTCCATGTGGGGATATAATCAACCCACCCATCCCTACACTCCAAATAGTACCGAATGCGACACTAGACAGTAATTTGCAGCTGTGCTGCCAGTAAATTAGGCTCGAAGCCTTTTAGTACACTTCCTGCAATCAATATCAACCCATCCCCATGCAATACATCACACAGTTATGTCATGCCCAATCATAGTATATCACATATATACAGTACAATACAAACAACATGCTCAATATACAGTCATATCTATATATATATATATATATATATATATATATCAAGTATGGATATAACAGACATTCAGTTAGGGGTTTAGGTAATCTTACCGACCCTATAGCAGGTTCACAGTCGTCTCGGGCGACCCGTGCAACCTTAGCAATAAATTAGTGAAATGGGCTCACACGCCCATGTTGTCTGGCCGTGTGGGCCCACGCCTGTGTGGCCCCCATAGCCCAATTTGGCCTTGGCCGTGTGGATCACACGGCTTGGCCCAACATCCCGCACGCCCGTGTGATTCACCCTTGTGGGCCCACATGCCCGTGTGGCCCACACAACCCAATTGGTCGAGCCCGTGTCTAGTACAAGGCCTCACCGGCCATTACACGGCCATGTCACGCGCCCTGTCATGCGCGCATGGCCTGGTTCATCGATCACATGGCCATGTCCCCTTACACGGCCTACCACACAGGCTACCTAATAAACCATAATTTACACATATTTTAACCCCATGCTTAGCTTATTTTTAGATGATTTTTGATTAGATTTGATGAATTCGATGCTCCTAATCCTTTAATTTCATGTTTTACACTCAGGAGAGCTTAGGGAGTCGAAAAAGACAAGAAACGAGCCAAAAAGGGACAAAATGGGCCTACCACAAAAATCAACACGGCCTAGACCTTCTCACACGGGCAGACCATACGGCCGTGTGTGACGATCAGAATTGAGCACGACCCAAGCCATCACGCACGGGCGTGTGTCACACGGGCATGTCCCTGCCGAAACCAGGTTTAATTCTATTCAGAAAAGAAAGACGTTCCAAAGCCTATATAAACACCCTAGGGGGCAACCTAAAAGAGGACGCCGAGTAGAAGGCAGAAAATACTCGAAGACAGCCGTCGGGAACAGCTTAGGAGAAGGATCTCCATCAAGACTAAAGATCTCCTATTAATTTCTTTAGAAGTTTTTGGGTTTTCTTATGTTTTGTTGTTTTCCCTATTTTAAGATGTTTCCCTCTATCGTTATGAACTAAATCCCTTAAATACCTAAGGGGATGAAACCTAAGACGAATCTTATTATTATTTGATTTATAAGATAAATACTTGTTCTTATTCTTAATTGTGAGTTCTTATTCTTGTTTTGATAATTCAGGTTATTGATTCAAGTCGAATGTGCTTATTCAGAGGAGCAAAAGTCCCTATTTAAGAGAAGATCAACACAATTAAGCGGAGTTTATTGCAACCCTAGAAATAGGGCGACGAAAATTTTCCGGATTAGAGTCAAATCTAATAAGGGAATCCATAGATTGAGTTAATGCGATAATAGGGGTTTTAATTAGAAAGTGATTTCAATTAATCAACCTAGAGTCAGTTGTTTTTAGTCTTGAAAGAGATATTAACATAAATCAGAGATTTCTATCGATTAAGTCAAGTGAATAAATCATATGAATTAAAAGTAATAAGTGAAGTCTAGGTGGATTCTTCCTTGGGTATTGTCTTTATCATATAAGTTGTTTAAAAGTATTTTCCTAATTCTTTCTTTGTCGTGTTTTTAATTAAGTTTTAGTTAAAAAGAAACCACTCCAATTCTTAGGCTAAATAATAGAAAGATAGTAATTAGTAGTACTCTTGGTCATTGTGGATACGATATTACCGGTCTTACCATAACTATACTATAAATGATAGGTGCGCTTGCCTTTATTGTGATCATAGTTAGTTTTAGACACATCAAGTTATTGGCGCCGTTGTTGGGGACTAAGATATTAGGAACACTAAATTTTTATTACTTTAGCCATTCTTATTTTTATTTGCAATTTATTTTTATTTTTTGTTTTTAGTTTACTAACTTTTCCTTTTCTTTGCTTCTGGCAGGAACTTTTAGTTCATGACTAGAAGGAACCCATCAGGACCATTACTTTTTTACACTGAGATTGAAAGTACAGCTCACAGAAACTGAAGAGAAATAAGGCGAAGCCTACAATACATAGAAGAAGAGCAAGAAGACGAAACCAACACTACCGAAGAGATGGCTGATAATAATCCGCTACCTCCAGTGGTTGCCGCAAATCCGGTGAATCAAAATCCTGCTCCTCGTACTATGTATGATTATGCTAAACCTAATTTAATAGGAACCGAATCAAGTATTGTTAGACCTGCTATTGCTGCAAATAATTTTGAACTGAAACCTAACACTATTCAAATGATTCAGCAATTTGTCCAATTTGATGGTTTGCAGGATGAGAACCCAAACAATCACTTGGCAAATTTTCTGGAAATTTGCGATACTTTCAAAATTAATGGCATTTCTGATGATGCCATTCGGCTTCGGTTGTTTCCCTTTTCGTTGAGGAACAAGGCTAAACAGTGGTTGAACTCGTTACCACGAGGATCAATCAATACATGGGACCAAATGACTGAAAATTTTTTACTTAAATATTTTTCGCCGGCTAAAACGGCTAAGTTGAGGAATGATATCTCTTCTTTTGTGTAGATGGATTTAGAGACACTTTACGATGCATGGGAGAAATATAAGGATTTACTAAGAAGGTGCCCTCACCATGGGTTACCTTTGTGGCCACAGGTTCAAACCTTTTACAATGGTGTGAACCCCTCAACGCAGTTGATTGATTCAGCCGCCGGTGGAACCCTAAATAAGGAGACTCCTGAAGTGGCTTATGAGTTTATAGAGGAGATGGCACTGAATAACTATCAGTGCCAAGTTATGAGGACAAAGCCAACAAAAGCCACCAGTGATTTCAACCTCGACGAAGTGACCATGCTATTAAACCAAGTTGAACTGTTAAATAAAAAGCTTGATGGTTTGTGTGGTTCATCGCAGGTATATCCAGTGATGCAGTGCGATACAAATGGAGGAGGGACGAACAATACAGAATACCCACCCTACAACCCTGGCATAGAAAATGAACAGATGAACTATATAGGTAACAATTCTAGACCTCAAAATAACCCTTATAATAACACTTACAATCCAGGTGGGGGGAACCACCCAAACTTTTCATGGGGTGGCCAAGGAAATCAAAGACAACAACCCCCTCCAGGCTTTCAACAGCAACCCTACCCATAAGAGAAAAAGCCAAACCTTGAGGAGATGCTAACAAAATTTGTCACGGTGTCAGAAACCCGTTCCCAAAATACCAAAACAGCACTCAAAAATCAGCAAGCATCGATTCAAGGGCTCAAGAACCAATTAGGACAACTTGCTAAGCTCATATCTGAATGACCACAAGGCAGCTTGCCAAGCAACACTGAAACTAACCCAAAGGAGCAACTTCATGCCATTACTGCTCACGATAGTGAAGGGTTAGATGAACCAAAATTGAGGCAAGAGAATGTTGTAGAAGAAGGTAAGGTTGAGATAAGCCATGATAAACCAAAACTGGTAAGTATAGAATACCAAACTCGTGTGCCATATCCCAATGCGACAAAGAAAGACCACACAGATGAACAATTCGGTAAATTTCTTAAACTTTTAAAAAAATTACATATTAACTTACCTTTTATTGAAGCTCTTTCGCAGATGCCCAATTCAAAAAAATTTTTAAAAGAGCTTTTAACAAACAAACAAAAAGTTAGACGATGCGTTGCATGTGGAGCTAAATGCAGTGTGCTCAGCAATCTTACAAAATAGACTACCAAAAAAGTTAAAAGATCCAGGGAGTTTTACGATTCCTTGCTTAATTGGTGGTTTATCTATTAATAATGCTTTAGCAGATTTAGGGGCAAACATAAATGTTATGCCTTATAAAATGTTTAAACAGCTAGGTCTTGGGAAACCCAAACAAACTAGGATGAGCATTCAATTGGCTGATAAAACTATTAGAGTTCCTAAGGGCATAATCGAAGATGTACTAGTAAAAATTGATAAATTCATATTCCTAGTAGACTTTGTTGTTTTAGACATGGATGAGGACAATAATGTTACTTTAATTTTTGGAAGACCCTGTTTAGCAACTGCTAAAACTAAAATTGATGTTGGTACAGGTGAACTCACACTTCGTGTAGGTAACGAAATGATCACTCTTCAGGCTCTTGACTCCGCTAGGACATCGAGTAATAAAGGTGAGAACATAAATTCTATTAATAACCATTTGGTTCAACCCTATTTTCAGGAAGCATCACGAAATTACACAACTGAGCCATATCCTAGACCTTGTGCCAACAAAGAAATAACTCATGAAGAGCGAAGACTTCAGCTCGATGAACTAGACGAGTGGAAGACACATGTTAAGGAGAAACCAAGAACACACGAAGCAAAACCGAGGCAACTCCAAAACAAACTTAAAGATGAAGCAAACTACTTCAAGGTTGGAGACCGAGTTCTAATGGATAATATAGATCCCCGTGTTGCCACTTCTGAACCTAATGGAATAACTCCTTTCACGGTACTTAATACTTTCCCATACGGTACAGTCGAGGTAACTCATTCTCAAGTTGGCACCTTCAAGGTAAATCGTACTCGTCTAAAACCTTATTTTAATACAATTGATAGCAAGAATGAGGAGTTTCACCTCCTCAAACAACCATGATTATGCGAATGAAAGGTAAGTCTAGCTTAAGACTTTAAACGAGCGCTTCTCGGGAGGCAACCCGATCACTAACCCCATTACCCATTAATTTTCATATTTTCGATTTTTAGCACCTAACTAAAAACTAACCAAATTAATAAAGTGCAGGTTTCCCTACCACACGGCCTTACACACGGGCGTGGTCGTGGCCGTGTGGACACCACGAATACGCACATCAGCATGGTAGAGACTGTACGAACCAAGGACGACAATTTCCCCCAAACACGGGCTGCGATAAAATGCCATGGTCGTGGTCGGCACTGAGAAAGTAACACGGGTGTGTGACACGCCCGTGTCCCTAGGCTGTGGTCGACACTAATTAAGCAACATGGGCATGGAAACCTCTACACAGGTGTGGGAGAAACGAACGAGGCACCACACGGCCATGCGATACGGCCGTGGACTTAACACGCTAAGGGCACACGGGTGTGGGCAACAACCAGGTGCCCTGATTTCTATTTAAACCCCTTTATTCTCACTTTCTTCCCCAATTCTTCTTCTCCTAAACCCTAGCCACCACACCCCCTTCTTTTTCCATTATCTTTATCCCTTCATTTTCCTTTCACCCTTTCCCTCATTCTTTCTTTACACCACCACCACACCAACCACCATCCTTGCCACCGTACACAAGGAATAATACTAAATGCAAGACCAAGACCACCATCCCCATGTCAAAAAAGTGAAAGGATCCTAGCTCAGTCTCCCAGTGCGCGACTACTCTACATAAGTTCATGCCGACCGCTTCATTTACTCGACAAGACAAGGACCTTTGAGTCCATTTATTTTTTATTTTTCTTTTATTTTCATTTTTAAATTCTTTTCCTTTATCTTTCTTGTCTTTAATTTATATTAGTATATTTTGATTTCTTTTTATCTCTGGCTATTTTTTATTAAGGAACAACCACACCACCACCGGAGTATCTACCTCCTTTGCCCGAATTTCTTAGGTTTCTTTTCATTGACTCCATCTAAAATTTAGGAAGTTTCACTTCTCTCCCCATCTTATGATTTTCTTATTATATTATATATCTTTGTACATTGAGAACAATGTACATCTTAAGTGTGGGGAGATCAATTACAGTATTATTAAAAAATTCCTGAATTATGTCCTGTTTTTGAGTAATTTTCTCATATTACTATTAGAATGAAACTTCTATTGATTTATGATTTTTGTTGATATGTTTTGGATTAAGTCATAGATAATTGTGCATTGATGGTTTACACTTTAAGACATTAGAGAATCAAGCATGATAAGTCTATTTTCCGTAATTAAAATTTTTTAGATTGTTTCCCTAATCTTAAATATTACTTTGAAGTTTGAAATTTGCAAGCTTGACATCAAAAATCATAATATTTGTGAGATTTTGAGCCTTTAAGAGCATATATTTTTGCTCACTTTATTATGAGTGTGTCAACATTGATTTGTTATTCTAGAACTTGCTTTGATTATGCATGTCGAGACCACACCTTGATTTGATATATTGAGATGATAAAGGCACCTAGGTTTTAACCCACTTATTCCACCAAAAAGCCTACCTTCATAATTAACCCTTAGTGAACCCTTTTTAGCCTAATAATGAAACACCCCAAACCCGGCCCACCAGCTTTGACCAGATTTGGTATGTTCCTTAAGTAAACCGGTTTCAAATTCTTTAGTTCCTTTGGAAAAACTTAAGCGATTTTAAGAAATATATTGTTTTGGGTTGGGCTTGAGTTGGAAACCAATTTATCTTATATTGAAATCCATTTAATTAAGGTGACAAAACAATTAGGGTTTATTTTTCAAAAAAAATAAATTTACTCAAACTTTAATTGATAATAATTCGCAAACATAAAAAAATAAAGAAATAAAACTATGGCCTTATTACATCAAGTAAAAACCCAAAATAAAATTCTTAAGTACTTAAATAAAATAAAATGTCCATATTGAATAAAACTCAACTGAGCATGGCCACCACAAGTTCTGCCGTCCCGGTCCATCACTGTTCATCACCTGAAAAATGTTCCCACAACGGGGTGAGTCAACAGACTCAATGTGTACACAACACTAAAATTTAATAGATCAGGCATACCATAACGTATCACATGCACATTCATATACAGATAAAATAATGATGCAACCCATACCCAAACCTAGATGCCATCCGCTACACATCCCCGTACCAACCTGCACACCGTGGGGACTACTAAGTCAACCCTCCTTCCGCTACACACCATCGAAGGCAGTCGCTGCAGTCGACGTGCTCATCGCCCATATAAATTCGTGGCATAGCCACCAGATAATTGTGTCAGAGACACCACATTCAGATAATGTAACCGAAGTTACCACATTCAGATAATGTAACCGAAGTTACCACATTCAGATAATGTGACCGAAGCCACCACATTCAGATAGTGAGACCGAAGTCATCACATTCACTTCCCCTTTCTCATATAACCCGAATGCCCCATATATATTTTATATCATGCATATCACACTTAAATTCACATTCATGTCACTTTTCACATGTTAAAATATAACATATTTCGTAATCCTAGCAGGAGTAGGAAATGTACCTGAGTACTTTGTACCACGTTAGGGTACTTAGCCATATTTACATTCTTAAACATACATATATTACATATTGCCATATAACGTATTAAAAGATAGTGTGGGGTACACACCTGATTTGCTTAACGAAATCCTTGAAATCCCAAAAAATCAATCTACTGCTTTAGATCCGTTAACTCCTATATTCGGCCAATCATTTAAACATATTAATAAACCTTTTTGGCCACAAATCCAAATCCTAGTAGGATTTATACACTTAAAACTTACCTTAAGGATCTTAAATCCCGAAATTATCCCTTGGTTGTAGCTTCTGTCGAAATTCCTAAACCACATGTTAGATCCGATTTCATCCTTAAACATGATAAATAATTCTAGGCCGAATGTACATATGACTTACCTTGAGTCTTTTAAATCCCGAAATTCTCCTCCTTGTAGTCGACCTAGACAAATCCCGAAAGGCCCTTCAAAGTTTCGGCCATGGAATCCTAGAGGAGTTAGATTCCTATATTTTGGCTTAAAGAAGAGAATAATTGATAACCATAAAATTCTTACCTTTATGGGTGAAATCGGCAACACCCTTCTGTCATGACAAAGATTCGGCTTTTGAAAGTAAACTATGAGAAGAGAAGGGATATGATCTTAAAGAAAATCGGCAAGGGGAACTAAAAGTGAAGAGGAATTCGGCTAGACAAAAGAAAAAGAGGAGAGAAGAGAGGCTAGGGAATTCGGCAGAGAAAGAGGAGGAAGAAAATTGATGAGTAGCCCTCTTTCCTTCCTTTTATAGCCAAAATTACTACTCAGAATCCCTTACTTGGCCACCACTCTTCTTTATCTGATAACTTTATCCTTTGAATTAATAATAATAATCCTTCTATTATCTCTTCTTTTATCCATTAAAAATAGAAGGAATTAATCCACAATTATCTCTTGAAAATAATCTAAATAAAATCCATTATTTATCCCCTAATTAGCCGAATTTAAAAGAGAATGAAACTCCTCTTTTGCAAGCCTTGTGCCGTCCACCTCTGGGCTTCTAGAAGCAAAAATAAAACTTCTTTTATTTGCTTCCCATGTGACTCGAACTCAGGCCCAACACCCTTACATGTGGCGCCATTTCCAGAGGCCCTAAGTGGCATCTCCAGGCCACTTTTCCAAGCCTGCTTGTGTGTCAAATTTCACATACTTTTTCTATTAAGGCCACCTTGCCTTAGTTTCCTCTTTTAAACTTTAAAACTCGACATTTCTAAGTCATTTCTAAGTTTCCAAAAATTTTCGTTGGGCTCTTTAAACTTGACATTTCCTTACATTTCCAAGCTTCCAGAAATGTTTACTTTCCTCTTTTGAATCATTTCCAAATCATTTCCTAGTTTCCAAAAATGTTCACTTTCCATTTTTTGAATCATTTCCAAATCATTTCCTAGTTTCCAAAAATGTTCACTTTCCATTTTTGAACTTAACATTTCCATACATTTTCAGGTTTCCAAAATGTTCATTTCTACATCTTTTCCATACATTTCCAGGTTTCCAAAAATATTCAAAATTTATTCATAATACTTAAGACATGTCAGTTCGTACAATTAAACCGAAAATGCATAGGCCCTTTTCAGGATGTTACAAATAACCCATTTCTTGATTTACCCGTAAAATTAACCCAAAACTCACTTTTTTTATTCATTAAGAATTTCCCTTATTGTATTAACTCCTTTTTGTCGAGATTTGATTTGAGCAGTTGCCTAGCTATGTTCTTTATTTCAGACTTGTTCTTATTCTTCAATTTTAGTTTTATGAGCTTAAATGGTTAATTTCACATATTTAGAAGAAGCCCATGTTATTAGTTTTCAGTCAATGTAATTATTCAGTATTAGTTACTTTTCTAGTTAGGTAAATGGTAAATTCGATCTCGATTCTAACCCTCTAATTCAACCTTTATACACTCCTTTAAACCAAGCTCCATTACAACCCTTTAAAGACCTTTTGATTTGTGTATCATCTCATTTTATAGTGGTGGAGATTTGATTTTCATGCAAGCCTATGGGAATAACTTTTCATGCTTGACTTATGAGTGCTTTATTTGAACCTTAAACCCTTCGAGTGATTTGAGTGAATCTTTAGTGAAGATGTAAATTCTTGTCAGTTTTGGATCAAAGGTAATTATTTAGATAAGGGGAAACACATATGTTTTTGTGCTATAAAAATTTATGACTTAGATTGTTTGAATCTTTAGGACTCTTTTAATTAAATTATCAATGTATGAATTATCTATGAATTATGATGAAACATTATTGATGAGAATTATAAATTGAAGAAGTTAATTTTAATTGTGAGTTGAGGATTTTGCTTGAGGACAAGCAAAGGTTTAAGTGTGGGGATATTTGATAAACCATAATTTACACATATTTTAACCCTATGCTTAGCTTATTTTTGGATGATTTTTCATTAGATTTGATGAATTCGATGCTCTTAATCCTTTAATTTCATGTTTTACACTCAGGAGAGCTTAGAGAGTCGAAAAAGACGAGAAATGGGCCAGAAAGGGACAAAATGAGCCTACCTCAGAAATCAACACGGCTTGGACCTTCTCACACGGGCAGACGACACGGCCGTGTGTGACGAGCAAAATTGAGCACGACCCAAGCCATCATACACGGACGTGTCACACGGGCATGTCCCTGCCGAAACCAGGTTCAATCCTATTTGAAAAAAGTTACTTGCGGGCCAAGAAAGGCGTTCCAAAGCCTATATAAACACCCTAGGGGGCAACCTAAAAGAGGACGCCGAGTAGAAGGTAGAAAATACTCGAAGACAGCCGTCGGGAACAGCTTAGGAGAAGGATTTCCATCAAGACTGAAGATCTCTTATTAATTTCTTTAGAAGTTTTTGGGTTTTCTTATGTTTTGTTGTTTTCCCTACTTTAAGATGTTTCCCTCTATCGTTATGAACTAAATCCCTTAAATACCAAAGGGGATGAAACCTAAAACAAATCTTATTATTATTTGATTTATAAGATAAATACTTGTTCTTATTCTTAATTGTGAGTTCTTATTCTTGTTTTGATAATTCAGGTTATTGATTCAGGTCGAATGTGCTTATTCAGAGGAGCAAAAGTCCCTGTTTAAGAGAAGATCAACACAATTAAGCGGAGTTGATTGCAACCCTAGAAATACGGCGACGAAAATCTGTCGAATTAGAGTCAAATCTAATAAGGGAATCCATAAATAGAGTTAAGGCGACAATAGGGGTTTTAATTAGAAAGAGATTTCAATTAATCAACCTAGAGTCAGTTGTTTTTAGTCTTGAAAGATATATTTACATAAGTCAGGGATTTCTACGGATTAAGTCAAGTGAATAAATCATATGAATCAAAAGTAATAAGTGAAGTCTAGGTAGATTTTTCCTTGGGTATTGTCTTTTTCATATAAGTTGTTTAAAAGTATTTTCCTAATTCTTTCTTTGTCGTGTTTTTGATTAAGTTTTAGTTTAAAAAGAAACCACTCCAATTCTTAGGCTACATAATAGAAAGATAATAATTACTAGTACTATTGGTCCTTGTGGATACGATATTACCGGTCTTACCATAACTATACTATATATGATAGGTGGGCTTGCCTTTATTGTGATCATAGTTAGTTTTAGACACATCATTACCACACGCCCGTGTGGTGTTGACAGTATGCTTTTTCGGCTTTTCGCCGAGAACTCATTTTCAGTGATGTGGTTACACACCTGTAGTGTTTTCAGTACCTAAGCCCTCCTGAGCACTTCAATATCTACAATTGACCAATCCAACACCACAACCAATCTTTCTTTACAATAAAACAACAAATCCCAAAACCAACGGACTTTTCTAACGAGTAATGAACACTTACTGCAAGGTTTCCAACCGACTTACTAAGAAATGGTATGAAGGGAGCCTTAATCCACACGATATGCTGCTGCCAGAACCCCATAGTTAGTTTACCAAAAATTATTCAATCAAAACAATATCAACAACTTACCACTTACCGCATGAGTGGCTAACGTTTGCACAAAAGAGAAGAACGAAACGCACTCAAGAGCGAAAAGGGAGAAATAAGGGAAACCAAAAAAGAAAAATGAGAAGAGAGGATAATGAAAGGCAGAGTTTCGGCAGTGGGTAGAGATGAAGAACAAAAAGGTATGTAAAAGAAAAGATGAAGCAAGGGAGGGAGAGAGCAAAACGTCAGAAACTTTGAGGAAATTTGGGAAAAAAAACTTATCACTCAATCCCTCAAAATTTTCCTAAAACCGTGCAACCACTCCCACTATCCAAATCCCTTAATTTTCTCTCCACACTTCCCACTACACATCTATCACTTCTGCATCTCAGTTGAGTTCAAACACTACACGTCACCACTTAGCAAAAATAATACTCCAGCGACAGCTCGAACTGAAGACCTCTAGCATAATAATACTCCACTTATCCACCAGACTAGCAGGCCCATTCTAACATGTTTTAACAACAAAAATTTGCCCAAGCTAAAGCTTGCACTTGGGACCTCTCAGACACTTCCCAAAACATTTAACCACTGAAGCAAACACAAATTTATGTCACAAACATACGAAAACAAATATTCGAGATATTTGGGGCGTTGCATATATTTGAAATAATTATTTAATTTTATAATATTAAAATTTACTATATTCATAAATGTAGGTGAAAAAAATATTTAACATATAAAAATTATATAAAAATACTAAAATAAAGAAATTATTACATATTTATTATTTCGTAAGTTGTTAACTACAAATATGAATTAAAAACCAAAATTAAGATTGTGAGTGGATTTGATGTTATAATAAAAGGAAACAATTTATGTATGACACATTTAAATTAATCATTTGCCTATATTAAAACATAAATTTAAGGATTTAAATTCAGATTATATAGATACCTAAATTTATTAAATATCATAAGTGGAATTTTCATCGATCTCTTTGTAAGTTGCAGGAATACTATTTTTTTTATAAAAAATATAACATCTTTATATTGTAGTATTTAAAGATATTATAGTAATATTCAAATAATATTTTTAAAGTAAATTATGATATAATATTTCTATATAAAATATATTATTTTACTTTAATATTCATGCACACAGTAGTATTTAAAAATATTATTTGAAGACATTATATAAATATATATATAATATCTAAAATTCACATGTAGTATTTATTAATTTTATTTATCAAATTTCTTACTATAATTTATATAATCTAAATAATATAAACTTAATAGCATTTCGTGTAATTTTAAGTTACAATTCAGATATATGTCCATAATTTGTGCTGCAAATTTATGACTTCAATGCAGATAAATCATTTCACAATTCAGACCTATTTTAATATTTAAACTAAAAACAGTAATTGATAAGAAATGTGAATAATAAAATGAATATAAACACCACAATCAAATTAATAAAAATCATTTATTAATTTTATACAACAAGAAATATGCTAATTAATTTATATATTACAATTAAACAAAATCCATTCGTTTACCGCTTACATTTGAAGTAAATGATATGCAAAATATAATTTTAAAATGCTTTTTATGAATTTAAATATTTTTACCTGAATTTCATGTGTCTATATTCAATTTTAATTATAATTTTAATTATTAAGAAAATTTTAAAATAATCTGAAATAAGTAATTTACTTTCATATTTCACTTTCTGAATAAATTCCTTAATAAAAATATATTCAATTATAAATTAAACCTTAATATGTAATTAACCATGCATATTGTATTTTCCTTATCTTAAAAAAGTTAACAGTATCCAACTTTCCTATAACCATCTACTATAATTTGATTTTATTCGCTATCTCTTTCAATAAAATAATGAATATTCAAATTTATGTCAAATTAATTAATATTTGGTAACTAGTATTGTAAATCAAATTATTATAGTAATTTTGGGTATCACTTTATGTAACAGTCCGATTTAGGGGCTAATCGGAACAGTAATTTCGGAACCACTAATTCGAGGTCAGAGAAAATTATTTTTAATATTATTTTATGAGTTATAATATGATTATATGAGTGTATGAAAATTTTGTTGCATTAATTTTAATGATTTCATGCTTAATTTTGAAAAAGGACTAAATCACATAAAGCGCGAAAGTTTTATGTTACAAGTTAAAAGTGCCAAATAGCTATAGAATATTAAATTGGAGAACTCTAATGTGCAATTAGACCTTTAAAGATGCATAGGTCGGCCATAGGAGACAAGAAGTGAGAAATTTGGTCAAAGTAGGTGAGTATTTGGTGACTTAATTGATTTTAATCATAAAATAAAGAAAAGCTCTCATCTTTCCCATTTCTCTTCTTCTCTCCACCGAAAATACCAGCAAAATAAGGGGTTTGAGAGCTCAAAATTTTCAGCCAAGCTTTTTTCCTTGCAACTAAGTGTTTTGATGGCCATTTTAATGATTTTTGTGTTTTTGGGACTATTGTATCATCATCTAGCTAATGAGGGGACTATTTTGTAAAATGGTTAAGAGTCTAGGGTTTTACCATGTGAGCATTCATGTTGTTTGCTGAACTTTTATGAAAGAAAATGAACTTTGGGTGTTAAATGCACAACTTTTGTGAAAGGTGTTTCCATGAAAACAACTAAAAAGACCGTTTTGTAAAGGTTATAAAATAGGTGGTAAATGTGTGTAATAATTGAAATCTTGAGTTGCTAAAAGAGGGAATATGAAACAGCTAGACTCGGGTGCGTGAAAAAAGAACACATTTCATTTTACGAGCCTAGAGGCAAAATCATAAATTTTGCAAAAATTAGGGGCAAAATCATAATTTTTACCAAAGTATAATTTATGAGTTATTTTAGTCAATGTGATCATTAAATAAGCGAAATTGTCATATAGATCAAGAAACACGAAGTCCAAACCGAAATCGAGGAAAGGACAAAATTGTGGACTAAATCAAACAACTATACATATTTTAGTATCGATGTAAGTTTGTGTGTAATAACTCAACATTAGGTTATTATGCATTGATATGCTTGAGATTACATGAAATGTATATTGTTTCTATGAAATTGATTAATGATGTTCAGTGAGAGTATGATGAAAGTTTATGATGTGAAAGTCCCGGTTGACCTTCAGAATAGAAAGGATACCATTGTCAAGATATGAAACTCATAAGGTCCCGTATAAGACCATGTCTAGGACATGGCTTCGACACTGAATTGAGATCCCGTATAAGACCATATCTGGGATATGGCATCGGCATCGAAGAGAGACTCCGTGTAAGATCATGTCTGGGACATGGCATCGATATACGATCTCGTATAAGACCATATCTGGGATATGGCATCGACATCGATATAAGATCCCGGATAAGACCATATCTGGGATATGGCATCGACATCGACATGTGATCTCATGTAAGACCATATCTGGGATATGGCATTGGCATCTTATTATGTGTATGACAAGTTTGGGTATCCTTCGTTATTCCAAGTGGTTCAATGGGGTAAAGAGCTAAAATTTATGTTCAAGATGGTAAAAGTGCTAAAGTTATGTAATGAAGTGATACAGGTGCATGTGAGTATCTTACGAGAAATGTGTCCTATATGTGATATGTGATTGGTAAGAGTAAGCATAGGTAAGTTATGTCAATGTGCTTGAGAACTTGTGTATTATTTAATGTAATGGATGGACGTTATTGTGAACCTTTATGTTGCTATTTATTTCACGCAAACTTACTAATCTTTATGCTTACTCTCTCTCTTTTCCCTTTTCCTTATAGTATCACCAAACAAGCTCGAGGATCGTAGGAAGTCGGAGCTCGGTTCACACTATCAAACTATTCTTTTGGGTACAGTGAAGTTTAATTATTTTGAGTATGGCATGTATAGGATTTGGTCATTTTGTGATATGTCATATTGGTTAGCCAAAGTGTTGGCTATTAAAGTTAATTATTCATTTTGTAATGGTCATTAAATTCGGCCAAAACTAGCCAAGTTATATTTATAAATGATGATGTTTTCATGAAGGTGTAAATTGTATGGTTAAGAAATTTGGCATATTATTGCATGGATGAGTAGGTTATTGACGTGGTTATGGTGGTGCAAGTAAGGGTGGCATAAGGGCTTGGTAAATAGCCTTTTGTTTGTCACACGGGTAGACACACGAGCGTGTGTCTAGGCCTAGTGTGACACATGGTCAGCCCCATAGGCGTGTAGCTAGGCTGTGTGTTCCCTGCACCTTAAGTTGGCAAAACAAAATGCCCAGTAGTAACCACACAAGCTGAGACACGGCTGTGTGTCTCATCCGTGTGAATGACACGGCCCTAGGACATAGGCATCTGTTCAGGCCGTGTGAGGTCAGAACCTAAAATTAGGAATTTAATTTGACACAAGGTCTAATGACACGGGCGTGTGCCTTGGCTGTGTGACCTTATTGGATTGATAACGTCATAAACAGAATGTCAAGGTTTTTACACACGGGTAAAGACACTGGCGTGTCTAGGCCGTGTGAGGGACACGGGCTATGGTCACAAGCGTGTGTCTGGCTGTATAGAAACCCATGTAGGTTCGTAGTGAAAATAAAATCCACACCGACTACGGACATGGGCGTGTGTGATCACACGGCCTGCCCACGCGGGCGTGTTCCCTTTACACGGGCGTGTGGCCCTATTTTGTGTAAAAAATTTCTAAGTGTTAAAAATTTTTGGTTCAGTCCCGAACCACTATGTAAGTATGTTTAAGGTCTCGTAGACCTATAAGAGGGAAGTTATGATTTCAAATGAAAAGTGTTAAGTTGAAATGAAATTTTATGGCCCGATGTTATATGTTTGAGTAAGTTAAGTCCGGTAATGCCTCGTACTCGGTTTCGGTGTTGAATACGGATAAGGGGTATTACATTTAGTGGTATCAGAGCTACGCTTTAGACGATTCTCGGACTAGCATAGCGTATGCATGAGTTTAGCCATACATGCCATACGTATGAGTATTTACATAATGATAGTGTGACGACTCTTGACGATTTAAATTATGTTTGCATATAGTAAATGGATCCCAACCGAGCTGCTGCTGATGATACTGCTAGTAATACGCTAGCTCCCGCGCAAGGGACCGCGCCAGTAGAAAGTAGAACCGAGACTTTGTGTCAGTGGGAGGTGGCTCGGGAAGCCTTTCTCCATATGATGAGTAATTGGTATAATGAGTTTATTCGAGCAAATCCTAATGCTCAACCCCCTCCACCCCCACCTATTCCTCAGCCTACCCCTGTAGCTCCCCAGGTGGTAGAGGTAGTAAGAAGGGAAAAGCCCCTTGTTGATAGAATCCAGAAACAAAGAGCTAAGGAATTCGAGCTAATAAAGATGATGATCCAGAAAGAGCAAAATTCTGGCTTGAAAATACCATCAGGGTGTTCAATGAATTGTCTTGTACACCCAAAAAGTGTATGAAATGTGTGGTATCTCTCTTGAGAGATACGGTATGAAATGTGTGGTATTTCTCTTGAGAGATACGGCCTATCAGTGGTGGAACACCCTTGTGTCAGTTGTACCAAGGGAGAAAGTTAATTGGAAATTTTTTCAAGAAGAGTTCCGGAAGAAGTACATTAGCCAAAGATTTATTGATCAGAAGAGAAAGGAATCCCTCGAGCTAAAGCAAGGTCGAATGATAGTAACCGAGTATGAGCGTGAGTTCGTAAGGCTCAGTAAATACGCTCGAGAGTGTGTATCCACTGAAGCCATTATGTGCAAAAGGTTTGAGGACGGGTTAAATGAGGATATTCGATTGTATGTTGGTGTATTAGAATTAAAGGAATTTGTTGTGTTAGTAGACAGAGCTTGTAAGGCTGATAAGTTGGCCAAAGAGAAAAGAAAAGCTAAAATTGAGTCTCGTGACTCGAGGAAGAGACAACTGAGTAAATCTTTCCAATCCTCATCCAAGAGGTCAAGAGATTTCACTACTCGATCAGCCACTTCAGCTGGGTTTTCAAATAGAAGCAAGGGTAAACAGTACTCAGGGTTTAAAGTTAAAACCACTTTGGTTGCTAGTGTTGGCAATGCTCGACCAAGTGGACTGGAATCCCTAGATCATTTTATTAGATATTTCCAAGAGGTGGGTGAGAAAGAGAAATCTCAAACTGCATGTAACAGCCGATTTAGGGCTGAGTCGGAATAGTGGTTGTGAGACCACAAATCTGAAGTATAAATATCTATTTTATGATTTTTATGAGGTCTATGGTATGCTTGCATGATTGTGTGAAAATTTAATGAAGAAATTTTATAATTTAGTGGTCAATTTGTCCATTAGGACTAAATTGTAAAGATTGAAAAATATGAGTTTCTAGATGATTAGCATTAGAGAAATTATTAGAAGTTCTTATTTGGCAATTAGACAATTATATGTCAAGATGGACAAAAATAGACATGGGAAGGAAAAATCTCAAGGAAGGGGCCTTAAGGGCATTTTTGTCATTTGGTTAATAAAAGAATTAAAAGGGAAAATAAGCTGAAAACCTTGTCCGTCTTCATCCTCCATAGCCAAAAATCACGAGGACTCCATAGCTAGGGTTTCTTCACTTTTCAAGTTTGATTGTAAGTACCTCCTAGACCCGTTTTTACTGTTCTTCGTATTTTTGAGATCCTCGTAGCTCGATTTAGCTATTTCTAGCTATATTTTGAGCTAGGGTTCATGTTCAAAAATTTACCCGTGTATGACATGCATGTATTTTGATTATTTATGGAGGTATATGAAAGTTTGATGTATGATAAACATCTTTTTCTAAGAGATTTTCATGAGAAACTCATAAAAAGGACTAATTTGTAAAAGTTATGAAAATGGTCATTCATGAGTGAATTAGTGGAAATTGGGGGCTGTTGTAGTTATGGAAATGATTCGGCTAGGCTTAAAATGCAAGAAAATTTAATGAAAATCATTTTACGAGCTAGGGGCAAAAGTGTAATTATTGAAAATTTAGGGGCAAAATTGTAATTTTTCCAAAGTATGATTCCTGGTTTAATTTAGTCAATGTGAGTATTAAACAAGTGAAATTGTTATTATAAATCAAGAAACACAAAGCCCGGGCCAAAACCGAGGCAAGGACAAAGTCGTGGACTAAATTGAACAATTCCACATATAATTTAGTACCGAGGTAAGTTTGTGTGAAATTAAAGTTACATAATGCTTTTATATTTTTAATTGTTTGGTATTATGAGAAATGAATATTACTTCTATGAAATCGATTATTGATGCCTCGATGAGAGTATAATGAAATATGTTAAGTTGAAATCCCGGTAGAGCATTAGGAATAAGAAGGATGCCATTGTCACGACATGAGACAAAGAAGGTCCCGTATAAGACCATGTTTGGGACATGGCATCGACACCAAATAAAGGAGGTCCCGTATAAGACCATGTCTAGGACATGGCATCAGCACCAAATAAAGGAGGTCCCGTATAAGACCATGTCTGGGACATGGCATCGACACCAAATAAAGGTGGTCCCATATAAGACCATGTATGGGACATGGCCTCGGCACCGAAGAAAGATCTCGTATAAGACCATGTATGGGACATGGCATCGACATCGATATACGATCTCGTATAAGACCATAGCTGGGATATGACATCGACATCGAAATATGAGATCCCGTGTAAGGCCATATCTGGGATATGGCATCGGCATAAAGATATGATCCCATGTAAGACCATATCTGGGATATGGCATTGGCATCGTGTTACATGTATGATGAGATTGAGTATCCTTCAATATTCCAAGTATTTCAACAGGTAAAGAGTTAAGTTTATGTTAAAGATGACAAAGAGCTAAGTTTATGTTCAAGAGAATAAAAGTGCTAAAGTTACGTGATGAAGTGATACAGGTACCTGTGAGTAATCTTACGAGAAGTGAATGCGAAATGTGATATGTGATTTGGTAAGAGTAAGCATAAGTAAGTTATGTCGAGGTGCTTAAGAACTTATGTATTATTTAGGGTGATGAATGGATGTTATCATGAGCCTTTATGTTACTATTTATTTCATGGAAACTTACTAAGCTTTATGCTTATCCCTCTCATTTCCCTTTTCCTTGTAGTATCGCCAAGCTAACTCGGGGATCGTAGGGCGTCGGAGTTCGGATCACACTATCAACTATTCTTTTGGTACAGTAAAGTTGATTCATTTTGGGTATGGCATGTATAGGAACTTGGTCATTTTGTTATGTCATATTTGTTAGCCAAAGTGTTGGCTATTAATGTCATTCAATCCATTTTGTAAATGGCCATTGGGAATTGGCCAATACTTGTTAAGTTTATATATTCAATGATGATGAAATTCATGAAGTGCAAGTTCGTGCAATTGAATGAGTAATGTGTAAAGTGTATGCATGATGAATTAGTGATTGTTCATAGTGTATTATTGTTATGTTATGTGTTACTTGTGATGGTTTAAGTGTGGTTGCTTTTCAGGGTGGCAATTGGCTTGGTAAATAGCCTTACAATTGTCCACACAGGTTGACACACGGGCGTGTATGACACACGGTCAGCCCCATGGGTGTATTGATAGGCCGTGTGTCCCCTGCATCTAAATTGCGAAAATTCAGTTCGTCAGATGGGCCAGTACACGGGTGTGTGACTAGGCCATGTGCCTCTAAGTGTTTGCTGACGTCATAAACAGAATACTAAGGTTTTCACACACGGGTGAAGGCACGGGCGTGTCATAGCCTTGTGGGGAACACGAGCCATAGACATGGGCGTATGTCTGGCCGTGTGAAAACCCCTATAGGTTCGAAATGAAAAATAAAAATCCACACAAGCTAGGAACATGGGCGTGTGTGACCACATAGCTTGCCCACACGGGCGTGTTCCATTCTACACGGGCATGTGGCCCTGTTTTGAGCTAAAAATTTTCTAGGTGTTCGTAAGATTCCGATTTAGTCCCGAACCATTTCGTATGTATGTTTAGGGTCTCATAGACCCATAATAGGGACGTTCTGAATAGGGATGAAAAAGTTTTAAGTTGAAACGAAATTTTATGGCCCGATGTTGTATGTTTGAACAAATTAAGTTCGGTAATGCCTCGTATCCGGTTCTGATGTCGAATACAAGTAAGGGGTGTTACAGTGCAAGATCGGGGAGTATTGCTAGACGAAGGCTGCAGAGAAATCTGGGAAACGGGACGAGTAGTAAGAATACGTCTAGAGAGTAGGCTGCAAGATTAGAGGGTAGGGTGCCTGCGCCATTCACACTCGCGAAGAGGTGTCATCCCTTGACGTAATTACGGGTACATTTTCTCTCTATGACACTTATGTTGTTGCTTTAATTGATCCAGGATCTACTCATTCATGTATTTGCATGAAATTAGTCTCTAGCATGAACATGCATGTAGAGTTTACAGAATTTGTAATAAAGGTGTTAAACCCCTAGGTAAATGTGTGTTAGTTGATAAAGTATGCAAAGGTTGCCCTTTAACAATTAAAGGCCAATATTTTTCGGCAAATCCCATGCTATTGCCATTTGATGAATTCGACATAATTCTGGGTATGGATTGGTTAACTACTCATGAGGTGATAGTAAATTGTGGAAGGAAATTTATTGAGTTAAAAAGTGAAAATGGGGATATTCTTCGCGTTGCATCAGATGAACAAGACAGATTGCCTGTAGTGATTTCTCATATGTCTGCTCGAAAATATGTAAGAAAGGGGTACGAAGCTTATCTTGCCTTTGTGATGAATGCTAAAGAGACTGAGTTAAGAATTGAATTAGTGCCGTTAGTATGTGAGTACCCAGATGTATTTCCAGAAGAATTGACCGGGTTACCTCCGATTAGAGAGATTGAATTTGGGATTGAGTTAGCTCCTGGTGTTGCCCCTATTTCAATTACTCCGTATAGGATGGCTCCAACTGAGTTGAAAGAATTGAATGCACAGTTACAAGAGTTAACGGATAAAGGCTTCGCAAGAGCAAGTTATTCTTCATAGGGTGCTCCCGTATTATTTGTGAAGAAGAAAGATGGTTCTATGAGGTTATGTATAGATTATCGGCAGCTTAATAAGGTAACCGTAAAGAAAAAGTAGCCATTTCCAATGATTGATGATTTATTTGACCAACTGAAGGGAGCCACTGTGTTTTCCAAGATAGACTTGAGGCCTGGATATTACAAGTTGAGAGTCAAAGACGAGATGTGCCGAAACTGCATTTCGGACAAGGTATGGACATTATAAATTATTAGTCATGTGTTTCGGTTTAACAAATACCCCTGCCGTGTTTATGGATTTGATGAATCGCATCTTTCGGCCATATTTGGATAAATTTGTTGTAGTCTTTATTGATGATATACTGATTTACTCTCGTGATGAGAACGAGCATGCTGAGCATTTGAGAACGGTTCTTCAAATGTTACAAGATAAACAATTATATGCCAAATTTAGTAAAAGTGAATTTTGGTTTAAGAAAGTCAGATTTTTAGGGCACATTGTTTCGGGTGACGGTATTCAAGTTGACCCGAGTAAGATTTCAGCGATTTTTGAATGGAAACCGCCAAGGAACGTAACCGAGGTTAGGAGTTTTCTAGGCCTAACTGGCTACTATAGATGATTTGTCAAGGGATTTTCTATGATAGCCACTCCAATAATGAGGCTACTACAAAAAGATGTGAAGTTTGAGTGGATAGAAAAGTGCCAACATAGTTTTGAGAAACTAAAGGTATTGTTGACCAAGGCTCCAATTCTAGTACAACCCGAACGAGGAAAAGAATTTGTGGTCTTTAGTGATGCATCCTTGAATGGATTGGGTTGTGTACTAATGCAAGAAGGCAAAGTGATAGCTTATGCCTCTAGACAGTTAAAGTAGCATAAGAAGAATTACCCAACCCACGATTTGGAGTTAGCCACTATTGTATTTGCACTGAAGATATGGAGACACCATTTGTATGGTGAAAAATGTCGGATATTCACTGATCATAAAAGCCTAAAGTACTTGATGACTCAAAAGGAGTTGAACTTAAGGCAACAAAGATGTTAGGGTTGATAAAGGATTACGAGTTAGTGATTGACTACCATCTGGGAAAGGCGAATGTGGTCGCCGATGCATTGAGTAGGAAATCCTTGTTTGCATTGAGAGCCATGAATACACAGATGACTTTGTCAGATGATGGTTGTATTCTAACTGAGTTGAGGGCTAGACCGATGTTTCTCCAATAGATTTGGGAAGCTCAAAAAGGTGACAGCGACTTGCAAGCCAAAAGAGTTGAGTGTGAGTCGGGTGTTGAGTCAGACTTTCGGATTAATTCCGATAGGTGTTTAACGTTCCGAGATAGAGTCTGTGTTCTGAGATATGATGAGCTTATTCGGAAAATTTTACATGAAGCACATAGTGTATGTTTATCTGTAAATCTAGGTAGCACAAATATGTATAATGACTTGAAGAAATGGTATTGGTGGCCGAGTATGAAGAAAGATATTTCTGAGTTTGTATCGAGATGCTTAATTTGTCAGTAAGTAAAGGTTGAACACCAAGTACCTTCGGGTCTACTTCAGCCTATTATGGTTCTTGAGTGGAAATGGGATCGTATTACTATGGACTTTGTGACGGGTTTGCCTTTGACACTGAAAAAGAAGGATGTCGTATGGGTCGTGGTTGATAGACTCACGAAGTTAGCCCATTTTATACCGGTGCGCATTGATTATTCGCTTGATAAGTTGGCGGATTTGTATGCGTTAGAAATTGAAAGACTTCACGGAGTACCGTTGTCGAATAGAGATTCGAGATTTACGTCACGATTTTGGAAAAAGTTGCAAGAGGCCTTAGGCACAAAATTGAGTTTTAGTATAGCTTTCCATCCGCAAACCGACGGGCAGTCGAAGAGAGTAATACATATACTTGAGGACATGCTTCGATGCTGTGTTTCGAAACTTGGAGGAAGCTGGGAAAAGTACTTACCATTAGTAGAATTTTCCTATAATAACAATTTTCAATCAAACTCGAAAATGGCGTCTGATGAGGCATTGTAGGGGCGTAAGTGCCAAACACCTTTATATTGGACGGAACTTAGAGAAAATCAGATTCACGGGGTCGATCTGGTCAGAGAAACCGAAGAGAAGGTAAAAGTAATTCGTGAATGTTTAAAAGCTGCTTCGGATAGACAAAAGTCCTACGCGGATTTGAAATGAAAAGAGATTGAGTTTCAAGTTAGTGATAAGGTATTTTTGAAAGTGTCACCATGGAAGAAAGTTCTCAGATTTGGCCGGAAAGGAAAATTGAGTTCGTTTATTGGATTGTGTGAGGTTACCGAGAGGATATGACCGGTAGCTTATCATTTGGCTTTTCCATCTGAATTGGAAAAGATTCATGATGTGTTCCATCTGTCTATGTTACGTCGCTACCGATCAGACCCTTCACATGTGATTGTGCCAACAGGGGTAGAAATTCAACCGGACATGACTTATGGGGAAGAGCCGGTTAAGATTTTGGCTCGAGAAGTCAAACAGTTAAGAAAAAAATATAGCCCTTGTGAAAGTGCTATGGCAAAGACATGGGGTAGAAGAGGCTACATGAGAGCCCGAGGAGGCTATGAGAAACCAATATCCCAACCTTTTTACCGGTAAGATTTTTTAGGACGAAAATCCCTAAGGGGGAGAATTGTAACAACCCGATTTAGGGGCTAGTCGGAACGGTGGTTTCGGAACCACTATCCAAGGTCAGAGAAAATTATTTTTAATATTATTTTATGAGTTATAATATGATTATATGAGTACATGAAAATTTTGGTCCATTAATTTTAATGATTTCATGCTTAATTTTGAAAAAGGACTAAATCGCATAAAGTGTGAAAGTTTTATGTTACAATTTAAAATTGCCAAATAGCTATAGAATATTAAATTATAGGTCTCTAATGTGCAATTAGACCTTTAGAGATGCATAGGCCGGCCATAGGAGACAAGAAGTGAGAGATTTGGTCAAAGTAGGTGAGTATTTGGTGACTTAATTGATTTTAATCATAAAATAAAGAAAAGCTCTCATCTTTCCCATTTCTATTCTTCTCTCCACCGAAAATACCAGCAAAATAAGGGGTTTGAGAGCTCAAAAATTTCTGCCAAGCTTTTCTTCTAACAACCTAATTTTGGGGTTATTCAGAACAGTGGTTGTGGAACCACTAATTTGAGGCTAGATAAAATTATTTTAATATTATTTTATGTGTTATAACAAGATTATATGAGTGCATGAAAATTTTGGTGCATTAATTTTAGTGATTGCATGCTTAATTGCGAAAAATGACTAAATCGCTTAAAGTGCGAAAGTGTTGTTCTACAAGCAAAAGGTGTCTAATAGCTGTAGAATATTAATTGGAGGTCCTTAATGTGCAATTAGACCTTTTTAAGGTTAATAGCTGGTCATAGGGGACAAAGAAATAAGATTTTCAATGAATTAGGTGAGGTTTTGGTGGTAATTTATCTAGAAATAAAATAAAATAAAGAGAAGAAAAGATATCATCTTTTCTAATCCTTCTCTCCACAAAATTTTCCCAAGAAAATCAGCCATGGAAGCTTGAAAATTTTTATCAACTCCTCACCTCTACAAGTAAGTCATCTTGATGATTATTTTTGATGATTTTTGTACTTTTGAGACCTTTGAAGCTTGACCTAACTAATGAGAGGACTATTTTGCAAAATGGTTGAAAACCTAGGGTTTTACCATGAGAGAATTTATGTTGTTTGCTGAATTTTTATGGAAGGAAATAAGTCTTAGTTGTTAAATACACAACTTTTGTGAAAGGTGTTTCCATGAAAACACCTAAAATGACCTTTTTGTAAAGCTTGTAAAATAGGTGGTAAATGTGTGTAATAATTGAAATCTTGAGTTGCTATAAGAGGGAATATGAATCAGCTAGGCTTGGGCGTGTGAAAAATGAACACATTTCATTTTACTAGCCTAGGGGTAAAATCGTAATTTTGACAAAGTTTAAGGGCAAAAACATATTTTTTGCCATAGTATGATTTTTGACTCACAATGAATTATGTGACTAATGAATAAGCTAAATGTGATGCTATAGATTAGAGAAAACGAGATTCAGACCTAGAACATGGGAAATGAGAGAAATTGACGATTAGGTCCCTTTTTACCCTTTTGGTATCGAGGTAAGTTCATGTGTAAATAATGAAACCTTATGTGATGTATTTAATATTTCGATATTGTATGAATTGTATATTGTCTCTATGAAATATATTATTTACGAGTTTGACGAGATGTCTAGGAATGAAAATCTTTAATTGAACTTTAAGAATGGATAGAATGCAAATGCCATGATACTAAGGTTATTAAGGTTCCATGTAAGACCATATCTGGGATATGGCCTTGGTATAAGATTTCCTATAAGACCATGTCAGGGACATGGCGTCGAATATGTTATTTCATGTAAGACCATATTGGAAATATGGCATTGATATGTTACCATATGTATAAGACTCACGAGTATCTTTTACCATTACGAGTGATTCAACAGGTATGTTGGAAACAAGGAAGTATGTGACAATGTCACGGGTGGTACAGGTATGTACATAGAACTCATGTGAAGTGAATTCGGTATATGATGAATTCATGGTAAGAATGCGTACGAATAAGTTATGCTTGAGAGACATTGATAACCTTGCAGTCAGTAATCTCCATGTATTATGAATCGATGTATGACAAGGTTTGAAGGTGATCATGTGTTAAGCTTATGAGCCTAATTTGGATTATGATATATATTAATGTATATGATTAAATTGTGATTCATTGAGTTTGAGAGAGAGGAAAGGCAGGCTTAGATGTCGAATAAAGTTACAATGAGAATATAGTAAAATATGAGCTTTGATAGATGAAAATTGGTTAAACCAAATGTGGAAACTAAGATCCCTCACAAATGATGTGTGTGTGATTAAGAGGATGAAATAACTTACTAAAGAAGGTGACAAGTTATAATGAAGAGACTATGATGTTAAGGCTAATTCCAAGACATGTAAATGGTATCTATAAGGCAAAAGAGTACGCATTACGATTGATTAAGTGGTAATCATGAACTTAAATGCAAGTCACATTATAATACCCTTGTTGTTAAGTAAAATAAATGAATGTCAATAGTTGTTTATTATTTGCATATGAACTTACTAAGCGTTATTGCTTACTCCTCTTCCTTTCCTATCTCTTTAGGTTAATTTAGCTAGTTCGAGTTGAAGATAGCCGGAGATGTTTTCACACTATCAAGCAATCATTTTGGGTATAAGTTTACAAACCTTCTTGAGATATGGCATGTATAGAGATCTTATCTTTTGATTAATTAAGTTATTGTTAATGTAGCAAAATGTGTTGGCCTAAAATGGTTTATGGTTCAAATTGAATATAGCCATGAATGATGGCTTGTGTTAATTATATATTTATGCATGTGACAGTACTCTCTCGTGAATGTGAAGTTAGTATGGTTATTATAGGCTAAATGCGATGATTAAGTATTACAAATGATAATATGAGAATGATATGTGATGTTGTACAAACGTGGTCGAGTGAGGGTGGCAAAATGGCTTGGAAAATAGCCTTAAATTTATCCACACGGGTAGACACACGGGCGTGTGTCTAGGCCGTGTGTGACACACAGTCAGCCCTATGGGCTTGCTGAGAGGTCATGTGTCCCCCTGCATGCTAAGTTGGCAAGTCAGTATGCCCAGTAGTAACCACACAGGCTGAGACACGATCGTGTGCCTCAACCGTGTGGAAGACACGACCATAGAGCATGGGCGTGTGGCTTGGTCGTGTGATCTTATTGAGATGATGACGTCATAAACAGAATGTCAAGATTTTCACACACGGGTGAAGACACGAGCTTGTCATGGCCGTGTAAGGGACACGGGCTATAGACATGGGCGTGTGTCAGGCCGTGTGAAAACCCTTGTAGGTTCGAAATGAAAAATAAAATCCACACGGATAAGGGACATGGGCGTGTGTGATTACATGGCCTACCCACACAGGCGTCTCCCTCTTCACATGGGTGTGTGGCCCTGTTTGTAATAATATTTTCTAAGGTTTTCTAAGGAACTCAAAATGATCTCAAATTGTTTCTAAGATGTGTTTTGGGCCTCGTAAGCCTATAATAAGGTTGTTAAGGGGAAGTGTGAAAAGTTTTAAATCTGAACGGACTTCTATGTTTCAGAATTGAACGTACGCACGAGAATAAGTTAGGTAATGCCTCATAACCTGTTCCGACGTTGGATACGGGTAAGGGGTGTTACATTTCTCCTTGCAAATAAGTGTTTTGATGGCCAGTTTAATGATTTTTTGTGTTTTTAGGACCCTTGTAGCATCATCTACCTAATGAGGGGACTATTTTGTAAAATGGTTAAGAGTCCAGGGTTTTTCCATGTGAGCATTCATGTTGTTTGCTGAATTTTTATGAAAGGAAATGAATCTTGGGTGTTAAATACAAAACTTTTGTGAAAGGTGTTTCCATGAAAACACCTAGAAGGACCTTTTGTAAAGGTTATAAAATAGGTGGTAAATGTGTGTAATAATTGAAATCTTGAGTTGCTATAAGAGGGAATATGAATTGGCTAGGCTCGAGTGTGTGAAAAATGAACACATTTCATTTTACGAGCCTAGGGGAAAAATCGTAAATTTTGCAAAAGACTAGGGGCAAAATTGTAATTTTTAACAAAGTATGATTTATGAGTTATTTTAGTCAATGTGATCATTAAATAAGTGAAATTGTCACTATAGATCAAGAAACACGAACTCCGGACCGAAACTGAGTAAATGACAAGATTGTGGACTAAATCGAACAACTATACATATTTTAGTATCGAGGTAAGTTTGTGTGTTATAATTCAACATTAGGTTATTATGCATTGATATGCTTGAGATTACATGAAATGTATATTGTTTCTATGAAAATTGATTAATGATGTTCAGTGAGAGTATGATGAAAGTTTATGATGTGAAAATCCCGGTTGACCTTCAGAATAGAAAGGATACCATTGTCAAGATATGAAACTCATAAGGTCCCATATAAGATCATGTCTAGGACATGGCTTCGGCATTGAATTGAGATCCCGTGTAAGACCATATCTGGGATATGGCATCGGCATCGAAGAGAGACTCTGTGTAAGACCATGTCTAGGACATGGCATCGATATATGATCTCGTATAAGACCATATCTGGGATATGGCATCTACATCGATATAAGATCTCGTATAAGACCATATCTAGGATATGGCATCGGCATCGGCATCGGCATCGACATGTGATCCCATGTAAGACCATATCTAGGATATGGCATTGGCATCTTATTATGTGTATGACAAGTTTGGGTATCCTTTGTTATTCCAAGTGGTTCAATGGGGTAAAGAGCTAAAATTTATGTTCAAGATGGTAAAAGTGCTAAAGTTATGTGATGAAGTGATACAGGTACATGTGTGTATCTTATGAGAAATGTGTCCGATATGTGATATGTGATTGGTAAGAGTAAGCATGAGTAAGTTATATCAGTGTGCTTGAGAACTTGTGTATTATTTAATTTGATGGATGGATGTTATCATGAACATTTATGTTGCTATTTATTTTACGCAAACTTACTAAGCTTTATACTTACTCCCTCCCTTTTCCCTTTTCCTTATAGTATCACCAAACAAGCTCGGGGATCGTAGGAAGTCGGAGCTTGGTTCACACTATCAAGCTATTCTTTTGGGTATAGTGAAGTTTAATTATTTTGAGTATGGCATGTATAGGATTTGGTCATTTTGTGATATGTCATATTGGTTAGCCAAAATGTTGGCTATTAAAGTTAATTATTCATTTTGTAATGGTCATTGAATTCGGCCAAAACTAGCCAAGTTATATTTATAAATGATGATGTTTTCATGGAGGTGCAAATTGCATGGTTGAGAATTTTGGTATATTATTGCATGGATGAGTAGGTTATTAATGTGGTTATGGTGGTGCAAGTAAGGGTGGCATAAGGGCTTGGTAAATAGCCTTGTGTTTGTCCACAAGGGTAGACACACGGGCGTGTGTCTAGGCCGTGTGTGACACACGGTCAGCCCCATGGGCCTGTAGCTAGGCCGTGTGTTCCCCTACACCTTAAGTTGGCAAAACAGAATGCCCAGTAGTAACCACACTGGCTGAGACACGGCCGTGTGTCTTATCCGTGTGAATGACACGGCCCTAGGACATGGGCATGTGCTCAGGCCGTGTGAGGTCTGCACCTGAAATTAGGAATTTAATTTGACACACGGTCTAAGGACAAGGGCGTGTGCCTTGGTCGTGTGACCTTATTGGGATGATGACATCATAAACAGAATGTTAAGGTTTTTACATATGGGTAAAGACACGGGCGTGTGTAGGCCGTGTGAGGGACATGGGCTATGGTCACGGACGTGTGTCTGGTCGTGTAAAAACCCCTGTAGGTTCAAAGTGAAAAATAAAATCCACACGGACTAGGGACATGGGCGTGTGTGATCACACGGCCTGCCCATGCGGGCGTGTTCCTTTTTACATAGGCGTGAGGCCCTGTTTTATGTAAAAAATTTCTAAGTTTTCAAAAGTTTCCGGTTCAGTCCCGAACCACTCCGTAAGTATGTTTAAGGTCTTGTAGACCTATAAGAGGAAAGTTATGATTTCAAATGAAAAGCGTTAATTTGAAGTAAAATTTTATGGCCCGATGTTGTATGTTTGAGTAAGTTAAGTCCAGTAATACCTCGTACCCGTTTTCATTGTTGAATACGGGTAAAAGGTGTTACACTTTACCAAGTTGAATTAAAATTATTTCTCACTCTTTTAGTACACCTTCCATCAGTAGAAGAAAACTATTTTAGTCTACACAAACTAAAATGTAAGAAGTACAAAATCATATTGTTGAGTGCTTTCATGAGTTCTCTTCTTATGGAGGTCAATTTATCTATTTATCAGGCACGGTCTTTTGATTTGACGTACTAAGATTAGATTGGTCCCATGCATACTAACATGTATCTTATTCTATGGTTAACATATGTCTCCTGAGTATGGGTTTGCTTGCATAGTAGTGCGAACCTATTGGGTGAAAACTCATACACGTGTCTCGTAGGCTCACCATGAGACCTCTGAAATGCCATGGGTGATCCATTTTGGGAATAATTCTTGTGTTGTCTTCCACCTTGAACTCGCAAGCTCTGCGAAGAAGGACCCTGTTGACCACGCATATTTTGATGGCCTTTAAAATGTCTGTCATCCTTTTGAAAAGTACACGAGCTGCTCTCTTAATCTCCTCGGCTTCGGTGAACTTATGTGCCCTCTCATATAAGTCCGCCAGGCTTTGCAGTCTATTGCCAGTGAATGAATATTGAACATGTTCATTATGAACTCTCATAATGAAGGCATCAATGGCCCACTGATCTTTTAAATTCTTCGTATTAATGTCGCTGCATTGAAGTGCTTAATGTAATCTTGTAGAGATTCTCCTTCCCTTTGCTTCACTGGCATCAAACCTATTGGGGTACTCATTATTGTCCTATGGGTACGGAACCTACCCAAAAACATCTGGTCTAACTGTGAAAAACTTCGAATGGAACCTTGCGGTAAAGATAGATACCAGTCATTCACGCTTCCTCTGAAAGTTTTCGAGAAAGCTTTGCACTTCACTGTGTCAAAAGCTTGCAACACATTCATATAATCGTTGTATTGCATGAGATGTGCTCTCGGGTCCCTCCTCCCTTCAAACATCTCTATCGGTACCTTGAACTCTAATGGCAACCCCACAGTTGCGACCTCCGGAGCCAATGGGTTATTAGAACAGAACAACTAGTCCATGTCCTGGACATCGAGATGTAATGCCTGCACATCCATATGCAAAGCTTCTATTTCATTTTGCCACGGCTTTGCATGGGCTCCAACAGCTTCCTTCTAGAGAGGCATAACATTACCTTGGAGATCGGAGTGGTCGAATTGCGTCTTCCTCCTTAATTCGTCATTTTGCCTTAGTAGCTCCTAATGAAAAAACTGCTACTGCTCAAACTTGGTACTTTGTGGCATCATCTGTTCTTTCATATATGGCATCAATATCATACAAAATTATCTAAGTTAGGCCCAATCCAAAAAATTAGGTTTAAAATTTGTCCAAATGCATACATATTTGTAAATAATTAAACCAAGTTCACTTAAACTTATTCATAATATTTTTTAACTTTTTATGAAAATATATTAAATTTTATTTAATATTTTCTAACTAATATACTTATTATTTTATTAAAATTTTAATTACAGACAAATAAAAATATAACATAATATAAATTAGAAGACATGTTGGGTTTGAATCTTAAAATTGGAGCCCAAATCTAATCTATACTTTAAACAAACTTAATTTTTAATCCAAATAATCCAAATAATTAGATAAACCTTTGAGATTGAACGAATGATGTTATCATTAAACAAGCCTAGTGCTTTTTTTATTCTTAATTTCAAATTTAGATAAATTAATTATTTGTTTTGATATATATATATATATATATATATATTTTTAGATAAATTAAATTCAAATCTATTCTTGGCTTGAGGTCCTTATAAATTATGCAATGACTTCGGAGTTTTGTAGAATAGACTATATCTTTAGAAGAAGCTTTTGTAAAGCACAACTGTAAGCTTGATGTTAGTTTAGTTATATTATCATCATATAATATAGTAGTTGGATTTAATTAAATTGGTCCGATGATTAGGGTGTTTACCGTCCAAATATGGTTTGGATTCAAGTCGCGCCAGTCCTGTTTGTTGTTTCGGGCTTTGTCCTATTCATAATTCACCAAGAAAAAAACAAAATTAAAGTGACCCGACCAACATGCCTTAATTAAATCATATTCCTAATTCTGATATTACGTACACTAGACTTTTAACCCCACTAATCCTGGGATTTAAAAAATTAATCATAATAAACTTACTCATCAAAACAAATTCAGATTAAAAAAATAGTTATAAGGGTTAATATAATATCTGAAGTATGCTTCTAATAGCACGTTTTTAGTCTGCTTCTAATAGCACGTCTTTTATTCCAAATAGATTTCTTAAGGAGGATTTCGTGTTGGATTTAGCGGTGAGGGCGAAATCGTCGGTGGTATGAAGAGTATGGAAGAGGTTTTGGTAGCGCTTTCACTTACTGGTATGGAGGAAATGGCATCAGACATAGATCTAGAGGGAGCAAGAGAGGGGGAGATGAATCTAAGTGTGGTGGGTAGTTTTTTAACTGCAAGTGTTGTTTAGTTTCAGGCGGTGCGTACCATGCTAGAAAACTTATGGCATCCTCACAGGTGGGGTTAAAATTGCATATCTAGAATAGAAGAGGTTTCTTTTTCAGTTCTATTATAAGATTAATCTTGAAAGGTTATTGGATGGAAGCTCTGGATGTTCAACAAACATTTATTGCTTTTTCATCATTTAAAGGAAGGTGAGGACCCAATAACTGTGCCATTGTTTTGGGCAGATTTATGGGTTCAGGTTCATGATCTCTCGACAGGATTAATGTCGAAAATGATGGCCAGACAATTTGAGGGTTTTTTGGGGCAATATTTATAGTATGATAGGAAATCAGTGAATAAATGGTATGGAGGCTTTATGCGAATTCATTTCAGGATTGATTTGAGAAAACCATTGATAAGACAGAAGGAACTTCTTTTGGGGAATAAAGGGTATAAGTATGCAAGGTTTTAGTATGAGAAGCTTTCAGTTTTCTGCTTCCTGTGTGGTCGGTTGGGACACTGAGTGATTTTGTCTAGTCAAGATTGTTCATGGTAAGAAAGAACTAGTTTTGGAATGGGATCTTTCGGTCAAAGTAGTACTAAGGAGAGCGATGGTGGCAACTAGTCTTTAGTTACGTAAGAAGGGGGAAGGGCCACAGATCGGTGAGTTGCACAAATCATTGAGTAAAGAGGCTGTTGTGGACTCTATGAATATACAGGGACTTTTTCGAAACAGGGAGTTTCTTTATCAGATAGGAGCCAATCTTGGATTGAGTATGGGAGGGTGTGTGAATACTGATACTGGCAACATGAGAATGTGAATTCGAATAGAGCGTTGGGAGAGGAGGATTGCCCTATGGAGATTGGGAAGGGGAAGAAGCGTTTCTTCAGTTTCTAGTGATATGGATTTGGGGAAAACTACTGATGGACATCCTTATGTTCATGAATCTGATATATCGACTGGCTCTGCAAGGCAAGGCAACCGGATGCAATGAAACTCCTTTCTTGGAATGTCCGGGGGCTGGGGAGTCCTCAAGCACGGTGTCGCCTTTGCATATACTGAGGGAGACTAATCTAATGTAGTTTTTTTTCATGGAAACTAAGCTACACAGTTTAAAAAAGGAGAAAGTGCAAAGAGTGTGGAGGATTGTGGAGGGAATAGATGTTAGCAGTGATAGGACTAGGGGCGGTTTATCTTTAGGATGGAGGCAAGGGATTAAAGTTGTACTAATAAGTTTTTCGATAAATCATGTTGATGTGCTAATAGAAGGGGAATTGAAAAACTTTTGGTGGCATTTTACGGGCTTCTATGGACATCCGGTGGAAAGTTAGAGGCATTATTCGTGGGAATTGCTAAGAAATCTTGCCTCTGACAATGAGTTTCAGTGGTTAGTTATGGGGGACTTTAATGAGATTATGTATTCCCATGAGAAGAAAGGAGGTAGGTTAAGGGAGGAGCCGTCTATGGAGGCTTTTCACTCGACTCTCAATGATTGTGATTTGTAAGATACCGACTACGAAGGACATTGGTTTACTTGGAAACGTGGAGGACTGGTGAAAAATAATATTCAGGAAAAATTGGACAGAGGGGTGTCTACTTCGGAATGGAAGGATTTATTTCCCAATTATAATTTGACGCATTGCAGCCATTCGATATTGGATCACTATCCCTTTGTGGTAGTTGGATAGGTCCTAGGTTTTTGTATCGCGGGTTTAAATTTGAGGCTACTTGGATACCTGAGGAGTCCTACGAATGCGAGGTGCGACAACTATGAGGGAGTACTAAGGGTTCCGTTTCTAAAAGACTCCGATTGGTTGGAATTGGCTTACTGAAATGGGCCAGTGAGATTCGCAAGACTTTCCGTATGGAGCTGGATAGGCTTACTACCCGATTACTTGATCTTTAATAATGCATCGCAGGATGATAAAAATCTCGAGGAACTAGTAATTACAAAGATGTAATGAATCTGGAAATTGATAAAGGTGAGAGGTATTAGAAACAGAGGGCGAGAACTAGTTGGTTAAGGAATGATGACTGGAACACTAGGTTCTTCCATAGAATGGCTTCACAACGTAAAAAACATAAGTCGATAAGCTGCCTTAAGAATGGAGAGGGACAAAAGGGACAAGGGATTGCTGCCTTTGAACAAATTACTTGTTAATATTTCACAGATTTGTTTACCTCTAAAGGGCAGGGTGAAAGTCGCAGGATCCTTTTAGGAATTTTGATTCATGTTATTAAATGCATGAACGGTTTCTTGGAATCACGTTTTATGGTTGAAGAGATTATTGCTATGGTTAAAAGTATGCATCCTACAAATACACTAGGTGAAGACGGTTTGCCGACTCTGCTTTATCAATAGTTTTGGCACATTATAGGTACGGATGTTACTACTTTTTGTTTGAATATTTTGAATAATGAGGGCTCTCTGAAAGAAATTAATCATACAAATATTGTCTTTATTCCTAAAAGGTTCAACCCTGCTAATATGACTCATTTTAGGTCGATAAGCCTGTGTAATGTTTTGATTAAAATAGTGACCAAGGCTATTATGCATACAATGCAAATGATAATGCCGTACTACATTGATGAGGCACAAAATGAGTTTGTTCTAGAAAGGTTGATCACACAAAATGATATCGAACATTAATGTGCTTTGTTCTCTCATGAAACATTTGGTCCTTTGTAAGGAAAATGACACTCTGACTGTCACAAAATACTGTACTAATTTGAAGGTCTTCATTTAGTTCACTAAAGAGCCCCTTTAACTAAATAGTTTCTTTACAAGCCTCTGTAATTTCCATGTACTCAACTTCAGTGGTAAACAAAGCGACAGTAGTTTACAAAATGGCTTTCCAGTTGATTGCACAACCCCCAATTGTAAAGACATAACCTGTGAGTGGTCTTCTTTTATCAAGGTCTCCAAAAAAATTAACATCTACATACCCTATGACTCCATCTCTAGTTCTTCCAAACTATAAGCAAACATCAGTAGTACCTCGTAAGTATCTCAAAATCCACTAAACTGCTTTCCAGTGTTCTTTACCAGGATTCACCATGTATTTGCTAATTTCACTGATTTCATATGATAAATCCGGACATGAACAAACCATAGCATACATAAGGGATCCTACTACACTAGAATATAGAACATGTGACATTAACTCATCCCATCATCTGATTGGGAGACAAAGCCGATGGAAGTCTGAAATGGGTTGCTAAAGGAGTACTAATAGGCTTAGCATTATGCATATTGAACCTGCAAAGAACTTTCTCAATGTACCCTTTCTGACTTAGGTACAATTTACTTATTTTTCTATCTCTGAGAATCTCCATGCCAAGTATCTTTTTTGCTAGTCCCAAATTTTTCATCTTAAATTCTTCATTAAGCTAGGCTTTGACCTTTCTTATATCTCCTTTATCTTTTACTACTATCAACATGTCATCAACATAGAGGAGTAGATACACAAAACAACCATTGTTGTTTTTCTTAAAATAAACACAACTATCAAAGCTACTTCTTTTGAAATCATGAGAAGTCATAAATGAATCAAACCTCTTGTACCATTGTCTTGGTGACTGTTTCAAACCATAAAGAAAATTTTTCAACAAGCAAACATAGTCCACTTTTTCTGATACTATAAAGCCCTTTGGTTGTTTCATGTAAATATCCTCCTCAAGTTCTCCATGAAAAATGCAGTTTTTACATCTAACTGCTCAAGCTCCAAATCATGCATGGCCACAATACTAAGCAAAGCTCGAACCGAATTATGCTTCACAACTGGGGAGAACAAATTTGTGAAGTCCACACCTGGAATTTAATTGTAACCCTTTGCAATAAGCCTTGCTTTATATCTGGGTTCTTCAACTCCTAAAGTCCCTTCTTTCTTTTTTAAACACCCATTTACAACAAACAACATTTTTGCCTTTAAGAAGCTTCACAAGATCCCATATTCTGTTTTTGTGGAGTGATTCCATCTCCTCTTACATGACAATTATCCACTTTTCTGAGTCTTCACAGCTAATTGCCTCGGAATAAGTAGAAGGCTCCCGGTTCACATCTATATCTTCAGCCACATTTAAAGCATAAGGAACTAGATCAGCTTCAGTATACCTCTTAGGAGGTTTAATCTCTCTTCTAGTCATGTTTTTAGCGATAGAGTATTCTGGTGAAGAAACAACTCTATTATAATTTTTTGTACTGGCTTGAAAAGTCGATTCTGTTGTACATTTTAGATCAATTTGATGCTCCACCCGCTTTTTTTGTTCTTATTGAAAGAGTCTTTAAGAGATAAGTTAGGTAGCATAGAAGTTTCATAAAAAAACATCACTACTAACCACAACTTTTTTATTTTCAGGACACCATAACTTATATCATTTTACACCAGCTTTATAACCAAGAAAAACACATTTAATGGATCTCGGTTCTAATTTTTCATTATCAACATGAGCATATGCAGGACACCCAAAAATCTTTAAATCAAAATAATCAGCAGGATTACCAGAGCATACCTCTTGTGGATTCATTTTCTCAATGGTAAAGATAGGGATCGGTTGATCAAAAAACATGCAGTAAAGGCTGAATTGGCCCAAAATGACTCTGGTAAGTTGACATTATACAACATACATCGAACCTTTTCCATGATCATTCTGTTCATTAGTTCTGCAATGCCTTTTTACCGAGGATTATGACGAACTGTCAAGTGTCTCACGATTCTTTCTGACTTGCACAGTTCATTAAACTCATCAGAACAGAACTCTAAGTCATTGTCTATGCGGAGGTGTTTAATTTGTTTTCCCGTCTGTTTTACAATCATAGTTTTTCAAGACTTAAATGTGCTGAGAAGTATGTCATACATCACCAAGTGTTATAACAACTCCGTCAAACATCTTAACTTTAATCGTTCCAACACCTGTAATTTTACACGAAGCATTATTTCCCATCAAAACAACACCTTCAAAAACTATTTCATAAGTTGTAAACCAATCCTAATTGGGACTCATGTGGAAGGTGCAACCTGAATCAAGGATCCACTCCTCGCTCACTTTAGAATTGTTGACAAAAGCGACTAGAAGTTCATCATCGTTGTAGCCTTCTACAACATCAGCTTTACCAAATTTTTCTAGTTGTTTGCCCTTTTAATTCCCATCTTCCCTTTTGATATTATTCTGTAGCTTAAAACACTCAGATTTAATGTGCCTCTTTTTCTTACAAAAGTTACAAGTTTTACCTCTATTTGAAGACTTCGATCTTCCCTTAGATTTACCATGAGGATTCCGTTCCTGTGTTCTTCCACGATCATCATCAGTATTCCAATCTTGTCTCCCACGAATAAAGAGACCCTCTCCCTAAGAGTCGGGTTTAACAACAAGATGCTTCATCTTGTCATACGAGATCAAAGAATCATAAACTTCATTAACTGTGATAGACTCGCGACTATACAAAATTATGTCTCTAAAGGTTGAATAAGACGGGGGCAATGGACAAAGCAAAATCAACCCTAGATATTCTTTATCATACTGAACCTCCATGGCCTTAAGGTTCGAGAGAATTTCTTTAAACATTTTTAAGTGTTCGTGCACAGACGCACATTCCTCCAAATGATGAGCATAAAGACGATGCTTCATATGCAGCTTGCTGGTTAAAGTTTTTCACATACATAGCTGCTCCAGTTTTACCCATAATGCAGCGGCGGTTTTCTCCTTCATCACATCCTGTAAAATTTCGTTGGGTAAATGCAAATGTAATTGTGTCAAGACCTTTCGATATTTACGCTTATTCTCTTCATCTGTCAATGTCGAAGGCATCTTATCTATCCCCAGTAAGACATCTTCCAAATCCATCTGTGTAAAAACTGCCTGCATCTTTAGCAGCCACGATGCGAATCTGGTGTTGGGATCCAACAGTGAAAATTTCATACTTCAAAGTTGCCATTACTGTCATCGAGATGACCGACCTAGAAGCTCTGATACCATTTGTAAAAAAATAGATCGTCGATAATGGTTAAGAACTGGAAAGAGAAGAAGAACACAAAATTTTACGTGGAAACCCTTTCGGGAAAAACCACGGGAAGAGGAGAAGATAATTCACTATGTCGAATTCGAATAATACAAGAGGAGAGAGACTACATCTATTTATAAGTTTGTAAAACCATATTCTAATCAAAGTCAAAATAGAAGTAATACAGTAAGGTTAAAACACCTTATTCTAATCAACATCAAATAGGGGAAGTAAACTTCCATACGGATGCCACTTTTAAATCCCCTTATCTTGCCACTTATATTTTATTTTCACAAGAATTTGGGTCACACAGTTCTAACAAGCTTCTTAATTTGTTTATGTTTTGAGAATATTTCAGAATAATAAATGATTTCACGAGTCGATTTGGACCCATGTTTTCTTAAGTTTTATATATATATTGTTTTTTTCCATTGTTTAATAAGTCTTCAGTTTTAGAAGTTTTTTTTTGCTCTTGTAGCATTGTTTTTAGTCTTGTTTATGCATGTAATCTTAATTTTACAAGTGATTTTAGGGATGATTTTGCTGTCATCCTCTATAGTTTGGTGAATGCTCGATTCTTTTGTCAATATTTTCTCGCCACTTTGAACCATCTGGTGCTAATTTCCTTATTGTGTTAAGTGCTTGCAATCACTCCAGATATGTCGTGCTTGAGTTTTGACAAAGCCAATTATCAACATGTCATAATATTCTATTGATGTTGAGGCTAAATGTAACACCCCAAACTCGGCCTAGACGTTATGGTCGTATCTGGCAATGTCACACAATAGTATTTTTAAAACCTCGTTGTTACGATGAAAACATTCCATGTTATTATCTTTAGTAAACCTTTGTTAGAACTTAAGAAGTCGTCTTTATTCATTTAAAACATTTGTTTTGAAACATCCCTCGTTGCGGAAGCTTTAATAAATCAATCTAGGTGATCATGCGTTTAGAAAATACTTTAACTTTTTTTTGAAAACTGAATTTCCTACGACCAGCAGGTATAAATCCATAAAGTAAAATAAATAAATAAATAAAACCCAAATCTAAAACCAAAGTCTTAGAGGGTCCTTAAATTACAACCAAAATAATCAATAATAAACAAATCATAACTCGTAAATTGAAAACCATGAAGTCCGAAAATTACTGTGGTCACCGCTGAATCCTCCATCGTAACGATCCGTCTAAGTCTGGGGATTACCTGTGCACATTAAACAAAAAGGATGAGTTTACATAAACTCAGTGTGTAATCCTGCAGAAACAAACAAACAATCAGAATTTACAGTGCACAGTTGAACAGTCTTGGGCCTAAGCCCTTTTCAGTATCAGTGACAGTTTGGGCCTTAGCCCATCTCAGTATAGTGTCAAAAATGCAGTAGGGCCTTAGCCCATCACAGTATCAGTAGTAGTAACAGTTATGCAGTAGCAAAATCCTACCCAACCAGCCTCTACACACCATCTCCGTCCAACCCTACAATCCATGTGGAGATATAATCATCCCTACACTCCAAGTAGTACCGAATGCGGCACAAAACAGTAGTTTGTAGCTGAGCTGGCAGTAAATTGGGCTTAAAGCATTTCAGTACACTTCCTCTGAACAACAACCTCCAATCCAATGCAATGCAATATACAATGGATGATATGCTATTATGCAATTTCAGTACATGTATTCAGTTCAGATATTAACATGCTCAATACAGATATCATTCAGTCAATTTCACACATTTAGGGGTCTAAGTAGCGCTTACCAATCCTACAGTAGGTTTACAGTCGACTTGGGCGACCCGTACAACATTAAAAACATTTCGGTAAAAATAGGCCCACATGCCCATGTGATCTGCCCGTGTGGCCCACTCGGCCCAAATTGGCCTTGGCTGTGTGATCCATTTTTAAAGTAACCCATGCTAGCTCAATACTCATATATGTTTTCACTATTTACTTATATGTTCATTCAAAGCTGTCTACTTGAGTTATTATCACTATATTATTTATATCTTGAGCTACAGAATTCCAATTTAAGATCCGCTTGATTTTTATGAAACTAGACTCAAATACCTTTCTACCACAAAACTTTCAAAATTTATAGTTTATCAAATAAGTACAGTAAAATCTTTAAAGTTATCCATATTCTGCTGTTTGACAGCTTCATCCTTTCCTTACTAAAAATTATTTATCTCTTAGTACGGAATTTAGATGATGTTTTCGTTTGTTTCTCTTGAAAATAGACTCATTAAGGATTTAAACATTTAAATTTAAGTCCCTAATTATTATTTAAAATTTTTGATGATTTTCCTAAGTCAGAACAGGGGAACCTAAAATCATTCTGACCTTATCTCACAAATTTTATTATATCTCATGATTTACAATTCCATTGCTTACACTGTTTATTCCATGAAAAACTAGACTCAGTAAAATTTAATTTCATATTTTATTCAACCTCTAACTGAATTCCCACTATTTTTTATGATTTTTCAAAATTAGACTACTGCTGCTGTTCAAAACTATTTTAGTGCAAAATGTTGATTTCCAAGTTTACAACACTGTTATTTCCTTTCTTTATAATTTTTTCGCATCATTTTCTCTTATTTCTCTTATTTCTCGACAACAAGCAATTTCGACTTTTCTTTGAATCCTATTTTCTGCGTTTCGGGTACACACATGGTATCGATTCGCTGTGCAAAGTAACCCGAGCCTCGAAAAACCTATATTGGACCAATGTATCCCTTAATTAATCACTTGATTCGTCAATCAAACCAAATATCCCCAACATAAAACTCGAGAAACTAAACCAACGACGATTTGAAAACTTACCGCGATGAATCCGATAACCAGTCGTCTACACACACTAGAATATCCGCTTAAAACCTTTGAAAAGCACTTAAACGAGAGTAAAACGAACCCTTTGTTAATTGCCTACTCAAAATACAATAACTAAAGGGAAAAAATTCCACTTACCGAAATAGATGAAGTCAAAAGTTGCACCCAAAGAGATGACTCGCAAAAATACAGAAACGAAAAGAGAGAGGAAAGAGAAAAAACAAGATTCGGCCAAAGGGGAACAAAACCAAAAGTGAACAAGAAGGGAGAAGAAACGACAGAGAAACAAAAGTCTAATGTCAAAGAAAATCTTATTTTGATAACTTCTCCCCAATTATCTCCTAAAAACTCTCCCTATTAACCAACTAAAATACAACTACTCAGTAGTCCATTTTAATTTGCACTCCACCACGCCACACGCCTCAAACAAAAATTAGTTCCCCTGCTTGCGCAGGGACTCGAACACAAGACCTCCTACACACTAACATTCACTTAACCACCAGATTAGCAGGCTCATTCCAATATATTTTTACCAACAATCAAATAAAAGCCTACTGATCAAGAGTAAGGCCTAATTCTTTCAAAATACCAAAATTTGCCCAAACGAAGACTTGAACTTGGGACCTTCCAAACACTCCCAGAACATATAACCACTAAAGCTAACAGATATTTGTGTCATATTTTTACAATAACGAAATTAGAAATTTCGGGACGTTATACTAAAGCCTTTGCTGTGTTGATGGAGCTTGTCCTTCCTCATCTACGACGAGTGTTTGTTTGTTTTTCATTGAATTATATAATTTCATTCATTGAATGAATTAATGAATTTATGTTTTAAAACAAAATTTACAGAAAAATAAATGTACATATAAATCCTTTTAAATAAAAAAATTAAGTAATAAAATATTTCTCTAAATTAAATCATTGTAACATATTCTTTAAAATAAAATCATTATTTACTATGATCACAAACATACACAATTTACTTTAATCTGAATCATAATAACAAATGATACATGGATGAAATACATGACCAAATCATAACATATGAAATAGAAGAAAAACAAACAGAAAACGAAGAAAACGAATACGTTAATATATATAAAAGTAATTTATTAATTTATAAAAATCACATAAATTTATAGCCATAATATATAACAATACGTTAAAAATAAAAAGAATCACAATAGAAAACAAAACAAAAACAAAATCCTTTTTTCCACTCATGTCCCCCACGCCCCCAAAACCCAAGGTACATTGATATGGGAAAAGGCCCAAATACAGCCCACGCCACGTGTCAACATTTACATCCCTATATATGTATAGATGTGAAAGCTAAATTATTATATACAAAATGTAAGGGTGAGCGTTTGATCGAATCGTGTGAAAGAATCTCGAGTTAATCGAGTTGACGAGTCCTATTTATCATCCTAACCTGATTTGAATTATATACAAAATGTAAGGGTGAGCGTTCGATCGAATCGAGTGAAAGAATCTCGAGTTAATCGAGTTGACGAGTCCTATTTTTCATCCTAACCTGATTTGAATTTTTTTCAAATCGAGTGAAATGAAATTCGAGTCGATTTGAATCTAGTGAAATTGCTCGAGTTAAATTAAAAAATTAAACATGTCAAATTATAATCTTGTTATAGTATAACTAATTATATGTTAGAGAGCACATAAATTTGAAACTATATATATTTGAAAAAATTTTCAAAGCAAAATAATAAAAAAATACTTTAGTATGATACATTTGAATCATTAATTAACTTATTTAGGTCCCCAAAATTATTATTTTAAGAGAATTTTTTTAGATTTTTTTAGATTTTTTATAATTTTTTTAAAATATAAATTTAGAATTTTTATAAATATTTTGAATTTTGAAAATTATTTTAAATTTTTGAAAATTATTTTGAATTATTTTGTAATTTTTTTTGTAATTTTTCAAACTTGACAGGGACCAAAAGGGTATTTACACCAATATATTATTCGAATTATTCAAATTATAAAATTCAACACGAAACTTGAATTACTTATTCGAATTGACCTGGATAATCTGAATAACTCGATTATATTAACTCAAAATTTAAAAAAAATTTAATTTTTCGAATCGAATCGAGTTTTACTCACCCCTAACAATATGGAAAAAAAAGTAAATATTAATTAACGGTGACATCACTTTGGGTTCCCTTTTAAAAGTATAGTAAAAATACTTATGAAAAGTTTGATTTAATTGTAGTTAAAAAGTTTTTTTGAAAAATAAATTTTTTATTTTAGACATGATATCGTGAAGTAAAAATCCGTATTTTTTATAATATTTTAGTAAGAATATAAAAAAATTTATTGTAACTCATTAGTATTTGATATATAAATATAAATTTAAATATTTCTAAACAATTAATATAAATCACTTGTAGAATTTAATTTGAATATATAAATATATTTTAAAGGTTACAATATAATCATTATAAATTTGATGTTATATATTTTAAATTAATTTGAACATAGAAATAATTATATACTCAATAAATACATTGAATTATAATTAAATAATAGTTAAAAATATCATTTGAGTTCAAAAGTAATTTCTCCAAATATAAAACTTAAAATAATGCTTGTTTAGACTGAAAAGTATTTTTAATTTCAAAATTATATATTTATACCTCCAAAAATACTTTTTAAAAATGATGCGAAGCAAAATCTCACATCTTCTTGTTCATGGGTATTTTATTATGAGTTTAATTAATTTGATTTATACAAGTTGGTCTCATCGTGCAAAACATAGAATTGAAAATTGATATATTACTCCAAAAGTTTATTTATTTAATAAATTTGAAGTGAAGAAAATTATGGCCACGTCGCTTACCGTACACATACACTAACTAGTAGTATTAATTTAATTTATTAGCATTTTTTTAATTTGAGGTTTCCATTATCAGCACGTTGAACCTTTTTCATGCATGCATTTGGATCTTAATAGGATTATGGATATGACTTTTAAACTAAAACAGGTTATAAAGATATTTAAAATTATACCAAAGTCGCTATCTCCTCTCCACTTAAAAAGAAATAATTATCTGGATTGTCTTCATCTCTACCTACATGTGTTTTTAATTATTACAATTATCATTTTTCATTTCGTTATGATTGTCCTTCGGCAATATATTTAAGGGAGAATCTTATATCTAGAGGAAGCAACAAGCAAAAGGAATAATTGGGAAATAAGGTCGGCTACTTAATCAACCCCATCAAGAATGGATCTAGAGATGCAGGCAAGGAATATGGTCATACACACACTGCTATTATTATGTGTTGAAATATTAATAAAATTACAGTTTAGTTAAAAAAAATTTATAATTCAAACTCAATTTTGTAGCACAAAATTTATGACTTGCCCATCAGAACCCATTATTAATGGAAGACCTTGTAAATTGTCATGGTACTTCCAATTGTGAAATCGGATTTAATGCACACCTTCTCTCGAACCCTAAGTTTTTTAATTTGGAACAAAAGGAGCATAATGTAGAAATATTGTTGCCTACGTTATTTTTTTAGTAGGGCAATTTTAGCAGAAATTATTTAAATTAGAGTATATCATTGATTTCATAAAAGATTGAAAATCATATTTACAAATCATATATTAAATTAAATTATCGAAGATGTTTGAATTATGATATTAATAAATATTCAACCAGTGGTACTTCTATTACTCCAAAGGAAGATATGGTCTAGAACTAAATGGATTTGTGTATAAAGTAGACGATTTCTCCACAGCCGCAATTGGTGAAATTGGAATTGGATATCTTTGCCTTTTTCCTTTTCTTTCTTTTCAACACATAGTTTTCTTTTAGTTTTTAGTAATAATGATCGATAGATTAATATTGTTGGGAGTAAGAAGTCGATTATCACTCTGTATCAGTGCTCCCATACTTTGTACAAATGAATTAATGGAATGGAGAAAGCTATAATTATAGCAATTAAACCATATATATATATATATATATATATATATCTTTAGGTGTTATCGTAGGTAATTTACCAAAATATACCAAAATAAAAAAAACGAAAACGGGCCAAAATTTGTATTATTTACGGAAAAGAGCCATTTTTTCCCAAACGCGTCCACGTCAGCGCGTTTTGAGGGGATGCAGCAGGAAAGCGCGCCCTTGAGGGGGTGCTTTGTGCCACATCAGCACAAAACGCGCTGACGAGGACGCGCTTTGCTGATTTGGCACAAAGCGCTCCCTCAAGGGCGCGCTTTCCTGCTGCAACGGTCAAATTTTTTTTGACCGTTGAGCCTCCAACGGTCAGAAAAAAAACTATAAAAACCCCCACCCTTTTATTTTTTTTCACAACAAAGTCCTTATTCATTTTTCTCTCAACTTTCTCTCAAATTCTTTTCAAATTTCTCTTAAATTCCTTGAAACTTCCTATCAAATTTCACAATAGTCCTTTAATATTTACAAAAAAGCCCTTTTTTAAAATTTTTTGAAATATATTTTTTTGATAAATTTTAAAATATTCGATCGTATTACCAATGGCCGGGGAATTAATTAGTCTCGACGATAAACACATCTCCGTCGATCAAATGCAAATGGTAAGTTTTAATTTTAATTTTTCAATACTATTTAATATTTTTTTTAGATTTATGCAATTTTAATTAATTTTTATTTTATAATTTTTTAAACAGTCTGTAGATCGGGTGTTGCAATGCTATATTCGCAATATGTCTGGTCCGCCATCGCCATTTATCGAGAATTATCTGCGAGAAACGGGGTTTTGGCACGTGGCCACGATAGGCCGGGGATGCAAGTTGGAGCCAAAGTTAATCAGTGCGTTGATAGAGAGGTGGAGACCCGAGACGCACACTTTCCATCTTCCATGCAGAGAGTGTACTATCACTCTGGAAGACGTGCAGTTGCAATTGGGATTACCGGTGGATGGGTCCGTAGTCACCGGGTCCGCAACTTCTAGCGATTGGACCACCGTATGCTACGAGCTTCTGGGTGCCATTCCGGATAACATTTATGGAGGTCGGATCGAGATAGGCTGGTTACGAGACACATTCCCGGAGCCGAATAATGGTTCGACCGAAATAGAAAGAATACGGTATGCTCAGGCATACATTCTTGAGATGATTGGAGGCTATCTGATGCCGGACCTGTCTTGAAACCTCGTACACTTGAGATGGCTGCTGAAACTTGTTGATTTTAGAGCAGCAGGTGAATTGAGTTGGGGGTCTGCCGTGCTATCAAAATTGTACCGGGAGATGTGCGGGGCGACGCGACAGAGTAAAGTAAAAATCGGAGGTTGCCTATCACTACTGCAATCATGGGCATGTTTCGATTTCCATTTTTACATCCTCGAGTCGACCACACATATACATTCCCACTCATAACGAGGTAAATTTAATATTATATTTTACAATTATTACGTAGATTTAAAGTATAATTGTATGCTAAAAATTTATTTAATTAGGTGGAACCATTCGGCGAGTTATGTTGGAATACCTACCGAGCTTGAAGATATACGGCTTCTATTAGAGCAACGGTCTGAATCACAAGTAAGTATTAAATAAAATATATTTTCGTAATAAAATTGTCGTTTCGAATTTCGTATTTATAATTTAGTATTTCGTATTTAGTATTTAGTATTTAGTATTTAGTATTATGTATATAACTAATATTCTGGTCATGTTAATATAGTTTCAATGGACACCATACGAGGATCCGGCAATTCAGGCAGTAATTCCGGAGGAGTTCTTGCTAAATCCGAACATTTGGCATGTGAAGGTCCCATTGATCAACTATGCCACCGTGGAGATGCACCATTCAGATCTGGTTCTGGGACCATTTGGATTCCGACAACCGATTCCCGTGCCACCTGAGGTGCTAGATGATGAGCACAAAGTTGACTTACGGTAGTTGCACACGGATTGGCCAAGATTTTGGTCAGCACATATCGAAATGTGGGAGAACCGGTATGATTATATACCTATTCGAGAACCGATCGTCGTTCCTGAGTTAGCGTGTGTGCCGAAATATATGCCATGGTTTAGGATCCATGGCAAGCCATATTTATTGTCGGAAGAGGAGAGGTGACGACAACTTCGTAAACAAAAGGAACGACGGGGCCCTTTAAATCCAAGGAGAAGGGGTGATGAGGCGGGACCGTCAACAGTGCCGACACAGTCATCGGGCTCATCAACAGCGCCCACACAGTCACCGGGCCCAACACTTCAGCCGGCGACACCGACATCACAGCCTTTGGCCTTTATGCTAGTGCGTACCCTAGCCCTTATATGTATCCTAACCCATATATGTTTCCTTTTCCTAGTCCCACTGCAGGTTGGAATGCATGGCCCGGTTCGAGTCCGTTCTCGACTACTCCGGCTGGCCAGCCAATCTTGAGGCCGCCGTCGCATGAGGGATCACACGAGGTACCGTCGGGGAGCTCTTCTTTTTACTAGTCTCCCTCGCCTTATGGGATTCAGACACCCCCGCCATGGTTTATGCAAACACCTCCGCAGTCGTTATTTTATCAAGGTGGGTCATCCTCCCAACACCCACAACCAGACCCACTGTCGGAGGAACCAGAATCCTCGCCTGAGGTTCCACGACCCCCGCCAGAAGCTAGAAGAAGGAGGAATCCAGCGCGTAACCGCCGACCACCCCCATGTGGCACTGATTCCGATCGGCGCCAACATTGATTCCGACCGCCTTTTTTATTTTTCAATTGTAATATAATTTTTTATTTTTTTAATAAAATAAAAGTTGTTTTTTATTTTTTTATTGTAATTTAATTTTAATATCTTTAATAAAATAAAAGTTTTTTTTTTTTATTGTAATTTAATTTTATCTCTTTAATAAAATAAAAATTGTTTTTTTTTGTAATTTAGTTTTAATATCTTTAATAAAATAAAAGTTGTTTATTTTTTTGTAATTTAATTTTAATATCTTTAATTAAATAAAAGTTGTTTTTTATTGTAATTTAATTTTAATATCTTTACTAAAATAAAAGTTGTTTATTTTTTTGTAATTTAATTTTAATATCTTTAATTAAATAAAAGTTGTTTTTTTATTGTAATTTAATTTTAATATCTTTACTAAAATAAAAGTTGCTTATTTTTTTGTAATTTAATTTTAATATCTTTAATAAAATAAAAGTTGTTTTTTATTTTTTTGTAATTTAGTTTAATATCTTTAATAAAATAAAAGTTGTTTTTTTTTTTGTAATTTAATTTTAATATCATTAATTATATAAAGTTTTTTTATTGTAATTTAATTTTAATATCTTTAATAAAAAAAAGTTGTTTATTTTTTTGTAATTTAATTTTAATATCTTTAATAAAATAAAAGTTATTTTTTATTTTTTTATTGTAATTTAATTTAATATCTTTAATAAAAATAAAAGTCCAAGATTTGTTTTTTTATTGTAATTTAATTTTTATTTTTTTGCAAATTAGTCTTTCTACAAAAGTTCACCGTTTTCATCAAGAAATAAATAGAATTTACATAGCCACCAAGAGACAAAAAAGCTACGAAGACTGTCAACTATTTCGATTTGGACACGAGCGAGATGTATGGCTTGGGTTCCTACACCATCCGCACAACCTACGTTGGTTGGCTGTTTCTCGGATATCTATATTGTTGCGTATTCTAGTCGAGCAAGGTCGACCTTTTGGTTTGCGCCTCAGTTTTCTATCCGGCAACAGCTTATACGGTGCAAGCGATACAGACGGCCACTTACGTTCATCTGGGACTAGTGGAAATACGTGTCTCCACACGTTGTACATGTTTTCTATTTTATACACTTTTCATCGACATAGCTCATGGGATCAAGACGGTGGTTCTGACAAGCCGCAAGTACAAGAGCGCATGGGTAACGAAGTGCATCAAATATCCCACAGTCGCAGTTCCTATTTCTCAAGTGTACATGATATTGCCCGCCAACAATACCGAGGTTTGGTCTGTCAAACTCCGTCACACAAAACCATAGGTTGTCGCTATCGTGACACACTGTGTGCATGGTGTTGGCCCGTGCCTTCCCCTTGTTAATTTCTCACAAGACCTTCGCACACCATACATGGCCTCCTTGCATTTGGCCTTTATAACTCTCTACTCGCTTCGGAAATAGTGCCGCTAAACGAAAATATGTCTCTCGCACAACCGATGTTATCGGCAAATGACGCGTTCCTTTTAGAACAGAATTTATGCATTCGGCCAGGTTTGAGGTCATATGACCATATCGCAGGCCGCCGTCGTATGCTTGTGTCCACTGTTCGAAAGGAATATTGCATAGGTAGTTTGCGCCTTCTTCGTTAACTGATTGCAAAATCGCCAACATCTCTTGAAAACGGTCCTTATTGATCTCGTACCCTGCTAATATAAGTTGATAGCGAATATTACATACCACTCTTCAATTAAGAATAAATTGAATATTACAAACGAAATTATATTAATAGATATTACATACCCATATTGGTCACTTGCCGTCGTTGACTTGTAGATCAATGTTGCCCGTGGTAGTTGGACGCAACATGCCTTAGGCAATATCGATGGTGTGTGCGATGCCACAGGCTTCCCTGTCGCTCTATTGCGGCTAATATTCTAGGGCCTCGATTCGATATAACGCATATATCAGGTTGGGGGCATACATGCCTCCTTAACCTAGATAGGAAGAAATCCCAGTCATCAGCTGACTCCCCCGATGTTATTGCAAACGAAATTGGAAGGATTCTCCCACTGCCGTCTTGTGCCACAGCTAGCAATAGCCGATGCGTATATCTACCATATATAAAGGTACCATCAATTTGTACCAATGGCTTGTAGTATATAAATGCATCTCGGCATTGCTTAAATTCCAGAAAAGATGCTTGAACACTACGCATCCACGGAGTAATCGATCGTTGTAGTACGCCGGTTCCGTTTCAAGGTCTGTTATGCTGCCTGGGACATATCTCTCTAGCACCTGACACCACTGCCACACGTTATTATATGAAGCGTCCCACCGACCATGCAACTTTTCCAACGCCTTCTGCTTGGCTATCCAAGTCTTCCGGTAAGAAGCGTGTACCTTAATTGGCTACGAATATTGCCAATTAAGGCCGGCACTGTAGTCTTGGGATCGGCCTTCACCGTCGGTATTATTAAGTCATCCAACATCTCTGAATCCATCTTCGGATGATCTTGTGAAACACCTGTCAACGAAGTACGTTAAATAATGCAACATTACGTAATATTAGTATTATTCAAAAACATTGAACACATAGTGATATTGTACCGGCAAGACATGTATGTGGACCTTTGTACTTTCTGATCTCCCACAAGCCTATCATTTTCCTCAACGAGGCCATGATTTTCCATGAACATGTACCGTCTTGCACTGCACACTTCGCCTCGTACTTATCGAGCTTGGATTTAACCACGTTGTAGTTAACCCCGTTCTTGATGCTGTATTGTTTCAATGCTCCAAGAAAAGCATCATTGTTGGAAAACTCTTTACCAACTTCTAATTCGCCCAAATCCAACAATGAACTTGTATGGTTACGCGTCCGGTGTGGTAGTTCAGGAAACTCCAATGCATCGTCTTGAGATAGATCGACATTATGCATGTGGGCTGGAGGCGAGTATGCCCTGAATAGCAGATCTTCTTCTTCTTCATCTGAACCGCCCTCAACATCTTCAGGTACCGTTGGAACAGGCTCCGGTTAAAAAAATAATGCAACTTCTGCACCATCGGGTCTGGGTTCTCGAGGTGTATCCACATCGGACTCATCATCCGACCCACCATAATCTGCAATGAACGAGGGCCCCTCGCCAGTGGATGTCGTGGGGAGTACATTATCCCTCCTTAAACATCTTTCGTAGCGTTCCCAATCATATGTGGATTGCCAACCACTAGAAGTTGATGACGTTCCCCAATACGTATTTCTATCATCGGACGTCGAAGGAAGGATATGCATGTCCCATCTACCAACCGAGTGTCATGCAGGGGTTATGTTTTCCATACTACCACCAAACACGGGCACTTCCGTAGTCTGCCTCCCACTAACAGAGTGTCGGCTTGGGGTCGTGTATTCCCCTCGAATAGCAGTAGATGTTGAGGTCGAAGGAAGATCACTTGGCGATGAAAATTGTATATATACCTCAAGATAGGGTGATCCACTAGCAAGATATGTCTCCACCATTGCCTCAAAGCTCCGAGGACCTTTGATGTCGAATGAGTCATATCTCACGGGATCAACCGAAACACAAAATCTATACTTAATCGACTGAACTTTCATTGGCGTTGTTCCAAAGATTTTACGCCTAGTTCTTTTGCGAAGTTCTATCAAATCTATGTTCCGATTAAAACCCAGTCGCGCTGTGTTCTCTGATAAAAAACAACACCATTTTCGGTGTCACAAACCTCACCTTCGTAGTAAATAGCAGCATTAATACATTCACTCATTTTCAGTTTCTATTTTTCTTTTGCCTCAATTTCTGTTATGCAACCTGAGAATGAAATTTGGCTGATTTATAGTCTAAGGATTGCCAGATACTACTGTAGCAAAAGAGCGTCCACGTGGGAGCTCTTTTCAGTACTCTTGCTGACAGTGCATCCTGTTTGAAGCGTTTTGGGCACTATTTGTTCAGAAACGTCTTTTCAAAATTATTTTACCGGAGACTACTGTAGCAAAAGAGTGTCCACGTGGGAGCTCTTTTCAGTACTCTTACTGACAGTGCATCCTGCTTGAAGCGTTTTGGGCACTATTTGTTCAGAAACGTCTTCTCAAAATTATTTTACCGGAGACTACTGTAGCAAAAGAGCATCCACGTGGGAGCTCTTTTCAGTACTCTTGCTGACAGTGCATCCTGCTTGAAGCGTTTTCAGCACTATTTGTTCAAAAACGTCTTCTCAAAATTATTTTGCCAGATACAACTGTAAAAAAAATTCAAATAATTTTTATTTAGCTAATATATTTTTCTCAAAACCCTAAACATATTTTTACTAAACCCTAATTAACCCTATAATCTAGTCCATTAATTTTCCCTTAAAAACCCTAAACCCAACGACCCTAAAAAATCCTAAACCCTAGCCCTAAAACCCTAAAACCTCATACCCTAACACTAAAAACAGCTGAAAAGGCAGTCGGGGGAAGGAGGGCAGAAGCGCGCCCTAGAGGGAGCGCTTTATGCCACATCAGCAAAGAGCGTCCTTGTCAGCGCGTTTTGTGCTGATGTGGCACAAAGCGCTCCCTCAAGAGCGCGCTTTCCTGCTGCATCCCCCCAAAACGCGTTGACGTGGACGTATTTTGGGGGGAAATGGCCCTTTTCAGTAAATAATGCAAATTTTGGCCCATTTCTGTAATTTTTTTTTATTTTGGTATATTTTGGTAAATTACCCTGTTATCGTTGATAAGATTTATTGATTTCGTTATAAATATTTTTTATAAAGGTAAACAATAAGTTATAGAATATATTTCATTCCTATAAATAAAATTTGAGTATCTGACTCTTAATTAAAGAATGATGTGAACAATCATCACATCACACTTCATGATTTAATAATAAATTTTAATTAATTAATTAATTATTATTAATACACTAATAATTAAAATTTTATATTGAAAAATGGAATTTTTGTACACTACAAAGAAGTTAAAAACTATTGTATGTCATATTTGTTTATTAATTTTTTAACTCAAGAGCTAACAACATAGATAATAATTTTGTGTATTATATATTGTACATGCGAAAAATAGTAAAGAAAAAAGAGGGCTGAATTATCAGAAAAGGCCCGACCTTTTTCTTTTAAATAAAATAATGGAAACAGACCACTTTTGTTAAATTTAACAAAAATGGGCCAATTTTACTAAAACATGCTCAATTAGTGTCGTTTTCAAGAGAAACTTAGAAAAATGCCTCTAGTTGGAAGCATTTTTCCCCTCTGACTAGTAAAATGTTTCCTTTTTGCCACATCAGCATTTTACATTGGCAGCACCAATTTTTTTTTTTGGTACCAATTATTAATGTGAAAATAAAACTTACAAAACAAGCCTCTGACTAGTAAAATGTTTCCTTTTTGCCACATCAGCATTTTACATTGGCAGCACCAATTTTTTTTTTTTTGGTACCAATTATTAATGTGAAAATAAAACTTACAAAACAAGCCTTTATATATACCCAAAATCTCATTTCCCTTATTTTCTTAAGTAATGTGGGATATGAGATATGTGTATATATAGACTCATGAATAGGTTTGCAGCTTATTCCTAGATAATGTGAGATTGCTTCCTTACATTGTGATACATGGACAATGTGTATATATAGACTCATGAATATGTTTTGTAACAACTCGATTTAGGGGCTAGTCAAAAGAGTGGTTTCAGAACCACAAATCCGAGGTCGAAGAAAATTATTTTTATGTTATTTTATGGGTTAGAGCATGATTGTATAGGTGCGTGAAAATTTTAGTGCTTTAATTCCAGCGATTTCATGCTTAATTGCGAAAAAGGACTAAATCGCATAAAGTGCGAAAGTTCTATTTTACAAGTTAAAGGTGTCTAATAGCTATTTTACAATTGGAGGTCCTTAAAGTGCAATTGACCCCTCTAGTAATGGTTTTCCAGCCATAGGGGACAAACAATGTCAAAATTGGTCAAAGTTGTTGAAGTTGGGTGGACTAAATTGAGGTTTTATATTAAAATAAAGAAAGAAAAGATATCATTTTTCTCCTTCACTCCTCCACCGAAAATTAGCAGCAAATAGGGGTTTGAAAGCTCAAAAATTTCAGCAAACTCTTCTCCTTACAAGTAAGTGTTTTAATGATCATTTCTTGATAATATTTGTACTTTTGGAACCCCTAAAGCTTAAGGTAGCTAAAGAGGGGACTATTTTGCAAAATGGTTGAAAGTTTAGAGTTTTTCCATGTGAGCTTTTAAGTTGTTTGTTGCATTTTTATGGAAGAAAATGAGTCTTAGTTGTTAGATAAACAACTTTTGTGAGAGGTGTTACCATGAAAACACCTAAAAGGACCTTTTTGTGAAGGTTGTAAAACATGTGGTAAGTGTGTGAAATAATGAGTATTGAAGGTTACCATAAGAGTAATAAATGTTAATCTAGGCTTGTAAAAAGAAGAAATTCGACAAGAATCGATTTACAAGCCTAGGGGTAAAATAGTCATTTTGTGAAAGCATGAGGGCAAAATGGTAATTTTGCCAAAGTATGATTATTGAAATGTGTTGATTAATGTGATAATTAAATGAGCTAATTTGTTATTATAGATCAAGAAAAACGAAGAATTAACCTTGACTGAGGAAAGGGCAAGGTATCGGACTAAATCGGCAATTTGGCCTATTTAAAATCGAGGTAAGTTTGTGTGTAATAAATTCAACACCATGCTTGTATGATTTAAAATGTTGATGTAAGCGGCCCAAATTGTCCGGGCCCAAATAAAAGAATAAAAAAAGGGGGTCCAAAATAGCCCAGTGGCAGATGGCCCAAATGGCCCAATAAAATCAAATTTTAGGAAAATCCTAGGGTTTCTAGAAACCCTAGGCGCCGCTCTCCACCAGCGCCGTAGCCTCCATGCGCACTCGGCTCTGTCGGCCACCATGCCCTGCAAGAATGGAAGCCAACGCAACAGCAATCAGAAAAGAAAGATATTGTATTTTTATTTTTGTGTTTCTCAGCTCTATAAGAGCCGAATTTGAAACAATGTAACGGACCTTTTTTTTATCAATAAGAGGACAATAGTTTCAAAAAAAAACAGCAAAAAAAAATCTAAACAAAAGTTCAAGACCAGTAACATTCGAAGGTGATTTTGTTTATTTTCATTTCTTTTTTTTTTTTATTTTTTGAATCTTTTCTTCTTTCCATTCATAATATATATATATATATAAAGAATATACAATAAAATAAAATATACCTTTTAAAAAAAAAACAAAAGAGTGCGACTTTTGGGCTTTCCGTTGCCGCATATGGCAGTGTTGGCGACGGCGTCGGTGACGGAGAACGGCGAATTGGCGGACGGAAATCGCAGTAACCCCCACCCCTGCAGAGAAAACAAAAAGGGTTAAAGGTTTTTTTTTTTTTTGAAATCTGTTAAAAAATGAAATTTTAACTTAATTTTCTCACTTATATACATATTACAAAACGACGTCGTTTTGGTCATTCCCCTTAAACACCAAAACGACGTCATTTGGCCTAGGATCCGCGTGCGCGACCCGACCCGGCCATAGGATCCACGTGTTTTCATTGGTTGGGCTTATTTCCTTTTTGGTCCTTCCGTATTTTCAGTTTTTTTAAAATTAGATTTTCTGGTATTTTTAATTTGGCCCAAAATTTACTTTTGTTCACAATCTGGTCCTTTCTGCTGCTGCGCGTTTTGGCGAAAGGGTTTTATTACCTCTTTGGTCCCCCCAGTCCTTTCGCGCGTGTAAATAGGTCCCCTAATTTTTCTTTTATTTTAAATTCACCCCGAAATTTTGTTTTTTTAATTTAATTTAGTCCTCTTTTTATTATTTTCACTATTTTCAATTTAGCTAAAAGTCCCTATTATTATTACTATTATTTAATATCTTTATTATTAGTATTATTACATTATTTATATATTTATTATTATCACTATATTTATATTATTATTATATTGTACATATTTTGCATCATCATTATTATTATTTTATTATTATTATACTATCATTATTATGGTATTATTATTTCTATATCACTATTATTGTACTATGACTTGTATATATACTTATTATTATTATTTTAGTTTTATTATTATTTCCGTTTTATTCTTTTCTTATTTGTTTTAGACTTGTCTTATTTTATTTTCGCTTTCATCATTGTTATTCATATTAACGCACTTATTTCCATGTCGCTACGCATGTCAGTATTGTAATTTGTTTTTTTTCATTTTATCATAAACTTTTGTTTTATTGATTCTGCTCGATACAAAACGGTTTCTTTTCGTAAAGGTAATATTCTTTATTTAGAAATTTGAGAGATCGTACCCTAAAGTATTGGGTTGCAATTTTCTCGTTTAACCTAAATAAACGAATATCCTTTTAAACAAATACGTTTTAAACAAAAAAACTTATTCTCGGGAACTCAAAAAGTCGTGTCCTAAAGCATTGGATGTGATGTTTTGTTATTCCGAGATAAGATTTTCTAAATCAAGGCAATGTTCTGTTTTAGAAGCTCGAGAGATCATGCCCTAAAGTATTGGGTAGCAATTTTTCTCGTTTAATCTAAATAACCGAATATCCTTTCAAACAAATACATCTATAACAAAAAGCTTATTCTCGAGAACTCGAAATGTCGTGTCCTAAAGCATTGGATGTGATGTTTTGTTATTCCGAGATAAGATTTCCTAAACCAAGGCAATGTTCTGTATTTAGAAGCTCGAGAAAACGTGCCCTAAAGTATTGGGTTTGCGATTTTCTCGTCCATTTTAAATAATAGAATGTCATTTTAAGTAAATTCATAAAAAGGGCAAGTTTAGCCTCGAAGGTCAAGGTGTGGTGTCCTAAAGTATTGGATATAACATTTTACCTCGAGACAAGATAGCCCTTGGCATTCATCTTCGATTTCTTTTAAAATCACCTGTTAGCATCACCATAAAAAAGGGATCGTTTTAATTCTTTCAAGTTTTCAAATCTTCGACACGAAAACATGGATTAATCAAATTGGTACCAATTTTGGGCGTGACGAGGGTGCTAACCCTTCCTCGCACGTAACTGACTCTCGAACCCGATTTTCAAAATTTCGCAGACCAAAAGCACTGTTTTAGTAAATCAAAAAGTTTTATTAAAACAAAGGTGATCCGATCACGCCTAATAAAGATCGGTGGCGACTCCCGTTTTATTTATTTTCAAAACCCAAGGTCGAAACCCGCACTTTTCCAAAAAAAGGGGTGGTTTCGATAGCTTGGCGACTCCGCTGGGGACTTCCAATAAGAGGGTCGAGCCACGAATTGATTACTTCTTGTCTTTTGTCGAAAATTGAAAAACTTGGTTTTAATACACGATCCTTCCTTCGCGTTTCGTCTGTTTTGTGTTACGATCTTCATCATTGTATTCCTATTTCCTTTATTTGCTTCAAGTTTTCGAAACCTCTGCACATTCCATTGCATGACCGTCTTGGTCGCACCTTTTAAGTGGGAGCAAGAAGCTACTCTTTCGTGAGGTTTTCACCTCCGTGCAAGATAGTGGACCGCTTTCGGGATGCATCTATACCTATGTCTTCGTGAGATTTTCATCTCCGTGCAGCCATAGGGAAATGTGTTCCCTTGAACTGAACTCGGTCTATATGAGCCTATAATGGGTGAGGATTGAGGAATCTGCTGGTTCAGGTACCTTTACTCCAGAACCAAACCCCATATAGCGAGCCTTAAGAACCACCCTAGGTAGAGCCATGCCAAATCCTAGTGGTTACCCAATTAAGTGTTTATGAAATAATGACTTTTCATTTCTATTTTTGCATGTCATATTCATGAAAAGGGTTTTGATTCACATTCGGTTGCTAAATAGGTAGTTTGTCATGGAAAAGGGGTTTCTTGATAAAGTGGAGGACAATGCGGCCGTCCGGTATGGGCTGAGACAGTACAGCAAGAAAAAGGCGATAGCATTACAGCGAGCCACGTATCAGAGTTGTGGGATTACACATGCATCAGCGTAACCCAAAACAATCTTCAAGAAATGAGGGAAATATGGAGTCAATGGGACGACAGGATCAAGCAACTATTCTGCTATCATTATGGCGATTTGCCTTATCTACTTGACATCAAGGTAGACCAGCACTTGTTTCGAGCAATGGCCCAGTTTTGGAATCCTGCTTATAGTTGCTTTACTTTTGGGAAGGTGGATTTGGTACCTACCATTGAAGAGTACACAGCTTTACTCCGCTGCCCGAGGATTCAAACTGACAAGGCTTATTTGAGAGCTGTTAATGTCCCCACATTCGTAAAAAAGTTGATGAATATTACGGGGATGAGCGAACAGTGGGTTACAGCCCAGACAAAACAAAAAGGAGATTGTAAGTGTATCCCTTAGAGAAATCTGAGAGATTTGATCATAGCGCATCCTGAGGAGAAGAAGAGGGTTGACGTGTTAGCCTTGAGCATTTATGGACTGGTTATCTTCCCCAAAGCTCTAGGGTATGTGGATGAGGCGGTGTCTGGTCTATTTGACAAATTATACAGGAGGATCACTCCTATTCCTGTAATTCTAGCCGAAACTTTTAGGTCCCTAAGCGCGTGCCGAAGAGCGGGCGAAGGGAGATTCATCGGTTGTGCCTAATTTTTACTAGCATGGTTTCACGGTCATTTTTGAAAAATGGAAAAGGTATCGTGTCGAATCTTCGAGGACTATTCTCCACTGAAAAATATGGTAGCCACGCCTAGACGAGACGATATTACGGAAGAAAACTGGATGATGATTCTGCAAAACCTACAAGGAGAAGATATAGAATGGAGAGCTCCTTGGACGATCCCTGACGAGATCCTATATCGGTGCGGAGATCTTGATTATGTTCCCATGCTTGGAATATGGGGAGCTGTCGGGTACGCTCCTCTCCTCGTATTAAGACAGTACAGATCGAGACAATTTACATCGCCAACACAAGGGTTAGCCCAGTGCGAGTTTGAATATAAAGGAAGAAACTACAAGAAAAGAGTTCGTGAGATATCGAACGCCTGGAATCAAATTCATAGAATGAAAAGATTCGCTGCCAATCCGATGACGACCCCTGAGTATGACCGGTGGCGAAATCAAAGAATCAACGATAATATCCCCACGTCGGACCAAGAAAACACCCGATCACTAGAAGAACACTTACAGGTGATCCTTCCGAGCTTGAAATCATCAAGCGGGACTTTGAGGAAAAAAACTGGGAATTAAGAAAAAGGATAGAACAACTAGAGGAATAGAAAATGCATCGATATTCAAAAACTAGAAGCCGAGAAGCTGAGGAAAGGGAAGAATAAAGCTGAAGAAGATTTGGACGGTTTGAAGACTGACTATAAGAAGCTACGAAGGTCGATGAGAATTGCGGGGCTTGGAAAAACGTCAGAGCAATGGCGTCAAGAAATTAAAGAGGAAAAGAATAGAGCAAATCAATGGGAAAAGAAATTCCGAGATACCCACGAGCGAGAAGATGCCCTGAAAAGGGATCTGATAGAAAGTCAAAACGAGAAAGAGAAATTAAAAATTCGGGTGTCAGAATTGGAAAGATCACTGTATCAGTATCATAGCTGTAATTCCATAGCCGAACTAAAGGCTAGTTCGAGCAGAATTGAAGAGATGAAAGCAAGAATTGAAGAGTTAGAATCCGCCTTACATGGTTGCGAACTACGGGAAGAGCTTTTTGAAGTCAATGAGGAGCAATGGAAGCAACAACTGCATCACTCTCAGAGCCAAGTCAAAAGCCGGGATTATATTATGGGGGAAGCCGTAGCCCAAATACGAGAGGTGGCGAATCACTTACAAACTTTAGCAGTCCGAGCTGATGTACTAAGTTTGATGTACGAGTCGGAGTCAAAGAGAGGTTAAGAGTTAGCTTGGCTTCTTGAGAAATTCAAGGCCTTAAGTATTAAGGCAAGGCCTTAAGTATTAAGGCAAGGCCTTATATGTAATCCATTTTATGTGAAGAAACTTGTTTTCTTGAAAAGCTATTCTAATGGGAATTGAATTGGAATCAACGCCTTTTTGGTTGCACACATCTCATGCATCAGCATTACATTGCATCATACACACTGAATCTCACAAAGGGACCCTAAAACAATGGCAGTTACCCTGGAACATCGCTACGGTACAAGAGGCAAAACAAAAATAATGGATCAAAGAATGGAAAGGTTAGAGCAAATGCAAAAAGAAATGCAGGATCAACAAGCACAACTACAGGAGCAGCTGGCCAAAACTCAGCAGGACATTATAGAGCGGATGCAAGAATCCCAGAATAACATGATAAACCAGCTGGTGTAGTTGATGACTAAAGAACGTGAGAAGGAAAAGGGCATTGCTGCTAGCTCAGGGAACGATAATGATAACCCCGCTCTTACCCCGCCGAACACCCAAACGCCGCCAGATGTGTATCCCCAAAGGGCGTCTGTCACTATCAGACCGCAACAAATTTCAGCCGCAGCATCGATACCAATGAATTTTCAGGACGGCTCAAGTTCTAACCCTGGCCATAATCTAATCAATCCCAATGTTCTTGATTTGGATGAGATTGCTGAAAAAGCGAAAATGGAATTACCAAAACAGCTGGAAGATAAATATAAATGGTTAGAGGAGAAACTTAAAGCTATGGAAAATGCTGGTAAACGTCATGGAATCAATGCCAATGATTTAAGTTTGGTCCCTGACCTGGTGCTCCCCTACAATTTTAAGATGCCCGGAGGCCCACATTACTATGTTTTGTAGAAGGATGACGGGATACACTAATAATGATCCGTTGCTAATTCATTGCTTTCAGGATAGCCTGGTGGGCGCCGCAGCCAGATGGTACAACCAGTTGAGTTGTGCCAAAATTGGTTCATGGAAAGATTTGGCCCAAGCATTCCTAGAGCAGTACAGTCACGTAACAGACATGACCCCCGATAGGATCACTCTGCAAAACATGGAAAACAAGGGAATGAAAGCTTTTAGGCAATATGCACAGAGGTGGAGGAAGGTTGCCATCCAAGTCCAGCCACCATTTCTGGAGAAAGAGACCATAATGCTCTTCATCTGCACACTAAAAGCCCCATTTGTCATGCATATGTTAGGAAGTGCAACCAGGAGATTTTCGGACATCGTAACGACTGGAGAAATGATGGAGAATATTATAAAAAGTGGAGGGATTGAGACGGGGGAAAGTGCCAAAAGGATGCCCCCAAGGAAAAAAAGAAAGTGAGGTGAATAACGCGAGCATAGGGTACCCGAAGTCAATCACCATTAATCAGCCGAAAGCAATGGCCACGGGGCAGCAGGGGTTACCCAAGAAAGAACCTGGCACCACAAGACAAAATAATGAGAAAATACACTTCACACCGATTCCGATGACGTACAAGGAGATGTATCAAACCCTGTTCGACGCACACATTGTGTCCCCTTATCATCTAAAACTAATGCAGCCTCCGTATCCCAAGTGGTATGACCCGAATGCACAGTGTGAATATCATGCGGGAATCACAGGGCACTCAATAGAGAATTGCCTTGCTTTTAAGAAATTAGTGGAGAAATTTATCAATATGGGTGTGGTGGAGTTAGATAACATACCAAGCAAAACAAATCCTTTACCCAATCATGCTAATAGTGGAGTCAACGCAATTGGCGAAAATTCTGAGAAAAGAATCAAAGCAAGTGTCGCGGAGGTTAAAACTCCTTTGAGATTAGTGTGGAGAGAAATAGTCAAACATGGATTAATTGTTGCAGAAAAGAGTCAGGGGAAGCTGAAAAATTATTGTGAGTACCATTAGGAGCTGGGGCATGAAATTCAGAATTGTGGGGAATTTAGAACTCTGGTGCAAAATTTAATGAACAACAAAGAAGTTGAATTTTATGATGAAAGCGCAGAAGAAAGGAGCATATGTGCGTCAGAGTCAACGGTAAAGAGTTCGAAAGTCAACCTTCCGATGATCATTATTTCGCGTCCCAAGAGCGATGAGGCGGGGATACAGATAGCGTCGAAAATAGTAATACGGAGGCCCACTACCTTTGCTCATAAAGATAGTAGGGAGATTCCTTGGAACCATGAGTGTAATATAGCAGTCCCCAGAAAGGAGAATTCGGTTAGTGATGAGGATGCAATACGAGTAGCGCCGAAAGTAATAATACGAAGGCCTACTGCCTTTGCTTATAAAGACAGCAAGGAAGTTCCTTGGAATTATGAATGTAATGTAACAGTCCCAGGGAAGGAGAATTCGGCTAATACCTTGAAGGAAAATTTAGGTGAAGGTTCCATACGTGAAGCGGGAGACGCTACGATTTAATAAAGGGGAAAGCTCCAATGGTGGAACAGGAGAAAGAAAAGCCAGTTGAGCCTAAGCCGAGAATCAAGGAACCAGTGACTGAGGAAGAAGCTAAAGAGTTCCTGAAATTTCTGAAACACAGTGAATATTGTGTGGTAGAATAGTTGCACAAGCAACCGGTGCACATATCTGTCTTGACTTTGCTTCAGAGCTCAGAAGTGCACAGGAACGCGCTGATGAAAGTTTTAAATGAGACCTACGTCGCCAGTGACATCTCGGTTAATAAATTGGATCGATTGATCAGCAACATAAGTGCGGACAACTTCATTTATTTTAATGACGATGAGATACCACCAGGTGGTAGAGGGTCCACCAAGGCTTTACACGTTACCGCTAGATGTAAAGGGCACATACTACCAGGGGTCTTGATAGATAACGGGTCTACGTTAAATGTATTGCCTTTATCTACTTTAAACAGATTACCAGTGGACAGTTCGCACATGAAGGAGTGCCAGAGCATAGTAAAGGCGTTTGACGGCACCCAAAGAAGAGTCATGGGGAGGATTGAGGTACCCTTACTAATTGGCCCAGCTACTTACGAAGTAGATTTTCTGGTGATGGATATCGAGCCTTCCTATAACTGCTTATTAGGGAGACCATGGATATATTCGTCAGGGGCAGTGCCCTCATCATTACATCAGAAAGTGAAGTTGGTAGCAGATGGCCGGCTGGTAACGATAAAAGCTGAGGAGGACATTATTACAGCTGTGACTAGTGATATGCCGTACTTGGAGATAAACGACGAGGCAGCTGAATGCTCTTTCTGATCTCTCGAGTTCGTGAATGCAACTTTTATTACGGAAGGGAACAGAATCTTGAAACCAAGAATCTCCAAGACTACAAGAATGGGATTGAAAATGACCTTGGAGAAAGGCGCTTTACCGGGAAGGGGACTTGGAAAGTGTCTTCAGGGGATAGTTATGGCCCCGATATTGAGAGAAAAACAAGATCGCTTTGGCTTAGGATTTAGGCCAGATGCGAAGCAAAGAAAGAAAGAGTTGGAAAAGAGACAAGAAAGAAGGCGCGCTCGTTTGAGTGGAGAGGAAACCAAGTGGGAACCCATGATGATTCCACATATATCCAAATCCTTTGTTTCAGGAGGGGTAATTCACTTTGAGCCGAAGATACGAAAGGGAAAGGACATCGTAGCAATGTTGGACAATGTCTGCATTAATGCCATATCAGAGGAGGCAGCTGAAGAAGGAATCTTATCAGATATTCAGCCTTATGAACCGGGAAGCGTTTTAAACAATTGGTCTACAGAAGAAATTCCTGTAGTATTTAGAGCTTATTCAGAGTAATGTCCAGAACACACTTATTGCTTTAAGCCTAAGAGCAACAAGATTTCTTTTGTGAAATAGGCGCATGTTCAAGTATTATTATATCAATAAAGTACATTTTCATCATCAATTGAAGCAAACATTCTTCCATTCTTTTTTTTATTTTCTGATCATTCTTTCGTCATTATCATACATACAAATATCCATTCACGAATTTATTCATTCTGTCTGTATTCTCTTAAACTACGACAGGTCCTTGGATATCAATGACTTGAGCGACGCTGCCATGGACTCAAAATATCCTTTTGAGTAAGACATATGTTTAGAAAAATTACAGGATTTTGAAGATGACACGGGCGGTGACTTATCTCCTGACTTGTTAAGAATGGTAGAGCAGGAGGAGAGACAAATTCGGCCTCATAAGGAAGCAGTAGAGACTGTGATGTTGGAGGAAGGGAAAGTGGTAAATATTGGAACATGTATAGCCAAAGGAACGAGGCAGGATCTCATCAGGTTGTTGCAGGAATTCAAGGATGTCTTCGCATGGTCGTATGAGGATATGCCTGGTTTAAGTACCGATATTGCAGTACACCGCTTACCCATAAGAAGAGATTGCAAGCCAGTTCAGTAGAAGCTCCGAAGGATGAGACCAGATATTGTGCTGAAAATAAAGGAAGAGGTCCAAAAGCAGTTCGACGCTGGATTCTTGCAAGAGATCAGATATTCAGAATGGGTAGCCAACATTGTGCCTGTCCCTAAAAAAGGTGGGAAGGTACGAATGAGTGTGAATTACAGAGACCTAAATAAGGCTAGCCCAAAGGATAACTTTCCTTTGCCTCATATTAATACTCTAGTAGACAATACAGCAGGCTTTTCATTATTTTCCTTCATGGACGGTTTTTCCGGGTACAATTAGATAAAAATGCATCCTGAAGATATGGGAAAGACTACCTTCATAACATTGTGGGGTACGTTCTGTTATAAAGTAATGCCATTTGGGTTGAAAAACGCAAGAGCTACATACCAAAGGGCCATGGTGACCTTGTTCCATGATATGATGCATAAAGAGATTGAGGTTTACGTGGATGACATGATTGTAAAGTCTAGAATAGAAGAAGAACATATCTGAGTTTTGAAGAAACTGTTCTTGAGGTTAAGGAAATTCCAACTAAGACTCAATCCTGCTAAATGTACTTTTGGAGCTAGATCTGGCAAATTGCTAGGCTTCATGTCAGGAAGAAAGAGATCGAGATTGACTCGGACAAAGTCTGGGCTATACAAGAATTGCCTCCACCGCGCAGTCAAAAAGAAGTTCAAGGTTTCCTTGGCAGACTAAATTACATTGCTCGGTTTATTTCACAGTTAACCGAGAAATGTGATCCCATATTTCGTCTTTTGAAGAAACATAATCCAAGCGTATGGGATGATGAATGCCAGAAAGCTTTCGATAGGGTCAAACAGTACTTGTCAAACCCTCTAGTACTGTCACCCCCATGCCCAGATAAGCCATTTATCCTATATCTGACGGTGCTTAATCACTCTATGGGATGTGTGCTAGGTCAACATGATGATTCAGGAAGAAAAGAAAAGGTGATATACTACCTCAGTAAGAAATTCACTGAGTGCGAAATGAGATATTCGCCAATTGAGAAACTGTGTTGCGCGATGATTTGGATGACTCAGAGATTGAGACAATACATGCTATATCACACGACCTGGTTAATCTCAAAATTAGACCCTCTAAAGTATATAATGGAGGCAACCGCCTTTAATGGAAGGATGGCTAGATGGCAAATTCTGCTGTCTGAATTTGATATTGTCTATGTGAGTCAGAAAGCTGTAAAAGGGAGTGCAATAGCCGACTTCCTAGCTAGTAGAGCTTTAGAAGATTATGAGCCGTTAAACTTTGATTTCCCCAATGAGGATTTAATGTATGTAGCAGCTACTGAAGAAGACATGCAAAAGATTGCCTTTGGAAATTGAATTTCGACGGAGCATCAAATGCTGTTGGAAATGGGATTGGGGCAATCTTGGTATCCCCAAATGGAGATCACTACCCGTTCACATGCAAGTTGGATTTTGATTGTACGAACAATATGGCAGAATATGAGGCATGTATCATGGGACTCCGTACTGCCATAGAACGCAGAATTAAAGCACTGGAAGTATATGGAGATTCTGCACTAGTGATCTACCAACTAAAAGGAGAATGGGAGACAAGAGACCCCAAATTGATCAATTATCGAAGGATAGTCTTGAGGTTAATTGAGGAATTCGATGATATCACTTTTAGTTATCTCCCACGGGAAGAAAACCAGATGGCGGATGCATTGGCTACTTTGGCTTCCATGATTAAGGCGAGTGACCAAGAAGATGTAAAGCCCATTCAAATGAGTATTTACGAGGTCCCAGCTTATTGTTGCAACGTAGAAGAAGAAGAAAGGGATGATCACCCCTGGTACCAAGATATATTGCGATATGAGAAATCGCGAATACCCCAAACAAGCGACCGAGAATAAAAAGAGGACATTGAGAAGGTTAGCCTGTGATTATGTCTTGGATGGAGAGGTCTTGTACAAAAGAAGGAAGGACTTTTGAGATGTGTCGATGCAATTGAAGCTAAGAAAATTTTGGAGGAAGTTCACGAGGGTGTTTGTGGAACACATGCTAATGGTTTCACAATGGCTAGATAAACCATGAGATTCGGATACTACTGGTCTACCATGGAAGGGGATTGTATCAAATATGCTAAGACATGTCACAAATGCCAGATATACGGGGACAAAATTCACGTACCTCCCTCACCGTTGCATGTTATGACTTCCCCTTGGCCTTTCTCCATGTGGGGCATGGATGTCATCGGACCGATTCTTCCAAAAGCTTCAAATGGGCATCGATTCATCTTCGTGGTCATCGATTACTTCACCAAATGGGTAGAGGCTACTTCATATGCCAGTGTTACCAAATCGGTGGTCAGTAGATTCCTAAAAAGGGAAATCATTTGTCGATACAGAATGCCTGAGAGAATCATATCTGACAACGCGTTAAATTTAAATAATAGCACAATTGCGGAGGTCTGCAGTCAATTCAAGATTAAACACCACAATTCATCACCGTATCGTCCAAAGATGAATGGTGCAGTGGAAGCAGCCAATAAGAACATTAAGAGGATTGTAGGGAAGATGGTTGAAACCTACAAAGATTGGCATGAGAAATTACCCTTTGTTCTCTATGCTTATCGAACATCAGTCAGGACATCCACTGGGGCAACTCCTTTTCATTAGTTTACGAAATGGAAGCGGTATTACCCATCGAAGTTGAAATTCCTTCCCTTTGAGTCTTGTCAGATCTAAAATTGGATGAAGCAGAATGGATCCAGTCTCGATATGATCAGCTGAACTTGATTGAGGAGAAGAGGTTAAGGGCTATTCATCATGGCCAGATGTATCAAAAGAGAATGATGCGGGCTTATGACAAAAAGGTGCGCCCAAGAGAATTTCGCGAGGGAGACTTGGTTTTGAAAAGGATTCTCCCTATATAAAAGGATTTCAGAGGGAAATGGATGCCAAGTTGGGAAGGACCTTACGTGGTGAAAAAGGCTTTCTATGGAGGAGCATTGATCTTGGCCGAAATGGATGGGAAAAACTTGCCCAATCCTGTAAATTCAGATTTTGTTAAAAAGTACTATACTTGAAGAGAGAAAGAAGCCAAAGTCGGAGTCCCGCAAAGGGCGCTTTGAGATCTTAAAAAAAATGCAATGGGCGTTTTGAGATCTAAGGGGATTTGGGTTGAAAACCTAAAAAAGGGGCGGCTCAAATCATAATGGAAGAATCCCGCTTTATGCGAATTGACAAGGAAGGGGTAGGTTGCGTCTTGGTGCATTGACAAAATACTCAAGATCTCCTAAACACATGTCGAACTCGAAATAATCTTCCAGACGCTCAGGCAGAGAAGCTCAAACTGTGATATCTGGGGCACCTAATTTCTATTTTACACATTTTGGGTTTGCTATCTTTGTCTTTTGAAAATACAGTCTAAATAAACTTTCTTCTTCACCGCATTTGCTAGTTTTGATTAACTTGTTTGGCTTGAGCTATGCTCCCAATAAATTTCTGCTTCATCATGATGATCTTTTTCAAGTATTTTGGCATTGAAATAACAATTATTGGACTAATAATACTTTCACGAAAGAAGTTCTGCATATTACTCTAGAAGCTTCTAAATAATACATGAGCCATAAACAGGACTGTTGTTTAGAACTCACCAAGTCTAAAGGCTTGACATATATCGGGGGAAGACCTAGAAGTTACAATGGGGGCAAAGTACAATTGATTCTCTTGGATTTTGAGGGAAAATTCCAGCCCAAACAAGGACAGCATGATGCAAGCAAAAATCCCTAAAAAAAAAAAGACCATCCTCATGTCATCCATAAGACACATCTAGTTAGGAGCATTTGATTCATTACGATCATTACATCCTAATCATTCATCATCCATAGCACATGCAGTTAGGAGCATTTGAGTCATCCCGACCATAGCATCCTCGTCATTTGCATAAGCTTAAGCACATTCTACAGGACAGGTTCCTCAAAGAACGGTGCGGAGCAGGCTGAAGATTGAAGTCTTCCTGAAAATAGTAAGGAAGCAAATTGAAAAGTTCAGATTTTGTTCCCTAGTGATGATAGTGGAGCGGATTGAAGATTAAAGTCTTTCTAAAGATAGTAAGGAAGCAAATTGAAAAGTTCAAGGTTATCACCTCAGTGAAGCAAGTCGAAGCTAGAAATCCCTCCTCCCTGAGTGTATTGAGGGTCAACCTTTATTTCTGAGAAGTTTCAGTGAGAAGATCAAAGTTACGAATCTCTTCTTTCTGAATTCTTGTCACCTCGAAGTCTCAGTGAAGTAGGTCGAAGTTACTAATCCCTCCTCCCTGAGTATATTGAGGATCAACTGTCATTTCCAAGAAGTTTCAGTGAGAAGATCAAAGTTACGAATCTTTTCTTTTTGAATTCTTATCACCTCGAAGTCCCAGTGGAGCAGGTCAAAGCTGCAAATCCCTCCTCCCTGAGTGTATTAAGGGTCAACCTCTATTTCTGAGAAGTTTCAGTGAGAAGATCAAAGTTACGGATCTCTTCTTTCTGAATTCTTATCACCTTGAAGTCTCAGTGAAGCAGGTCGAAGTTACTAATCCCTCCTCCCTGAGTATACTGAGGATCAACTGTCATTTCCAAGAAGTTTTAGTGAGAAGATCAAAGTTACGAATCTCTTCTTTCTGAATTCTTATCACCTCGAAGTCCCAGCGGAACAGGTCAAAGCTACTAATCCCTCCTCCCTGAGTATATTGAGGATCAACTTTCATTTCTGAGAAGTTTCAGTAAGAAGATCAAAGTTACGAATCTCTTCTTTCTGGATTCTTATCACCTCGAAACCCCAGCGGAGCAGGTCGAAGCTACTAATCCCTCCTTCCTGAGTATATTGAGGATCAACCTCTACTTTCGAGAAATTTTAGTAAAGAGATCAAAGTTACGAATCTCTTCTTTTTGGATTCTAATCACCTTGAAGTCCTAGTGGGACAGATTGAAGACAGCAAACCTGGCATTCCCAAAGTAGATTGAAGTCAATAATCGTCTTTCAAAGTTACGGTGGAGTGGATCAAAGCAACAAGATGCGATAGGCTAGAACGAGGCTACCCGAAGAAGAAAGGCACCAAGGAAGTCAAGGTTCAACGGATCCCGATGAATTTGGGCCTTCTTTATGTCTTTGCTCTATCCCCGTTACACGGTAATGAGCAAAGAGGGGCAGCTGTAAGCGGCCCAAATTGTTCGGGCCCAAATCAAAGAATAAAAAAAAGGGGGTCCAAAATAGCCCAGTGGCAGATGGCCCAAATGGCTCAATAAAATCAAACTTTAGGAAAATCCTAGGGTTTCTAGAAACCCTAGGCGCCGCTCTCCACCAGCGCCGCAGCCTCCATGCGCACTCACCTCTGTCGGCCACCATGCCCTGCAAGAATGGAAGCCAACGCAACAGCAATCAGAAAAGAAAGATATTGTATTTTTATTTTTGTGTTTCTCAGCTCTATAAGAGCCGAATTTGAAACAATGTAACGAACCTTTTTTATCAATAAGAGGACAATAGTTTCAAAAAAAAAAAGCAAAAAAGAATCTAAACAAAAGCTCAAGACCAGTAACATTCGAAGGTGATTTTGTTATTTTCATTTCTTTTTTTTTATTTTTTGAATCTTTTCTTCTTTCCATTCATAATATATATATATATATATATAAAGAATATACGATAAAATAAAATATACCTTTTAAAAAAAACAAAAGAGTGCGACTTTTGGGCTTTCCGTCGCCGCATATGGCAGTGCTGCCAACGGCGTCGGCAACGGAGAACGGCGGATCGGCAGACGGAAATCGCAGTAACCCCCACCCCTGCAGAGAAAACAAAAAGGGTTAAAGGTTTTTTTTTTTGAAATCTGTTAAAAAATGAAATTTTAACTTAATTTTCTCACTTATATACATATTACAAAACGGCGTCGTTTTGGTCATTCCCCTTAAACACCAAAACGACGTCGTTTGGCCTAGGATCCACGTGCATGACCCGACCCGACCATAGGATCCGCGCGTTTTCATTGGTTGGGCTTATTTCCCTTTTGGTCCTTCCGTATTTTCAGTTTTTTTAAAATTAGATTTTTTGGTATTTTTAATTTGGCCCAAATTTACTTTTGTTCACAATCTGGTCCTTTCTGCTGCTGCGCGTTTTGGCGAAAGGGTTTTATTACCCCTTTGGTCCCCCCAGTCCTTTCGCGCGTGTAAATAGGTCCCCTAATTTTTCTTTTATTTTAAATTCACCCTGAAATTTTTTTTTTAATTTAATTTAGTCCTCTTTTTATTATTTTCACTATTTTCAATTTAGCTAAAAGTCCCTATTATTATTATTATTATTTAATATCTTTATTATTAGAATTATTACATTATTTATATATTTATTATTATCACTATATTTATATTATTATTATATTGTACATATTTTGCATCATCATTATTATTATTTTATTATTATTATACTATCATTATTATGGTATTATTATTTCTATCTCACTATTATTGTACTATGACTTGTATATATACTTATTATTATTATTTCCGTTTTATTCTTTTCTTATTCGTTTTAGACTTGTCTTATTTTATTTTCGCTTTCATCATTGTTATTCATATTAACGCACTTATTTCCATGTCGCTACGCATGTCAGTATTGTAATTTTTTTTTTCATTTTATCATAAACTTTTTTTATTGATTCTGCTCGATACAAAACGGTTTCTTTTCGTAAAGGTAATATTCTTTATTTAGAAATTCGAGAGATCGTACCCTAAAGTATTAGGTTGCAATTTTCTCGTTTAACCTAAATAAACGAATATCCTTTTAAACAAATACGTTTTAAACAAAAAAACTTATTCTTGGGAACTCGAAATGTCGTGTCCTAAAGCATTGGATGTGATGTTTTGTTATTCCGAGATAAGATTTTCTAAATCAAGGCAATGTTCTGTATTTAGAAGCTCGAGAGATCATGCCCTAAAGTATTGGGTAGCAATTTTTCTCGTTTAATCTAAATAACCGAATATCCTTTCAAACAAATACATTTTTAACAAAAAGCTTATTCTCGAGAACTCGAAATGTCGTGTCCTAAAGCACTGGATGTGATGTTTTGTTATTCCGAGATAAGATTTCCTAAACCAAGGCAATGTTCTGTATTTAGAAGCTCGAGAAAACGTGCCCTAAAGTATTGGGTTTGCGATTTTCTCATCCATTTTAAATAATAGAACGTCATTTTAAGTAAATTCATAAAAAGGGCAAGTTTAGCCTCGAAGGTCAAGGTGTGGTGTCCTAAAGTATTGGATATAACATTTTACCTCGAGACAAGATAGCCCTTGGCATTCATCTTCGATTTCTTTTAAAATCACCTGTTAGCATCACCATAAAAAAAGGGATCGTTTTAATTCTTTCAAGTTTTCAAATCTTCGACACGAAAACATGGATTAATCAAATTGGTACCAATTTTGGGCGTGACGAGGGTGCTAACCCTTCCTCGCACGTAACTGACTCCCGAACCCGATTTTCAAAATTTCGCAGACCAAAAGCACTGTTTTAGTAAATCAAAAAGTTTTATTAAAACAAAGGTGATCCGATCATGCCTAATAAAGATCGGTGGTGACTCCCGTTTTATTTATTTTCAAAACCCAAGGTCGAAACCCGCACTTTTTCAAAAAAAGGGGGGTGGTTTCGACAATTGATATTTGTGAAGATGTATAATATTTCTATGAATTTGAGAAATGAGGTTGAATGAGAAAATAATGAGAATTGTGATGTTGAAATTCCGATTGGACTTCAATAAATGAGAGAATAATATCAACAAGACTTGAGATGGGTAAGGTCCCGTACAAGACCATGTCCGAGACATGGCCTCGGCACAGCATTAAGATCCCGTATAAGACCATATCTGAGATATGGCATCGGTATCGATTATGAGAATCGTATAAGACCATATTTGGGATATGGCATCGATAATCTATATGAGATCCCGTATCTGGGATATGGCATCGACATTTAAAGGTAATCCCATGTAAGACCACATCTGAGATATGGCATTGGTGTTGAATTTATGTGGATGATGATAATATGAAACTCCGAGTATTCCAAGTGAAATCAATGGGTAAACAACTAAGCTCATAATAGAGATGAGATTAGTGCTAAAGCTATGTGATGAAGTGATTACAGGTACACGTGAGTGATTCACGAGAAATGTTTACGATTTGAGATATGATATGTAATTGGTAAGAGTAAGCATGAGTAACTTATGGCAATGAGCTTAAGACTTTGTGTTTTATTCAATACAATGGATGGATGACATTATGAGCTTTTATGTTACTACTTATTTCATGCAAACTTACTAAGCTTTATGCTTACCTTTCTCATTTCCCTTGTCCTTGTAGTATTGCCAAGCTAGCTCGAAAATTCGTGGAACATCAGAGTTCAGAAATCACACTATTGACTACTATTTGGTATAACCAAGTTAGATTCATTTTGAGTATGGCATGTATAAGACTTGGTGTTTTTTGTTATGTCATATTTGTTAGCCAAAGTGTTGGCTATTAGTATTATCAAATTCATTTAGTTACTTAATAGACTGAACTTTCATTGGCATTGTTCCAAAGATTTTACGTCTAGTTCTTTTGTGAAGTTCTATCAAATCTATGTTCCAATTAAAACCCAGTCGCGCTGTGTTCTCTGATAAAAAAACAACACCATTTTCGGTGTCACAAACCTCACCATCGTAGTAAATAACAGCATTAATACGTTCACTCATTTTCAGTTTCTATTTTTCTTTTGCCTCAATTTCTGTTATGCAACCTGAGAATGAAATTTGGCTGATTTATAGTCTAAGGATTGCCAGATACTACTGTAGCAAAAGAGCGTCCACGTGGGAGCTCTTTTCAGTACTCTTGCTGACAGTGCATCCTGCTTGAAGCGTTTTGGGCACTATTTGTTCAAAAACGTCTTTTCAAAATTATTTTACCGGAGACTACTGTAGCAAAAGAGTGTCCATGTGGGAGCTCTTTTCAGTACTCTTGCTGACAGTACATCCTGCTTGAAGCGTTTTGGGCACTATTTGTTCAGAAACTTCTTCTCAAAATTATTTTATCGGAGACTACTGTAGCAAAAGAGCGTCCACGTGGGAGCTCTTTTCAGTACTCTTGCTGACAGTGCATCCTGCTTGAAGCATTTTCAGCATTATTTGTTCAGAAACGTCTTCTCAAAATTATTTTGCCAGATACAACTGTAAAAAAAATTCAAATAATTTTTATTTTGCTAATATATTTTCCTCAAAACCCTAAACATATTTTTACTAAACCCTAATTAACCCTATAATCTAGTCCATTAATTTTCCCCTAAACCCAACGACCCTAAAAAATCCTAAACCCTAGCCCTAAAACCCTAAAACCTCATACCCTAACACTAAAAACAGCTGAAAAGGCAGTCGGGGGAAGGAGGGCAGAAGCGCGCCCTTGAGGGAGCGCTTTATGCCACATCAGCAAAGAGCGTCCTTGTCAGCGCGTTTTGTGCTGATGTGGCACAAAGCGCTCCCTCAAGAGCGTGCTTCCCTGCTGCATCCCCCCAAAACGCGTTGACGTGGACGCATTTTGGGGGGAAATGGCCCTTTTCAGTAAATAATGCAAATTTCGGTCCATTTCTGTAATTTTTTTTATTTTGGTATATTTTGGTAAATTACCCTATTATCGTTGATAAGATTTATTGATTTTGTTATACATATTTTTTATAAAGGAAACAATAAGTTATAGAATATATTTCAATCCTATAAATAAAAATTGAGTATCTGACTCTTAATTAAAGAATGATGTGAACAATCATCACATCATACTTCATGATTTAATAATAAATTTTAATTAATTAATTAATTATTATTAATACACTAATAATTAAAATTTTATATTGAAAAATGGAATTTTTGTACACTACAAAGAAGTTAAAAACTATTGTATGTCATATTTGTTTATTAATTTTTTAACTCAAGAGCTAACAACATAGATAATAATTTTGTGTATTATATATTGTACATGCGAAAAATAGTAAATAAAAAAGAGGGCTGAATTATCAGAAAAGGCCCGGCCTTTTTCTTTTAAATAAAATAATGGAAAGAGACCACTTTTGTTAAATTTAACAAAAATGTGCCAATTTTACTAAAACATGCTCAATTAGTGTCGTTTTCAAGAGAAACTTAGAAAAATGCCTCTAGTTGGAAGCACTTTTCCCCTCTGACTAGTAAAATGTTTCCTTTTTGCCACATCAGCATTAAAATTGGCAGCACCAATTTTTTTTTTGGTACCAATTATTGTGAAAATAAAACTTACAAAACAAGCCTTTATATAGACCCAAAATCTCATTTCCCTTATTTTCTTAAGTAATGTGGGATATGAGATATGTGTATATATAGACTCATGAATAGGTTTGCAGCTTATTCCTAGATAATGTGAGATTGCTTCCTTACATTGTGATACATGGACAATGTGTATATATAGACTCACGAATATGTTTTGTAACAACTCGATTTAGGGGCTAGTCGAAATAGTGGTTTCGGAACCACAAATCCGAGGTTAAAGAAAATTATTTTTATGTTATTTTATGAGTTAGAGCATGATTGTATAGGTGCATGAAAATTTTGGTGCTTTAATTCCAGCGATTTCATGTTTAATTGCGAAAAAGGACTAAATCGCATAAAGTTTGAAAGTTCTATTTTACAAGTTAAAGGTGTCTAATAGCTATAGAATATTAATTGGAGGTCCTTAAAGTGCAATTGACCCCTCTAGTAATGGTTGTCCGGCCATAGGGGACAAACAATGTCAAAATTGGTCAAAGTTGTTGAAGTTGGGTGGACTAAATTGAGGTTTTATATTAAAATAAAGAAAGAAAAGATATCATTTTTCTCCTTCACTCCTCCACCGAAAATTAGAATCAAATAGGGGTTTGAAAGCTCAAAAATTTCAGTAAACTCTTCTCCTTACAAGTAAGTGTTTTAATGATCATTTCTTGATAATATTTGTACTTTTGGAACCCCTAAAGCTTAAGCTAGCTAAAGAGGGGACTATTTTGCAAAATGGTTGAAAGTTTAGAGCTTTTCCATGTGAGCTTTTAAGTTGTTTTTTGCATTTTTATGGAAGAAAATGAGTCTTAGTTGTTAGATAAACAACTTTTGTGAGAGGTGTTACCATGAAAACACCTAAAAGGACCTTTTTGTGAAGGTTGTAAAACATGTGGTAAGTGTGTCAAATAATGAGTACTGAGGGTTACCATAAGAGTAATAAATGTTAATCTAGGCTTGTAAAAAGAAGAAATTCGACAAGAATCGATTTACAAGCCTAGGGGTAAAATAGTCATTTTGTGAAAGCATGAGGGCAAAATGGTAATTTTGCCAAAGTATGATAATTGAAATGTGTTGATTAATGTGATAATTAAATGAGCTAATTTGTTATTATAGATCAAGAAGAACGAAGAATTAACCTTGACTGAGGAAAGGGCAAGGTATCGGACTAAATCGGCAATTTGGCCTATTTGAAATCGAGGTAAGTTTGTGTGTAATAAATTCAACACCGTGCTTGTATGATTTAAAATGTTGATGTAAGCGGCCCAAATTGTCCAGGCCCAAATCAAAGAATAAAAAAAGGGGGTCCAAAATAGCCCAGTGGCAGATGGCCCAAATGGCCCAATAAAATCAAATTTTAGGAAAATCCTAGGGTTTCTAGAAACCCTAGGGGCCGCTCTCCACCAGCGCCGCAGCCTCCATGCGCACTCGCCTCTGTCGGCCACCATGCCCTGCAAGAATGGAAGCCAACGCAACAGCAATCAGAAAAGAAAGATATTGTATTTTTATTTTTGTGTTTCTCAGCTCTTTAAGAGCCGAATTTGAAACAATGTCCACACGGGTAGACACACGGGCGTGTGGCCAGCCCCATGGGCGTGTTGATTGGCCGTGTGTCCCCTTGCGTGCTAGGTTTACAAGTCAGTATGCTCAGTAGTAAACTCACGGGCAAAGACACGGCCGTGTGTCTCAACTGTGTGGGAAGCACGGCTATGGACGTGGGCGTGTGCCCAAGATGTGTGAAGTCTACACCTGAAATTAGGAATTTAATTCGACACACGGTCTAAAGACACGTGCGTGTGCCGTGGCCATGTGACCTTATTGAGATGATGACGTAATAAACAAAATGTCAAGGTTTTCACACACGGGCGAGGGCATGGGCGTGTCATGGCCGTGTGAGGGACACGGGCGTGTGTCCGACCGTGTGAAAACCCCTGTAGGTTCGAATTAGAAAATAAAATCCATATGGGCCGGGAACATGGGCGTGTGTGACCACTCGGCCTGCCCACACGGGCGTGTTCCATTCCACACGGGCGTGTGGCCCTAATTTAAGCAAAAATTTTCTAAGTGTGTAAAAGTTTTCGATTTAATCCTGAACCATTCCATATGTATGTTTAGGGTCTCGTAGACCCATAATAGGGATGTTATGAATATGAATGAAAAAGTTTTAATTTGAAACGAAATTTTATGGCTCGATGTTGTGTGTATGAGCAAATTAAGTTCAGTAATGCCTTATATCCGGTTCCGGCGTTGAATGCGGGTAAGGGGTGTTATATGTTTAATTCTAAAAATTAATTTTAAGATAATTGTTCAATATAAATTGTGATTTTTTTTCTTGAAGACATAGATTATGAAATTTAAGTTGTCAATATGTGAATAGATTTTTACTTAAAATATATTCCTTAAAAATCATAAAGTGATTGTATTTATATGATTAATAATAAACTCGATGTCTTTTTTTAATGTTTAATTATTGTATTCAAAGTGATTGATTTATATGAAAAGTGTGAATCTAAAGTTTATATCTAATATAATAAAAAAAAACAGTTAAAAAAATATATATTTTATTTTTAAAATGAGTATTTAAAATTATTAATATCCACGTTGCATAATAGTTAAATGTATATTTAACATACTCAAAAAATAATTTTAAATTTTTTTCTAAATGTATATATGCACTTTAATTTGAATGTTTATAATTTACTCTGAAAAGAGTTATGATTTAAGGATAACATTATTTCTTTTTCTTTGCACAACTTTTAGTTTTGTCTTTTATCTGATATGATTTAAAGCTACGTGTTGGAAATTTGAGTTCAACATTTGTCACAAAATCTAGAGCTGATTTGAATTTTTTATTTAAATATTGTTGAACGATTAAATTGAAAATCGATGGATTGATCATGTTAATCATCAATCTAGATGCTACAATATTTGTGATTTTTTTTTAATTTAGTCACACCAATAAATTTAACAAAATGATTTTAACAATGTTAACAATTAGACTTGTATTTTTAAATTTAAAAAATAGAGAAACTAAATTATTTGAAAAAAAAAAAGGTTTAAATTCCAAACTTATCAAGAATACAACGACTTCAATCAATTTTAACTATATATATATATGTATGGACGAAAACAAAAATCAATATTTGTATCTGCACAAAGATAGTAGGGGCGCCATACTCTTCCAAATTTTTTAGGATTTGGAACTGTGATACTCAAAAATTGGTGAAAAAAATTAAATTAAATAATTTGAGTTTTTATCTAAATAAAATAATTATTAGGTATAGTGGTGGAAGACCCCTATTCATGAGTCTATCTATATATATACATTGTCTATATATCACAATTTAAGGAAACAATTTCACATTGTGTAAGAATAAGCTTATAACCTATTCATTACTCTATGTATACACATATTTTATATCCCGCAATGTTTAAAAAAAATAAGGGAAATGATACTTTGGATTTATATAAATACATATTTTATAAATTTTTTTTCAATATTAATAGGTGGCACTAAAAATAAAAAATTAGTATTACTATTTTTAGTATTGATATGATAAAACTCGGGAAAAAATCCTTTCAAGTGGACACATTTTTATAAATTTTTTCTAAAAACGGCATCAGTTAAGCGCGTTTTAATAAAATCAATCTTTTTCCGTCAATTTTAACAAAGTGATCTATTTACGTTATTTAAAGAAAAAAGCCTTTTATGGTAATTCAATAAAAAGAGAGCTAGTTTGTAATTGTAAGAAAAGAAGGAAGAAAAAAGGTCAGGTGAGGAGCAAGATTCTTATCGTGGGGGTAGAAAAAGAGGCAACCATGCATGTTCCTAAGGGGCATAATAAAATCAGTGGCTACCAGACACTTGTCACGAAACCGGGATGCCGACAGTCAGTTTTCAAAAGGTCAAGTCAGGTCAGGTCTCACCTTTTTATTATTACTATTATTTATTTTCCCGTACGGAGAAAAAAAGAGAAAGAGACAAAGATTGCGACAGGTGGACGATTTCCCCGCTGGCTGCCCGTTTCTTTGCTGGCTGCAGCTGTTAATTAACCCTCCACTACGTAAAGCTCAATTACACAGTGAATTTATGAATTTCGTGTTAGATGGATAAAATTTAAAAGTTGGGTTGAAGTGAAAAATTTATATTAAATTAAATTATTTAACTTTTTTAAGAATAAAAAAACTAAAACTAATTATTAATTTTAGAAGGAACTAGTTATAGTTGTCCAAAACTTTTCACTTTTCTTGATGTCTCAAGTTTCCAATTTTCAAACTTACAAAGTATCAAATTTTTAAAGATGGGTAAAATTCGATTTAATTTAAAAAATAATTTATTTTTTAAATTTTAAGTTATTTATTTTTTGAATTAATTTAAATAAGTAATTTAATATTTCAAATTTGAGTCAAATTAAATTATAATTCAAATAATTCGAATAATAGATTGATGTAATATTTATTGAGTCATTGATCATCTTGAAGATGTGCAACTTAGTCCCTCTAAAAAAATTAATTTTTTTAAAAAATTATAAAATATATTTTTCAAAAAATAAATATATAAATTCAAAAATTTAAAATTATTAATATATATATATAAATATCATTTGTTTTTTTCTTTAAATTACAAAATAAAAAATTTGAAGCCTTAAACAAATAAATTACTAAATCAAGTTTATCATACTAATTATATTATATTTTCTCTTATTTTTAAATATTTTTTCAAATATATATGGTATTTATATTTTTTTAATTTTGAAAATAGAAATATTGTCAACAAGATTTCAATATAACTAGCTTAATTCCTTTTTCTTTAATTCAACTCAAACAAATTTATTTGATTCGAGTTGAAAAAAATTCAAATCGAATTAGAATGATAGAATAAGATTTGTTAATTTAGCAAGTTTAAATTTTTTTTCACTTCATTCGACTTGATTCAATCATGATAAATTAGAGATTTTAGTAAATTACATGCATAAATTGCCCTTGATGAAGTTTCATTACTCGACATAGGGGTGGAACATAAGTGGAGCCACCCCTCAAAAATTAAAAAAAAAAAAAACATTAAACCGTTCAAATTTTTTGGAAATTTTATTTAAGTTGTTTAATTTTTTTAAATTAAGTTTTATAAGGGTTTTGAAAATATTAATTAAATTATTTAAAAATTTAAAAATTTTCATTAATTTCATTAATTTCTTTAAAAAAATTAATTATTTTTTTTTGAAAATTCTCAATACACCTCAAAATTTTAATTGAACTTTTCAAAATTTTAATTAAATTCGTAAAATTTAATGCACCATTCCACCCCTAACTCCATAGGCCACAAATATAAATAATTCAAATTAAAAAAGCAAACCACATAAATGTATTTAGACTTGTTCATGGATCGGGTCATCTAGTCTGGCTCGAAAGCCCGCCTAAAAAGTGAGAATGTTGGAGTAAAAATATAGGCCCGAAAAATAGGCTTAGGAAAAAAATAAGACTCATTTATTCGGTCTAGGCTTGGGCAAAATTTTAGGCCTATTTTTTGGGCCAGGTCGGGCCCATCAAATGGGCTTAAAATTTTAGTTGAGTCCGACCCGTGAACACCTCCAAACAAACTTATATATAAATAAATATATAAAGTTAAATTCACCATACACCTCTAAATTATAGTCTTTATTCTGAATTGGTCCTTAAATTTTAAAACATTTTAACTACATCAATAAACCATCGATATTATACCAGTAAAATTATTTCATTACTAAAACCATTTAAAGAAAAAGAAATAATGTAAAAATGGATGTTGTATAAGTTTTATTTTGAGTTTTTCAAAACCTACACAACACCTTTATCGTTCACTCACTATTTTTTCAGTTTTATTTTATTTTTAATTTTAACTGTTGAAAGTTATGTGATAACATTTTATTTTTCTTTAGAATTTCTATTTTAAATTACGTCAAATAGAATTTAATAATTAAATTAATAATTTTAATAATAAAAAAACTTAATTGATATAATATTAATAACATTTTGCACTTTAAAAACTAATTTAAGATCAAAATCATAATTTAGCAATGTTCTTATATATAATATATTTTAGTTTAAACACTTGGCCAACGTCCTGGGTTGTATATATAAAGTATGTCGAGCGGTGGATGACAACTATGGAAAAGGGTTTTTGATTATGAAGCTGACGGTCACAGCTCCAATCATAATAACAACAATGTTACCGTATGTATGTATGTATGTAAAGTTAAGACAAGTTTATATATTTATGTCATGATTATACTAAATGATACTGATAGCTTTGGTAGGAAAATGAAAGATGGGGTGGGTATTGGCCAAAATTTTAAGGAAGAAAAAGAACAATAACTTTTGTTGCTACAGTAGATTGTCCTGGTTTTTGTTCTACTTTTAGTGGACCAAAGCTCCAAGGTTTACTGTTTGGCTGAAAGTACAGGAGGAGCAGGACTAGGAGGCTGATGGAATCTTTCACAAAAACCAAACAAAAAATTCAATGGCCTTATTTCAAAGACAGATTGTAAGCTGCATCACAAATGAAAAAAGAAGAAATGACTTTGAGTTGGTATCTCTCTTTTATATAGCGTACAACTGTATGTAATTAATACAAATATATTTGTAATGTATAAAACCAGTGCAGGGAAGTGTTGAGGGGACAAAATTGGGTTTAGTTGTTTAGGTACCATGAGATATTTCCACTTTGTAAATTCATTAGGTTTCTTGAAAAAGTAATGAAACAAAACTTTGTTAAGAGATAATACTTGAATTGTATGATGTAAATCTCAATCTTTAAGATTCTCGAGAGAGCCAAAGCAGATTAAGTTTGTGATAATATGTGATTCAACCTATGAAATGAAAGTCGTAAACGAAGTGTTGGAAAATTTTGTTGAGAGATGATTGGAAAAGAACAGTACAACGACAACGTTGAAATATCATGTGAATGTGATATTGGACAATGACTTAGTTGCAACATATTTCAACGCCCTTTATCATAAGAGCCTACATATATATTAATAGGCAGTAGAAATCATGCAAATTAACTTTACCTTTACCGACTTAAACATCACCATCTTGATAATTCAAAGGCTTTACGTTTTTCAAATGCTTTTGGTCATATATATATATATATAATTCTCCGTTTAAATGCATTAAAATTCTTTATGTGAGGCTGAAAGCTAGCGAAGTTGATGACATGGGGGCCCCTCTATGGAATTGAAACGGATCAGTGAAATGAAAGCTTTGAGAGGTTTCAAAGATTCTTTGCTTCTTTTCTCGCTTCTTTTTTTTTTTTTTTTCCATCTCTATTGTAACGTTGAAATTAAGAACAGTTGGTTGATCACAAATGTTACACACACACAGATATATATATATATATATATGGGTTAATTGCACCAATGTTCTCAAATTAAAACTTAGATTTTAATTTGGTCCTAAATTTCAGAACGTTTTGGTTGAATTATTAAAGTCAATATTGTATCACTTTTATTAACTTATGCCATGAAGTATTTTTTTTTTTTTTGGATAAACTATCCCATTAGTCACCCAATTTTTAGGGCGTTTTCATTTTGGTCAGCTAAAATGAAATCCGTGATCACCCAACTTTTAATGCACTTTCATTTTATTCACTCAAGCATTACATCTCTAACGGCAATTAATTGTACACGTCACATCATGTTTACACTTTTATTTTAGTCGCTCAACTTCTAGATCGCTTTCATTTTGGTCACCCAAAAAAATATACTTTTTAAGTATTGATCGGGATGAAAAAAATTAAGGATTAAAGTGAAAAAAAATGATAGAAACTAAAATAATGCATTAAAAAAATTCAAATTTTACTTGTTTACCCCATTGCCGAAAGCTCTAAATTTCTTTTTCTTTTTTCAATATTGAAAATTTAAATTTCAAAGTATCAAAATCAATCAAATAAATTATTGAAAAATTTTATCTTTTGGTAGTGTCAGCTCAATTGTTACTATAACATTGAAATTAATTAATTAAATCTCCTTATAAAATTTCAAATTTTTATTTTATGTTTTTAAATTAAAATAAACTCAAATAACTCATCTTTAATATTTGTCTATGAAACACAAATTTCTTTGATTTTATAATCTTGAATCTTTCATGCTAAGCTAAAAGCAAAAGAAAAATCCTTACCAAAACTCATAATTGTTTACATCACTTCTTTACCTAAACCAAGACCAAGCAATTAATTTAATTAATTGTAAGGATTTTTCATTTGCTTTTAACTTAGCATGGAAGATTCAATATTATAAAATCAAAAGAAATTTAAGTTTCGTAGGAAATTATTAAATATGAGTTATTTAAGTTGATTTCGTTAAGAATAATTTAGAAACGTAAAATAAAATTTTAAAATTTAGGAGATTAAATTAATTAATTTCAACATTCTACTAACAACTCGCTTGACATTATCAAGGGATAAAATTTTTTCAACTTTTTAAAAAAATTATTTTGGTGTTTTGAAATTTAAAATGTCAATGTTAAAAAAAAAAAGAAATTTAGAATTTTCAGCAGTAGGATAAACAAGTACAATTTTACAATTTTTGAGTATTATTTTAGTTTTTACCACTTTTTCACTTTAATCCTGGATTTTTTTTTTACCTCAACCAATACTTACAAAAAGATATTTTTGAGTGACCAAAATGAATGCAACCTAGAAGTTGGGTGACCAAAATGAAAGTGTAAACATGATGTGGCGTGTATAGCTAACCGTCATTAGAGATTTAATGCTTGGGTGACTGATAAGGGAGTGAGCAGAAGAAGGATCGTACTCAAGTTGTTTGACTCGAAAAAGAAAGATTTGGATCTGACTTGAAAGAAGAAATAGACAAATTTAGAAATTAAAGAAAACGAAAACACTAAAAGAAGAAATTTAAGAACTAAGAATAAATATTCAAAATAATAAATAAATAAATAAACCAAATTTAAAAGAGAAAGATGGATCGAATAAAGTGATGGATATGATGGATTAAAGGATATGTGTCCAATTGAATTATTTGAGATATAAATCCCAACAAACTCAATTAATGACTCTAATCAACCCTCCAAGAAATAATTCTTGACAAATTGAAGGATGAAGAATAAATTCCCATGACCCATTGAAGAAAATCGAGAAGAAAACTACTTCTAAAAAATCACAAGAAAGAAATCTTGCACAAAGAAACTAACTCCCAGAGTTGAAAACTTTATGAATGAAAAAAATCGTGTCCGTAATGAACAATGAATAAGCCTTTATATAGGCTAGCTAAGTACATCCAAATAAAATTCTAAAATATACTGAAACTCTAATTAACCTAAACAAGAAGTAGTTTTAAACTAAACTTTCTTATTTGACTAAGAAATATAAAACTTCTAAACAACTTAAAATACTTAAACAATATCCAAAATTCGCAATAAATTAATAATAAAACAATAAAACCTAATAAATACACTATTGGGTTCAAATATAATAAAAATTAAGCTTAAAAATCGCACCCAATATGATTTAAACTCGAATTAAAAGCCTGAAACTCATAATTTTCATAATAATCCCGTCCAGAAATTGTGCTAATGCAATCTTCACTAAAATGGCCATAACTTGAACTCCTGAACTCAAAATCGAGTGATTCAAAGTGTGTTTTGAAGCTAAGAGATATATATATTAAAACTCCATGAGACATCTCAACCCAAAAATGTCTGGATCAGATCCAAAAAGTCGTCAGAAGTCTGCTGATTTCCCACACTCGAGAATTGGTAGCTTCGATGAATGGAATTTAATAAATTTCACCCCATCCTTGCATGTATCATTCCTCCTTTCCTCGAAAAGATTCGTCCTTTAATCTTGTCTTTGGTGGAACAAGAAAGAATCTTTACCATAGGTGGAATGGTTTAATAGAGATCCTCTCAAAGGATCAACAAATTCCTGAAAGAATGGAACAAGTCCACTAGACAAATTCAAGTTAAGGTTAGTGAAAATATAATCATTCCTCTATTTCAGATATGTTCTTTCTTTCTTTCCATTCTATTTTTCAATGTGAATTGAACTCTCTAATTTTACCTATAAAAATTGGACCACTAAATTGACTTTTATTGCTCAAGGTCTCTTGTCTCTCAGTCTTTTTACATGAATAATCCCCACTTCACTTTAACCCCTTATAAAAATTTTGTACATTGAATTAATCATAATACAACTATTTAGGAGGATAGTTAAGGTCTAAATCATCCAAATTCATAGACTCTAGGAAACAATTCTTACTATCAACTTTTCCGGTTCACAAAGTTCATTATCACTATCATCATAGTTCGCACTATTACTCTCAACTTCCTCGACATCAACTTTGATACAAGGTGCAATGTTAGTTCAAGGTGTTTCGGATGTGCCAAAATCACAAAAACTAAATTGAAGCCTCTTTATATGATAAATATCAGATCTAAAATATTTTGGGCATGAACCAAAAAAAATATTTTTTTTCTTATTTCTTTTATTTTTTTCCTTTTTTTAAAGACTATTTAAGTAAAATTAGCAAAACAATTTATATAGCACAAGGAAACAACTCAAAAAGGCCTAAATTTGATATCGAATGATAAAAAATTGAAGTGAAAAAAGGCGAAAGGAGGATCATATTCAAGTGGTTTGACTCAAGAAGGAATGTAATAGCCCGATTTTGGGTCTAGTTGGAACAGTGGTTTCGGGACCACAAATCCGACACAGTAAAATTTGTTTTTATTATATTTTTATGGTCTAAAATTTTATGAAATGATTTCATGAAAATTTTGTTCGAAAATTTTGACGTTTGGGCACTCAATTTAGTTAAAAGGACTAAATTGTAAAAGTGCAAAAGTTGAGTTCTACATGCTAGAGGTGTCTAATTGTTATGAAATTTTAAATTGAAGGTCCTTAGATGGTAATTAGATGATTTTTTAAGTTAGTGGACAAAAATGGACATGGTGAGATAAAATTTCAAAGTTTAAGTGAAGGGAATTTTGGTCATTTAGTAATTAAATGAATTAAAAACCAAAAATCAAGCCAAAATTTAGGCCATCTTATTCTCCATGTGCCGAAAATTAGAAGGCCACCATAGCTAGGGTTTGTTCAACTTCCAAGCTTGATTGTAAGTACATCATAGCCCCGTTTTTAATGCTCTTTACATTTTTAAAGTCGTTATCATCCGATCTATCTATTTCTACCATTAATTTGAGTTATGGTTGATGTCTAGGGTTTGACCCATGTTAGACATGTATGTATTTTGATGGCTAATGGTAGGTTATGCATGTTTGATGTGTGATAGACAACTTCTACTAAGTGGTTTTTCATGAAAATACCTAAAAAGGACCTATTTGTAAAAAGTTGTAAAATGGGTAGTAAAAATTTGATTTAATGGAAAATGTGGGCTGTTATAAGCATGAAAGAGGTTCGGCTAGGCTTGGGTCTTGAAGAAATCAAATAGATTTCATTTTACGAGCCTAGGGGCCAAAATGTAAAAATGTTAAAGTTTAGGGACAAAAATGTAATTTTACCATAATATGATTTTTGGACTGAATTGAGAATGTGGATAATAAGTGAGTTAAATTTTCTATTACAGATCAAGAGAAACAAGGTTCGGACCTAGATCGGGGGAAAAATAAGGTGTTTGACAATTAGTTCCATTTCTACTATTTTTGTACCGAGGTAAGTTCGTATGTAAATAATACATTGTTTTATTCATGTTTTAAATGTTTTAATATTGTATGAGTTATGATTGACTCCTTGGATGTAATTGATAAAATTTGACAAGTGAGAAATCCCGGTTGAACCTTAGGAATAGGTAGGATAGGGATGTCATGACATTAAGGTTATTTGAGATTACGTGTAAGACCATATCTGGGATATGACATCGATATGAGACATCGTGTAAGACCACAGCTAGGCTATTGGCATCGATAAGAGATCCCATGTAAGACCATATCTGGGATATGACATTGGTATAGTATTGTGTGTGTGAGATTCCCGAGTATTCTTTAGTATTCCAAGTGGTTCAACGGGAAATTCAACGAGTATGTCAAAGTTGTGAAAGGTTATGATTATGTTGCGAGTGGGTACAGGTAAGTACGTAAAACTCATTTACTAATGAGCTCGATATGTGATGAATCCCTCGGTAAGGTTATGATTAGAAGATCTTGATACTATTTATGCCAAGTTCATCATATTTATTTGTATGATACATGTGTGATTATAATGCTTATTATTTGCATAAGAAGTTACTAAGCTATATAGCTTACTCCCCTTTCTTTTCCCTTATCTTATAGTGTCACCAAGCCAGCTCGGGGATCGAAAACTGTCGGGGATCCATTCACACTATCAACTTAATATTTTGGGTACCATTGATTTTAATATTTTGAGTTATGGCATGTATAGAGACTTGGTCATTTTGTTATGTGTCATAATTGATTTAGCCAAATGTGTTGGCTGATAATTCATTTTGTAAATGGCCATTGAAATTGGCTAATATTGGTTTAAGTATATATATGCATATGAGGATGCTTTTCATGGATATGGGAAATTACATGATTTGTGTAATAGCCAAATTTTCAGTGTTGTTGGAAACAATGATTTGGGATCACTAAATCTGACAAGTAAGTTTGAAAATTTAATAAATTAATAATTATGGGTCAAGTGTGAATTTAGAAGAATTTTTGAATTAGTGAATTTTGTGATTTAAAAAGAATTTAATAGGTAAATTGGGTCTAAAATGAGGTATCGAGACCTCAAATTCATAAGCCGAGCCATAAATATTTTTATAAATATTTATGGAGTGTCATTGATCAATTAATTAAAAAGGACTAAATTGAAAATAGTGCAAAATTTGTTAAATTGTGATTAAATAGCTTAAGTGACCAATAAGAAGGGATTTAAAAGGCAATTAGGCCCAAATTATATGGGCTAGACGGTTTGGGCAAGAAAATTAGCAAGAAAATAAGGAGAAACAAGGGCAAAATTGGAAATTTTACAAATTAAACATATAAAACAAAGACAAAATTGAAAAATCTAGAGATTTCATCATTTTTCTTCAGCCAAAACACCATAGGAGAGACTTATCAAGCTGGTTTTTCATATTTTTTATCATGTAAGTTCAATTCTTGCTTTTTCTTTATAATTTTTCATGTTTTGTGATTTACAATTAAATCCAACTATTGAATTCATTTGTTCTTGATTCTATGAATGATTTTGAAAGTTACCATGAGTGAATATTGGAAGTTTATGATGAATTATCATAGATTTAAAGCTTTAATTTCATTATATTATGATTTTATTAAGTGATTTTAGTATAAATTGATTTTTAGGACCTAATTGTGAAAAAGCTAGGAATTGGGGTTTTGTATTGAAATTATGAATATAAAAGGCTGTATAATAGCCTAAAATGATTATATAAAGTGTTATTTGAGGAAAAATTAGTTCAATTAAAGTGTTAATTGAGTAGGGACTAAATTGTAAAAACTGTAAATTTTAGGGTAAAAGTGTAATTTTGAAAATTAAAGGGCATAAATTGCGAAGTGAATTAGTATTGAATTAGATTCTAATGAATAGAAAAATTTATATTAAAGATCGGGAATCCGAAGATAAACGCGAAAAAGAGAAAATATGAAACTAGTCCCTAAATTTTTACAAATTCTACTGATTGGCCCAGGTAAGTTCATATAGCTAAATTTAATGAATTGCCATGAAAATTTCATGAATGCTATGGTATGTTTTTGATATGAATGTTATTAAACTGAGATAATTGTGAAAATATGAATGTTTGAATAAAAGTTCTAATTTAGTGGAACATTGGATTGAGTACTTTCGTTCAGTGACTCATACGCATTGACGGAAAAGACCTTGGTTGGACCATGGCAATATGTGATATGTGATTCGTATAAGACCATATCTGGGATATGGCATCGGTTTGATATATGATTTCCGTATAAGACAATAGCTGGGCTATGGCATCGGTGTGATATATGATTTCCGTATAAGACCATAGCTGGGCTATGGCATCGGTGTGATATGTGCTTCCGTGTAAGGCCATAGCTGGGCTAGGGCTTCGGTGTGTGATATGTGATTATGTGCAAGACCATAGATATACTATGACATTGTGAAAACGAAGTACTCAATTCCGTAACTGTTCCCTAAATTGATTAAGAAAAGTAAGCGATAAATGGACCCAAGAGATTGAAATTGATTATTTATTGATATTGAGCTCAATCAAGTGAATTTTGTCATTGATTTTGTGATTGACAGGAAGAATTAGTGAAATTATATATTGTATAAGTGTTATAAGATGTTCGGTAAGAATAATTTTCTATGCCTATGAACTTACTAAGCTTACATAAGCTTACTGCTGTGTGTTTAATGTTCTTTGTAGATTGACGTGAAATCGGTAGATTGGATCAACACATCAGGGCAGACTATCCAGATTACTTTGGTAAATTTTATTGTGCATCTTAAGGTTTATATGGCATGTATGGGGTTTAATTGAAAGGAAGTGAAGGTGTTATAAACTTAGCTATCAACATTTTTCACTAAAACAGTTTGGGACAGCAGTAGTAGTCCGACTTTGAAAATTCACCAAAAATTGTGGAAATCTAATTAGAGGTTAAATAAAATATGAAATTAAATCCTATTGAGTCTAGTTTTACATAGAAGAAACGGTGTAAGCAAAATAATTTTATTTTATGTGATATTTGAATTTTTGTGAGACAAGGTCATAATTGATTTCGGTTTCCCCTGTTTTGACTTTGGAAAATCATTAAAAATTGTATAAAACTACTTGGGGGGTTTAAATTTGTATTTTTAAACTATTAATTAGTATACTTTCAATAGAAACAAACTAAAACATCATCCAAATCTCGTACTAAGAGATAATTAATTTTTAGTGAAGAAAGGTCGAAACTGTCAAACAACAGAACAAGGATAAGTTTGAAGAATTAACTGTATTTATGGGCTAAATTATCAATTTTGAAATTTTTATGGTAGAAATATATTTGAGTCTAGTTTCTAAAACATCAAGAGGATCTTAATTTGGAATTCTGTAGCTTGAGATATAAATAATTTAGTGACTATGACTCAAGTGGATAGTTTCACTATGAACAGTAAATATCATGAATTATCTGAAATTTTCGGTAATGCTCTGTAACCCTATTCCAGTGTCAGATACGGGTTAGGGGTGTTATAATTTGAGTTGAGATATATGTGATGCTTGTGTATGATAAATGGTAGCATGTGAATGGGCTGTTGATGCCTTAGTTGTGATTGATGGTATTTGCTTGGAATGGTTCTATGTTTGTTGTGTAGGTTTGTGCATGGAAGGGTGTGTAACGCGTAGGTTTGTGCAAGTGTACACAGTCGCTATCAAGTAATAAGTAAGTATCGAGTTATCATCTCCATAGGGATTGTATTTGTGCTAAGTCACTTAATTTGGTAAATAAAAACACAATATAGTTGAGAAGTGGTGATTAAAATATATTAAACTAAATGCAATAATCCCTAATGCAAATTATCCTAAGTATGAAAACTATATGAATGAAATAGATTTTAATAAAATTAAACGCAACTTGCAACAATTATAACATAAATAAATTAGGACAATTACTTTAATTAAACTCAATTTATTATCAACATGCTGAATAACATTCGGAAAAACATTCCATGGCAACTCGATCTGTCATGAGTTTGGAAACCACATTAGGTCCTTTCGGAATCCTTTACTTAGTAAATACGCATTTTACTGATCCTTATTTACTAAGGGTTTCTTAGCATTCGTGTGAGGTAACAGGGACGTGTCAGGTTTGAAACAGTTTAATCACACAAATCTAAAAACTATGCAGATAACAGAGCTTGGTCAGAGTTGTTATGCAATCTACAATTTAATCGGGTCAGGATCTAAATTGAGCATGCACATTTCAATTATGTGTCCATTAGCCGTCGTCTGGTCAGGATCGCTCAGCTAATTCAGGTGCATTTCAATCACATATGAACGAAATACAGACTTGATTTTAATTGAAAACATGATCGATTGAGGCACAAACATTATAAGCATGAATCAAATAAATATTACTTAATCAAAGCAATTATCCTAGCTTAAATAAAATTAAGCTAACATTGCTGTAAAAAAGAACAAAGAACACATAGCAAACATCTTTAGATTAAATTAGAGAAAAGAAAGATTAAACCCAATTCAGAGTGGCTGTCACCCATGACTCTGACTGACGAGGCTCCTTCATTCCTTTGCTTTGCTCCTTTGTTGATGGCTATTTAAGGTGGCTGACCAAGGGTTCTTTAAGAGGCTTAATTGCTAAAATCTCTATGAAGAGATGATGCTAGGCGTGGGAATGGAAAAGGCTAAGAGAATTTGGAGAGAAGAGAGAATGATGAATGATGAGAATGAATGAGGAACGATTGAGGGATGCTTGAGGGATGATTCAGGGATGATGAATGAGGGAATGAGAGAGTCTTATTTATAGGTGAGGAGAAGGGGATAGTTATCTAAAAATAGTGGATGTTAACCTCTTCAAATCTCCTCAAATTGTGGCCGGCCATGCTTAGTGGCTTTTGACTTGATTTTTTGCTTGATTTTTAAGCAATTTTGGATGCCACACAACTCAAGATTGAGACTCAGTCAATTGTAAATCTTCGGGCAAATCTTTAATTTCTTCAACACTGCAAGGATCTTGTGTAATTAAATCGAAGAATGTTTAAATGGACAGCCATGCATAGCCGAATATTGGGTTGACTTGGTCTCCAGTTTGGACGGTTTTGTAATCCAGCAAAGCCATCAGACCTGTTCAGAATAAATCAACAAGTTAGAGGACCAAAGAATAAAATTTATCCAAATTAATTAATTAATTAAAACCCAAATTATTAATGAAATATTTTAAAATTAATTATTAAATATAATTTTATATTTTATTATTTAATTTAATCATGCATGGCCCACTTTATGTCTTAAAAAATATAATATATTCAAATTAATATAAAATAAGCTATTTATTGCATGAAAATTATATAATAAAGCATAAAATCACATTTTAATAATTTCTATGTCCTAATTTCATATTTTCACATATTTCATTAATTTATTAAACAATTACTTAGTTTTAACAACAGATTTAAGTAAAAAGGTGATAAATTACATAGGAAAAATCCTATATATTTGTCCGTTTACAGGGTGACAAAATGGCTTGGAAAATAGCCTTATTTTTGTTCACACGGGTAGACACACGGGCGTGTGTGACACACGGCTTGCCCCATGGGCGTGTGTTCCGGCCGTGTGTCCCCTGTACCTTAATTGTTGCAAAACAGAATGTTCAGTATTGAGCACATAGGTAGAGGCACGGGCTTGTGTCTCAGCCGTGTGGACGGTATGGCCTCGAACAAGGGCGTGTGCCCTGGCCGTGTGAAGTCTGCACCTATTTTATGAAAAATCATGAAAATTAAATCGACCACACGGCCTAGCGCACGGGCGTGTGGCACGGCCGTGTGGCACAAGTCAGAGAGCTCCCTATTTTGAACATGGCCTATAGCACGGGCATGCCTAAGGGTCACACGAGCGTGTCCCTTGGACCACATGGGTATGTAAGCCCTATAGCATGAAAAATTTTCTAAGTTTTGTAAAATTTTCTAAAGTTCTCGGTTTAGTCCCAAACTACTTCTAAAGCATGTATTAAGCCTCGTAGGCTCGTTTTAGAGACGATACGAATGTGTATGAAAAGTTTTAAATTTGAATGGAAATTTATGACTAGGAAAAGTATGTTTGTTTGTGTTTAAGTCCGGTAATGCCTCGTACCCTGTTCCGGCGTCGAATACGGGTAAGGGATGTTACAAAGAAAGATTCAGATCTGACTTGAAAGAAGAAATAAATGAATTTAGAAATTAAAGAAAACGAAAACACTAAAAGAAGAAATTTAAGAACTGAAAATAAATATTCAAAATAATAAATAAATAAATAAACAAAATCTAAAAGTGGAAGATGAATAAGATAAATCGATGGATATGATGGATAGAAAGATAAGTGTCCAATTGAACTCTTTGAGATATAAATCCCACCAAACTCAATTAATGACTCTAATCAAACCTCTAAGAAATAATCCTTAGCAAATTGAAGGATGAAAAATGAATTCCACAAATCCTTGAAAAAAATCGAGAAGAAAACTACTTCTAAAAAATCATAAGAAAGAAATCTTACACAAAGAAACTAACTCCTAGAGTTGAAAACTTTATTAATGAAAACAATTGTGTCCTTAATGAAAAATGAAGAAGCCTTTCTATAGGCTAGCTAAGTACATTCAAATAAAACTCTAAAGTATACTGAAACTCTAATTGACCTAAATAAGAAGTAGTTTTAGACTAAACTTTCTTATTTGACTAAGAAATATAAAACTTCTAAACAACTTAAAATACTTAAACTATATCCAAAATTCACAATAAATTAGTAATAAAATAATAAAACCTAATAAATACAATATTGAGTTCATATATAATAAAAATTAAGCCTAAAAATCAAACCCAATATGATTTAAACTCGAATAAAAAGCCCGAAACTCATAATTTTCATAATAATCTCATCTAGAAATTGTGCTCATGTAGTCTTCACCAAAGTAGTAATAACTTAAGCTCCCAAAATCAAAATCGAGTGATTCAAAGTGCATTTCAAAGCTAAGAGATAGATCTTAAAACTCCATGTGGACATATCAATCCAGAAATGCTTGGATCACATTCAAAAAGTCTTCAGAAATTTGATGATTTCCCAAACTTAATAATTAGCAGCTTTGGTGAATAGAATTTAAGAAATTTCACCCCATTCGTGCATGTATCAATGACTAAAATGAAAGCGCCATAAAATTGGGTGACGAAATTGTGTGAATTTCATTTTAGGTGATCAAAATAAAAGTAATTTAAAAATTGGTGACCAACTAGATAGTTTACCGTTATATTTTAAACACCTCTATTTTACCTTAGTTAATAACTAGTTTACATTCTCGTATTTAGAGTATAATACTTTTATAGTTTTAAATTTTATATAAATGTAATGTATAATACATTTATTGTAACACCCCTCACTCGTATTCAACGCTGGAATAGGGTTAAGAAGTATTATCGGACTTACACAACAATTAAACATTCACTTAGCATACATTTTCACAATTTATGCATTCATCATTCAATCTCAATCAATTTTATTAATTACTAATTTAACCTTAGTAATATAACTTAAAAATCATTTAATGGTTGTCCAAAATTGTCCACTCACCTTTCAAATGGTTTAATTACCATTTAAGGCCACCATATTTAAAAACCAAAGCTATTTGACACCTTAAACTAATAGAACGTGCATTTTACACTTTACGCAATTTAGTCCTTTTTATCAAATTGACCAACCGAACGATACAATTACTTCACGAAACTTTCACACATACATACTATCATGCTGTAAACACTTAAAATAATATTAAATAAATTTTTAACATCAGATTTGTGTTTCCGAAACCATTGTTCTAATTTAGCTAAAATCGGGCTTTTACAACTCTCTGTCCCTTAGGGATTTTCGTCCCCAAAAATCTTACCAGTGAATAGGTTCGGGTATTGTTTTCTTATAGCATCCTTGGGTTCCCATGTAGCTTCTTCAACCCTTTGTCGATGCCATAATACTTTCACTAATGCAATTCTCTTATTTCTCAGCTCTTTGATCCTACGAGCTAAAATTCGAATCGGTTCTTCAGCATATGACATATCAGATTGGATTTCAACCTCGGTCGGGGAAATGACATGTGAAGGGCCGGATCAGTATCGTCGAAGCATCGACACATGAAACACATTATGAATTTTCTCTAACTCAGATGATAAAGATAGTCGATATGCCACTGGCCCAACTTGCTCAGTAATCTCATATGGTCCGATGAATCGCAGACTCAATTTCTCTTTTCGACCAAACCGCAATATCTTTTTTCATGGCGACACTTTCAAAAACACTTTATCCCCGATTTGAAACTCAATATATTTCCGTTTTAAGTCTGCATATGATTTCTATCGATCAGAAGCTTCTTTCAAACTATCGCGAATTACTTTCACTTTTTCTTCAATCTCTTTGATCAGATCAACCCCGTGAATCTTATTTTTGCTAAGCTCAATCTAGTACAACAGTGTTCTACATTTACGATAGTATAGAGCTTCGTACGGTGCCATCTTTATACTCAATTGGAAGCTATTATTGTAAGCAAATTCAATTAGCAGTAGATATTTCTCCCAAGTACCTTCAAACTTAAGAAGGCAACAACGCAACATATCCTCAAGTATCTGAATAACTCGTTCAGATTGACCATTCGTTTGCGGCTGAAACACAGTGCTAAAATGCAACTTTGAACACCAAGCTTGTTGAAATTTCTTCCAAAATTGCGAAGTAAATCTTGGATCTCTATCCAAAACAATAGATAGGGGAACACCATGAAATCTCACAATTTCAGAAATATACAACTCAGCTAATTTATCAAGTGAGAAATCTGTACGTACCAGAATGAAATGAGCTAATTTCGTCGATCTGTCAACAACAACCCAGATTGCATCTTTCTTTTTCGGAGATAAGGGCAAACCCGATACGAAATCCATTGTTACTCTATCCTACTTCCACTCAAGAATCATGATAGGCTGTAATAAACTTGACAACACTTGATGCTCAGTTTTAACTTGCTGACAAATCAAACATGTTGAAACAATTTCTGAGATATCTCGTTTCATGCCGTGCCACCAATAAAGCTGTTTCAAATCGTTATACATTTTCGTGCTTCCTGGATGTACTGATAAACAACTACTGTGTGCTTCATTTAGAATCTTCCGAATGAGCTCAGAATTTCTTGGTACACATATTCTATTATGAAACATCAAATAGTCATCAGGCCTTATTTGAAACTCTGAATCAGAAGCCAACTCACACTGAGCTCGTTTTGCTTGCAATTCACTATCAAATTTTTGAGCCTCACAAATCTGCTGTAGAAATAATGGTTTTGCTTTCAACTCGGCTACTATCGAACCATCGTTAGACAAAGCTAAATCTATGTTCAAAGCACGTAAAGCAAATAAGGACTTTTGGCTCAAAGCATCAACAACTACGTTTGCTTTCCCTGGATGATAATCAATCACTAATTCATAGTCTTTTAGCAATTCTAGCCATCTCCGCTGTCGTAAATTCAAATCTTTCTGAGTCATCAAATATTTCAAGCTTTTGTGGTTGGTATAAATATGGTATTTCTCACCAAACAAGTAATGACGCCAAATTTTCAATGCGAACACTATTGTGGCTAACTCTAGATCGTGCGTCGGATAATTCTTTTCGTCCAGCTTCAACTGCCTCGAGGCATAAGCTACAACTTTGCCTTCCTGCATCAAAACACAACCCATGCCATTTAATAATGCATCACTGAAAACTATGAATTCTTTACTCGACTTAGGCTGAACTAACACTGGTGCCTCTGTCAATAATACTTTCAACTGCTCGAAGCTCTGCTGACACTTTTCTGACCACTCAAATTTAACAACTTTTTGAAGCAATCGTGTCATCAGATTCACAATCATTGAAAAACCTTTCACAAATTGTCTATAATAGCAAGATAGTCCTAGAAAACTACGAACTTCGGATACATTTCTCGGAGGCTTCCAATCTATAATCGCAGAAATTTTGCTCAGGTCAACTCGGATACCCGCGGCTGAAACTATATGTCCCAGAAAACCAACCTCGCGTAGCCAAAACTCACATTTGGTGAACTTTGCAAACAACTGTTTATCTCTCAAAGTTTTTAACATGATTCTCAAATGCTTGGCATGCTCAGATTCATCATGAGCGTAAATCAAAATGTCATCAATAAACACAACTAGGAATCAGTCTAAGTACGACCTAAAAATCTAGTTCATAAAGTCCATAAAAATAGCATGTGCATTTGTTAGTCCGAAAGGCATAACAAGAAATTCGTAGTGTCCGTACCTTGTTCTGAATGCAGTCTTTGGCACATCTGAGTCTTTAACTCGCAACTGGTAATAACCTGATCTCAAATCAATTTTTGAAAACACTGTTGCCCCATTTAACTGATCAAACAAATCATCTATTTGTGGCAAATCGTATTTATTCTTGATCGTCACTTTGTTGAGCTGTCGATAGTCTATACACATTCTCATCGTGCTGTGTTTCTTTTTCACAAATAACACCGGTGCACCCCAGGGAGAGAAACTCGGTCTAACAAAACCTCTATCTGTCAACTATTGCAACTGAGCTTTCAATTCTTTTAACTCTGTCGGAGCCATTCTGTACGGAGCTATTAATATCGGTGTTGTTCCCGGTACTGATTCAATACCAAACTCGGCCTCTCTGATAGGTGGTAAACCTGGTAACTCTTCAGGAAATACATCTGGATACTCGCACACAACTGGTACTAATTCAATCTTTGTTTCTGTAACTTTCATATCAAGTACATAAGCAAGATAAGCTTCACACCCCTTTCTCACAAATCTCTGAGCTAGCATAGATGAGATCACAATTTCTAAAACTATTTAGATCATCAGATTCAATTCTAATAGTCTCATTATTCTGACATTTCAGTTCAATTGTCTTTTGTCTACAATTCACTATTGCATCATGCATCGTTAGCCAATCTATACCCAAAATCACATTAAATTCATTAAATGGCAACAACATCAGATTAGCCAAAAAACAGAAATCTTGATTCATTAACGGACAATTCTTCCAGTCTTTGTCAACTAAAACACATTTGCCTAAGGGATTCGATACTCTAATCACAAATTTAGCAGACTCTACAGGAACAGTCTTACTAGATACTAAATTCATACATATATAAGAATGAGTTGATCCTGGATCTATCAATGCAATCACATAGTATCATCGAGAGTGAAAGTACTAGTGATAACATCTGGAGATGACGCTTCTTCGTGAGCGCGAATAGCGTAGGTTATAGCAGGTGCTCTAGCCTTGTATCTCACAGTTGAATCCTTTGTCACCCCTCTACTACCACTTACATTTCTGGTAATTCTATGTGGTCTACCTCTATTCAACGTGTTACTTGGTCTCACATTCTGAAGTTTATCTTTCTCATCCAGCTTAGGGCAATCTCGGATGAAGTGATCTAGCGAACCACACTTGAAACAAGCTTTATTACTTTTATTCCAGCATTCTCCAAAATGTCGTCTCCCACACTGCTGACACTTGGGTTTGTAGTCTCTCACACTGCCAACACTCGATATTGATGTAGCTTGAGCTTTAGAACATGAGTATTGTTTTCTATGATCCCTGTTCGAATATTCATTTTCGATGAACCTACTTACGAATATCTGGATTTCTTTGATGAAGAATGATACAACTTACTGGTCAATCTTTTTCTCGAGTCTCTAATTTTTGAATCTGCTTTTCTCTTTTCTTTGCTAAGATCTTCGGCTTTACAAACCCTTTCAACCAGAACGACAAATTCTTTCAACTCTAAAATTCAGACTAGTAGTTTTATATCTTCGTTCAACCTGTCAACGAACTGCTTACACATAATCTCTTCGGTAGAAACATACTCCCTGGCTACTTACTCAACCGTACAAATTCTCTTTCATGCTCAATTACAGTCATTCAGCCTTGTCTTAATTCTAGAAAATCTTTGTGCTTTTGATGGAGAAATATTTGACTGATGTATTTCTTTTAGAATTCGAATTGAAAGAACTCCCAAGTAACCCGTTCTTTCGAAACCACAGATATCAATGTGTTCCACCATTGATACGCGGTGTCTCTCAGCAAAGATACATGACATTTAATACATTCATCAAGAGTACAAGACTATTCATCGAATACTCAAATTGTATTTTCGAGCCAGAACTCAGCTCTCTGAGCATCATCATCAGCAGTAGCCCGAAACTCTTCAGCCTCATATTTATGAATCTTATCTACTGGCGGCTTGTTCAATCATATCGGATCTATAACTTGAGGAACAACAGGGTTTTGTTGATGAATAGGTGGGGGTGGAGGTTATTGAGCAGCCGGATTAGTTCAAACGAACTCCGTGAACCACTCGTTCATTATTTGGAAAAAGGCTTGTTTAGCTTCTCCCTCATGGCTACTCGTTACATGCCTAGAATCAGATGGCGCTGCCCCTTGAGCAGGAGTGGGCACATTACTCTCTACATTACCAGCTATAGCTCGTTAGTGATCCATTACTATACGAAAACACAATTTAAGCTGTCAGGAATCATCACACTATCCCAGAGTATATATGGCATGTATAACTAGGCTTTCACACACGCTACGTTAGTCCTAGAATCGACTAAATCTAACTCTGATACCAATAAAATGTAACACCCCTAACCCGTATTCGTCGCCATAATAGAGTTATGAGGTATTACCAATCAGTTCACAACATATAGCATATATTTATCAAACATAAAACATTTATTCTCATAAATCATTCAACACAATTACATTGTCACTTATAAGAGCCTACGAGGCCTTAAACATACTTTAGAAATGGTTCGAGACTAAACCGATAACATAGGAAAATTTTTGGAAACTTAGCAAAATTTCAACCATACAGGGATCACACGCCCGAGTCTCAGGCCGTGTGGAAATAGGGCATATATACTGACTTGGGTCACACGGCCAACCATACGTCCGTGTGTCTAGCCTGTGTGCCCTTCGAAGTGGCCACGCACACCCGTGTGCCAGGCCATGTGCTAGGCCTTGCCAAACCTGTAGGGTATACTGGCTTATGCAATACGGCTAAGTCACACGCCCGTGTGCTAGGCCGTGTGCCAATTAGGGGGTATACTGACTTGTACCATACGGCCAGTCACACGCCCATGTGTGAGACCGTGTGTACCATACTGATTTCCATTCAGTTTCAACACCAGGGGACACATGGCCGTGTAACATGACCGTGTGTCACACACGGATGAGACACGCGCCCGTGTTTCTACCCGCGTAGACAAAAATAGGCCATTGGCAAGGCCAATTTGCCACCCCAACTTCAATGTACCTACACAAGGCAAAATGGTACCATTCCATCATACAGTTAGATAGCCAAACTCATCAACCAAATGCACAATTCATACCATTATAATTTCATCTATTCTAGTTGTAACACCCCCAGACTCGGCCCAGAATTTAGGCCCAAATCTGGGAATGTCACATCAAAGGGATAATTCAAAATGATTTTGCTAAGTTAAAATTTTAAGGCCTAAAAGCCCAAAAACCTTGAGTCTTGTTAAGTAATGATAAAAGCCCATTTAATTATTTTAAGTAATTCTGAAAATCATGTTTAAACATAAGAAATTTACTCAGGTTTAATAATTAAGTAAATAGTTGAAACAACAAAACTCAAAATCTCAAGTCAAATCGGAGTACAAGGCCTTATTACATTCAACAAAAATAAAATAATTAAAATCATGTCTTTTGAGACAAATAAATAAAACTTCTAAGTATCTTATAGTGTGGCCATCTCCGAGTCCTCTTCCATGTCGAGCCTTCTACTAAGGGTCACCTGAAACATTTAATAAAAGGGTGTGAGTTTTGAAACTCAGTGTGTACGACCCTTGGTAACCAATTAACATGCAAATATCACATTGGGCCTAAGCCCTATCAAATTCGGTGGTCTTGGGCCTTAGCCCGCAATGACCTCACATTACATCAGTATCACATGAATGCAATGCACCCATCCCAAATCCAACCCTGCACTCCATTTCCCTTCCAAACCTACACTCTTGTGGGGATATAAATATCAACCCACCCACCAGCAGCGGCATTACTCAAACGTTGCAACAAAGCTGCTATAATGGGCTTAAAGCCACCGGTGGATCCATGGTCGTCAAGCGACTATGCGATCCTCAAATCTTCCTCTGTATCATCAAAACCCACCCAAGTGCAACATATATTTCATGAATGCAACATACACAATTTCACACATTAAGCACTTATGGGTATTTTAGTCATTTCACTATCCAGGGGTATTTTCGTAATTCTACCCTACAGGGGTATTTAGGTAATTTTGCAAAATAGGGGTATTTTGGAAATTTTGCAAATCAGGGATATTTTGGTAATTCTGCAAATCAAGGGTATTCTGGTAATTTTACAAATCAGGGGTATTCTGGTAATTTTGCAAATCAGGGGTATTTTGGTAATTTTGCAAATCAGGGGCATTTTAGTAATTTTTCAGACTAAGGGTATTTTGGTAATTTTCCAAATCAGGGGTATCTTAGTAATTTTACAACCCGAGGTATTTTGTTCCCTTTCGGGTTTTAGTTAAGAACTTTGGCCCATTAACAAGTCCTTGCAGCTAAAGTGAACAGGCACTATGCACCAGGTAGGATTCCAGAGAAGAGGAGGTGGGTCGCTAGGACCGCTTAAATACCAAGCTCTCCCTAGATCCAATCCTAGGCATGCATATGTCCGTTGCCACACTCTAACCCAACGACTTGTCCACGGACATGCTTAATTATTAGATTAAGTCTTATGCGGTTTAAGAGTTGTTTAGAACTAGGTCTAAAGTCCGTTAAACCCTAGCATACTTGTCTACATCCCCATAAAGCCTATCAAGCCCATTCATGTTCATATAGCCTATTATGCCCAAATCACATCCTTATGGCCCATTAAGCCCATATTTCATTCATATGGCCTATTACGCCCAAAACAATTCTAGATCATGTAACATGCATGACTAACTCAATTCATATAACCAAATCAATCAATTTCATCAAACTTAGCCTTAGGGCCCACCGGGCCCATTTAGTCACTTTTGGCTTTTCGACTTTCCGGCATTGTCGATATCATGTGTGTTTAGTGTTTGTACACACCTGGTTACTGCGACGTGCTATACTATCCTTAGCCTTAAACATACAACCAACCAACCTTCAATCAATCACCCATACTTAATCAAAATATTTACCAAAAGTCGAAGCCTTACCTTAACCTTACCGTGTGCCACCGGGTTCTAATAGCCCTTCCTTAGCTACTAATCACGAGTATCCCCTAGATCTGCACTCACACATACACTATCAAACTTCGAGTGACTCATAATCCACACAAGTCACCCCTATAGATCATACTCACATTTGGCCATTTACTTAAACCATAATCGAGTTGAGCACACTTACACTTTGTTAACGATCCTTACCACGCTTGCGATCTCTGAACCTTACCCTTGTTAATACAAGATTAACGACAATGAGAAGTTAGATAGCCCTTCGGCTTTTAACAAAACACACTAAGGGGTTAACTGAATACTTACCGAATCCATTTTTGATCCTGTGGCCTAGATAGCTACTGAACGAGATTCGGCTTTTAACCTTGACAGATAGTAGATAACAATCGATTTGTGATAGAGGAAAACAACAAATATTCGACACTAATAGGGATTTCGGCAAGAGAAGATGATGATACTTCAGCAATAAAAGAGTTTGGCTATGAGAGAATTTGGCAAAAAGGGATTCAGCTATAGGAGATTTCGGCAACAAGGCAAGGTATTTTCGGTTGTGGAAAAATAAGGTTCCGGCAAAGAAAAGAAAAAGAATGGAAATTTCGGCATTACCTAGGACCCCAGATTCGGCACATACACATTTATATAGCCTATAGCCGAAACTTAGCCACCCTGAAAGTCCAATTCGGCACCACTTCATCCACTGCTCATCTCTTAATTTTTCTCCATGATATCTCCCTTATCCTTCTCCTAAATTCTCTGTAATGATCACTTCTCCTTAGAGTCCCTCTACACGCCACTTCTAACCTTCTATATGCCTAAAATTAAACTCCAAAATAAAGCTAAGCTAGCACTCGAACCTCAGACCTTCTTGCATGCATATGTCGCCACCTCTCTACACCCTAGTGGCGTCACTTAGCCACTTCACCACAGGCTTCCTTGTGCCATTTTTCACTTATTTTTATTTAAAAGCCCACTACTCACAACCCTGATTCCTTAATTAATTAAATTAAGAATCCTCCACCACAAAACTCGAACCCAGAGTTTCTCCAACACACCTAGACACTCCAAATTCATTAAACCTTTAAATTGTCATGTCATTTGTCATTTTCTTACTCACTTAAAAATTTTATGATACCCAAAACCCATTAGGCCCAATTCTTCTAGGTCCAAAATCCGGGCATTACACTAATTCTCAAATCACTACCATTTACTTAGCCAAATACATGCCAAAACAATATCAAACAATATGGTTCATTTACCATAATTCACATAACCATTATAACTTACATAATGTCTTGGTTACAACCATGCCAAAACAAACCAAAAACATCACTCATGGCTATATATACACAAACCAAAACATATACATTTACAAGACATTTCTAATAGCCAAACACACATCAATATTAACATCATTTACAAGACAAATCTCATGGCTATGATCACAACCAAAATATCACATCTAGCCTATAAATTCCATATACCATAAATGTATAATTCAAAAGTACCAACATAGATTTTTGATAGTGCGATGATCTTCCCAACATCGAAGCATATCTTTGAGAATCTGTATTACTCTCTCAGACTGATCGTTAGTTTGTGGATGAAATGCTGTACTAAAATTCGATCTTATACCCAGAGCTTCTTACAATTTCTTCCAAAATCGTGACGTAAACCTTGGATCTCTATCCGAAATAATCGAAACTGGCATCTCGTGTAATCTAACAATTTCAGAAATATACAACTCAGCTAATTTATCAGGCGAATAATCAGTAATACCGGAATGAAATGTCCAGATTTCGTCAGTTGATCAACAACCCAAATAGCATCTTTCTTCTTGGGAGACAGGGTAATCCCGATACAAAATTCATCGTAACTCTATCCCATTTCCTCTCTAGTATCATTACATGCTGTAATAAACCCGAAGGCACTTCATGTTCAGCTTTGGCTTGTTGAAATCAAACACCTCGATACAAACTCTGAAATGTCTCGTTTCATACCTGACCACCAATACTATTTCTTCAAATCATTGTACATTTTAGTACTCCCCGGGTGAACAGATAGGCAACTATTATGTGCTTTGTGCAAAATTTTTTGAATGAGCTCGAAATTCTTTGGTACACAAATTCTACCTCGAAACATTAAACAATCATCAGATCCGATATGAAAGTCTGAATCACTAGTTGACTCACATTGCACTCTTTTGACTTACAATTCATTATCATATTTCTGAGCTTCGTAAATTTGTTGAAGAAATATCAGTTTAGCTTTCAACTTTGCTAGAATCGAACCATCATCAGATAAGGTTAACTGGGTATTCATCACTCTCAAAGCAAACAAAGATTTTCTACTCAAAGCATCTACGACTACATTTGCTTTCCCTGGATGATAATCAATCACTAACTCATAGTCTTTAAGCAACTCGAGCCATCTTCATTGCCATAAATTCAAATCTTTCTGGGTCATTAAATACTTCAAGCTTTTGTGATCGGTAAAATTGTGGCATTTCTCACCGTACAAATGATGTCACCAAATCTTCAATGCAAATACAATAGCGGCCAACTTTAAATCAAGCGTCGGATAATTCTTTTCACGCGGCTTTAACTGTCTAGAGGCATAAGCTATAACTTTTCCTTCTTGCCTCAAAATGCAACCCAAACCATTCAATGATGCGTCGTTGTATATCACAAATTCTTTACCCGATTCAGGTTGAACTAAAACTGGTGCCTCAGTTAACAATGCTTTCAATTGATCAAAACTCTGTTGAAATTTCTCTGACCACTCGAACTTCACATATTTCGATAGCAATCTGGTTATCAGTGTAGCAATCATCGAGAATCCTTTAACAAAATGTCGATATAACCAGCTAATCCCAGAAAACTTCTAACTTTAGATACCTTTCTCGATGGTTTCCAGTCAACAACTGCGAAAATCTTGCTCGGATCAACTCGTATGCCTTCAGCTAAAACAATGTCCCAAAAATCCTACTTTTAGGGGCCATAATTCACATTTACTAAATTTAGCATAGAGTTGCTTATCTTTCAAGGTTTGTAACACAATTCTGAAATGCTCAGCGTGCTCAGACTCATCTCGTGAATAAATCAAAATGTTGTCAATGAAAACAACAATGAATCTGTCTAAATACGGTCTAAAAATCCGATTCATCAAATCCATAAAGATTGCAGGAGCATTAGTCAATCTGAAAGGCATAACAAGAAATTCATAATGTCTGTACCTCGTTTTGAATGCAGTTTTTGGTACATCTTAATCTTTCACTCGTAACTGATAATAGTCAGATCATAAATCAATCTATTCTCAGCAACGAATACTTATTCTTTATTGTAACCTTGCTGAGCTGTCAATAGTCAATACACATTCTCATTGACTCGTCTTTCTTCTTTACAAACAATACTGGCGTACCCCAGGGTGAAAAACTAGGTCGTACAAAACCTCTATATGTTAATTCTTGCAATTGAGCTTTCAACTCTTTCAACTCTGTTGGAGCCATTCTGTATGGAGCCATCGATATTGGTGAAGTTCCCGGTACTAACTCAATAGCAAACTCAACCTCTCTGATCGGTGGTAACCCCGATAATTCTTAAGGAAACACATCTGGATATTTAGAGACAACTGGTACTGATTCAATTTTAGATTCAGACACTTTTGTATCTAAGACATAAGTAAGATAAGCTTCACACCCTTTTCTCACACATTTTTGAGCTGACATAGATGAAATCACTACAGGCAATTCACTCGATCCATCTGATTCAATTCAAAGAGTTTCACTGTTCTGACATTTCAATTCATTAGTCTTTCGTCTACAATTTACTACAGCATCATGCAACGTCAACCAGTCCATACCCAGAATTACATCGAACTCATCAAATGGAAAAAGCAAACTCTTACTAAACACTAAATTCATATAGATATACGGATGAGTCGATCCAGGATCAATCAATGCAATCACATTAGTGTCATAAAGAGAGAATGTACCGGTGATAACATCTGGTGATGACGCCTCTTCGCGAGCGCAAGTAGTGTAAGCTTTGGCAGTTGCTCTGGCCTCGGATCTCATAACAGAGTCTTTCGTCGTACCTCTACTACTAGTCACATTTCCTGCATTTCTCGGTGGCCTCCATCTTGTGTCTATATTACTGGGTCTTGCATTTTGGAATTGACCTTTCTCGGATAACTTAGGACAATCATAAATAAAATGATCTGACGAACCACATTTGTAACAAGCTTTGTTATTTTTATTCCAACATTCTCCAAAATGTCGTCTCCCACACTGTTGACACTCGGGTTTATTGTTTCTCACATTTCCAACACTCGATACTGATATAGCTTGAGTTTTAGGACTTGAGTATTATTTTTCACGATCTCGGCTCGAATACCCAATTGAAGCATTTGGACAATTGAACGAATCTCTGGATTTCTTTGACAAACATTGATATGTCTTATTCATCGGTCTTTTTCTTGAATCTCTAGCCTCTGAATCTGCTTTTCTCTTTTTTTTTACTAAGCTTCTCAGCTTTGCAAGCTCTATCAACCAGGACAACAAATTCTTTTAATTCTAGAAGTTTAATATCCTTGTTCAACCCATTAACAAACCGTCTATACATGATTTATTCAGTAGAAACATGCTCTCGAGCATACTTACTTAATCTTACAAACTCTCTTTCGTACTCGGTCACTATCATACAGCCTTGTTTCTATTTTAGAAATTCTTAGTGCTTTTGATCAAGAAACCGTTGGCTTATATATTTCTTCTGGAACTCAGTCTGAAAGAATTACCAAGTAACTCTTTCTCTCAGCACCACATACACTAAAGTATTCCACCACTGGTACATTGTATCTCTTAATAAAGAAATAGCACACTTTAAACACTCATCTGACAATGCATGACAATTCATCGAATACTCGAATAGTGTTTTCAAGCCAAAATTCAGCTTTCTCAGGATCATCATCAACGATAGCTCTGAACTCTTCGGCCCCGTATTTTTGATTCTTATCAACAAGAGGCTTATTCAGTCATTAAAGTTCCACAACTTGAGGAGCTACAGGGACCAGTTGAGGATTAGGTGGGGGTGGAGCTTGTTGAGCAGCCAGATTTGTCCGGACAAATTGTGTGAACCATTTGTTCATCATTTGGAAAAAGTCTTCTTTAACCTCTCTCCCGTGACTACTCGACACAAGTCTAGAACCAGACGGTGTTGCCCCTTTAGTAGGAGCTGGCGCATTAATCTCTACATCATCAGCTACAACTTGATTGGGATCCATTTACTAAACGAAAACACAGTTTAAATTGTCAGGAGTCATCACACTATCACAGGTTATATATGGCATGTATAGCTATACTCACACACACGCTACGTTAGTCTGAAAATCGACTAAAACGTAGCTTTGATGCCAATAAATGTAACACCTTTCACCCGTATTCAATTGTAACACCCCAAACCCGGTCAACACACCACGACCGAATCTGGTATGTTACGAGGAAAAACGAATTTGAACTTGCAGAAATCTTGGGCATGGTTGTTTAAAAACTCCTATTTCATTTTGTAAACGGGTAATTTTGAAAACTTAATTAGTTGTGAAGTTTAGACACGTTTATTTCATTTAGAAGTTAAAGTCGTTCTGATTGTTACTCAAACATTTTGACTTAGCAGAAAATCACGTTTAAGTTAGAAATACCTTTGAGTTCTCTTGTGATACCCGATGGTGTAGATTAAAACATATCGATTTGAAGTTTTGAAATCGTTGTCTTTCCAAGTTTAACAAATTTTAAATCAATTAATCTGTTAAGGCATGATAAAAATCAACTTTAAGCATAAACATAGTAAAACATAATTTTAAAAGGCCATTTACAAACCAAAATAAAACCCAACAGTAATAAATAAGCTAAAATACCAAATTTTATAAAGTCTGAGCAAATCATTATTCAGGCATGGCATGAGCACCTCGAGTCCATCCCGGCTCCATGTCCGCGTCTAAGAGTCACCTGAAAAGTCAAAGGAGAGGGTGAGTCGCGAGACTCAGTGCATAAATCCCACTCCCGATAATACAACATGCTAACACACATCATATCATAGCAACATAATTAATGCACCCCGGTCCTAACCATCCATATCACCTTTCTACCCCGTGTGGTACCAAACCACTGGTGGTGCCAAACCACTGGTGACCCAAAGTCACGATATCCATAAGTGTGGTGCCAAACCACTGGTGACCTAAAGTCACGAATAATCCAATGATGGGGCCAACCCATCGTGTGATACCAAATCACTAGCGACAATCCCGTATCTCTCAAGTGGGGCCAACCCACGGTGGTGTCAAACCACAGGGACGAGTCGCAATGAGGTGCCAAACCTCTGGTGTCCCAAAGACACATGTGATACCAAATCACTGGTGACCGAAGTCACGAATCCGATGATGGGGCCAACCCATCGTGTGATACCAAATCACTGGCGTCAATCCCGAATAATCAACCGTGGGGCCAACCCACCGTGGTACTAAGCCACTGGGACGAGACGCTGAGGTGCCAAACCTCTGGTGACCCAAAGTCACAAAATATCATCTGTGGTACCAAACCACTGGAGGTGCCAAACCTCTGGTGACCCAAAGTCACAGTGTCCCAAAGACACGGATATCATATTCCCCCTCCTCTCATATCACCCATTCATATCAAACTAATGCAAATCATGTAAATCATGTGTTCATGCCATTATGTCTAACATCGTAACTCATATCACATACATCAATAATCATGAGATCATATAAATCACCAATAAACTCATAATAACACTGACTTACCCGAATTCGTGATCATACCTAATAGGGTATCATATCAATCACCACTGTTTCACTTATTACATCACAGGTTATTAATCACATTACTAAACAGAAGTGTGTTAGTTTACACACCTGATTAAACGCAAAGCCTTAAACCCAACGAACTGATCTAAGTCCCCTTGATTACTTTGCTCCTATAATCGGCCAAATAGGGGTTAGTCACTGAACCATTCAGCCAATACAAGTAACCCAAAGGGTTAGCGTTTGAACCTCTCACCTTACGAATGATTTGGTTTCCTACCAAATCTCGAACCAAACAGTGGTTACTCTGACAATCGGCCAACCCCTAACAAGCAAACAGTTAGTCCTCTGAAGCCTTATCTTAACGAAAACTAACGAATGGACTAGAAGAACCAACCCTTACCACACTTACCAATCACTTACCCCTACAAGTAAAGTCCTCAGTCGACTGCTTCGAAATCCCCGGTTGCCCTATCATGAAATCGGTTCCAACATAGGAGATCAACTCCTTTCAACATATGCCCAAAATCGGCTATTAACCCAACCAAAACCGATGAAGCATAAGAGAGGGAAGAAATGGCCATTCGGCCTAGTACTTACCTAACTCCAATGATCGATCAACCAAACAAGATCACCCTTCACCGATATTTGGCCAGGAGAGACTACTAGGAGAAGGGAGATATTCGGCTAAGTTGTGAGCAATAGAAAGGAGAAATCGGCACTAGGTGTTTAACACTTCTATTTTCGGCTTTGAGGGAAAAAGACAATGTGAAATGGGAGTAGAGTTTCGGCAATTATGCTTAAGAAAAGAAAATAAAAGTTTGAGAAGCAAGATGATTGTAGTTTCGGTACAAAAGAAATGGGATGACAAATGGGTAATTCGGCTATCACGGTTTCAAGAAGAAAAAGAAAGTTTGAGTAGAGGAGAAACTAGTTTCGGCTTACCTACATGAAAAGAAAGGGAGAGAGAGAGAGAGAGAGCATTCGGCTACCAAGATATTTGAGAGAAAACAAAGCACAAATTCAGCAAGGTTGCTTGGACTTTTCGGTTTGAGAAAAGAAAATGTGAAGAAGCTCTATTGACATTCGGCTAACAAGAGACCAAAAAGAGAAGTTTGGCTTTCACAAATTGACCGAAAAACACCAAAAATGCCCAATGTATTTTCGGCATACCCATTTCCCATGCTTACCAAACCGTCCACTCCCCCACAAGCTTCCCAAGTTTCGGTCAACACCTCCAAACACACCCCAAAATTCGGCCACAACCCCCCATTAGCTCCCAACCACTCCTTCAAACTTGTTGAACTAGTCTTCCTCCACAAATTACTCTCCACCCATCATTCAAATGGGAAGACTAAGTCCAAGGCAGAGTTTGAACTGCCTACAACCTCTTCCTTCCATGCCGTCAAAAAGAGTGCAAAAAGTGGCCACTCCGCAGCTTGAACACAAGACCTCCCACTCCTGCAAGTGGCGCCAATCCAAGCTCCAAGTGGCACCTTGCTCTGCCACTTTGCTAGCTCAACTCTTGTGCTCAAAAACACCAAATAAAATACATAAGCCCCAGCTCCTTCAGCTCCTCTCCCATAAGGCTTAAAACTAAAATTTTCCTACCTACTCAGGCTTACTCCTAGCCTACAACTAAGTCCCGAAACCTCACAAACAACAACACAGCAAGCCCCTAACATGCAAACAATGTCACAACAAAATAGCCCCTAACCCGGGATATTACAGTTCTACCCCCTTAAAATAATTTCGACCTCGAAATTACCTGATCAGAAGAGTTGCGGGTATTGCTGTCTCATCGCATCCTCGGGTTCCCACGTAGATTCTTCCATGCCATGATTCTGCCAAAGTACCTTAACCAAAGGCACAGACTTCTTACGCAGAACCTTCACATCCCGATCTAGAATCTGCACAGGTTCTTCTTCCATGGTCAAATCTGGATTCACCTCGATCTCCTCCACTGCCACGACATGTGACGGATCTGACCGATAACACCTAAGCATCGAAACGTGAAATACGTCGTGAATCTGACTCAACTCTGTTGGTAACTCAAGCTGATACGCTACTGGTCCCACTCGTCTCAATACCTTATACGGCCCAATGAACCTCGGACTTAACTTGCCTTTCCTACCGAACCTTAACACTTTCTTCCATGGCGAGACCTTCAGGAAAACTTGATCCCCCACAGCAAACTCTACATCTCTTCGCTTAAGATCGGCATAAGACTTCTGCCGGTCCGAAGCTTCCTTCAATCGAGCCTGAATCAACTTAACCTTGTCTTCGGTCTCAGCCACCAACTCGGGTCCCAACAACTGACGTTCACCCAACTCCGTCCAACACGTAGGTGAGCGACACTTCCTACCATACAACGCCTCATATGGTGCCATCTTGATGCTCGCTTGGTAACTGTTGTTGTAGGCGAACTCAGCTAATGGCAGGAACTCCTCCCAACTACCTCTGAAATCCAGAACACAACCTCTCAGCATATCCTCTAAGATCTGAATAACTCTTTCCGATTGCCCGTCAGACTGCGGGTGAAAAGCCGTGCTGAAATCCAAACGCGTACCCAAAGCCTGATGCAACGCTTTCCAGAACCTTGACGTAAATCTGGGATCCCTGTCCGAGATTATCGAAACTGGCACTCCGTGCAACCTCACTATCTCTGAAACGTACAGTTTTGCCAACTTCTGAAGTGGGTAATCAACCCTCACCGGAATAAAGTGAGCTGATTTAGTCAGTCGATCTACAACTACCCAAACTGAATCCTTCTTACTTGGTGTAAGCGGTAACCCACTGACGAAATCCATGGTTATCCTTTCCCACTTCCATTGAGGAATCTTCACTGGCTGAAGCAACCCTGACGGCAACTGATGCTTAGCCTTGACCTGCTGGCAAGTCAGACACTTACCCACAAACTCAGTCACTTCCCTTTTCAAACCAGGCCACCAAAACTACTCTCTAAGATCCCTATACATCTTACTACCTCCAGGGTGCATAGCATATGGACTGCTATGTGCGTCCTGAAGAATCCTTTGCCTCAGCTCAACATCCTTAGGCATACAAGCTTTACCTTGAAAACACAACACCTCATCATCAGACAAACTGTAGCCTTCCAAACCACCATTCTGCACTTGTAACCTCTGCGCACTCAGAACCTCATCCTCTAACTGTTTCTCTCTGATCTGCTCAACCCAAGTAGGCTTAACCTGCAACTCCGCCAGAATACTCCCGTCGTCATACAAACTCAAATGGGCAAACATCGCTCTTAAGTCCGAAACAACCTTACGGCTCAACGCGTCTGCCACCACGTTGGCCTTGCCCGGATGATACTCAATCGAACAGTCGTAATCTTTTAACCACTCAACCCATCTGCGCTGCCTCAAATTCAAATCCTTCTGGGTCAAAAGGTACTTCAGACTCTTATGATCTGTGTAGACTATCGATCTCTCTCCATACAAGTAGTGCCTCCAAATCTTCAAAGCGAAAACTACAGCTGCTAGCTCCAAATCGTGCGTCGGATAGTTGACCTCATGTGGCCTCAGCTGCCGAGATGCGTAAGCCACAACCTTTCCCTCTTGCTCAGCACACAACCCAATCCCGTATGTGATGCATCGCAAAAGACTGTGAATTCCTTACCAGCCTCAGGTTGAATCAAAACCGGAGCTTCTGTCAGAATCTTCTTAAGCTTGTCGAAACTCTCCTGCTGTTTCTCAGTCCAAACAAACGGAACCTCTTTCCGTAACAGCTTGGTCATCGGCGCTGCGATCAACGAAAACCCTTCTACAAACCTTCGGTAGTATCCTGCCAAACCCAGAAAACTCCAAATCTCAGCCACTGACTTCGGCGGCTTCCAATCCAAAACTGCCTCAATCTTCCGAGGATCCACTCTAATCCCCTCAGCCGACACTACATGACCCAAGAAAGTCACTTCTCTAAGCCAAAACTCGCACTTACTAAACTTAGCATAGAGCTGCTTCTCCCTCAAAATCTGCAGCACCACTCGCAAATGCGCATCATGTTCTTCTTCTGTCCTTGAATACACCAAGATGTCGTCTATGAAAACCACGACGAATTGATCCAGATACTGCTGAAACACCCTATTCATCATATCCATGAATGCTGCCGGCGCGTTAGTCAACCCGAACGGCATTACCAGAAATTCGTAGTGCCCATACCGAGTCCGAAACGCTGTCTTGTGAATATCAGCCTCCTTTACCTTTAACTGGTGATATCCAGACCTTAAGTCGATCTTTGAGAATACCGCAGCCCCCTTCAGCTGATCAAACAAGTCGTCTATCCGTGGCAACGGATACTCGTTTTTGATCGTCAGCTTATTCAACTGGCGGTAGTCTATACACATCCGCATCGTACCATCTTTCTTCTTTACAAAGAGTACCGGCGCACCCCAAGGCGAAACACTTGGCCTAATAAAGCCTCAGTCCAACAACTCCTGGATCTGAGCCTTAAGCTCCACTAGCTCCTTTGGCGCTATCCTATACGGAGCAATAGACACTGGCGCAGTTCCGGGTAACAGATCTATCCCGAACTCTACCTCACGATCCGGCGGCAACCCCGGAAGCTCCTCAGGAAACACATCAGCAAATTCCTTAACTGTCCGAACTTTCGCTACAGCAGATTCCTTAGCCTCCAAGGCATACAGATGAACCACATACGCTTCACAGCCCTTCCTGACCATCTTCTCAGCTTTCAGAGCAGATACCACATTAGATAAGTAATCCCTCCTATTACCTACCATAGCCACTTCATTACCCTCAGACGTCTTAAGAACCATGCGCTTAGCCGCGCAATCCAACCTCGCCTGGTACTTGACCAACCAGTCCATCCCAAGAATCAGATCGAACTCCCCAAACGGCAGTTCCATCAGATCAGCAGCAAACACTACCCCTTGGAGTTCTAGGGGTACATCTCTAAACAGCTTATCTACTACTACAAGTGACCTAGAGGGCTAATTACAGTCATCTGTCTAGAAGATATCTCAGAGTCTAAGTCCATGGTCTCTACTATACTACTAGCCACGTAAGAATGCGTCGAACCCACATCAATCAAAGCAGTAAATGGAGAACCAAAGATCAAAAACGTACCGGTTATGACGTCTGGTGCGTCGCCCTCCTCTCGGCGCCTCGCTGCATACACTAACCCAGGCTGTCTGGCCTCAGAACTACCTGCACCTCTGCCCGGTGCTCCACGGCCCCGTCCAGAACCGTTACCTCTGCCATTACCGCGACCTCTCTGCGGTGGCGGTCCATTATTCCTGAACTGAGTACGGCCCTGACTCTCAGACTGAATCCTGGCCAACTTACGCGGACAGTCTCTCACTAGATGCTCCAGAGAACCACACTCAAAACAACCTTTTCCACCGGTCCAGCAGCCTCCCCAATGATATTTTCCACAGTGATTACACCGCGGCGGTCCCTGACTAGCAGCAACAAACCTACCAGACTGATTCGGTCCACTCTGTCTAGCCCTTTTCTGAGGATTACCCGATGATCCCAAAGACCCAAAGCTCCTCTTATGCCTGTTCCTGTCCATGCCCTGCCTCACTGACTCCTTAACACCCTCGACTACCTTGGCCTTCTCAACTAGCACAGCAAACTCACGCTCTTGCTGAGGAGCAATCAGCAACCTCAGCTCGTCTCTCAAACCATCCTCGAAACGAACACACCTCTCGTTCTCCGTAGCCACAATGCCCCTAGCATACCGGCTCAGCTTCAAGAATTCAGCCTCGTACTCTGAAACAGACTTACTCCCCTGAACAAGCCTCAGAAATGCTTTTCGCTGCGAGTCGATATAACTAGCTCCAATGTACTTTTTCTGATATGCAGCCCTGAAATAATCCCATGTCAGATCCTCTGCTGCCACACTGTCCCAAACCGTGAGCCACCACTGGTATGACTCATCCCGAAGAAGCGATACTATGCCCTTCAGCTTCTCCTCAGCAGTCAAGTCCAGATCATCCATGATCCGCTCTGTCGCCTCCAGCCAATACTCAGCCGTGCTGGGAGCAACACCAGAAACACCTCGAAAGAATTCGGCCCTGTTTGCTCGGAGTCGCTCAGGCACAGATTTCCTAGCTCCTGCACCTCCACCTACTCCAGCTACCCTTTCCAACACTCGCAGCATCGCCTGTGACACTGCGTCATCCCCGGTCTGATCTTGAAACTCACCACCTCCAGCTGGTGGTGGTACCGGCATCTCGTTCTTTGACCCCTGACCAGATCCTACGGGTTCAGAAATTGTCATCCTACCACGACCTCGTCCACGACCACGTCCACCTCGAGCACTCATGACTAACTTTTCTACGTATCTGATTTAGGAGTTTTATGCATCAGTATTTATTCCGCTGTTTTAAAAGCAAAGTCTTATGAATATTTAAGAAGCTTTGTTTTCGCGAGTTCACAGAGTCCTATCAGTTTCAATCTCTAAGGTAATACACTATTGCTAATCATCCAATCATATTATATCCAACAAATCACAAGCAATAGTAAGGGGTACTTACCTGGGCGAACTGGTGCCGGAGACTCGGTGTCATGCCTTTCAAACCATACATTTCAAAACAAAAACACTTAAAACAGACTTTTAAAACATTTTGGGCCTCAGGCCCACAGCCGAGCTTTTGAACCTGGCTCTGATACCACAATTGTAACACCCCAAACCCGGTCAACACACCACGACCGAATCTGGTATGTTACGAGGAAAAACGAATTTGAACTTGCAGAAATCTTGGGCATGGTTGTTTAAAAACTCCTATTTCATTTTGTAAACGGGTAATTTTGAAAACTTAATTAGTTGTGAAGTTTAGACACGTTTATTTCATTTAGAAGTTAAAGTCGTTCTGATTGTTACTAAAACATTTTGACTTAGCAGAAAATCACGTTTAAGTTAGAAATACCTTTGAGTTCTCTTGTGATACCCGATGGTGTAGATTAAAACATATCGATTTGAAGTTTTGAAATCGTTGTCTTTCCAAGTCTAACAAATTTTAAATCAATTAATCTGTTAAGGCATGATAAAAATCAACTTTAAGCATAAACATAGTAAAACATAATTTTAAAAGGCCATTTATAAACCAAAATAAAACCCAACAGTAATAAATAAGCTAAAATACCAAATTTTATAAAGTCTGAGCAAATCATTATTCACGCATGGCATGAGCACCTCGAGTCCATCCCGGCTCCATGTCCGCGTCTAAGAGTCACCTGAAAAGTCAAAGGAGAGGGTGAGTCGCAAGACTCAGTGCATAAATCCCACTCCCGATAATACAACATGCTAACACACATCATATCATAGCAACATAATTAATGCACCCCGATCTTAACCATCCATATCACCTTTCTACCCCGTGTGGTACCAAACCACTGGTGGTGCCAAACCACTGGTGACCCAAAGTCACGAATAATCCAATGATGGGGCCAACCCATCGTGTGATACCAAATCACTAGCGACAATCCCGTATCTCTCAAGTGGGGCCAACCCACGATGGTGTCAAACCACAGGGACGATCGCAATGAGGTGCCAAACCTCTGGTGTCCCAAAGACACATGTGATACCAAATCACTGGTGACCGAAGTCACGAATCCGATGATGGGGCCAACCCATCGTGTGATACCAAATCACTGGCGTCAATCCCGAATAATCAACCGTGAGGCCAACCCACTGTGGTACTAAGCCACTGGGACGAGACGCTGAGGTGCCAAACCTCTGGTGTCCCAAAGTCACAAAATATCATCTGTGGTACCAAACCACTGGAGGTGCCAAACCTCTGGTGACCCAAAGTCACAGTGTCCCAAAGACACGGATATCATATTCCCCCTCCTCTCATATCACCCATTCATATCAAACTAATGCAAATCATGTAAATCATGTGTTCATGCCATTATGTCTAACATCGTAACTCATATCACATACATCAATAATCATGAGATCATATAAATCACCAATAAACTCATAATAACACTGACTTACCCGAATCCGTGATCATACCCAATAGGGTATCATATCAATCACCACTGTTTCACTTATTACATCACAGGTTATTAATCACATTACTAAACAGAAGTGTGTTAGTTTACACACCTGATTAAACGCAAAGCCTTAAACCCAACGAATTGATCTAAGTCCCCTTGATTACTTTGCTCCTATAATCGGCCAAATAGGGGTTAGTCACTGAACCATTCAGCCAATACAAGTAACCCAAAGGGTTAGCGTTTGAACCTCTCACCTTACGAATGATTTGGTTTCCTACCAAATCCCGAACCAAACAGTGGTTACTCTGACAATCGGCCAACCCCTAACAAGCAAACAGTTAGTCCTCTGAAGCCTTATCTTAACGAAAACTAACGAATGGACTAGAAGAACCAACCCTTACCACACTTACCAATCACTTACCCCTACAAGTAAAGTCCTCAGTCGACTGCTTCGAAATCCCCAGTTGCCCTATCATGAAATCGGTTCCAACATAAGAGATCAACTCCTTTCAACATATGCCCAAAATCGGCTATTAACCCAACCAAAACCGATGAAGCATAAGAGAGGGAAGAAATGGCCATTCGGCCTAGTACTTACCTAACTCCAATGATCGATCAACCAAACAAGATCACCCTTCACCGATATTCGGCCAAGAGAGACTACTAGGAGAAGGGAGATATTCGGCTAAGTTGTGAGCAATAGAAAGGAGAAATCGGCACTAGGTGTTTAACACTTCTATTTTCGGCTTTGAGGGAAAAAGACAATGTGAAATGGGAGTAGAGTTTCGGCAATTATGCTTAAGAAAAGAAAATAAAAGTTTGAGAAGCAAGATGATTGTAGTTTCGGCACAAAAGAAATGGGATGACAAATGGGTAATTCGGCTATCACGGTTTCAAGAAGAAAAAGAAAGTTTGAGTAGAGGAGAAACTAGTTTCGGCTTACCTACATGAAAAGAAAGGGAGAGAGAGAGATAGAGCATTCGGCTACCAAGATAATTGAGAGAAAACAAAGCACAAATTCAGCAAGGTTGCTTGGACTTTTCGGTTTGAGAAAAGAAAATGTGAAGAAGCTCTATTGACATTCGGCTAACAAGAGACCAAAAAGAGAAGTTTGGCTTTCACAAATTGACCGAAAAACACCAAAAATGCCCAATGCATTTTCGGCATACCCATTTCCCATGCTTACCAAACCGTCCACTCCCCCACAAGCTTCCCAAGTTTCGGCCAACACCTCCAAACACACCCCAAAATTCGGCCACAACCCCCCATTAGCTCCCAACCACTCCTTCAAACTTGTTGAACTAGTCTTCCTCCACAAATTACTCTCCACCCATCATTCAAATGGGAAGACTAAGTCCAAGGCAGAGTTTGAACTGCTTACAACCTCTTCCTTCCATGCCGTCAAAAAGAGTGCAAAAAGTGGCCACTCCGCAGCTTGAACACAAGACCTCCCACTCCTGCAAGTGACGCCAATCCAAGCTCCAAGTGGCACCTTGCTCTGCCACTTTGCTAGCTCAACTCTTGTGCTCAAAAACACCAAATAAAATACATAAGCCCCAGCTCCTTCAGCTCTTCTCCCATAAGGCTTAAAACTAAAATTTTCCTACCTACTCAGGTTTACTCCTAGCCTACAACTAAGTCCCGAAACCTTACAAACAACAACACAACAAGCCCCTAACATGCAAACAATGTCACAACAAAATAGCCCCTAACCCGGGATATTACATCAATGCCGGAATAGGGTTACGGAGTATTACCGGACTTATAAAATAATTAAACATTTAAGGAGTATTACTGGGCTTATAAAACAATTAAACATTCACTTAGCATACATTTTCACAATTTATGCATTCATCATTCAATCTCAATCAAATTGTCCCTAATATTTCAACATTTTTATAAGTTAGTCCCTAGGCTCGTAAAATAAAATTTATTCAATTTCATCACAACCCAAGCCTAGTAGAATATTTATCATGCTTATAACAGCCCAAAAATTTCATTTATTACACATTTTAACTGCTAAATTTACACATTTCACAAATTAATCCCTAATTTGCATTTTCACCAAAAATCACTTAACAAAACTTGTATAACTATCATCAAACATTCAGAATCTATCATCAAACATCAAAATACATGCTTATTAATCAATGGAAACTTTCTAAATCTTTAACAGTTTTGCAAAATTGTCCCTGGGCTAGGTAGACCTAGTTGCAATGATCCCAAAAACTTAGAAATCATTAAAAACCGGGTCAAAAACACTCACCAATTTAAGCTTGAAGTTGACAAACCTTAATGGCTTCCATGAACATTTTCTTCTCTCAATTTTTCGGTTGGAAGGACAATAAAAGATGATCACTTTTATTTCGGTTTAATTTATTTTATGTTTATTAATATATTTACCTAATTAACCTTAGTATAAAACAATTAATATTATCTATTTAATGTCCAAAATTGTCCACTAAGTAAATTAATGGATTATTCACCACATAAGGACCTTTACTTTATAATCCATAGCTAATAGATACCTTTAACTATTAGAATAACACTTTTGCACTTTACGCGATTTAGTCCTTTTTATCAAATTGACTAATTAAACGATAAAATTTCTAAACGAAATTTTCACCCAATGATATTATCATGCTGTAGACATTAAAACAAAAATAAAATAATTATTTCAACTTTGGATTTGTGGTCTCGAAACCACTGTTCCGATTTGACTAAAAACGGACTGTTACATTTATAGTTTTGAAAATAGTATTCATTATTTTGATATAAAATAGAATCAACAATCTGTAATGGTTTAGCAACATTTTAAGAATATTATTTTGATATAAAAAATAAAAATGTTTTTTAATCAGTAATAACATTATGTGATACAAAGATAATTGTGAAAATTATGTATATTTATTAAAATAATAAAATAGTACACTCTATAGAAATTTTAAATATTATGGATAATATAAAAGGTACCGCATTATTTCTGCTACCCTAGCATGCCTCTGTCTGCTATTCTTTAACAGGTTTTAGTGTTTTCTTAGGTTTTTGTCTTATTTTTTCTTGAATTCTCTTTATTTATGCGGCGCAATTTTATCATTTTTTTTTCTATTTTTGTGATTCCAATCGTTGTTTTATTTGGTTCTCTTCAAACTATTGAAAGAGAATTGGCATATCTATCATTAGAAGATGAGGAAGACGAAATTTTAGAGGCACATGAGGACCTTGTTTTTGTTCCTGAGGCTGTTGAGTTGCGTCTAGTTGGGTGTTTCTTGACGGCAAGTTTAATTCATTATCCAACGATGAGGAGCACGATCGCAAATTTATGGCATCCAGTTAAAGGGATCCAAATCTCAGATTTGGAGAGAGTACTAAAGGTATCTCCGTGGACTTTTAATAATCATTTGTTGATGCTATATCATCTGGGGAAAGGGGAAGACTCGCTGAAGGTATGAAGTTGCTGAAATGGGTTCGAATTTGTCCTTAAGGGCTAATTCTTGAAGGGATCTTGCTATGAGTAGTGTGTGGTTACAGGAGGAAGAGGATAAGGGTAAAAGGGGGAATTATTATGGGAGTTAGGAATTAGTTAGGGGTATTGATGTTATACTAGGAGTTAATCTAGAAGAGGATTTGAACCTAATGTCTGAATGGAATGGGGGATCATCAAAGGAAAAAGGACAGTCAGAAATGAATCATGATTCTGATAAAGGAAGAAGACTTCGATAAATGTTGAAGTTGAATAATCCCTAAGTAGTCTTCTTTATAGAGACTAAACTATGCTCAATTCAGATGGAATGTGTAAGAAGAAGTTATGGGTTTTTTAATGGCATTGACATCCAAGCCATTAGGTTAAGAGGGGGGCTTTGTTTGGCTTGGAAGGATGATGTTAAAATTAGCCTTAGGAATTTTTCTAATAATCATATTAACGTTGACGTTATTGAAGATGAGATAGGGAGTCAGTGTAGGTTAAATGGTTTCTATGGTTCGCTCTATGCACACAACAAAGAGGATTCATGGAGGATGCTGAGAAATTTGGGGCATGATCAAGAATCTCTATGGTTAGTATGTGGCGATTTGAATGAGATTATGTATGATACCGAAAATATGGGCATTAGTTAGGGATGAGAGGAGAATGGAAGCTTTCAGAGGGGTCTTGGCGGATTGTCAATTGATGGATGTAAGTATTTCTGGAACATGGTTTACATGGGAGAGAGGGAATTTACCAGAAACAAATATTAGAGAAAGGCTTGATAGAGAAGTAGCAAATGATAAATGGTTGTCTATATTTTCCTCTATGTTGGTACAACATCTCCCTCATTCATTTTTTGACCATTGTCCAATTCTTATTCATACGGTTCAGTCAATTAATGGGAGTAGAAGGAGTAGATTCCATTTGGAGGCATGGTGGGTGTCAGAGGAATCTTTTATGTTTGTGGTGGAGAATATCTAGAGGTTAGCGTCGGGTGATTAATTGAACAAACTAGAAACTCTCAAGAAAGGTTTGATTGAATGGGCTATATGAGTCAAATGTCAAAAGGAAAACATTAAGAAAATTTTGACAAATAAATTAGAAGACATAAATCATGGGGAGAGAGACAACAGAAATCTGGTAGAGCTCATTAATATTAAAATATTGTTGAGTTTTGAGGTGGAGAAAGGGGAGATGTATTGGGAACAAAGAGCATGTAACATCCTTAAATCGGGGTCTCTGCATTTGCTTGTGTTGCATGTGATGGATTGGTTATAATGTTGATTTATCATGTTTTGGGGTCTAGCTATAACCCTGGGTTAGGCCTGGGTTAGGGCTAAAAATTTCTTTTTAGTACTTGGGAAGAGGGAGCTAGGTGAGGTAAGGGTTAAGAGGATTTATTGGGGATTTTTGGCACAAGAAATCATTTGGAAAAGTGGCAAGGAGGTGCCACTTAAGGACAAGGGAGATGACGCCACATACAGGGAGGGGAGTGCCTATGTTCGAGCTGCAGAAATCCCTTCTCTGCTCTTTCTTTTTCACGCCACAAGCTAGGAGGTGGAGTGCTCAGGATGGACTCTGGGAGATTGAGATGGAGAGGAGAAATTTGAGGAGTTTGACTGGTTCAAACGAATTTGAACTGATAGAAGGGAGGAAAGTTAGGAGTTTGAATTATTTCAAACTCATTTGGAAGGTTTTGGCCGAATTTTGGGCATTGGAGGAGAGGGTGTAATCGGTTTTGGGGTTATTGGGGTGTGGCCGAATATGTTATGGGTGATAGCTAGGGACGGCTAGCTTAGAAGGTCTCTCTTGGTGTTTCATGCCAAAACCGAAACCCCCTCTCTTGCTTGTCTCCTCTTCTTGGTTTCTTTTTGCGGCAACTTGAGCATTTGGCCGAACCTTGTAAGCCAATTCTTTGTGTAGCCGAAACACAAGTAGCCATCTTCCTCTCTTTTCGGTTCTTCCATTGTTAGCCGAATTTGCTTCTTGCCGAAATCACTCTACACATTTCTCTTCTTCTTCTTATTTGGTTTAAGCTGAAACCACATTTGGATCACTTCTCCTTCTTTCAACTTTGTTCAAGCCAAAATCAACAACCTCACCCCCATTCGGCATCCATCTTTTCTTTCTCTCAAAACCCCCTTTGTGCCGAAAGTTCATTTATCCTTCTTTGCCGAAATCAATACTACTCCACCTTCTTCCATCTTTTCTATTTTATTTCAAAAGCCGAAAGCTTGTTGTTTCTCTTTCGGTTTCATCAAGAGCTTTGCCCGAATATCCTTAGTCTTTTTCTTCTTTTCTCTCTACGAGATCTAGTCCCCTTTGACAAGTGCCAAATCTACCGTTCTTTGTGGATCATAGCCAAAACTCTGGTAAGAGAACTACCTATTCGTTTCCTTTTCTTGATCATCGTGGGTAATGCCGAAACCCACGTCTCTTCCATCTTCTTTTTCCATTTTAGATTTAAGTATTAAAAACTCTGTTCTTGTTCTTTGAAGGGAGTCGAAACTTTTAACATCATTTAGGGGTGCCGAACATTGGTGTTTGGTTAGCCGAATCTATCATTAAGGTAAGGGTTCAACGTTAAGATCTACTTCTTAATTGATTAAAAGCCGAATGGGCTTTTGGTTACTAACAAGTATTGGCCGATTATAGGAAAGGGGGAAACAACTTTTCGGGATTTCACTGAGTTCGTATAAGTTCGGGATTTTCGCTTGGATTTACGTTTAATCAGGTGTGTAAATGCTTACACACTTTATTAGTTTAATGATGCTTTTTATGTTATGTATAACCGTTGGTATCAGTGACTTTGCCTTGTGGGCATGAGCTTGGATTCCGGGTAAGTCCCCTGTTATGTGATTTATGATATATGTTATCATGATTTGATAAATGATATGCTATGCCTTGAATGCATGATACATGAGATTATGACCTGTATGATATGAGCATGATGATGGGATTGATGAGAGGAGGGGGCTGATTATTTGGACTGTCACCAGTAGTTTTGACCACAAGATGGGTTGGCCCCATCATTTGATTTGTGACTACGGTCACTAGTGGTTTTGACCACACTATTATTATCTGTGACTAAGTCCCAGTGGTTTTGACCACACGATTGATATTTGTGACTACGGTCACCAGTGGTTTGGTGCCACAGTGGGTTGGCCCCACATGATTATTACGGGATTGTCATTAGTGGTTTTGACCACACGATGGGTTGGCCCCATCACTTGATTTGTGACTACAGTCACCAGTGGTTTTGACCACAACGATATATATTTGTGACTTCGGTCACCAGTGGTTTTGACCACCAGTGGTTTTGACCACATGGGGTAGTTAAAGGAGATTGGATGGCTAGGTTATGGGTTGCATAATCTGCATGTTTTACTGATGATCTGTGTAAGTGCTTGAATTATCGGGTTGGGGAGTTATACACTGAGTCTTGGTGGCTCACCCCCTTCCCTTACATTTTGTAGATGAGGCATAGATCACGGATATGGAGCCGAGCAGGACTCGAGGTGGCCATGCATCTTAGTTTGGTTTTGGACTTTAAACTGCTATTTCGTTTTTATTAGCTTTCTTTTAATTGGGTTTTGGGTTTGTAATAAGGCCGCTAGTATTATTTTGGGTTTTAATTTCTTGCTTTTACTTTGATTATATTATTCATATATTGGATTTATGGACTTGTTAAATTAACCGGTAAAAATAATGTTTTCAAAACTATAACTCTTTCGGGTTTTAAAAACGTTACCATCGGGTAACAAAGTTCACAAAATAATAAGGTAACTGGAATGCTTTTATAACTTAAATTTTCAAACAACTTCAAAAGCAAACGGGTTCTAACTTGATTGTACTTGTCACACTCAGCTTTTAATAAATATTAAATGTTTTCTACAATTTGTAGTATCAGGTGAATTTTTCTAGCATAGGTTTAAACAACTTTTACACGATTTCAACATCACTTTAACACCTTTTAAACGATCAAAAAATTTCTTGGAAAATTTCCCGACACACTTGTGTTTTCAAACTGTTTTCACTCTGTAACATGCCAGATTCAGTCGTGGTGTGTTGACCGGGTTTGGGGTGTTATAATTATGGTATCAGAGCCAGTTTCAACAGCTCGGCCGTGGGTCCGAGGCCCAAAAATGTTTTGAAAAGGATTATGAAAGGTTTTTATGGGAAAAAGAACAGTGGTAAAAGCATGGCACCGAGTCTCCGGCACCAATCTGCCCAGGTAAGTACCCCAAACTATTGCTTTTGATGATATGATAATATGATTGTGATGATTATGGCATGACTGAATAGTAGTAGGAACTACTCTAGTGACTCAAACTATAGGATGATGTGTACTCGCGGAAACAACCCCTCACTAAAACTTTCCATAAGATTGTGCTTTAATAGACAGTGGAATAAAAGTTTAACGCATAAAACTTTTAGTCAGCTTGAATATATCGGTAGATATGAGTGCACGTGGACGTGGGCATAACACTCGTGGACGAGGTAGGGGTAGGATGATGGTTTCGGAACCGGCAAGGTTCGGACATGGATCGGAAAATGAGGTACCACCACCGCCAACTGTGGGCGCGAAATATCAGGATCAGACGGGTGGTAACGACGCAGTGTCACAGGCTGTACTGCGGGTGCTAGAAAGGGTGGCGAGTGCAGGCGTTGGAACTGGAGCTCGAAAATCTGTGACCGAGCGACTCAAGGCTAATGGTGCAGAGGTATTTAGAGGCGTATCTGGTGTGGCACCTAGTACGGCAGAGTATTGGTCGGAGGCGACGGAACGCATTATGGATGACCTGCACTTTTCAGCTGAGGAAAAGCTGAAGGGTATAGTATCTCTGTTGCTAGATGAGTCATATCAGTGGTGGCTCATAGTTAGGGACGGAGCAATGGCAGATGATCTCACTTGGGAATTTTTTAGAACAGCCTATCAGAGGAAATACATAGGGGCTAGTTATGTTGATGCGTAGTGCAAAGCTTTCTTGAACTTGGTCCAGGGCAATAAGACTGTAGCGGAATATGAGGCGGAATTCTTTCAGTTGAGTCGGTATGCACGGGGAATTGTGGGCACAGAGCATGAGCACTGTGTCAGATTTGAGGATGGGCTGAGAGACGAGCTGCGGATGATAATTGCCCCACAGCAGGAACGAGAGTTTACCGTTCTAGTGGAGAAATCTAAGGTTGCTGAAGGGGTAAAACAGTCTATAAGGCGGAATCAGGTTAGGGGCTGGAATAAAAGGAGTTCTGGATCATCTGGGTTTTCTGGGAATCAGGAGAAGAGGGTTAGGTATAGTGGGCCGAATCAAGCTGTTAGGCCTGCTGCCACTGATACTCAGTGGCCGCCGTGATGTGCTCGGTGTGGAAAGTCTCACATGGGGGAATGTTGGACTGGTAATAGGGGATGCTTTGAGTGTGGATCGATGGGGCATCGAGTGAGGGATTGTCCACAGAGATCAGCTAGGCTGTAGTCTAAAGATCAAAGTCGTGCACAGTTTAGGAGGGATAATCAACAGCCACAGAGGGGTCATGGTCCAGCTAGGGGAGGTAATGGTTCTGGCAGAGGCTGTGGAGCACCGGGCAGAGGTTGAGGTGGTACAGAGGCGAGACAGCCTGGGTTGGTCTACGCAGCGAGGTGTCGAGAGAAGGGCGACGCATCGGACGTCATAACCGGTACGTTCTTAATTTTTGGAGTACCTTATAATACTTTAATTGATGTTGGTTCGACGCACTCGTATGTCGCTAGTAGCATAGTGGAAACCCTGAACTTAGACTCTGAGATTACTTCTAGGAAGATGACAGTGATAAGCCCTCTAGGTCACTCTTTACGTTTTTGGAGTCCCGGTAACTTGATTTAGTTTATTCTAGCAATAATTTAACCTAGGGTTCATATTTGGAAAAATACCCATAGGTGAAATGTATTTATTTTGATGTTTTATGGCAGAATATGAAGATTAGAATTATGTTAAACAACTTTTACTAAGCGATTTTAAATGAAAACAAGTAAAACGACATAATCGGCAAAAATACCTAATGTACATAAGTGCATGTTAGAGCAAGAATTTGATGTTGCCATAGAAGGAAACAATGATTAGCATGTTATAAAACATAAGAATAAGGGATGACGTTTAATTTTTGAGCCTAGGGGCAAAATCATAATTATGCAAAAGTTTAGGGGCAAAATTGTAATTTTGACAAAGTTCGAGTTAGGGACTGTTTTGAGTAGTACATTAATTAAATAAGTGAAATGTGATGTCTTAGACCCCAAAAAATGAGATTTGGACATAGAACGAGAGGAAAATCGAAAATTGGGAAAGTTGGTAATATGACCGTTTTGGTATCGAGGTAAGCTCATATGTTTAATAAGCATTTAATTATGCATATTTGAATGATAAATTGATATTTTGGCCATAAATACTATAGTATTGAGTTTCAGATATAATGATTAATGTTCGATAATAATTCGATATTGGAAAGAGAACTTGTATAACTTATATGTTAGACCATATTTTGTATTATGGCTTTGTATGATAACAAGAAAGTATTGACTAGCATAGTTTGATGAGAATAAGTTAAGTTGATGATATGATGAGAATAAGTTAAGTTGATGATATGATGAGATTTAGAATGTAAGTATGTAAGTTGAGTAGCATTTTATTATTATGCAATTATTGTTATTAGTAATGTTATTATTGAGTTATGCGACTAACCTTGAGAATTTGAGCAAGTATGTTTCAGCTATGACTTGACAAGGCATTGATATCTCAAAGTCCATGGCTATACCATGGCAATTAAGGAAGAATTGACGGAAAAGTCCATGTTCATAACATGGCAGTTAAGGAGGAATTGACGGTTAAGGATACCATGTAAGACCATGTCAAGACATGGCATTGGTAAGGCAAGGATCCTGTGTAAGACCATGTCAAGACATGGCATCGGCATTGATTAAGGACTCCATGTAAGACCAAATCAAGATGTGGCATTGGCACTAAGACAAGGATACCATGTAAGACCATGTTTGGAACATGGCATTTGGTAAGACAAGGATACCATGTAAGACCATGTTTGGAACATGGCATTTGGTAAGATAAGGATATCATGTAAGACCATGCCAAGGCATGGCATTGATAAGTTCTATAAGGCAAAGAAATCATGTAAGACCATGTCAAGACATGGCATTGATGAGTTACTATAAGGCAAAGGTCCCATGTAAGACCATGCCAAGGCATGGCATTGGTGAGTTCGTAAGGCAAGGATACCACGTAAGACCATGTTAAGACATGGCAATGGTAAGTTCAAAAAGGAAAAGGTTCCTAAGTAGCCCAAAGAGTAAGTCAAAGAAATGACAAGGTGAGAACATGAAGAAAGAGTACAGGTATGAGTACATGTATGCATTTAAGGCTTATTTAATATTGAGATTGTAAGTAATTGAGATTATCAAGTATTAATTAAGTGATGAGTTTTCAGTTATGCTTGTGACACTTTATGACATGATTGGCAATATGCCTATATTATGAAAGAGTACTCATGTGTTAAGTGAGAATGTTGTAGGTATGTAAGCAAGCTATTAAGTAAGGTGCCCTTTGTATTCTGAGCCTTTGGTAAGGTTACCGATGAGTTCACCGGGAAAATCGATTAAGTGAAATTATGTGTGGCTTGTAGTGATAAGTGTAGGTATATGCATGTGTAACGTATGAGCAATATGCTCGATATGTAATCGAAAATTAGAAAGATTGTTATAGGTAAGTAATGAATACAACTAAAGTGAGTGAGAGCAAAAATTTACAAAAAAACTGTTTTGGACAGCAGCAGTTACGTGATTTTGAAAAAATCACCAAAAATAGTAGAAATTGAATTATAAGTTAAAATGAGATATTGATTTAAATATTATTAAGTCTATTTTGATATAAAAGAAATAGAACAAACAAAAGAGTTTTGTAATTTGAGATATTTAAATTTTTGTGAGACTGGTTCAGAATGACTATGTGATCCCCTGTTCTGTTTTGGAAAACTCATTAAAAATTGTACAAAATTAATTATGTGATATAATTTATTTTCCTGAAATTTTGAATGAGTCTAGTTTCAAATAAACAAAACAATAAAGTCATATGAATTCTGTACAAGGAGATAATTGATTCGTAGTGAAGAGAGGTCAGAATAGTCTAACAGTGAAACAGGGGAAATTTTAATGAATAAACTGTACTAATTGGCAAGACCAAAAATTCTAGAAATTTTATCGTATGAAAGTATGTGAGCCTAGTTTCAGGGAAAATTAGCGGTTTGTAATTTGAAGCTCTGTAGTTCAAGAAATAAATAATTTAGTGACAACGATTCAAGTAGACAGATTAATGTGAACATGAGTAATAAGGTATAAGCATGTGATTTAATGATTGTATCAATTAGAGAACTTGTTGTGAGGATTTGTCTCGTTGAGGCTTTGGTAAGGATACAAATGAGTAAGTTGAGAAAGTAAGAACTTAGCATTATTTATGCAAGTTATGACAGCTTAGTAGTAATCTAAATTCATTGCTAATGCTTATTATTTTTATATGTGAACTTACTAAGCTTTATAAGCTTACCCCCTTTTCTTTCCCATGTTTCAGAGTCCTATTAAACAAGCTCGGGCTGAAGGTCGTCGGAGATCGCTTCACACTATCAAGCTATCTATGGGTATCTTTATTTATAAATGATTTAAGTTATGGCATGTATAGGGGCTTACTAAGTCATTTTGTATACGCGTTTATTAATTTGATTAAACGTATTACTTCATAACGGTAATAAGGGTTATTCTGTATTTAGCCACGATTTGTGGCTGATATTGGTCATGGAGTTATAATTCTTGTGTATGCATGTGTTTGTTAAAGTTTAAATTATAAGTGAAATTTTGTGGCTCGGGATTTGATAGAATGTATTGTTAAGTCTGGTAATGCCTCGTACTCGGTTCCGGCGTAGTATACGGGTAAGGGGTGTTACAGACATGGTCTTATACAGAACCTACATTCGGTGCCGATGCCATGTCCCAGACATGGTCTTATACAGAACCTACATTCGGTGCCGATGCCATGTCCCACACATGGTCTTATACGGGACTGTCCTCATCTCATGTCGTGACATAGGTATCCTCGTTATTCCGAAATTTCAACCGGGACTTCACTTAGCATATTCTCATCATTTTCTCATTAAGACATGATCAATAAATTTCATGGAAAAGATATGCATTTCTCAATATAATAAGTAATTTAACATAAGAACATATGTAACCTTAATTTCACACAAACTTACCTCGGTACTCAAAATAGGTGTAGATGTTCGATTTAGTCCAACACTTTGTTCTTGCCTCAGTTTCTATTCAGACTTTGTGTTTCTTGATCTATAATAACAATTTCACTTGTTTAATACTCACATTGACTAAATTGACTCATGAATCACACTTTGGCAAAATTACAATTTTGCCCTTAAACTTTCTCATAATTACACTTTTGCCCCTAGGCTCATAAAATGATTTTCATTCAACTTTCTTGTATATGAAGCCTAGCTATTTTCTTAACTACAACAACCCCTAATTTCCTCTATTTCACTCATGTATGACCATTTTCATAACTTTTGCAATTTGGTCCTTTTATGCATTTTTCATGAAAATCACTTAGAAAAAGATATTTAGCATACATCAAACTTTCATATTCTTACATAAATCATCAAAATACATGCATGTCATACATGGTAAATTTTTGAACATGAACCTTGGCTCAAAATGTAGCTAGAAATAGCTAAATCGAGCTACGAGGATTTCACAAATACGAAGAACATTAAAAACGGGGCTAAGAGGTACTTACAATCAAGCTTGAAAGTTGAAGAAACACTAGCTATGGAGGGCTTGTAAAATTCGACTATGGTGAAGAAGATGGACACTCATTTTTGTCTTCTTTTTCCCTTTTAATTCATTAATTAACCAAATGACTAAAATGCCCTTAAGGCCCCTTCCTTAAGATTTTTCCTCCCCATGTCCATTTTTGTCCATCTTGATATTTAATGGTCTAATTGCCAAATAAGGAACTCTAGTAATTTTTATAATTCTATTTCATACTTAAATCTTCTAGAATCTCATATTTTCTAATCTTTGCAATTTGGTCCTAATGGACAACTTGATCACTAATTAATAAAGTTTCTTTATGAAATTTTCACACAATCATGCAAGTACATCATAAGCCTCATAAAAATTATAAAACACATATTTCTACTTTGGATTTGTGGTCTCGCAACCACAATTCCAACAAGGCCCTAATCGGGCTACTATAAAACCAGAAAAGCACTAAAACTAAATCCTAGGAATTTGGAGAAGACAACTACAACCCTAAAATATGAAAAGAAATGTAAAATGTAAATGTTGTCCTTTGCTTCAGCCAAAATTTACCCCTTTTCAGCAAATTATAGACCTTAAATTGTTGACCAAAGTGCCCGTGATCGTCTAACATTAATTGGTGTTGAGGTTGGACAAGGACTACCCCTGAGTCATTTTTTTTTTATCTTTGCTCGACAGTGGTCTTGCGATACCCAAGCATTTTGTCTAACTAGATAAGGAAACTTTGTTGAATGGTCAATTTTATATATGACTTAGGAATGCATGGAAATTATGTCTAATGATAACATTTTCTTTTACTTAACATAAGATTTTGAAATAATATCTGCATGTGAGAAATTTATTAGGAAGAAGAGATTGTGAGCATAAATTTCTTACTGCCTGAGTATGTGAAAAGTTGATTCTTAGTAAATATTATGCAAGATTACCTTAATTTTTGCTTTGTATGAAACGTTACTCGAGATAAGTAATGGATTAAGTTTGGGGGTGTGATACGTCTAAAATAGATAGGTTTTTCAAGCACCTTTTTACTTATAATCTATGCAAATTTCGAGTATATGAACAACTAATTGAGACATTTGTTTTCATATTTAGACATTGGGCATATTAGTAAAGTGTGTAATTTTTTGAAATTTAGTATTAATTTTATATATTTTTACTATTTTATGCTACATGTTAATTTTTACTCAATTTGCTATAGTTGGACCACTAAAATAATTAATGCGGGAGTCAATAAAAACGCACATGCATGCAAGCTAAAATACACCTCTTTTGGACGTCTAGATGATGAATTGGGCTTATAAAAATTTCCGTGAGCCATCTTGAAGAAGTTTTTTTGAAGAAAATTAATTGTTTCTTAATTGGGTTAGCAAAATCGTCCAACAAAGGGAAGAGAAGCCTAAACTAGGCAAGACACCAAGAGCAGCCCAAATTAGCTTAGAATGAATTGAATTGAAAGCCCCAACATTTGTGAAAAAAATTATAAATCAACCCCCAACTTAAAGCTTGATTGCCCTCTAACCTATGTGTAACACCCCTTACCTGTATTCGATGCCGGAACAGGGTACAAGGCATTATCAGACTTATACGTAAGAAATCATACAAAATCGAGACATGAATTTCCACTCAAATTTAAAAATTTTCATAAAAATTCATGCCATCCCTTAAACGAGCCTACGAGGCCCAAAACATACATTAGGAGTGGTTTGAGACTAAACCGAGAACTTTAGAAACTTTCGGGAAACTTAGAAAATTTTTATCAAAAAGGTCCACACGCCCGTGTGGGTGAAGGGACACGCCCGTGTGGCATATCACATGCCCGTGCTTCAGGCCTTGTCCAAAATAGGGGACATTCTATTTATGACGTCATCAACCAGCCATGTGGCGAATTAAATTCTGAAAATCAAGTGCAGACTTCACACGGCCTAGGCACATGCCAATGTCCTATGGACGTGTCTCTCATACGACTGAGATTTACGGCCGTGTCTCGTGCCCATGTGTTTACTATTGGGCATTCTGTTTTGTATTATTTAGGGTGCAAGGGACACACGGCTGGAACACATGCCCGTGGGGTAGACCGTGTGTCACACACGACCTAGAAATATGCTCGTGTGTCTACCTGTGTGGACAATACAAGGCTATTTTACAAGCCATTTTGTCACCCTTACTTGTACACATTCACACAACATCACTTGGCTCAAATCATAGCATATAAATGCCTTCAGTAACAACTACAATTAAGAAATAATGTATCATTTTCATACCATCATCTATCATGCATTATAACCTTAGGCCTTGCCAAATCATTTCATGCTAAATTTACACTCAAATGGCATTAACATATGAAGAAACACCTAACCATCATATATCAAGCAAATATAAACCACATCACAAAACATTGACATATGCACATACATACTTATTTGGGCTTACAACCTTTTAGCCAAATCATCTCGAGGATTGTAATATAACCAATTCTCATGTTTATTCTTTTGATTTATCAACATAATTTAAATAACTTTACTATAGCCTAACAACCATAATCTCTTTGTTGTAACATGTTTCATAATTAGCAAATCATTCCAAACCTCATAGTAGAAGTACACATTACTTATGTGTATTCATGTTTTCATGCATATAGCTTAACACATTTCAAATTGTCTGAACTCTTTCTACCCATACTTTCTCAACCATTTTAATAGGCAATTATATCAATATTTCCCTTTTCTCATAATTGATAAATCACAATTCAAACGAAAAACATTTACTATCTCACCAATCGATTTGGCCACAAAGCCTTACACATGTTTGTAACACCTTGAATTTGGGCCTAGTAGAATTTGGCCTATTGGGCCTTGGGCATGGGAGCGTTTAAAATTTTTGAGAACAAGAAAATGGCACAATTGTGTGTTAGGTTTATTGGGTGAGTGATTTTGGAAGGTTAAGGGGCTTCTATGAAGTCCTGGGTTCAAGCCATGTCTTATGGTAAATTTTTATTTTTAGCATTAGGGGAACCCTGACTCCAGGTTGTAAGCCTTTTAAGTAATTGTGATTAAAAAGAGGCACAAAGAGAGCATGAGGTGAAGTGGTTGTGGCGTCACAGGTGTGGCAAGGAGGACAGAGGTTCAAGTCTCACTGCATGGAAAAGGGATTATTTATTTTACTCTTGTGTGGCCAAGAGTTTGTGTTGGATTTGAACTCTGTGTTGGAAAGTTTGAATTGGTATTGAGTTGTTGGGAGAAGATTATGTAGCAAATCAAGTAGGGAAATCAAGGAGGGATTTATGGAGATGTTTAAGGAAATTGAAAAGGGGGAGAAGTTGTAGCCGAATGGGAGTACTGTTATGCACAAATTCGGCTAGAAGGTTTTAGGTGCTTACGTTGTTCTTTGTTTGGTTTTCAGCATTTTGTTTTGTGCTTTTCAAGTTCTTTTGATGCACCGAATTGTGTTTTTGGGGTAGCCTTTAGCACCGTTTTTCTCTTGTTTTCTTTTCTGGTGGCTGAATGTTGCATTTTGGGTATTTTATGAGTGGTCGATTTCTCCTTTCTTAATTTTTTCGAATCTTTTCTTTTCTTTCATCTTCTCATTTCTTTCTTTTCTTTCCACTGGGTTGGTCGAATCTCTATCTTTCTTCTCTCATATTTCTAAACCGATTATACCTTTCTTTTCCCTTTATTTTCTTTGCTTAATCAATTATTCTCCTTTTTGTTCTCCTAAGCCAGATACTCTTTTCTTTCTTACACCTCAGTACCTTGAATCTGTTGGCTGAATATCACATCTTGTAGCTTTGGTTTTGTGTTGACTGATTGTTGCTCTTATTTTCATCTCTATTATTTACTTCAGTTCTGGCCATAGGTTTTTGACCAATTCTCTATCTCCTCACCTATTCATCTCATTTTGGCTTGACAACGGTTCTCTGGTAATTGTAAGTATGATCGACTCTTGCTTTGTTTCTTTAATTTCTTTTTTGTTTTAAGAGACCTCACTCTTTGGTTCTGCTTAAAATCGAATGCCATTTCTCCCTATCTCTAGTTTTGAGACTTGGTTGGACAATGGGTTTTGTTTCAAGCCCTTGGGTATGTGAGTTTTGTTAATGGGTGGTGCGTTTCATGTGTAGATACTAATCAAGAAGTGGGTAATCACTTTTAAGCAGCAGTTTAGTTGCAAGTATCCATTGGCTCAAGCAAGGTAGGTGACTGTGGTTTGAGTGATGAGGTTTGGTTGATTAAGGCTGGTTATATTTTGTTGATATGCATGTAATCATGTGTTGTGAATGATTATAGGTTGGCGCTCGAAGGCAGTGCGTGAGTGTTCACAGGCAGGTGTGTAACTTTGTGCTCTGTTGATGATCGGCTGAAAAGTCGAAAGTGTGTATTCCACACTGATTGGATGTAGATCAGCAAAAGCCGAAAAGCCAAAAAGCTGAGAAGTCAAAAGGCCGAAATACCGACGAATGATGCAACACGAGTGTGCGATTGCACGTGTGGTGGACTGAGCCTACAAATATGGGCGTAAGACAGTTGATGTAACAGTCTGATTTATGCCATACTTGGAACAGTGGTTTCGGGACCACAAATCTGAGTCAGTAAAATATTTTAATATTATTTTCTGTGCCCTTGATATGTGACTAAGCATGTGTTAAAGTTCCGTAAGCCAATTTGTCTATCTGTGTGTTTAATTTGATAAAGGATTTAATTGCATTAAATACAAGACTGTATGCTATTTGCTAAAGCATCTATTTGTGGTGGTTTTTAAATAAGGAGGCCTTATATGGCAATTAAACCACTATTTAGATAGTGGATGGATAAAGGTCAATTATGCCCTTGTTATATATATATATATGTTTCTTATATTAAACAAAGGACCTTATAGTAATTAATGTAATAATAAGATGATAATGAAACAAAATCTTAAAATAAACTATAATGTTATGTTCTTCCACCAATTTGAGAAAGAAAAAGAAAGGGTTTGAACTCTTCAAATATTCGGCTACTATTAAGCTCAATTCAAGGTATGTTTTAATTGATTTTCGATAATTTCTACGTTTTTGCAATCGTTGCTTTGTCTACTACAAAACACATGCTTCAATTTTGAGAATTGATGATGTTTGTGAAATGAGACTTTCATGAACTCATGTGATTTGTGATGTTTAATAGTGAAATATGAAAGATATGTATTTGATGAACATGTTTTGTTCTTGAAATTTTGATGAATTTAGTTAAATAGGGCTATATTGAGAAAATAGTAGTTTAAGGGACTAAATTGTGAAATTTATAGAAAATTCGGACTTATATGTTATACAGGAGTATTCGGCTAAGCATGGTTAAGTGATGATTTTGTGAATTTGATGTTTTGAGAAAAATGTACTAAATTGATAAAATGTGCAAATGTGATGGCTAATTTGTAAATTACCCTAAATATGTGTATTTGGATTGAATTGGATGAGTTAGTGAATAAAAGAGTTAAATTTGAATATGTATAGATCAAGAGCCGAAGAAATCGAAGTTAGATAGCGGGAAAATGAAAGTAATAGAGTAGCTGTATCCATTTCCGTAAACCAAACTCGAGGTAAGTCATTACGCAAATAAACGCATTTGTATTGAGTTGTGTATATTTTTTTCTTTTCCTTGCCGAAACCTTATTTTTCCACAACCAAAAATACCTTGCCTTGTTGCTGAAATCTCCTATAGACGAATCCTTTTTTGCTAAATTCCTCATAGCGGAACTCTTTTATTGCCGAAGTATCATCATATTCTCTTGCCGAAATCCCTATTAGTGCCGAATCTTTGTTGTTTTCCTCCATCACCAATCGATTGTTATCTACTCCCAGTCAAGGTTAAAAGCCGAATCTCGTTCAGTAGCTATCTAGGCCGAAGGATCTAAGGTTGGATTCGGTAATTATTCTGTTAACCCCTTAGTGTGTTTTGTTAAAAGCTGAAGGGCGATCTAACTTCTTATTGTTGTTAATCTTGTATTAACAAGGGTAAGGTTCAGAGATCGCAAGCGTGGGAAGGATCGTTAGCAAAGTGTAAGTGTACTCAACTCGATTATGGTTTAAGTAAATGGGCGAATGTGAGTATGATCTATAGGGGTGACTTGTGTGGATTATGAGTCACTTGAAGTTTGATGGTGTATGTGTTAGTGCAGATTTAGGGGATATTCGTGATTAGTAGCTAAGGAAGGGCTATTAGAACCCGGTGGCACATGGTAAGGTTATGGTAAGGCTTCGGCTTTTGGTAAATATTTTGATTAAGTATGGGTGAGTGATTGAAGGTTGGTTGGGTGTAGGTTCAAGACCAAGGATAGTATAGCACGTCACAATAACCAGGTGTGTACAATCACTACACACGATATCAGCAATGCCGGAAATCCAAAAAGCTGAAAGTGGCTAAATGGGCCCGATAGGCCCTGAGGCTAAGTTTGATGAAATTGATTGATTTGGTTATATGAATTAAGTTAGTCATGCATGTTACATGATCTGGGATTGTTCTGGGCCTAATAGGCCATATGAATGAGACCTGGGCCTAATGGGCCAGAAGGATGTAATTTGGGGCTTAATGGGCTATATGAACGTGAAATGGGCTTGATGGGCTTTATGGGGATGTAGACAAGTATGCTGGGGTTTAATGGACTTTAGGCCTAGTTCTGAACAACTCTTAAACCGCATAAGACTTAATCTAACAATTAAACATGTCCATGGACAAGTCGCTGGGTTAGAGTGTGGCAACGGACATATGCATGTCTAGGATTGGATCTAGGGAATGCTTGGTACTTAAGCAGTCCTAGTGGCCCACCTCCTCTTCCCTAGAATCCTACCTGGTGCATTGTGTCTGTTTACTTTAGCCGCAAGGACTTGTTAATGGGCCAAAGTTCATAACTAAAACCCGAGAGGGACCAAAATACGGGGTTTCAAAATTACCAAAATACCCTTAGTTTCAAAATTTCCAAAATATCCTTAGATTTGCAAAATTACTAAAATACCCTTGATTTGTAAAATTATCAGAATACCCTTGGTTTGCGGAATTACCAAAATATCCCTTATTTACATGATTACCTAAATACCCCTGTAGGGTAGAATTATGAAAATACCCCTGGGTAGTGAAATGACTAAAATACCCCTAAATGCTTAATGTGTGATATTGTGTATGTTGCATTCATGAAATATATGTTGCATTTGGGTGGGTTTTGATGATACAGAGGAAGATTTGAGGATCGCATAGTCGCTTGACGACCGTGGATCCATCGGTGGCTTTAAGCCTATTATAGCAGCTTTGCTGTAACGTTTGAGTAGTGCCGCTGCTAGTGCTACCTTTGGAGTGCAGGGATGGGTGGGTTGATATTTTTATCCGCACAGGAGTGTAGGGTTGGAAGTGAAATGGAGTGCAGTGTTAGATTTGGGATGGGTGCATTGCATTCATGTGATATTGATGTGATGTGAGGTCATTGCGGGCTAAGGCCCAAGACCACCGAATTTGATAGGGCTTAGGCCCAATGTGATATTTTCATGTTGGTTGGTTACCAAGGGGCGTACACACTGAGTTTCAAAACTCACACCCGTTTTTATTAAATGTTTCAGGTGATCCTCAGTAGACGGCTCGACGTGGAAGAGGACTCAGAGGTGGCCACAATGCAAGCAGTTCTTAATTTGTTTTGAAAGACTTAGTTATAAATTACTTTGTTTCCATTGGGCTGTAATAAGGCCTTGTACTCCATTTGACTTTAGATTTTGAGTTTTGTTGTTTTTGTTGTTTCAACTATTTACTTAATTGTTGAACCTGGATAAATTTCTTAAAATTAAACATGGGCTCTTATCATTACTTAGCAAGATTCAAGGATTTTGGGATTTTAGGCCTTAAAATTTTAACTTAGCAAAATTTTTTGAATTATCCCTTTGATGTGACATTCCTGGATTCAGCCATAATGTCCGGGCCGGGCCTGGGGGTGTTACAGGATTATTGATTTGGAGGAAGTGATTGATATGTTAGGGTTGCATGGTCGCTTGACTACTGTGGATCCACTGATGGCTTTAAGTCGATTACGTGATTGGCAGCTCTGCTGCAACATCGGTTAGTGCCACAACTAGTGCTACATAAAGAGTGTAGGGATGGGTGGGTCAATTAAATCCCCACAGGAGTGCAGGGTTGGACAAGAGACGGAGTGCAGGGTTGGTACGGGCATTAATACATTGCATACATTTGTTCTGTTATTGAGATGGGCTTAGGCCTGGATGGATGTGATCTGTGACATTTGATATGGGCTAAGATTCAGCTGAGGCTATTATGGGCTAAGGCCTAAATGCCACTGTTACTATAACGGGCTTAGGCCCGGATTGATGCGATGCATGTTTTCTGATCGATGAGGGTTGTACACACTGAGTTTTCGTAAACTCACCCCTTCTTTTTAATTTTTCAGGTAATCCTTAGTGAGACGGTTCGACGTACTGAGGGACTCAGAGGTGGCCACACTACGAACAATTGAATTTCCGTGTTTTTAATTCACTTTATATTTAATTATGTTTTCTTTAATTTGGGTTTTATTGTAATAAGGCCTTTCTCTGGTTTTGTTTTAAATTTGGGATTTTAATGATTGTGAATTATATCTGCTAAAAGTAGAACACGATTTTCCAAAACAATAACATTTTCAAACACTACATTTCTGTAACTTAAGTTTAAATATCACGTTTTCGTAAATCATTTGTTTTAAATTAAGATTCCGCAACAAATAAGGTTTTAACGGCAATAACGTTTTAAAAGGGAAAATTTTTTAATAAACCACGTTAGAAAATAAACAAATGCAAACTGAGGTTTTGTCCAAGTTTTAAATGGTGAGAAGTTTTAAATTTCAAGAAGGGTTTTCAATGAAAACATGGATTTCGAAAAACACTTCAATGTGACTCGCCAGATTCAACCTTATCGTCTAGGCCGGGTTTGGGGTGTTACAATGTTCATCAACCGAATCTACCATGAATTTACACATCATAAACCTAAACACTTAATCGCAATATTTCATAAATATTTTTAATAGATATTAATACCAATCTTTCCTTCATTTCATATTCATTGAGTCACAATCAAGGAAATAAAACATTTGATATCTCAATTCCATTTGGCCTAAAAGCCCTTTTTAATAAGTTTCAATCAACTTTACCATGTATTTACTCGTCACACTTATAAACCAATAATCACATGGTTAACTTAAAGTCACTTTCGTAGTGATCATGAATTCGTAATATCATGAAGCCAGTGCTTATAAAGTTTACGTACATACCTGTACCAACTCGTAACATAATCATTACTTTGTCATCTTTGGCATAATCTTTGAATTTTCCATTGAACCACTTGGAATACTAAAGGATACTCGGGAATAACATACATATAGGATCATACTAATGCCATATCCCAAATATGGTCTTACATGGGATCACATTTCGATGCCTATAGCCCAACTATAGTCTTACACGGTTCTCATATCGATGCCATGTCCCAGACATAGTCTTACACGAAATCTCATAATGATGCCATATCCTAGATATGGTCTTACACGTAAACTAATAACCTTAATTCATGAAATTTGTATCCTAACTATTCCTAAGGTTCAACCGTGATTTCGAGGTATCAAATCTTTGTTGAATCATCATCAAGTCAACATTAATCAAGTCCAAAAAAACAATTAGACAATTCATGCAATATTAAAGCATTAAATACCTAATAATGTAATGTTGCATTATTTACACACGAACTTACCTCGGTTCCAATATATGGCTAACTATTCGATTTAGTCCACAACATTGTTCTTTCCTCGGTTTAGGTCTGGACTCTATTTTTCTTGATCTATAATAGCAAATTTAGCTCATTTAGTTATCAAATTGTTCAAATCAGTCCAAAAGTCATACTTTGGCAAAATTATAGTTTTGCCCCCAAACTTTCACATATTTTCAAATTAGTCCCTAGGCTTGTAAAATGAAATGTGTCCATCTTCTTTGTTGCCCAAGCCTAGCTGAACCTATATCAAGCATATACCTAACCACATTTTTCATTAAATCAGATATTTACTATCCATTTTTACAACTTTTACAAAAAGGTCCTTTTTAGGTGTTTTCATAAAAAATCACTTAGTAAAAGATGTTTATTAAACATCAAATTTTCATAATCTACCATGAAACATCAAAACACATGCATGCCACACATGGGTAAACTTTTAAACATGAACCCTAGCTCAAATAAATGGTAGAAATAGCTAGATCTGTTGATAACAACTTTAAAAATGTAAAGAACATTAAAAATGGGGTTAGGATGCACTTACAATCGAGCTAGAAAAGTGAAGAAACCCTAGCTATGGAGAGCTTCAAAGTTTCAGCCCTAGCTTGAAGAAGATGAGCAAATTTTGCTTCATTTGTCACTGTTTAATCTTTTAATTACTAAATGACCAAAATGCCCTTTTTACTAAATTTTCAAATTTTACCTATTTACGCCCATTTTTGTGCATAAAAATAGAAATTGGTCAAATTGCTATTTAAGGACCTCTAATTTATAATCCAAAGCTATTTCATGCTTAAATCTTCTAGAATCTCATATTTTGCAACTTTTGTAATTTAGTCCTAAAAGTTATATTGGACACTTATTCACAAAATTTCTTAACGAAACTTTCGCACAATCATGCAAACATATCATGGACCGCAAAATTATCATAAAATAAATATTTCTACTTCGAATTTGTTGTCTTGAAACCACTATTCTGACTAAGCCAAAAATCGGGTTGTTGCACCATGTCATCAATCAAGGGAGAATCGCTCACCAAATCAAGTAACCAACAACCTTCCATCCCACATTTCATGGCCAGCCAAGTAAGGGAGCAAACCAAGGGATCTCCATGTTTTTTTTAGCAAACTCCCAATACATCCCTTTACTATAAATACCACCCTTCATTTCCCATTCCGCACATCCATCATCCCTCAATTCACATTTCTATCATCTTTCTTTCCTCTCTTCCATGCATAAGCCATCAATTTCCCCACTTCCCTTTAACTAGCATTTCCCTTGGGAAAAATTCTCTTGGCTGGCCACCTTGAGGAGAAGTTTGCGAAAGAGAAATAACGAGAATTGAATGAAGCTGCCATGATTGGTCTTCAGAGAATCGCCAAAATCACTACGAGTTCCTTCTTCCTTTTCTTTATTTTTTCATAGTTATTCAAATATGTTTGCAAATTTTTCCATTAACATTGATGACTTAATTTTGTTTTAGCTGGAATGATTGCAATAATTTGATAAAGTTCATTTGATTCCTGTTTATGATGTTATGTGCCTAATTTGTTCATGCTTCCAACTAAAATTATTTATGTATTCATGCCTTAAAATATGTTTGGATGCACTAGAATTAGTTGATCAATCTTGACCAAATGGAAACTAATGGATATGATAATTGGAAGGTGCATCCTTAATTTAGATCCTGATCCGATTAAAGTAAATGTTTGTAAGAGAGCTCTATTACCTTGCATAACTTTAGGTTTATGTGATTAAATTGTTTCAAACTTGATCCTTCCCTGTTACTTCACATAAATTCTAAGGAATTCTTAGTTAAATATAGACATAGAAATATTGTAACGCCCCAAAACTTTAGGGTCTGTAACTTTACATGTTCTGAGACATTTTACTATCCACTTCAGTGGTTAAGTGATTTAGCAGTGTTTGGGAGTGTGTGAGAAGTCTTCAGTTCAAACTTAGGCTTTAGCAAAATTTTAGTTTTTCCTCTTAAGTAAACCTTGACTCTGGACTGTAGGCCTTATAAACAAATGTGGTAGATTTATGTCACAAAAGAACTTGTAGTCCAGTGGTAAGTGGCGTGGTTAAGGATGCAAGGGAGCTCGAGTTCGAATCCCATGGAATGCAAAGTGATATTTATTTTATTTCTATGTGGTGTGAGAGGTGGAGTTTGACTGAAACTCTGCTAGATGAGGTTTGAATTGGTCAAGGAGGAGAGGATCAGGGGATGTGATTGGTAGTTGGGTGATTTGGAGGAGAATTAGGAGGAGGAAATCAAGGAATTCAAAACTTGGAGAGTTGTAGCCGATTGGGGAAGCTTGTGTAGGCAAATTCGGCCAGGGGTCTCTTTTGTGTGTATTTTGGCAATTTGAGAGCATTTTTGGGATATTATTATTGTGCCAGTTTCGAGTTTTGGGTGTTGTGAAAACTAATCTTGGTTTTCCTAAGTGCCAAATTTTCCTACTTCCCTCTCTTTTGTGGTTTTGTGCTCTACCTTGGTGATCAAACTGCTTTTAGGCATTTTCTTTGCTTTATTTCTTTAAGCCGAACCTTGTCTCGCTACTCTCAATCTTAATCCTTCATTTGGCCGAACCCTTATCCATCTTCTCTCACAATCAAAGTCGAATACACTATTATTCTTTCCCTCTTTATTCACCTTTCTTCTCCTCTCAATACCTCTCTTTGTCTTCGCCGAACTTAACATCTCTCTTCTTCTATTATTCTTATTTTGTTTCCTCTATTCTTTTACAAGTCAATTCTCCTCCTCTCTTGACCCTTGAACTCCATTTTTTCCCTCTTAAATACTAAGCCGACTACTCCTTGGTATTTTGGTTTCGGTTTTGCAAGACTTCAGAGAAATAGGTTGGTATTTGTATGTTCCTTCTCTAGTTCGCTATTATTCTAGGTATTACTGAGGAGTGAAATGTGTAAGTGTTCTCGAGTTGTCGAAACCCTGTCTTTCAAAATTTGATTAAGGTATTTTCGACACCTTTTTTTTTGGGTATAAGCTAATTACTCTTAGATTCTAGAAGTGTTATGTATAAGGTTTTGGGCTACATTTTAATCAATTTTATCTATCTATCTGTCGTGTGTGCTGTTAAGCGCTAAGATACGTGTGGTTGATTCTGGCCACGATCTAAGCATATTTGGCCATACTTCATTCAGTCAACGTAAGCAGGAGTATTGTTTGGGGATTAGATAACTATGAACACTTTAAGTAAGAGACTAATTGAAGGTTGGAATGAATGTATGTTTGTGCTCAAGAGTTTTTGCAAGTGTTCATAAACAGGTGTGTACACACCCTTATCTGACTGTAACACAGCAAAAGCCGAAAAGCCAAAAATACGACGATTGCGGCCACATGGGTGTGCGAACACTCGTGTGGTAAATCGAGCCCACGATTATGGGCGATAGACTGTAAAGGCCACCACGAGCGTTCTCGTGCTCTTGGGTCGTTATGGGCCTCGTTGGGCTGAAATGGTCTCGTGGGCCCCACACGAAATAAATCCATGACAAGTGACAAACACTGGACTGGGCTACATTAGCATAGCCGTGACTAAACTTAGGCCGAAGATTGGACTTTGGGTCGATTTACATCATTTTTATCATATAGGTTATCTGTGTCGCTCGAGGCGACAGTGGACCTTTGGAAAGGTCATTATCTACACTGAAACCCTAAAATAGGTAAAATGACCAAAATACCCCTAAAGTTTAAAATTGCTATTTTACTCGTAATAGATGGAAATTACCATTTTACCCTTAGAGGTAAGTCGACTGATGAATGTATATTATTATATGACAGTATTGAGTAGGACATACTGCATACACGAGATATTTATGACATGTCATACTGCATGGGGTTGGGATACTGTTATGGAGGAAGTGTACTTTTACTGGTGGATTTGCCACAAATACTGTTATTGGCAGATTTGCGGCGATACTGATACTGGCAGCTCTGCTGCAATATTGTTACTGGTGGCTTTGCCACATATACATTTACTGGCAGCTCTGCTGCGTTATTATTACTGGCAGTTATTCAGCAACGTTGGTGTGTTGGCAGGGTGGGTCGATTTTATCCCCACATGGTGTGTTGGTTGTTACAAGTGGTGTGTTGGCTGGATTAGGGGTGGGTTGCATATGTGCACCATACTAAAACTGTATTGGGCTAAGGCCGACACTGTGCTGTTACTGAATAGGGCTTAGGCCCAGACTGCTACCGCATGATAGGGGATTACACACTGAGTTCTCGTAACTCACCCTTTTCTTTTAACTGTACAGGTAATCCCCAGCCTTAGACAATTTGGAGCTACAAGGGACTCGGAGGTGGCCACACATTCGTTGATATTTTTATTTTAGCCCTAGTTATTTAAATTTTTATATTGGGTTGATATTTATGTAATAAGGCCTCTAGTGATTTTAATTTCTTTTAATTGAGTTTAATTTCTTATTTTGGAAATTGCCAAACTGATATAAACAAGTTTTCAAAAATAATAATTGTTTGAAAAGACAAAAACACATTTTCAAACTTCTAAATGACATTCATTAGAGTAGCTTCCGCGAATTTTTAACCAACTAAGAAACTAACAGTAACAAACATGGTAATCGATTAATAACGATTTTCTCTCAACAAGCCTGATTTCGGAAAACACTTCTATGTGACACGTCAGATTCGGTCGTAACGTCTAGGCCGGTTTTGGGGTGTTACGTTTAGTGGTATTAGAGCCAGGTTGCAAAACTCGACTGTGTAATGGGTTTTGAAAAGTCTTTCTGGAAGTAGATTTTGAAGATTTAAAACATTTTTGAATGATGTACAAGTGTGGCACATCGAGTCTCCAGCCCCAAATCTGTAAGTTCTCTAAATTTTGATTAGTAATATACTGTGAAACTCTGGATAGAGGAAACTGAGACCGTAGAAGACTGTAAACTGTAGTGAGACCTCGATCTGCTAAAAGAAACCCCTAATGACTATTTTTCATAATACATTTGTTAATAATAACTGAAATTATAATATGATGCATAAGACTTTTTAAATAGATAAAGCACATATCGAAATGAGCACAAGAGGTACTTGCAGAAGGGGCACACGGGGCCGCGGTAGGGGCCGAGGAAGTGCTCGGGCCGGATCATCGAGATCGGGCCATATACCTGGTAGGGAAGCACCAGTGTCACCAGTAACTGGGACGAGGTCTTATGATCGAGCAGCCAGGGATGATGCTCTATCCTAAGCGATGCTCCACGTTCTAGAGAGGGTTGCTGTAGCTAGTAATAGAATAGTGGGCTGAAAGTCAATTTTAGAGCGACTCCGGTCTAATGGAGCATTTTTGGAGTAGCCTAAATGTGGCAGAGTACAGGTTAAAGGCTACCGAACGGATAATGGATGGCGTTGACAGTACTACGGAGCAAAAATTATAAAGGGTATTGTCCTTACTACGAAATGAGGCCTACCAATGGTGGCTCACCGTGAGAGAGGGTACACAGGCCGACCGAATGACATGGGATTTCTTTAAGGTGGCTTTTCAAGGGAAATATGTGGGCGCAAGTTATGTGGACGCTCGAAGAAGGGAATTTCTAGACTTGATCCAAGGGAATAAGACAGTGGCAGGATATGAGGCAGAGTTCTTGTGGTTGAGTCGGTATGCTCAAGGGATAGTAGCAAATGAGTATGAACCCTGTGTGCATTTTGAGGATAGCTCTGTAGAGGGAGTGAGATTTTTCTGCTCTTGTAGAAAAGGCAAAGATTGCTGAAGAGGTGAAGCGCTCGGAGCACTAGAACTGTGAAAAAGATAAAGGCAAAAATAAGAGGGATTTTGGGCCCTTAAGTTCTTCTGAGAGGCCTATTAAGAAGGCCATGTTTGATGGGCCGGTTTGGACTCCAGTTCCTGTTGGTATTGCTAGTCCGTAGCCTTGCACTGATTGTGGGAGATCTCACCAGGGTGAGTGCTGAAAGAGGATTGGGGCGTGCTTCAGATACGGGTCCATGGATCATCAGGTTAGGAATTGTCCGCAGAGGCCTGTTCAAATGCAAGCAGTGGGACAGGGTTACGTTCAGCTAGTGAGAGGTGGTCAGCAGCCACCGAGAGGCCGTGGGCAGGCCAGAGCTGGTAATGATAGGGGACGAGGTCGTGGAGCCCCAGGCAGAGGTGCTGGTAACACTGAGGCAAGGCAGCCAGCCCTAGTATATACTGGTCATTGCAGAGAGGATGGTGATGCTCTAGATGTTATATCCGGTACGTTCCTGGTTCATAATGTACTGTACACTGCTCTGATTAATATAGGGTCTACGCATTTATACATTGCATGTACTGTGTCTGGCACCTTGGGTATCTTGTGTGAGAGTATTGTTAATGAAATGACGATATTAAGTTCACTGGGACAGTCGGTTAGGGTAGACAAATTTTTTGGAAATGTGACCCTAGAGGTCCAAGGGGTTGTCTTTCTGGCGGACTTGATAGAATTGTCGTTTGGTGAATTTGACCTTATATTGGGTATGGATTGGCTGGTGAAACCCCATGCAAGTTTGGATTGTGCTGCTAAGCGTATGGTGTTGAGAACTACTGAGGATAAGGAAGTGGCAGTAATTGGGGAGCGAAGGGACTTTCTGTCTAATGTGATTTCTGCACTAAGGGCCGAAAAACTGGTTCGCAAGGGTTGTGAGGCGTTTCTAGCCTATGTTGGAGTATTTGACTCTGAGGGTTCTTCTGTTGGAGATATCAAGACAGTTAAGGATTTTCTAATGTGTTTCCTGATGAGCTCCCTGGGTTGCCTCTGAATCGCGAAGTTGAATTTGGTATCGAGCTCTTGCCTAGAATAGCTCCAGTGTCCATCGCCCCTTATATGATTGCACCGAAGGAACTGGTAGAGTTAAAAGCTCAGATCCAAGAGCTACTGGATCGAGGATTCATTCGACCTAGTGTATCTCTGTGGGGAACACCAGTGTTGTTCGTAAAGAAGAAGGATGGGTCCCTGTGCATGTGCATCGATTATCGGCAACTTAATAAGCTGAGTATAAAAAATAAGTATCCCTTACCGAGAATTGACGATCTGTTTGATCAGCTGCGAGGAGCTTCGATTTTCTCCAAAATAGATTTCCGTTCTGGGTACCATCAGCTGAGGGTTAAAGAGGCTGATTGTATGAGACTGCATTTAGGACTCGTTATGGTCACTACGAGTTCCTAGTGATGCCATTTGGACTGACGAATGCAACAGCTACTTTCATGGATCTAATGAATAGAGTATTCCAACCCTACCTAGATCGGTTCTTAGTGGTATTTATAGATGATATCTTGGTGTATTCGAGAACCGAGGATGAACATGATGCACATCTCTGAATTGTTCTACTAAATGTATGCTAAGTTCATCAAGTGTGAGTTCTGGTTGTGAGAAGTGACATTTCTTGGTCTTGTGGTGTCTGTTGAGGGGATTAGGGTGGATTCTCGAAAAATTGAAGCCGTATTGGATTGGAAACTACCTAAGACCGTATTTGAGATTCGAAGCTTTCTGGGTCTGGCAGGGTATTATAGACGTTTTGTTGAGGGGTTTTCTTTGATTGCTACACTTCTGACTAAGTTGCTGTGTAAAAGGGAACCGTTTAACTGGACTGATAAGCAGCAAGAAAGTTTTGAGAAACTGAAGAAAGTTCTGACTGAGGCCCCTATCTTGATACAACCAGAGTCTGGGAAGGAATTTACTGTCTACAGTGATGCATCGCACATTGGATTGGGTTGTGTGCTGATGCAGAAGGGTAAGGTGGTTACTTATGCGTCTCGTCAGCTTAAGACTCACGAGGCGAATTACCCAACTTATGACTTGGAGCTAGCCGCCGTGATATTCATACTAAAAATTTGGAGGCATTATTTATACGGCGAGAAGTGTATTATCTACACAGATCACAAGAGCCACAACTACCTCCTTACTCAGAAGGAGCTGAATCTTAGGCAACGAAGATGGATGGAGCTGCTTAAAGATTACGACTGCTCGATTGAGTATCACCCTGGTAAGGCTAACGTGGTAGCTGACGCACTGAGCCGTAGGGCTGTATTTGATTTGAGAGCAATGTTTGCTCGTCTCAACTTTTATGATGATGGTAGATTGTTAGTTGAGCTTCAAGTGAGACAGACATGGACTGAGCAGATTAAGGGGAAACGTTGTTGGACGAGTCATTGGTTTCTTGTTTTTGACAAGTTGAGAATGGAGAGATTGCAGATTTTGGGTTGAATGGTGAGGGAGTACTGTGTTTCCGTGGGAGAGTCTGTTTACCAAGGGATTCTAATCTAAAGCAGTCAATACTGCGAGAGGTGCATAGTAGTCCATAAACTATGCATCCTAGCGGAAACAAGTTATACTGAGATCTTCGTGAGCTATACTGGTGGCTAGGACTGAAACGTGAAGTTACTAATTTTGTTGGTAAGTGCTTGAAGTGCCAGCAAGTTAAAGCTGAGCATCAACTACCTTCAGGGTTACTGCAGCCAGTTAAGATTCCACTTTGGAAGTGGGAGAGAGTAACCATAGATTTTGTGAGTGGGTTGCCCTTAGCGCCTACTAAGAAGGATTCAAGATGGATTATTGTAGACCGGTTGACTAAATGTGCCCATTTTATACCATTTCGCACCGATTACTCATTGCAGAAGTTGGCAAAGTTGTATGTGGTTGAGATTGTGAGATTGCATGGGGTACCGATTTCCATCATATGTGAAAGAAACCTTCGATTCACATCTCAAATCTGGAAGAAATTACACGAGGCTTTAGGTACTAGGTTGGACTTTAGTACTGCGTTCCATCCTCAGACAGATGGTCAATCAGAGAGGGTGATTTAGATACTGGAGGAACATGTTACGAAGTTGTGTCTTTGATTTTCGAGGCAGCTGGGATGACTATTTGCCACTAGCAGAGTTCGCATATAATAACAGCTATCTGTCCAGTATTCAAATGGCACGATATAAGGCATTGTATGGTCGTAGGTGTCGTACTCCTACCTGTTGGACTGAGCTGGGAAAGCAGCGAGTCTTAGGGCCAGAGTTAGTTTTTGATACCGAAGAAAATGTGAAACTGATTCGAGACTGGTTGAAGGAAGCGTCTGATAGGTAGAAGCCTTACTCAGATCTTAAACGCCGAGAGATTGAGTATTCCATGGGAGACTTCGTATTTCTTAAGGTCTCTCCATGGAAAATGATACTGAGGTTTGGGCGAAAGGGTAAGCTTAGCCCTAGGCTCATTGGGCCTTACCGTATACTGAAGCGTGTGGGACCGGTGGCCTATCAACTTGAGTTGCCTCCAGAATGAGACTTGGTTCACGATGTGTTCCACGTCTCCATGCTGAGGTGTTATCGCTCTGATCCCACATATATAGTACCAGTCGAGGAGGTCAAAGTTAGGCCAAATCTGACTTTCGAGGAAGAACCAATACAGATATTGGACCATGAGGTTAAGGTACAAAGGAAGAAATCGATCCCACTAGTTAAAGTGCTTTGGCGAAATCACGGTACCGAGGAAGCCACATGAGAACCTGAAGAGGCGATGCGACAACAGTACCCTCACCTATTCTGACCAGGTAAATTTTGAGGCCGAAATTTCTTTTAGGGGGTAGAATTGTACACCCTAAAACTTTAAGGTTTGTAACTTTACATTTTCTGACAGAATTGACTGTCTGCCTTAGTGATTAAGTGATTTAGTAGTGTTTGGGAGTGTGTGAGAAGTCCTGAGTTCAAACCTATACTTTAGCAAAATTTTAGTTTTTCCTCTTAAGTAAACCTTGACTTTGGACTGTAGGCGTTATAAACAAATGTGGTAGATTTATGTCACAAAAGAACTTGTAGCCCAGTGGTAAATGGCGTGGTGAAGGCTACAAGGGAGCTCGAGTTTGAATCTCATGAAATGCAAAGGGATATTTATTTTATTTCTTTGTGGTGAGAGAGGTGGAGTTTGACTGAAACTCTGCTAGATGAGGTTTGAATTCGTCAAGGAGGAGAGAATCAGGGGATGTGATTGGTAGTTGGGTGATTTGGAGGAGAATTAGGAGGAGGAAATCAAAGAATTCAAAACTTGGAGAGTTGTAGCCGATTGGGGAAGCTTGTGTATGCAAATTCAGCTAGGGGTCTCTTTTGTGTTCATTTTGGCAATTTGAGAGCATTTTTCGAGTTTTGGGTGTTGTGACAACTAGTCTTGGTTTTCCTGAGTGCCAAATTTTCCTGCTTTCTCCTCTTTTGCGGTTTCGTGCTCTACCTTGGTGATCAAATTGCTTTTGGGCATTTTCTTTGCTTTATTTCTTTAAGCTGAGCCTTGTCTCTCTACTCTCGATCTTAATACTTCATTTGGCCTAACCCTCGTCCCTGCTCTCTCACAATCAAAGTCGACTGCACTATTATTCTTTCCCTCTTTATTCACCTTTCTTCTCCTCTCAATACCTCTCTTTGTATTGGCTGTACTTAACAACTCTCTTCTTCTATTATTCTTATTTTGTTTCCTCTATTCTTTTACAAGTCAATTCTCCACCTCTCTTGACCCCTGAACTCCATTTTTTCCCTCTTAAATACTAAGCCAACTACTCCTTGGTATTTTGGTTTCGGTTTTACAAGACTTCAGAGAAATCGGTTGGCATTTGTATGTTCCTTCTCTAGTTCGCTATTATTCCAGGTATTACCGAGGAGTGAAAGGTGCAAGTGTTCTCAAGTTGTCGAAACCCTGTCTTCCAATATTTGATTAAGTTATTTTCGACACATTGTTTTTGGGTATAGGCTAATTACTATTAGATTCTGAAAGTGTTATGTATAAGGTTTTGGGCTACATTTTAATCGTTCTATCAATCTATCTATCGTGTGTGCAGTTAAGCACCAGGATACGTGTGGTTGATTCTAGCCATGGTCTAAGTGTATTTGACCATACTCCATTCGGTCAAGGTAAGCAGGAGTATTGTTTGGGGATTAGATGACTGGAGAGGCCACAATTATAGGCGATAGACTGTATAGGCCACCACGAGCGTTCTCGTGCTCTTGGGCCGTTATGGGCCTCATTAGGCTAAAATGGGCTCGTGGACCCCACACGAAATAAATCCTCGAAAAGTGGCAAACATTGGACTGGGCTACGTTGTTCGCATAGCCGTGACTGAATTTGGGCTAGATGGGCCACACGAGCGTGTGGGCCCACTTGGGCCGAAGATTGGACTTTGGGCCCATTTACATCATTTTGATCATATAGGTTATCTGCTCAAGGCGACTGTGGACCTTTGGAAAGGTCGTTATCTGGACTGAAGCCTTAAAATAGGTAAAATGACCAAAATACCCCTAAAGGGTAAAATTACTATTTTACCCGTAATATATGGAAATTACCATTTTACCCTTAGAGGTAAGTCGATTGATGAATTATATTATTATATGGCTGTACTGAGTCGGACATACTCCATACACGAGATATTTATGACATGGCATACTGTATGGGGTTGGGATACTGTTATGGAGGAAGTGTACTGTTACTGGTGGCTTTGCCACAAGTACTGTTACTGGCAGCTTTGTTGCGATACTGATACTGGCAACTTTGCTGCAATATTGTTACTGGTGGCTTTGCCACATATGCTGTTACTGGCAACTCTGCTGCGTTATTATTACAGGCAACTATGCTGCAACATTGGTGTGTTAACAGGGTGGGTCGATTTCATCCCCATATAGTGTGTTGGTTGGTACAGGTGGTGTGTTGGCTGGATTGGGGGTGGTTTGCATATCTGCACCATACTGATACTGTATTGGGCTAAGGCCCACACTGTACTGTTACTGAATAGGGATCAGGCCTACACTGTTACTGCATGATAGGGGATTACACACTGAGTTATCGTAACTCACCCTTTTCTTTTAACTGTACAAGTAATCCCCAGCCTTAGACGATTTGGAGCTGTGAGGGACTCGGAGGTGGCGACACGTTCGCTGATATTTTTATTTTAGCCCTAGTTATTTATATTTTTATACTGGGTTGATATTTATGTAATAAGGCCTCTAGTGATTTTAATTTCTTTTAATTGGGTTTAATTTCTTACTCTAGAAACTGCCAAACTAACACAAAAAAGTTTTCAAAAATAATAACTGTTTGAAAAGAAAAACACACATTTTCAAACTTCAAAATGACAATCATTAGAGTAGCTTCCGCGGGTTTTTAACCAATTAAGAAACTAACAGTAACAAATATGGCAATCGATTAAAAACGGTTTTCTCTCAATAAGCCTGATTTCGAAAAACCCTTCGATGTGACACGTCAGATGCGGTCGTAATGTCTAGGCCGGGTTTGGGGTGTTACAAATATATATGGTTTTTTCTAAGTATAAGACTTCGAAAGAACTTATATTAGATTCCAAGTCAAATAATGATCGAGTTACCATGGAATTGTTTTTTTGGAATATTGTTAAACATGACGAGAATGCATTGAGTCAAATGTTGTAAGTATTCTAGCTTATTCATGTTATTATTATTAAACTTGTGAAATTGCTGCTAAATGGTCACCTTGCATTTTATTTCATCTTATTTGCATTTAGGTTAATTTGCATCTAGTTAATTAATTTAATTTTAACATCTATCACCCCAAATTATTATGTTTTCTTTACCAACTTGTAAATTCATAATTTTTCTATTATTTGATTAATAGATATAGTCCCTGTGGAAATGATAACTCTTTAACTTATTACTTGATAACGACTATGTACATTTGCACATTTTGCCGTGAAGTACATCCCACTAAATTGGCCCACTGTTTGAAGCATTTGGAACATCATTGGCTTCAATTCAAACTGTGGTGCCTCAATGTCGGGTCTTACAATGCTTGGATTAAGTTCATGAAAAGCATGTACAGCTTAGTGACTGATGGCACGGTCTCTGTCATCAGCAACAATGATCGGATTTTGAGCATTAACGGCTCCATTTCCTTGACCTAACTAAGTTATTGTTGACAAAAACAACTAAGATAAAAATAAAATAAAAAGAATCCAAATCACAAAATAACTTAGTTCATAAATAATTCCTTAAACACAGTCCCCGATAATGGCTCCAAAAACTTGTCGTAAAATTTTTGATTAATGTGGAAGTGTACATATGCGCAAACAAGGAATAAAGTAGTGAGCTAAGAGTATCGTGTCCATAGGGACTGTTTAAGTAAGAAAAATATTGTGAAATTTATCAAATGACAAGTTGGTAAGAAAAATGATTAAGAAATAGTTGAGTTAACTAAGTACCCTAAATAAAGTTACTAATATGCTTAAAAAATGAAGGTGTAACACAATAAACAACAATTCACAAGTTTAAATTAATATGACATGAAGGGGTTAGATTAATTCCTTCCCTTAACATAAAAATTACTAAAAACAATGTCAAAGATGTTATGGAAAAACCATGGCCATTTGGTTAATTACTAATTTAGAATGTATAAACTATTAAGTCATACTTATTTAATTATTAAGTTTCTCTAGCATACTTTTATGTTCAATCAACTTTTCAATTTCATTGGACATCATATAAGGGTTATGCAAGGTAACAACATTGTTTAATATTATTACTAATTCAATCATTAAATGCTCAAATATGCACTATTTAAATACTGTGTCAACTAACCACCATCAGTGAGTGTGCATGACATCATTCGAGGGCAAATCAACAATAGATTTCTCACGATGTTGCGACATGAAGCTTGGATGTCGCAACACAACAAGAAGAATACCTAAGGAGTAGTTCGCCGTCAGTGTCACATACAGACCAAAAGGGTGTTACGACACCAGTATGATGTGGTCACTTAATGGACCAAGGGTATTTTCTTCCACACAATGATCTTTATTGAGAATTAGTTAGCTATTTTAGGTCAAGGATGAGATACTAACCCTAGTCCTATAAATATAATTGCTTAAAACAGTTTAGAGAACAATTTTTCTGTAACATCCCGAAATTGGGCTTAGTAGGATTGGGTCGATTGGACTTTGGGCTTAGGAGTGTTTAAAACCTTTAAGAATAAGAAAATAGTGTTTTTGCAAATTGGATTTATTAGTTAAATGGATTTGGAAGGTTACGAGGTTTATATGAATTCTCGGGTTTATTTGGGTGCTTAGTATAATTTTGTGAAAGCTTGGAATTATTAGCTAAGCTAGAATAATTTTAGTTTGAAGAATTTAGTACAGTGGATTAGGTGAACCTGACACTTAAGTTAATTTAAGTGTTAAAATGTAGCACATGAGGAGTTAGTGGCAAGGTGGTTAAGATGCATGAAGAGTTGCTTGAGGGAAGTGGTTCGAGTAGCATGATTAGCATTTTGAAGACTTTATTTTTATGTATCCTAGCATTAATAGACGGTCAAGCTTTAATTATGATAGGTTGGACTTTTAAATATTATGGCAAGTTGAATATTAGTTTAGGAAAGCTTGTATTTTGGGATAAGAATCTTAAGATTATGGAAGGATGGGGGGACAAAGGGCTTGGATGATGGAGAGTGTTTTGGAAATTATTCTATGGCTAATTGTTCATGAATATGGACGGTATGGGTGTCTAGATGGATTGGCCGAATTTTTGGTTAGCTTTTGGTATGGTTTGGTGTTAGTTTTGGTAGAATTAGTGCTAGTTGAACACATCTTTCTTTTGGGTCATTTTTGTGTTTCTCTCTAATTTGTTTACTCCTCTTAGCCGAATGTATTTTGGTCATAAGGTAAACCTTTTGCTTTCTTTTCTTTTTAGCCATTTGAGTTTTGACTATTTTGTTTTTAATTGTTCTTTCTCCCCTCAAGTGCATTCCTTCTTTCTTTTCTTTTTGTGACCAAAACTACAAAACCATCAAAAGACCATTTCTTCTCTTTTTCCCTTATTGCCGAATGCACTTGGACTCAAAGTTCTTCCTTGATTCATCTTCTATTCTTGAGAACCCGAAACCCAAACTCCTCATTTCTATTCATCTTTTCCTCTTTGCTTTCCACAAGAGACTTTCAACATTATTTTCTCCCTAATTCTTCACCATAGCCGAATTCTCTAAGCATTCAACTCCCTCTATTTTGGCGTGATCTCTCTTCATCATTCATGTGCCGAAACCTTTCTCTTTGGGGTCTTGGAGCCGATTCTTTGATGGTGCTTTAGGAGTGGTGAACAACGTGTGGTAGTAAGTATATTTTCTTCCTTAGCAATCAGTTTTATTTATTTCTTCATGGATGTGCCGAAATCAATGGATTAAGTCTTGGTTTTAGGCATGGCCGATTGTTCATAGTGCCATAAAAAGGTGTTCTTTTGTGTGTAGCTAAAGGAAGGGAACTCAGAGTGTGATTCGGGATTCGGTAGGAGACCAAATCGGCTTTAAGGGAGAAGGAAGAACCACGTTTCGAGATCGAGTTAGATTCGAGTAGTTCGGGATTTCACTAATAGGCAGGTGTGTGATTAACCCACCGTTTTCCGGGTTTTTGTTATATCTGTATGTGTTGATTGTGTACTAACAAATGCAGTAAAAATTATGAGATGAATACCCTAAAAAAAAAAGGGGTATATCGATAATCAGGTTAGTGTTATCTGTTGATAAGAATGTGAAAGTGCCGAAGTGAATGTAATTATGCCTATGGAAATATGATTTTCTGCCTTAATGACATGCGCGTGCATTTATTATTATGCCAATATTACATGTAGCATGTGCATGGGTTGGGATATGATATGAAAGAAGGTACGGGTGTACTTCGAGTACGTGGTTTGATGTTAGCCTTGAGCTACATCGTGGATTGACGTTGACTAAGGTCACGTTGTGGATTAATTGCGATTTAGTTCGCGTGGCTTGATGAGTGGCTGTGTGCCTCATCGTGGTTGATATCGGCTATGTGCCATATCGTGGTTGATGAGTGACTATGTGTCCCATCGTGGTTTGGTGTTAGCTACGGCTACATCGTGGATTGGCGCTGACTGAGGTCACGTTGTGGATTATTGTGCTTAATTGCACGTGGACGGCATTGATTGCCTTTTGGAGTAAAAAGGAGAGGGTGATTTGATAATCCCCTGGTGTGTGGTGGCTGGATACGGGGGGGGGGTGAGTAGAGGATGAACCCTAGGTTGGGTTGGGTGCATTTTGCATAATTTTAATGGATATGTAGAATTATGCGGTTAATTATCGTGTTACCTGATAAGTGATATGAATATGGGCCAAGCCCAGAATGTGTTATTAAGTGAATATGATATCTTGTTAGCTGTATATGGGTTAATATGTGGTTAACATGTGGGTGGAATTCAGTGGACTAATTATACACTGAGTCTGTGGGACTCACCCAATTTTTCTCAAACCTTTCAGGTGATGCTCGGATCGGGTTGGAGTGGATACGAGGTGGCCCATGCAGAAGATATTTTATTTGTTTCACACATTTTATTTATGAAAGGTTATTTATTGTAATAAGGGCCACTTTAAGTATTTAAGGATTTTTATTATGTTTTAAGTTGGATTGTCAATTATATTATTATTATTTGAAAATGTTTTATTTTAAACAACTCAATTTTATTTGGAACTTTAATTACACAATGTCTTAGTAAAGAAAAAACAAATTTTTATGTTTTTAACTTTAAGTCAAAAGTTTTTAAAACATTTTTCCGTAGTGGCATTTCAAATTCGGTCATAGCAAATGGGCCGGGTTTGGGGTGTTACATTTTCCATACTTTAATTCTACTTTCATTTGTAGCTTAGATTTCTTTTACTTGTAGTTTTTATTTCAATTTTTTATTTCATTCTTTGCCACAATATTTATACATATATTAGGATCTTTCTTAAATTTACTTTTGATTCCACAAATGTCTATTTTCCAAATCAATTCTATTGCATGTGTTAGATCCATGAGGAACTAATCTATTAGGGAGATTAATGAGTAGATGTGAGATCAGTAATGCCTATGTTGGGTTTCTTAGCGGACCAATTGGTTGGGAAAGGAAGAACCTAAAACCCTAAGATGGACAACCCTAGGAACTCATGTAGGTAGGAATAAACCTTAAATTAGTATTGCCTGCCCTGAAAACCTTTCCCTGACCCAGTTTGACTTGTGTCATCGAGAGATAAGTAGTTCTTGTCAACTTATTAGGTTAGTGGAAGGTCGAGAGGCCCTGTTAGGTTAATTAATAGGTGATTGAATAGAACCCAAAGTAGGAGTTAATTATGATCATAGGAACGAATTAGTCTTCTGTCTTAAATCTGATTAATTTACAGTCCAATCCGTCATTATTTTTATTGGCTTTTGCAAAATATATTTTTACCATCCAATTATGAATAGTTGTAATATAATTTGATTAAAGTACCAATTAGATCTATTAGCATAGGAATTAGCCCTAGTTTAATCAAGCCTCCCTTGGGTAGGATCCTCGGAGTACTTACGGCACTTCGTGGTAAAAAACTATATTACAACCTGACCAATATACTTGCGGACACCACCTAAATTCATATATTTTGTTGCAGTATGCTTACTTTCGACGTTGGTACGTCGAGAGGCGATCAAGTTGGTGGCGCCATTTTCGGGGAGGCTTCGTCATTGAATTAATTTTAATCTTTACGCATAATAGGATAATTAGGAAATTTTCAAAAATTATAAAGACGATTTATTTTTTATTAACTTATTTATTTCACTAACTTATTTCTTTTTGTTGTGGATTCCAGTGCATGATTTAGAGTAGAGGCACACCTATAGAGCCAACCACTTATCTAGAATGAATCATTCATTGTAATTGTCGACAACTACAAGAACAAATGCAAAATAACCTACCTGCTGTAGTTGATCTACCACATGATAACCAGCTATTCGACGATCTGTGACTTCAAGACCTACCACAACTGCAACCCAAGTTGCCGATAGAGCCACCCATGGGTTGAGAAGAGAGGACACTTCGAGACTATGCGATTACCAAATATGAATGCGATACAAGAAAGCATCATAAGATCGGTAATTGCAAAAAATAATTTTGAGATAAAGCTGACAAAGGTCCAAATGATTTAGAACAACCTACAGTTCAGAGGGATAATGACGGAGGGCCCAAACCAAAAGTTAAAATGGTTTCCCTAGCTTTGTGACACATTTAAATATAACAGGGTCATCGGTGACGCTATTCATCTTTAGTTGTTCCCTTCTCCTTAATCGATAACACCTTTTCTTGGCAGATTCGTAGGCAGCAGGATCAATCACGACATGGAACGAACTTGCAGAAATTTTTTTGTATAAGTTCTTTCGTATGAGCAAGATGGTCTAACTAAGAAGGGAGATCACTAACTTGAAATAGGTGGAAGGAAAGAATTTTCATCAAGCTTGGGAGCAGTTTAAGTTGCTAATACAAAGATGTCGTTGTCACGATCTGCCTGAACGGTTGGGGTTTCAAATGTTCTACAATGGGCTAGATGCAAATTCGAGGTCAAGACTAGATGGAGTTGTAGGAGTATCCTTGATGAACTGAAGCTCTGAGGATGCCTATTAATTGATAGAGAACATGGCCATGAATTCCTACCAGTTGCCAAGTAAAAGGTTAACCGATTAGAACTAACATCTCATAGGCCCATGATTAATGAAGTGTTAGAGTATGCCCAAAGACCAATCATGAGATTATTGTAATCACATACTCGTTTTACCTTGTTTATTAATATAAGGTATTTCCGTTGCTATTTCAGTTTCTTTTTCTGTGTGTGAACAAATTGATTAATAATAAATTCTTGAGAATGATATGATAATTCTTAAAATCTCCTTAGCCAAGTATTATTGTGGACTTAGACAATAATAATGCATTGAGACTAAAGTGTAGTTGATTGATGACAAAGTGTTGTCATTGACATAGGGATGTCAAACTCAATTCATGGGTACGTGTTGGAGAACAACATTCTGGACTGACCCATTATGAGTATGCTTCTTGTATTATGATATAAGTCACAACATTACTCGTAGTGATAAATTTGTATACGATCCTCAGACTTGAGATCATTATTGTCCCAACATGACGAGTCTCATATTTTGATATAGTCAAATGTCTACCATAATAGGTTGTACTATAAAGACTGATGTTGGTTATGCCACAATCTATGTAGTAGGATATGATTGATCAAGATAGGATTTGTCCCTCCTACATAATGAGAGCAATATCTTAGAATACTTGATGGAGTGAGACTAGAAATACATGAGCATGCTCAAATTTGTTGATATAAGATATCACACATATTTGTTTATTATAGTCTACTTAGAATATCAAGAAATTTTAGATTGGACTATACCAGTGTGACTATTCCATAACCTGTGTCCAATCTAGATATAAATGATAAAAGGATATAATACATGAAAATTTATCACAGGAAGGTTATGTCGATTCATAGCTTCTTATAACTTGGGTAGCAATGATGCATTGGTATATGCCAGTCATTACTTGTAACATTGGAAATGTTCTAATATTACTACTAACGTTAGAAGAGCCTATCGGGTCATCTCCTATGGTTGAAGCGAACATAATCCAAGCATTATTGGTGTTATGTTTAGCTGTCACATGATTTAAATTAATTATTGAATTAATTTAATCTAGTTTCACAGTTAAATATTGAACACATTATGTGTACAAACTTGTTGTACACGAATAGAGAACATAGTTAAAATTAATATATGAATTTGATTCATATAAAAGTTTAATATTAATTGAATATAGTTTACAAAAATTATTAAAATAAATAATAATTTTGGTCAAATATTAAAACATGGAAGTTAATATCCTTTTGGAAAGTATATAATGTTTTGATAACTTTCCACATGTTTCTCTAAAGGGATAATTCCGTTTTTAATATGTGATATTAAAAAAAAGGATATAAGATCCTGAATGGGTGTTACGGTTTGATAGTAGAATTGAGTATAGGGTCTAGTAGCCATTTTTACTCTCTCTGGAAAAATTCAAAGAAAATTTCTTTTGGTGTTCGTTCTTTGATCGGGTGGACTATGTAGAGGCCGAGACACTTCTTTTGCAGCTTGGATTAACTTCGTTCAAAGGGATCCAATCAACAATGTTATTCACCACTTTTTAGTTTTAAAAAAGGTATATCTTCAACTTGGTTCATTCCTCGTACATGGATCCATGGTTGCTGATCGTTGGAATAATTTTTTCTTTGTGCCACTGAGCGTACTGTTATTCCAGAGCAAAGCAGATAAAACAATCGGCCAATACCCTGAGAACCAAGCTGAGGATGTGAACTACACCGGGAATAGGGGTGAAAATCGCTATTCAAACAGTTACAACCCCGACTGGAGAGACCATCAAAACTTGAAATGAGGTAATAAACAAGGAGGAGGTATCAATACTAACAAAAATTGTCAAAGTGTTACTTCTCAACCTCTTTATTTGCAGAAACCTCAAGAAAGGGCCTACACAAACGACCAAAGTGTATGTGGCCAAAGGCTGGACCAAATCGGGGAAGAGATGCAGTCAATGTGAGCATAAATGAGACAAGTGCAGCTTGAGTACACTCAAACTAGAACTAAATTGATTAAGCTTGACGATTAGATGGGCCAATTGATGAGAATGATGGGAGATATCAGAAAGCAAATTGGGATTGGCATCCCAAGTAACACAGAGAATAACCCTCGAAAAGATGGGAAGGAGCAATTGAAAGCTATTTTGGTCGATTCGAGTAAAGTAATGAGCAGCTCGAATGAACCCACTCAGGAGGAGGAAGAAAGAGATGCGGATGATCTTGAAGAAGAAACCCCTAAGAAAGACGATAAGAAAGAAGATCCATACACGGTAGCAGAGCTAGAAGTGGAGTAAAGCACAGAACCTATCCTCACAAAAATACCATTCCCATCACGGCTAGAGGATAAACAAAAAAGGGATGAAGTGAAATTTGTAGGTTTCTTAAACGTATCTAAATTACTTAGTGTTAATTTACCTCTTATTGAACTAATAGAGAAAATTCCCAAATACACAAAGTACCTCATAGAAATATTTACCAGGCATAGGAAAATTAAGACAGGAGACCAAATTAACGTAGATCCATCCTGTAGTGCGATAATAACTAAACAAATATCCCAAAAATTAAAAGACCTTAATGTGGGAAAGATATATTCTGCGATAAGTGCAGGTTGAAAGAGTAAACCCAAAAAGCGTCACAAATGGAGCACTGTGGAGTGGCAAGAAGGACAATGTATGAACTTAGACAAAAATATGAGAGATAGGATGTCCATGAACAGGCTCATAGAGCTGATGGATGAATCGGCAGCCATACATAAAAAGTTTGCGAAACAACACATTTATTATGTTAATATTATTGTAAATTAAACTTTTGATAAACTGAAACATTATTTACTAAATAGGATTAGGATATAAATTGGGACTAAGTAGATAGATTTGGAATTAATTATATTAGAATTATTAAGAAATAGGGCATGGATGTGCTAAAAACCTTGAAAAACACTAGATCAGGTCCAAAACAGAGTTGGTGTCGCAACACCGACAACATGCATGAAAAATTAAGAAATTCAGCTCGGTGTTGGGACACGGGTACCCCTATGTCGCAGCATCGGGAAGAGTGGCCTTAAACTAAAAAACTTTCAAGGTGTGTCATGACATCGAACCCTGATGTTGTGACAATGAGATACTACCAAGGGTCTCACGACATGGAACCCTTGTGTCACAACATCACTACGAAAAATTCAAGGGGTTTGACCTGACCCACTGTACAACCCGTCGGCCAAAACCCTAATTTACTTGATTTTTTTACCTTAAACCACACCCCTATATAAGTTTAGTTAATGCTTAAACATTTTACTAAGTCTCCTAACGTCAAGACCTTAAAACCTCCCTTAAACCCTTACTTCCAAACCTTTATTTTCATTTTCTCTCCCTCTTTTGCTGCATCATCTTTTCTTTTCTCTTTTCTGTTTGTATTTTGTGTAGGTAGCAATCTATACATCCATGAAAAAGCTTGCAACAAAACTAAAAACGAAACAAAAAGCATATGATATACAAGGTTAAGGGTTCTTTTTCTATTTCACTGTGACATTGCTTAATTTGAAATACATTACTTAGATTCAAGCTCATCTGGTCGAAACCCATTAGAAACATACCTTATAAGATATCTAGAAGAACTAATGAACAAGAAGTGCCGGTGAGTGTAAATCCCTCTAAAATTTCAAATCCAAATGTAAATATTTTTTTCTTGAACTCCAAGGGAAGACGTTCATACAAGAGAGGGGTTTCGAACCATTGATGAACTTGTGTAAGAAAAGTTAGGCATTAGTCAGGTATCATAGGAGAGAGCGCTTTTGGATAACAACAAAAGGCCTTGCTGTTATCCCTGTAGTACAAGAATTTTCCGCATCATTCATGGATTAAGAATCTTGGAGACCTTACGATGATTTTTAGGAAAACATAATAGTTAGGGAAAAAGAGGTGCTTGTAACCCAGAAAGATATCTGTGAATTTTATAATGTCCCATACTATGAATCTGATTTTATTGAAAACACTGATTTAACATACTTTAAAGACATTGATATGGAAAAAAATTTGAATTACTTAATTAAGGGTAAAGGTAACGTAACACCTACTACCCAATCCGATAAATCTGACCAGATATTGGGTGTCACGCCCTATAACGAATGTAACCTAAACTTTTTCCTTTTGCCTGTGTAAGAATTCTATTGGTGATCATTATAAAGACTCAAGTTTTCATTCTAGATTTCCTATGTTTATACAATGAATGATCAATAATTTGATTAGTTAAAATTCTAAAGTTACAATGATATCTATTTTTAACTCCCAACCCACTGTACGCACCTCAGGGCACTAATGTGTAATCACATGCTCAGGCATGAACATGCCACTTAACTTGCTCTGTATGCATAATAGCCCTAGTTGCCATTTCTTGGTGTGGTCTTGGCATCGTCCCTCCAGGTGCGACTCGTAACATTTCACCTGAAATCACACCACACAAAAATAAGTTTGTAAGAACTTAGTGAGGCAAACATCTATTACCTGAATCATATCTAATAATTCTTTTATTCGTTCCCTTTTGCTTGCTCTTCAACTTAACTTTTTTTGAATATCATTCTAGGTTTTCCATTCATCATACCATAACTATGGTGCCTTTCCCTGACATCGTTCCATACCTTTTCCCCTTTTTGATGTACTACTTGTAACACCCCTCACTCGTATTCAATGCCAAAATAGGGTTACAGAACATTACCGACCTTATTTCGCAAATAACCATATATTTCACATACATATTCATATTTCATGTAAACACCATTCAAAATCATTCACATTATTCCTAATACAAGCCTATGAGGCCCTAAACATACATCTGGAGTGGTTCGGGACTAAATCGATAACTCAGAAAATTTTTGGAACACTTAGAAATTTTTTTCAAAATACAGGGAAAACAAGCCAGTGTGGCTCGGCCGTGTGTCTCACATGGCCAAAGACACGCCTGTGTCACAGGCCGTGTGGACATTCGAAATGGGTTCATATGGCTGTGTCCCAGCCCGTGTTTGATCCCGTGGAACTCTCTGACTTGGGTCACACGGCAAACCACACGCCCGTGAGCCTTTCGAAATGGCTTCACATGCTCGTGTGCCAGGCCGTGTGCTAAGTCGTGCCAATCCTGTAGGGTATACTGACTTATGCAACATGACCAAGTTACACGCCCGTTTGCTAAGCAGTGTGGAGCATACTGACTTGATTTTTAATTCAACACCAAGGAACACAAGGCCGTATAATCTGACTGTGTGTCACACACGGCTGAGACAGACGCCCGTGTGGACAAAAATGGGCTATTTGGCCACCCAAATTTGCATACACCTACACTAAACCAAATGGCACCATAACATGACATAAGTAGGCATTCAAACCAACTAAATCAAGCCTAATTCGTGCTAGTTCTATACCATCATCCACAATATACACAAGTAACAAAATAGGCCATTCCATTTACACCAAATTCACATTCACAATTCAACTAAATGAACACTTTCAAACATGCATCAATTTTCCCAAACTCACAAACATATAACTTCTCAAATCTCAACCATTCACCACAAAAATTAATATAGCAATTATCAACACAAAACAAAGGCTATTTGCATATATAATTACACAACCAAATCAATCGAAATAAGCCAACTCTCATGGCTATACACAAAACCATTTCAAATGACCAAATTCATTACCAAACTATATATTAAAATGACCATAATTCTATACATGCCATATAACCATAAACATAAGTTCAAAAGTACCAAAGTGATAGATTAATAATGTGATGCGATCTTCGACGAGTCCTAAATCCGTGCTAGCTTTGAAAACACTATAAAATACGGAAAATAAACAAAGTAAGCTATAAAGCTTAGCAAGCTCGTATGAAATAATAAGCAAAGCTCACAATTCAATTATTATTCAATAATATGAACATAACACGCTCAAAACGTGTAACCACATTGTTAACATATATTCAATCACAATATTAACTATGAACTCACAACTTCCATAGATTCAATGCTTATATAGTTTCTGTACATACCTGTATTGATACGTATCTATTTCTCACCATTCCATATCTTTGTTATACCCGTTGAACCATTCAGAATACTATCGGATACTAGGGAATCTCGCACCCTAAGTGCCACATATATAGTCGAACCTATCTCAATATTGTATCACATATAATGCTCACTCTTGAGCTATCAACGGGTCCGCCCACACAAGTTGACGGTCATGACGAAGCTACACGGTGCTGCTCAGACAAGTTGACGAGTCTCCGCAACACATGCCTGATAACTTAGCCACCGGTAGGACAAAAGGACCAGCACCCAAATCACATAAGCCCTAATGACATGTCATTTGTATCCTAATCTATTCCTAAGGTTCAACTGGGATTTCTCATTTGTCGAATCGTCGTCAAATATGTCCGCAAGATCGTATTCACAATTTATGCAATATCAAAGCTTTTAAAACACAAATATAATAATGCTTATTACATACGAACTTACCTCCAATGCAGAAACGGCGAAATAAATCGATTAATCCAATACTTTGTTTTTCCCCCGATCTAAATTCAAAATTCACTTTTCTTGATCTATATGTAATCAAAATTAACTTATTTAATCACCACTCTAGTCCATTTAGTCAAAAATACATGTTAAGGCAACTTTACAATTTTACCCTTAATATTTCAATTTTTTTTACAATTTAGTCCTTATCTCATAAAAATTTAATTTCATGCAATTAAACCTATACCCATGCTACCCAAATTCCAGTTAAGTCCCTAGCAGCCCATACTTTTCACTTATTTTACAATTTAACCACAAAATCTACACATTTAACAATTTAATCCCTAATTGACAATTTTGTCAAAATCACTTTACAAATGTTGTTTATCTAATAACAAGCATACATTTTCTACTATTAAACATCAAAATACATACTCATTCATCAATGGCAAAACCCTAAACCTTTAACAGTTTTGCAATTTAATCCCTAGGCTAGTTAGATTAGACTGCAATGATCTAAAAAACATAGAAATCAATAAAAACGGGACAAAAATCGTACCTTAATGAACTATATAAGCTTGGCTGAATGAAAACTTAACTATGGCTTTTCTTCTCTTCAAATTTCAACCAAGGAAAATCATAACATCAAAAATTTGGTTTTTGTTTTATTTAATTAACCTTTAATAACCAAATTACAAATTTAATCTTAATGATAAAACATTAAAATCATCTAAATAATGCCCATCTTTGTCTACTCAATTTAAAAATGGTATAATTACCACATGAGGACCTTTACTTTAAGGTTATATAGCTTTTAGACACCTTTAGCAAATACAACTCAAGTTTTATATTTTTTGCGATTTAGTCCTTTTTATCAAATGAAGCACTCAAACAATAAAATTTCTTAACGAAATTTTCACACAATCATACAATCATGCTGTAGACATTAAAATATTAAGAAAATAATTATTTCAACTTTAGATTTTTGGTCCTAAAATCACTGTTCTGATTTGACTGAAAATGGGCTATTACACTACTAAAGTCCAATTCTTGCCCTTTTTTATGATTCCTTAGAAAATTTTCCATTTCAAAAGTTTATATAAACAAAGTATTATTTTGGGGTTCATATCCTATGTCGTCGTCTCTTTAACTATTACTGAGATAGGTCGCTGCCATTATGGCATTCATCATTCCTAGGATACTATTTCTTCAAAATCCTTAGATGGTTACCCATACCTAGTCAATACTCCTTTCAATTACAATACAAATCCTTATGTGCTAATATTCTACCATAAGCTATCTCATAACTTTTTTTATCTACTTTCAACACGTTACCCCTAATGGGCCACAATCTAGTGTTCTATTTTACTAAGGTAACTGATTCTGAATCATACCATTTATACTATTTACTCTTGTGGGCCTTACTAGTCATGCCATATCCATTCAAGTTAGTGTTCTCCTTATAAATTAATCTTTAAGATTTTTCCATAGCAGCCTTTTGTTTACTACACCTTAACTGATTCTTTCTTCTTGATACATTACCAAGGCTATTCCTTAGAGTACGCTATATCCATGGCATACTTTAGAGCTCATCATACACAATAACCCTTCAAAGTCCACCACAATGTGTTTCCTTCGAATAATTGCTAGAATGCGCCACGAACGCGTTCCTTTCGTCATTTGCCACATAGGCTTTTCTTTCCATAAGATTTCCACGAGGGCATCCATTTTCATTTACTACTCGCCATAAAAGTTTTCCTTTCAGAGATTTGCCACATAGGCGTCTCTTTCGTTCACTGATTGCCACAAAGGCTTTCCTTCCAGATATTTGCCACAAAGGCATCCTTTTCATTCAATACTCACCACAAACACTTTCCTTCTAATCCACAAAGGCATCCTTTTCATTTAATACTCGCAACAAAGGTTTTCCTTTTAGAGATTTTTCATAAAGGTGTCCTTTTTATTCAGTACTCGCCACAAAGTATTTCATTTTAGAGATTTTCCACATAGGCGTCCTTTCTCTGGCATGTTCACGATAGGGATTCGCCTAGACTCACATTACATGAGGTTTGGCCCTCATCGTCTTGGGCACACAAAAACCTCATTGAGTAATAACCTTCATATAATTCTTTCTATATGATGCCATAACCCACCAATAATAATAGTATATGATATGATATTTCCATATGATGCAATAGCCCACAAGCTACGGTCTTACACAATATGGTGCCATAGACTTTTCCTTTCAGAGGATCATGTTTAAAGTCTCGATGGACTCTTTTAGTTGACTTTGAAGACAGAAAAAGACTCATCACTCATACTGACTCATTCATAACAGACGTATTCCATAACATGTTTTCAGACACATGGAAATACTTTTCAATCTTCATATTCCTATTACACTTAGACCGTCAGATTTCTTACATTTCTCATCAGAATTGTCGCATCACACTTTCCTTGCTTAAATCTCATGGTTTTATCTCTTTTCACCAAAGTTTCTAGAATGCACAACACACATGCAAGAGTCAACTTAGGGACTCACCTGATAACTAAAAAGGGCATTTTAGACTTCAGATTCATCATTCAGCAAGATGCTGCAACCGCCTTTGCCTTTTTGAATAGAAATACCTCGTTAGAAGCCATCCGGTTAACCATTATTATTATCTTAAACCCAGATATCTCTCGAAGCCCTATTTCTCCAAAGATACTTATAGATCCATGTTTTCTTGACAAACAGAGTCATGAAACATACCTTGATGTGAAGAAAATCACTAGAAATATCCAGGATTTCAGACTCAACTTAGAGAAATGTTTCTATCTTTTTTTAGCCCTAAATCTCCATGTTTTCAGAGGAAAGGGGAAGGGAAAGGACTCCCCTTTAACTAAACCTAAGTGTCTTTTTTAAGCAAACCCATGTATCAAGTGGAACTTGGTAAACATCACATCAATACTGAGTTATCTTATCAAAAAACTTCCAAGAAACTTACTCAAATACTCCTTTAGATTATAATCCTTTTAGTTCATGTCTGGGTAGTTCCTAACTAGCTTACCTCATAAATTAACTAGCATAAGACTTCAATTGCTACAGGGTGTATTATGCCAATGGCATGAACTCATATACTAAAAATCATTTTATGTAACCACGAGTCTCATTTCACTACTCATAAAAATTTGACATGAAATCATTTTTCGCTTATTTTCATATTGGAGTCAGCCCATCCTAAATGCCAAAAAATGAATCTGGGCGTGTACTATTTTACCAATCATACTTCTTTATGACCATGCGAGATATTCATATATATAATCATACCTTTATTTCTTGATTTTTCACACTTACCATTCTTCAGAAATAGCCATAAGCTTCATTCTTTCAGAATCTTCTAGACCAGGGCATTATAGGCTCACTCAAAAAGTTCTTACACTTAATCAAAACCTAACGTTAGACGCTTAAAACTTACTTCAATAAATAATGTTTCGAACCTTCAGGGCTTCGCCGAGCAGGTTGTTATAGTGAATGGAAGCATTGACCAAGCACTACTATCCCAACTTCCTTTTACCAAGCAATTATGTTCCCAATTGCAAAATTATGGATGCAATTTTTAAGCACTTGAATTAAATGTGACAGACTAATTTTGACCCTAATCGGAACGGTGGTTTCGAGACCACGAATCCGAGCCCAATAAATATTTTTTTTATATATATATTTTACTTTGTGTCTATTATGGGTGAATTGTTGTATGTGAATGTTTTGTTGGAGAATTTAACTGTTTGGGTGTTTAATTGGCAAAAAGGACTAAATTGCTAAAGGAACCAAGATAGCAAACATGAAACAAATAAGGGGCTAAGTGAATTGTGACATAAACATAGGGATTTGCATGTCAAATTCCCCATGTTAGAGAGGTGGACGGCAAGCATGTAATAAAATAACTTATGGCTTTAAAATATTGTTTTTAAGACATTATTATATGCAAGCATGCCAAGAATATATGTTTTCTAATTATATATATATTGATTATAGTAATATTATAAGGAAAGCATGCTATATTTTATGTTAAAAAGATAAAAACAAAAAGAAAATAATTCTCTCTTCCTTCATCCATTTCTTGCCCGATTTTTACCTTGAAGAAAAGAGAAGAACCTTCATCTTCTCCATTCGGCCCTTGCATGTACTAAGATAGGTAAGAATTTGAACTTTATTTTAAAAACCTACCTTGATATGGCTTGATTTCTTGATCATTTTTCTTTTGAAACAAGCAAAATTTGTTAATATTGGTATGATGAGATTCGGCCATGGGTGCTAATTTTGTAGTTTGTTGTGTTAATAAGTTAGATAGTATGAGAAGAAATGGCATGAACTTGTAAGGAGATTATGTTGATTTTGGCTTGAAGGTACCCTCATAGTTGGCCGAATAATAGGATGGATATTCATGAAAACATTTTCTTCTTGTGTTTTGATGTTCGGCCATTCTCTTATTTTGAAATTAACCATAGATGATTGTTATATGTGATGTTTAATTATTGGGTGAACTAAGTTTAAGACTTGATTACTCGAAGTAAATTAGTGCAAGGGGTAAATTGATGGAAGGAAGAGTTATAGAGAATCCTAGGAACCTAATGGCCATTCGGCCATGGAGAAGAGATCCAAATGGGTTGAAATTTATATTGTGGTGTTCAATAGGTTAAATTGGATAAGTTAAATGCTTGAATTTGGTGTGGTTATTGTTTTAAATTAAATAAATGAAGTAGGGATTCGGTTCCTAGTTTCCTTGAATTAAGTTATGTGCAATTTGTTTTGAGTTGAGTAAAAAGGGATAGGATGAATATGAACAAAAATTTATTTAACATTTCTTAGATCGGGAACAAAAAGAGAAGGATCAAGATCGAGGAAAAACAAAGATTATCGAGTAGCTGATTTGCACGGCTTATCGACAACCGAGGTAAGTCCTTCAGTTTTAGTGTATTGAAGAACTAATTACGAATTTAGTGGACGATGATGTTTGATAAATTCTAGTGTATATATAATTATGCCATAGCCAATGTATATAAGCCTATTAGAATGATTTCGATTGTTGATGTAATAAGCTGAAGTAAATTCAATATGTAATATAGTTATGAAAAGTGTTAGCGATGATCAATTGTATTAATGTGGTTCGGGCTTTTAAGCCTAGCAGGCCTTGTGCCGGTGTACTTATCGGGCTTTTACGCCTAGCAGGCCTTGTGCCGGTGTACTTATCGGGCTTTTACGCCTAGCAGGCCTTGTGCCGGTGTACTTATCGGGCTTTTAAGCCTAGCAGGCCTTGTGCCGGTGTACTTATCGGGCTTTTACGCCTAGCAGGCTTGATGCCGGTGATGTAATTTACAAACTAGAAAACGAAATTTGTGTTCAAGGTGAATTAAAGCAAATATATCGAGTTAAAGGCTCAGGTACGCATATAAAGTAGGAGTGTACTTCTTACTTATTTAAAACAAAGAAATCAAATGATTCAGTGATTCATTACAAATAGTATATGTTACGAGTGAAGTGGTACATATACATATATATATATATATATATGGTTATAATATTGTTATCGGTTTTATTAAGGGATGATATGGATATCGTGACCTCGATTTCTTATTGTGTGGATGCCATGTTATCATAATTGAAATGTAAGTATACGAATGTTGGTATCTATAGTTACAAGGTGACATTTTGAGTTTGAAAGATTGGGTTATGAATGAATAATTGATTATAAATATTTGGGTAAAGAAAAATTTCCCTATGAATTCATACTTGTTTACATGAGTATGAAATTGAAAGCTTGATAATAAATACGAGTACAAGCCTACAAGTTGAATTGTAGAAATTTTTAATTGTTGATAATTGAATGTTATTTATCTTTGTAATTAGGACTTACTAAGCTAGCAAGCTTATCGTGCGAAACGTTTCCTCTGTTTTATAGATTAGGTGCAAGCTACAAGCTCATCGGGATCGTTCGGAAAGCCACTCGCACTATCAATCTACATTTTGGGTACTTTTTCATTTTGGGTTTCAAATGAAGGCATGTATAGGAAAGACGTAGTCTTTGTTGGGTGAACTCTTGAGATATATGTATATAATAGCCATGCGAATATGGCTAAATTTTTATTAAGTACGACGTTGTGTCTCGATATGTATGTTGGTTCATGATGGCGAGGTTATGAAAATTTTAATCCGGGTTTAAATTGTTTTTGTTAAGAAATGTTTGTATACAAAATGAATCCTCGAATTTGGGATATAGGTAGGTTCGGTTAGAAGCTAGTCTTTCATAAAATGCAACAAACAGTTTGTAGTAGCAGCAGTGATGTGAGTTAGAAAAATCACCAAAAATAGGGTATATTGAATTTGAAGGTATGTTAGATATTAAATTAAACCTTATTGTGTCTATTTCTACATGAAAGAAACAGAGTAGGCAAAAGGTTTATATATTATGAGATAATTAAGTTTTAGTGAGACCTGTTCTGAATGAATTCGTGAGTCACTGTTCTGTTTTGGAAAAATTGTAAAAAATTGTACAAAAATAATTAGGAATCATGGGTTATATGTGTAGAAACCTTAATGAGTCTACTTTTCATTGGTATAAATAAGAACAGTATATGAAAATTGTACAATGAGATAACTGCATTTTTGTAGAGACAGGTCAGAATTAGCGAGCTGTGTAATAAGGGTAACTTTGATGAATAAACTGTACTAATTGGCCACATGAAAAATTCTGGAAAAATTATGGTAAAAATTTATATGAGTCTAGTTTCAAGGAAAATTTACGGATCTAAATTTCGAGTTTTGTAACTCGAGTTATGGTCAAATCATTCGGCATGACGCAGTTTGACAGCTTTTAATTTTTATGTCCTGAACTTGTAGTCAAGTCTAGTAATGCCTCTTACTCGACTTTGGCGATGGTCTCGGATAAGGGGTGTTACATTTGATTGGTATCAGAGCTTATGGTTTAGTCGATTCTAGGACTACCGTAGCGCGTGTGAGTCTAGCTATACATGCCTTTATTATATGTTGATAGTGTGGTGACTTCTGACAGCCTGAACTTTGTTTTATATAGTAAATGGACACTGTTCTTGAAAGAGCTGTAGCTGATGATGTGGAGAGTGTGGCGCCGATAGACTCTCGACCTGTTTCGGGTAGCCACGAAGGAGAGACTAAACAAGCCTTTTATCGGATGATGAATGAGTGGTTTGCCCAATTCATTCAAAATAACCCGGCTGTACCCCAACCTCCACCCCCGAATAATCCAACTCCGGTTCCTTCAGCTTCCCCAATGATAGACCCGATGAGATCTAGTAGGCCCCCAGTTGATAAAATCCGAAAATATGGGGCCGAAGAATTTAAAGCTAATGACGATGATGACGCTGAGAGAGCCGAAATGTGGCTGGATAACACTATTCGGGTACTTGATGAGCTGTCTTGTACTCCGGATGAATGCTTGAAGTGTACTATATCCTTACTGCGGGACACTGCATATCACTGGTGGAATACACTAGTATCAGTGGTTCCGAAAGAAAAAGTGACATGGGATTTCTTCCAAACTGAATTTCGCAAGAAGTATATTAGCCAAAGATTCATTGATCAAAAACGAAAGGAGTTCCTGGAGCTGAAGCAGGGGCGAATGACCGTAACGGAATATGAAAGAAAATTCGTCAGGCTCAGCCGATATGCTAGAGAATGTGTTTCTACCGAAGCTATTATGTGTAAAAGATTTGAAGACGGTCTAAATGAAGATATAAAGATGTTTGTTGGCATTCTTGAAATCCAAGAGTTTGTAACTTTAGTTGAGAGAGCTTGCAAAGCTGAAGAGCTCGGGAAAAAGAAAAGAAAGGCTGAGATAGAAGCTAGAGACTTTCGTAAAAGATCTTCGGGTAAGGTCTTCCATTCCACAACCAAGAAGTCCAGAGATGACTACAACCGACATAAAGCTACTACGGATCCACCTAGACGGGATCGACCTCCTATGAGCCCTCGAGCTACCTCGATAGCCAGTGTTGGTAACGTTCCACAAAATAGAGTTGAATGCAAGCACTGTGGGAAATGGCACTCAGGAAGTTGTAGATTTCATGATCGGTCTTGCTATAAATGTGGGTCGTCAGATCATTTTATTAGAGAATGTCCGAGGTTAGTTGAGCAGAATGCAGTTCAGAACACTAAGCCGAGCAACACGTCAATGCGAGGTAGACCACCCAGACATTTCAGCAATGTAGGTGGTAGTCAGAAAGAAACGAAGAACACTACAGTTCGATCTGAGGCTAGAGCTCCAGCTAGAGCTTATGCTGCACGAGCCAGAGAGGATGCTTCCTCCCCCGACGTTATTACCGGTACTTTCACTCTTTATGATACTACTGTGATTGCACTAATTGATCCTGGTTCGACTCATTCTTATGTGTGTGAGACTTTAAAATTTGGCAAGACTCTGCTAGTTGAGTCTACCGAGTTTGTGATCCATGTGTCCAACCCTTTGGGTAGATGTGTGCTTGTTAATAAAGTGTGTAGAGATTGCTCGTTGATGATTCGAGATTATTGCTTCCCAGCTGATTTAATGTTGTTGCCCTTTGACGAATTTGATATAATCTTGGGTATGGATTGGTTAACTTTACATGAGGCAGTGGTGGATTGCAAAAGAAAGCTTATTGATTTGAAATGCCGAAACGGTGAGACAATCAGAATTAAATCCTCTGATGTAAATGGGTTGCCTACAGTAATATCTTCAATGGTAGCCCAAAAGTATGTGAGAAAAGGGTGTGAAGCTTATTTGGCTTATGTACTGGATAATAAAATGTCCGAGAAACAAATGGAATCGGTACCAGTTGTATGTGAATACACCGATGTGTTTCCTAAAGAGCTACCGGGCTTGCCCCCAGTACGAGAGATTGAGTTCGGCATTGAGTTAGTGCCAGGGGTGACTCCGATTTCGATGGCTCCGTACCGAATGACGCCTACTGAATTAAAAGAATTGAAAGTGCAGTTGCAAGAGTTGACAGATAGGGGTTTTGCACGACCGAGTTTTTCTCCGTGGGGTGCACCGGTTTTATTTGTGAAGAAGAAAGATGGGACAATGCGAATGTGTATCGACTACCGGCAACTAAATAAGGTGACTATAAAGAATAAGTACCCGTTACCTCGGATTGAAGATTTATTTGATCAGTTGAAGGGGGCTTCGGTGTTTTCGAAGATAGATTTGAGATCGGGCTATTATCAGTTGCGAGTCAGAGATTCAGATGTGCCAAAGACTGCATTTCGAACGAGGTACGGACATTATGAGTTTTTGGTTATGCCTTTTGGACTCACTAATGCACCGGCTGTTTTTATGGATCTAATGAACCGAGTCTTCCGACAGTTTTTGGATCGGTTTGTAGTAGTATTTATTGATGATATATTGATCAACTCAAAAAATGAAGCGGAACACGTTGAGCATTTGAGAGTGGTACTACAAACCTTGAGAGATCAACGGTTATATGCAAAGTTCAGTAAGTGTGAGTTCTGGATGAACGAAGTCGGCTTCTTGGGTCATGTGGTTTTGGTGTCAGGTATTCGGGTGGATCCAAACAAAATAGCAGCCATACTTGATTGGAAACCACCAAAGAATGTTTCTGAGATCCGAAGTTTTCTAGGCCTTGCGGGATATTATAGACGATTTGTAAAGGGTTTTTCCGTAATAGCTACACCTTTGACGAGACTACTACAGAAAGATGTCAAATTTGAGTGGTCAGAAAGGTGTCAGAAAAGTTTTGAACCGTTGAAAGCCCTTTTGACCGAGGCCCCAGTGTTAACTCAGCCTGAATCGGGTAAAGAATTTACTATTTTTAGTGATGCTTCCTTGAATGGGTTGGGTTGTGTTTTAATGCAAGAGGGAAAGGTGATAGCCTACGCTTCAAGACAATTGAAGCCACATGAAAGAAATTATCCAACTCACGATCTGGAGTTAGCAGCCATTGTGTTCGCATTAAAAATTTGGCGTCACCATTTATTCGGTGAAAAATGTCATGTTTATTCAGATCATAAAAGTCTAAAATATTTAATGACTCAGAAAGATCTAAATTTGAGACAACGCCGATGGTTAGAATTGCTGAAAGACTATGAATTAGTAATTGACTACCATCCGGGGAAAGCTAATGTTGTTGCGGATGCGTTAAGTCGAAAATCATTATCTGATCTTCGTGCATTAAACGCACGAGTGGCTATGTCTGAGGATGGTTCGATCATAGCCGAGTTACAAGCAAGACCAATGTTTATACAGCAAATTTGTGATGCACAGAAAGTTGATGAAAAGTTAGCTGTTATTCGGATTCAGTGTGAAAACGCTACAGAATCAGATTTCCAGATAGATGCGAATAACTGTTTGAATTATAAAAGTTGATTGTGTGTTCCTATGAACTCAGATTTGATACAGATGATTCTGAATGAGGCCCATAATGGCCGAATGTCAATACACCCGGTAGCACGAAAATGTATAATGATTTGAAACAGTTCTATTGGTGGCCTGGCATGAAACGAGATATATCTGAATTTGTCTCCAAGTGCTTAATCTGTCAACAAGTGAAAGCTGAGCATCAGGTACCATCCGGATTACTTCAGCCAATTATGATACCCGAATGGAAATGGGATAGAATTACCATGGATTTTGTATCCGGTCTCCCTATGACACCTAGTAAGAAAGATACCGTATGGGTTATCGTTGATAGACTGACTAAATCAGCTCATTTTATACCGGTACGTACCGACTATTCACTGGATAAGCTTGCCGAACTGTATGTGTCACAGATTGTAAGGTTGCATGGTGTACCGAGTTCCATTGTTTCAGACATAGACCCGAGATTCACATCGCGGTTTTGGAAAAGATTGCAAGATGCTCTAGGTACTAAACTCCATTTTAGTACAGCCTTCCATCCGCAAACAGACGGTCAGTCCGAGCGAACTATTTTGATACTTGAGGACATGTTGAGATGTTGCGTTCTCGAGTTTGAAGGTACGTGGGAACGATACCTACCGTTGGTTGAATTTGCTTACAATAACAGTTTCCAATCTAGCATAAAAATGGCGCCTTATGAAGCCTTATACGGTCGAAAATGTCGCACACCGTTGTATTGGTCTGAACTCAGTGAGAATAAGATACACGGGGTTGATTGGATTAAAGAAACTGAACAGAAGGTGGTTGAAATCAGAAGAAATTTGAAAGCTGCTTCGGATCGTCAAAAGTCCTATGCCGATTTAAAACGCAAGGACATTGAATTTTAGGTCGGAGATCGGGTGTTCTTGAAAGTTTCTCCGTGGAAGAAAATACTCCGATTCGGTCAGAAAGGCAAGTTGAGTCCTAGATTTATCGGACCGTATGAAATCATCGAGCGTATAGGGCCTGTTGCTTATCGATTGAAACTGCCCATTGACTTAGAAAAGATACACAATATATTTCACGTTTCGATGCTTCGCAGATACAGATCGGATCCGTCCCATGTGATCACCCCGTCAGAGATTGAAATTCGATCTGATTTGACCTATGAAGAGGAACCCATCCGTATCTTAGCTCGAGAAACGAAAGAATTGAGAAATAAGAAGATTCCTTTAGTGAAAGTATTATGGAATAAACATGGAGTTGAAGAGGCTACATGGGAGCCTGAGGATTCAATGAGGCAACAATACCCGATCCTTTTTAACGGTAAAATTTTCGGGGACGAAAATTTCTTAATGGGGGGGGGAGTTGTGACAGACCAATTTTGACCCTAATCGGAACGGTGGTTTCGGGACCACGAATCCGAGCCCAATAAATATTTTTTTATATATATATTTTACTTTGTGTCTATTATGGGTGAATTGTTGTATGTGAATGTTTTGTTGGAGAATTTAACTGTTTGGGTGTTTAATTGGCAAAAAGGACTAAATTGCTAAAGGAACCAAGATAGCAAACATGAAACAAATAAGGGGCTAAGTGAATTGTGACATAAACATAGGGATTTGCATGTCAAATTCCCCATGTTAGAGAGGTGGACGGCAAGCATGTAATAAAATAACTTATGGCTTTAAAATATTGTTTTTAAGACATTATTATATGTAAGCATGCCAAGAATATATGTTTTCTAATTATATATATATTGATTATAGTAATATTATAAGGAAAGCATGCTATATTTTATGTTAAAAAGATAAAAACAAAAAGAAAATAATTCTCTCTTCCTTCATCCATTTCTTGCCCGATTTTTACCTTGAAGAAAAGAGAAGAACCTTCATCTTCTCCATTCGGCCCTTGCATGTACTAAGATAGGTAAGAATTTGAACTTTATTTTAAAAACCTACCTTGATATGGCTTGATTTCTTGATCATTTTTCTTTTGAAACAAGCAAAATTTGTTAATATTGGTATGATGAGATTCGGCCATGGGTGCTAATTTTGTAGTTTGTTGTGTTAATAAGTTAGATAGTATAAGAAGAAATGGCATGAACTTGTAAGAAGATTATGTTGATTTTGGCTTGAAGGTACCCTCATAGTTGGCCGAATAATAGGATGGATATTCATGAAAACATTTTCTTCTTGTGTTTTGATGTTCGGCCATTCTCTTATTATGAAATTAACCATAGATGATTGTTATATGTGATGTTTAATTATTGGGTGAACTAAGTTTAAGACTTGATTACTCGAAGTAAATTAGTGCAAGGGGTAAATTGATGGAAGGAAGAGTTATAGAGAATCCTAGGAACCTAATGGCCATTCGGCCATGGAGAAGAGATCCAAATGGGTTGAAATTTATATTGTGGTGTTCAATAGGTTAAATTGGATAAGTTAAATGCTTGAATTTGGTGTGGTTATTGTTTTAAATTAAATAAATGAAGTAGGGATTCGGTTCCTAGTTTCCTTGAATTAAGTTATGTGCAATTTGTTTTGAGTTGAGTAAAAAGGGATAGGATGAATATGAACAAAAATTTATTTAACATTTCTTAGATCGGGAACAAAAAGAGAAGGATCAAGATCGAGGAAAAACAAAGATTATCGAGTAGCCGATTTGCACGGCTTATCGACAACCGAGGTAAGTCCTTCAGTTTTAGTGTATTGAAGAATTAATTACGAATTTAGTGGACGATGATGTTTGATAAATTCTAGTGTATATATAATTATGCCATAGCCAATGTATATAAGCCTATTAGAATGATTTCGATTGTTGATGTAATAAGCTGAAGTAAATTCAATATGTAATATAGTTATGAAAAGTGTTAGCGATGATCAATTGTATTAATGTGGTTCGGGCTTTTAAGCCTAGCAGGCCTTGTGCCGGTGTACTTATCGGGCTTTTACGCCTAGCAGGCCTTGTGCCGGTGTACTTATCGGGCTTTTACGCCTAGCAGGCCTTGTGCCGGTGTACTTATCGGGCTTTTAAGCCTAGCAGGCCTTGTGCCGGTGTACTTATCGGGCTTTTACGCCTAGCAGGCTTGATGCCGGTGATGTAATTTACAAACTAGAAAACGAAATTTGTGTTCAAGGTGAATTAAAGCAAATATATCGAGTTAAAGGCTCAGGTACGCATATAAAGTAGGAGTGTACTTCTTACTTATTTAAAACAAAGAAATCAAATGATTCAGTGATTCATTACAAATAGTATATGTTACGAGTGAAGTGGTACATATATATATATATATATGGTTATAATATTGTTATCGGTTTTATTAAGGGATGATATGGATATCGTGACCTCGATTTCTTATTGTGTGGATGCCATGTTATCATAATTGAAATGTAAGTATACGAATGTTGGTATCTATAGTTACAAGGTGACATTTTGAGTTTGAAAGATTGGGTTATGAATGAATAATTGATTATAAATATTTGGGTATAGAGAAATTTCCCTATGAATTCATACTTGTTTACATGAGTATGAAATTGAAAGCTTGATAATAAATACGAGTACAAGCCTACAAGTTGAATTGTAGAAATTTTTAATTGTTGATAATTGAATGTTATTTATCTTTGTAATTAGGACTTACTAAGCTAGCAAGCTTATCGTGCGAAACGTTTCCTCTGTTTTATAGATTAGGTGCAAGCTACAAGCTCATCGGGATCGTTCGGAAAGCCACTCGCACTATCAATCTACATTTTGGGTACTTTTTCATTTTGGGTTTTAAATGAAGGCATGTATAGGAAAGACGTAGTCTTTGTTGGGTGAACTCTTGAGATATATGTATATAATAGCCATGCGAATATGGCTAAATTTTTATTAAGTACGATGTTGTGTCTCGATATGTATGTTGGTTCATGATGGCGAGGTTATGAAAATTTTAATCCGGGTTTAAATTGTTTTTGTTAAGAAATGTTTGTATACAAAATGAATCCTCGAATTTGGGATATAGGTAGGTTCGGTTAGAAGCTAGTCTTTCATAAAATGCAACAAACAGTTTGTAGTAGCAGCAGTGATGTGAGTTAGAAAAATCACCAAAAATAGGGTATATTTAATTTGAAGGTGTGTGAGATATTAAATTAAACCTTATTGTGTCTATTTCTACATGAAAGAAACAGAGTAGGCAAAAGGTTTATACATTATGAGATAATTAAGTTTTAGTGAGACCTGTTCTGAATGAATTCGTGAGTCACTGTTCTGTTTTGGAAAAATTGTAAAAAATTGTACAAAAATAATTAGGAATAATGGGTTATATGTGTAGAAACCTTAATGAGTCTACTTTTCATTGGTATAAATAAGAACAGTATATGAAAATTGTACAATGAGATAACTGCATTTTTGTAGAGACAGGTCAGAATTAGCGAGCTGTGTAATAAGGGTAACTTTGATGAATAAACTGTACTAATTGGCCACATGAAAAATTCTGGAAAAATTATGGTAAAAATTTATATGAGTCTAGTTTCAAGGAAAATTTACGGATCTAAATTTCGAGTTTTGTAACTCGATTTATGGTCAAATCATTCGGCATGATGCAGTTTGACAGCTTTTAATTTTTATGTCCTGAACTTGTAGTCAAGTCTAGTAATGCCTCTTACTCGACTTTGGCGATGGTCTCGGGTAAGGGGTGTTACATTAAACCTATTTTAAATGTATGTAACGTTAATAAGTTTTGAGCTATTTTGTTATATGCTATCTCGCAAAATAAACAGGTATGCATCGGGACGTGGATTTACCAAAGTATGAAACGATGCATAAGTGGCTAGAAGGTCGCAGTTTCCTTTCTTCACATAGTGACGGTGAATGAAAAAAGGTTGAGGTTCCAATGACAGCAAATGAACAATTTGAGAGGCTGGCGAAGAGCTTGATCAGAGACTTAATTTATACTCAATACTTCGAGCTACATCGAAAGCATATCAAAGATTGGAATTAGCGTAGGAAACAGAAGATAGATGTTTCGACATCCCTAAAAAAATGATATCAACAACACGAAAAAGACCTAAGGGAAGTGTTGTCACAGACATGGAGTGGCTAATATAGTGGATGTAGGAAATGGGCCCAGTTGGACAAGAATTCACATGCCAAATTGGTATGCCAATACCAAACTTGCCCTTTAACAAGTATGGCTCGATACAGGTCCACCAGTAATCCGAGGAGGAAGAAGGGAATGACGAGGAAGAAGATGAGGAGGATGAGAAAGAGAAGGATATGGAACAAGATTTCCTAGAGGATGATGACAATTATGAGGTGACCTTTCAACCACAAATATCCTCACATAAGGGTCCACTCATCGGGCGGTGGCTCATCACGAGCTTATGTTTCAAGCAGAGGGAAAGCTCTTATGAGCGGTGGAAACCACCCTAGTTTGATGATTAAACTTGATTTTTATTTTTATTTTGAAAGACTGTAAATGATTAATTCTGACGATTTTTATTTTTTGTATTAGATTAAGAGTAGGTTAACAATTAAAAATATATATTTTGGTCATAAATTTTCTATGCAGGAACCCTACTTTAAGAAAGCACTAGAATTAAGTGGTTCGAAGAACAAGGAAGGAGGAACCCAACATAAGGTTACGAGAACTTCATGATCAATCGGTTAACTTCATTCTTATTTATTTGAGGATTGTACATTAGAGTCAATATGCTATCTAAAATTTGGGGGGTAACATAGAAAAATTATGTTTCTAATTTTAGGAAATTTATGCTTTTATTTTTATTTTTTTCTAGTCTAGAGTGTGCTTGAGCTTGTAGAAATACAAGTGATTAGTTAAGAGCATGTATATAGGTTGATTGTGTTTACTGTAAATTTGGCATGATAGTGAATGATTTTAAATTATAAATTATTAGGCTAATTAATTTTATATACTACACTGTAATTAGGCATTAAGTAATTGAGTGTACCAAATGGTAGAGAAAATGTAGGGAAATAAGCATGTTAGCATGGACAACATAGGGCCAAAAAGCCAACCTTTTTCATTGTTCTATAGTACCTATATTTTAGCCAAAAATCACTTCTTGAGGAACCTTCATACAAAACCCGAAGCTAAAACATGAATTGTACTTACCCTTTTTCTTTGGTACTAAACTGCACAAACTTAGTCGTTAGGTGATACGTATTGAGGGATAGGGAGAGGCATAACAGTTGTTTTGAAAAATCATAGCAAAATAGGAAGAAATAGTGTGATATAGTAATTATAGGTCAAGCAAAAGTGTGCAAATAAAGAAAAATTCAGAAAAAGTCAAAACAAAATGAAAAAGTACTACTTCAAGAAAAAACATTATGAGTGAGAAAAGAGTGAAAAAGTCAAAGTAATCCAAAAACAAAAGGTCACAAAAAAGTAAAAACTCAGTCATTAGTGCACCAAAACTCGTTGACTATAGTTGATATTATTATGCTCTAACTTCTTAATCGGATAAATAAGGAAGGTGAGAGAAGAAGAGATAAGGTAGTGAGCGAGAACGAGATACTAAAGGAGGTGAATAGGGAGCAATACGATGTGCCCGACTAATTTTTTATGTTTTTATATTACTTTGTGGGCCAAGGTAGACTAATGTTTTCGGTAAGTGTAGAGGATATCATTCGAGGGAAAAATGATAGTGACTGCTTGCGATGCTGTAACACAGATCTTGGATATCACAACAAAGTAAGTAGAATACCGAAGGAGCAGTCTGCCATCAATGTCATGACTCAGACAAGAGAATGTCGCGACACAACCCTGAAAGCACGCCCTAATTAGAAAACTGCCATTACTAGCGTGACAAGGCAAGAGGGTGTTGTGTCATCGACACAACGTGGACATTTAATGAACCGAGGGTATTTTTTTCTGCAAAATGAAATTTAACGAGGATTAGTCACTCGTTTTTGGTCAAGGCTGAGTTACTAACCCTAGACCGATAAATATAATAACTCAGTCCTTTTACTTTCATTTGTAGATTAAATTTCTTTTACCTGTAATTTTTATTTCAGTTTTTATTTTGTTCTTCACAGGATTTGGATTGTGCATCTGTTAAACTCATTATAGATTATTGTTCGTGGCACAAGAGTTATAATTATATTAGGATCTTTCTCAAATTTACTTTTGATTTCACAAATGTGTATTTTACGAATAAATTCTATTACATATGGTAGATTCATGACGAACTAATATGTTAGGGAGATTAATGAGAGGATGCAGGATTAGTTAATGCTTATGTAGGGTTTCTTAGAAGATCGTTGGTTGGGAAAAGATGAACCTAACACCCTAGGATTGACGACATTAGGAAGCCATGTGGGTAACACCCCTAGCCCGTATCCGTCGCCGGAACAGAGTTACGAAGCATTACCGGAGTTTACAGAACATTTACAGATAAATCATGCCAGTCACTATCCATATTCTAAGATTATTCATAACGTCCCTTAAATGGACCATTGAGGCCCAAAACGAGTATTAGAATCAAATCGAGACTAAATCGGGAACTCGGAGAACTTTTCATAAAATTCTACAACTTTCCAAGATGCAGGGCTCACACGCCCATGTGGTCCAAGGGACATGCCCATGCTGCAGGCCGTGTTCGACCTTGTGTAACTCCTTGACTTGAGCCACACGACCCACTCCCGTCTGCTAGGCCGTGTAGTTAATTTTATTGTTCGAAATTAGGTGCAGTTTTACACGGCCAAGACACACGCTCGTGTTCTAGGCCGTGTAGCACACACGGCTGAGACACATGCTCGTGTCTCTGCCTGTATGATCAATTTCGAGCATTCTATTTCTCAAATTTAAGGTGTAGGGGACACACGGTCTAATCACATGCCCAAGTACCAGGCCATGTGTCACACATAGTTTAGACACACGCCCGTGTGTCTGCCCGTGTGGACGAAATAAAGCCATTTCTAGCTTCATTTCTCACCCAAAAATCATACCAATGACCTGCACTAAAACTCACATCCAAATACCAACCTTTTCAAGCATTCAAATTAAGCAAACTCTATCATTCAACATGGCATATCATTACATGCATACTTGTTTATAATCTTACCTTGGTTTAGTCCATATGTAGACATAATTTGATCAACTACTTAACATATATGTAGTTACCACAGTATGACATTACATGTCAAAACAAACTATTACTAGCCATCCAATGGCTAGATTACAAGCATCATTTTCAAGCCACTAATGGTCAAGTTATCCTATACATGCCATTATACCAAAATAATTTTATTATATATACCCAAAATAAACTAGTAGATAGTGTGATAATGCTCCATTGATATCCAACCTTCGCGAGCTTCTGAGTACTATAAAACAGGGAAAATAAAACTAAGTAAGCATGTAATGCTTAATAAGTTCATATACCAGGAATTAAAACTTACCAAGTTACATTATTTAACAATAAGCATTCAATAACATACTTTCCATCAATTTGGCAAGTTTACCTAAACACATACACTCAATCAAACAAGTTAGTTACATAAGTGTTCACAAACACATCAAGTAAGCATAGATAAGCTCATCATACTATATTCCTTGAAGACATCATTCATTTCATTCGATAATTCTCTTATCATGCCAAGTGTTTAGTCCATTGAATCATTGAAATTCTGATGGATACTCAAGTAGTAAACTCAAGGTGCACAATTCAATAACCGTCAATTCTTATACAAGAGTACCCATTTAGGGCACCAAATCAAAGAACAAACTCCCAAGCCACATATCGTATAACAGGGTTACCAGTCTAGGCTAAATCCTTTATGTGACGTATGCTCAGAAGAGCTCAATTAGGATTACCAGTCTAGGCTAAATCCTAAATGTAACGTATACTCGACAGGTATTACATCAAGATTACCCGTCTGGGCTAGATCCTTTGTATACTGAGGTCAATAGGATTACTTGTCTGAGCCAAATGCCATCAGCAACAAATGCAGGACCTCATTCATTTCGGGAAAGCACATGTATTCATCAGAATTCAATATTCAAACGGAACTTAACCCCTTTTTCACCATTTTAAGCATGTATTCCATTCTTCATTATGGAAATCAAATAATTCATATCAATATAAGTCACATTCCATACAAACACAACATTCAATTTAACATATTTACATGCTCAATTAAGTTACACGAACTTACCTCGACACTTGTTTGCGTTTAAAAATCTACTAATCTAAAACTTTTTCTTTTGCTCAGTCTAACCTCGAATTTGTGTTGTTCGAATCTGTTTAAATGAATTTATTCATCAATTTATCACATTTCATATTCAAATGGACCCAATTTACATCCTAGGCAAAATTAGCATTTTGCCCTCAACTTTTTCATAAATTCCAATTTCGTCCCTAGGGTCGAAAAATGAAATAAATGTAATTTACTCCCTATTCCAAGCCTAACCAAAATTTCAATATACAATTTACAGCACACATATTCTATAAATTTCAGAAATTTTCTTCAATTTTCACAACTTTACATTTTAGTCCCTAAATCACGTTTCCTTCAAAAATCACTTTGTAAAAGTTGTTTATCTATCAACAACCTTTCTTTTTCTACCATAAAATTTAAATTTTCAGCATATTCATCCATGACCTAATTTTCATACTTTGATGACTTTTCAAATTGATTGTAACATCCCAAAATTGGGCTTAGTAGGATTGGGCCGATTGGGAATTGGGCTTTAGGAAAATTAGAATATTATTTATTTTTGTGTTGGCTTGGATATGAATTTTGTGTGTTAGCATAGTCTTGTGAAGGTTTGATTTTAATTAGAAAGTTAGAATAAATTTTAGTATGGCTTATTTAATGAAGTGGATTAGGTGAGCTTAGCACTTAAGTTAATTTAAGTGTTCATTTATAGCACAAGAGGAGTAAGTGGCAAGTTGGTTAAGGAGCTTGAAAGGTAGCTTGTGGTTAGAGGTTCGAGTGGTATGTTTAGCATTTTGAAGGTTTATTTTTGTGTATTAGCATTAATGGCCGGTCAACCTATGTTTATGATAGGTGGACTAATAACTTTTGGTAAGTTGAATTTTTGTTTAAGGAAAGCTTAATTTAAGGGATAATATTCTTAAGGTTATGGAAGGATATCTTAAAGTTATGGTATATTGAGGGGACAAAAGGCTTGGCTTGTGGAAAATGTTTTGGAAACAATTCCTATGCTTTTAGTGCTTGAATGTGGACGGTATGGGTGTCTAGGGGGGGTGGCTGAATTTTGTTAGGTAGCTTGGGGGGAATAGTTGGCCAATTCTTCTTTTGAACATCTTTTGCATTTTTGTTTTCCCTCTCCAAAAATCCTTTGTTTGGCCGAATGAGTATTGTACATTTTGTGCAAGTTTTGCTTTTGGTTAGCCTTCATTTTGTTTGAACCAAAATTTATATTTTTTTTCTCTCATCTTTTCCTTTGAAACCGAAAACATCTTTTGCACTTTTGTGCACTCTTTCTCCCATCTCTCTTCCTCTTTTCATACTTTTGGTATTTGCTCAACATCACTTTTTCCTTTTTATTTTCTTCTTGACCGAACCTCTTTCTTCCCCAAATCCTCTTTTCTTTTCTTTTCTTCCATTATTTCTAAAATCGAATCCTCTCCCTCTCATTCTCATTTTCTTTGCTACTCACATACTCTATTTCTTTTTCTCCATAATATCTTTTGTTATCTTCATTCAAAACCATAGCCGAATCTTCTACTTCCTTGTTAGTATTATTTTTGTTGGCCGAATATTCAAAGGGTAGGCATTCATTTTTGGGTTTTCTTCAATCAGTTTTGGAAGATAGGTAAGTGTTTATGGCTGTTTTTCCTTTCTTTTTTTTTTATGTCGTTTTCTTGAGGGCGTAGGCCACTTTCTAATGTTTTTGGTTTAGAGGCCGAAACTAATATGATTCCATTTAGGGATTTCGGCAGAGTTCTTAATCAAGTGACGTTTTCGGGATTTGATCGTTTGGGCCTTAGCAGGTGCGTAGTTATCGCACTATTTCTCCTGTTTTGTGTATTGATATATATATATATATTTTCTTTTATGATGTGTGATAGCCGACAACAAAGGCTAAAGTGGTGAAAACCCACGATTGGGGTAATCGGTTAACAGGTCAGTAATATGTGATATTAAATTATTTATGGTGACTATGTAATATGATAATGAGCATGTGATGTATGTTCATTCTATATGTTGATTTGGCATGATACATTAACATATATGCATGGGGATTGGATTTGATCAAGGAAGGATAGGTGTACATATTTATGTACGTGGTCTAATGTTAGCCTCGTGCTACATTAGCGCTTGATGATCAGCTGTGTGCTACATCAAGGGAGGTGTTGGCTAGGTGCCCATCTCGGCGGTTGATGGCTGTGTGCATCACCGTAGACGAATTAATGTTGGGATCACTATTTGATCGGTGGCTTAGCCACGGCCTTGAGCAGCAAGTCTGCCAAGGTAAGATGTAAGGATCACTATTTGATAGGTGGATTAGCCACGTCCTTGGACAGCAGGTGTGCCGGGGTTGGTGTAATGGATGGAATTAGGTTGGGTTGGGCGTCATTTTGCATATTTATGTATGTGAACTGTGTGGATTTGGGCCAAGCCCATATGTGGAGGCATGTGTGATGATTATGCACTGAGTCTGTGGACTCACCCAATTTTTCTCAACCATTTCAGGTGATGCGTAAGCGTTGGACCGGGTTTGGAGTGGATACAAGGTGGCCCATGCAGAAGAAGATATTTTAATTATTTTAAGCATTTTAATATTGAGTATTTTGTTTGAAGTATTGGTTGTAATAAGGGCCATTTAACCAATTTTTGATTATTATTATGTTTTAAGTTGGTTTGTTGAATATATTGTTATTTGCAAATGTTTATTTGGGATTTTAATTATACAATGTTTTAGTAAAGACAACAAATTTTTATGTTTTTACTTTTAAGTTAAATTCTTTTCAAACGTTTTCCGCAGTGGCATTCTAAATTCGGCCGTGGCGTATGGGCCGGGTTTGGGGTGTTACATTGATCCACCAAATAGATAGATTAAGCTATCCCGGTTCCAAAAATATCAAAATTACTAAAAACGAGACAAGAAAACTAACTCAATTAAGCCAAGAAACTTTCTTCTCTCTCTCCTCGAGTTTCCTTGTACTTTGGGGTTTAAGATGATATAAAATAATATGATAATTCTTTTATCATCTTTTAATTAATTTAATTATTTCAATTTCCAATTTAGTCCTTATCCTTTTTCTAAATTTCTATTGATGAGTCACCAAAAACTCTACATACTTTTCTTTAATGGTCTAATTACCATATAAGGACCTCAAGTTTTGAATTCCATAGCTTATAATCCTTTTAGCTACTAGAATTCAACTTTTGTGTTTTATGCGATTTAGTCCATCCCGTAATTAAGCACTTAATCGATAAAATTTTCTTATCAAAATTTTCAAATGACGTTTCTAACATAATACGGACCATGCAATAAAATGAAAATAAATTTTTATTCTTGGATTTGTGGTCCCAAAACCATTGTTCCGATTTCATTGAAAATGGGCTGTTACAACTCTCCTCTTTAAGGATTTTCGTCCTCGAAAATCTTACCAGTAAAGAGATTCGTGTATTACTTCCTCATAGTATCCTCCGGTTCCTGAGTTCCCTCTTCTATGCCGTGTCGTTGGCAAAGAACTTTTACCAATGCTACCTTTTTATTCCTTAACTTTTTTGTTTCACGTGCCAAGATTTTGATCAGTTCTTCACTGTACGTCATGTCGGGTTGAATCTCTACCTCTGTTGGAGAGATAACATGTGAAGGATCAGAACAATATCGTCGTCGCATAGACACATGAAAAACATTATGAATCCAAACAAGTTCTAATGGCAAAGCTAACCGATATGCAACTGGTCCAATTCTTTGCGTATTCTCATATGGTCCAATGAACCGTGGACTCAGTTTTCCTTTACGACCAAAATGGAGAACTTTCTTCCAAGGTGATACTCTCAAGAATACTTTGTCACCGACTTGAAATTCTATTTTTTTGTTTAAGATCAGCATAGGACTTTTGACGATCAAATGCTGCTTTCAAACTGTCTCGAATTACTTTCACTTTTCCTAGGTTTCATGGACTAAGTCAACTCCGTGTAACTTTTTCTCACTAAGTTCAGTCCAATTGATAAACCATAATTTACACATATTTTAACCCCATGCTTAGCTTATTTTTGGATGTCATTAGATTTGATGAATTAGATGCTCCTAATCCTTTAATTTCATGTTTTATACTCAGGAGAGCTTAGGGATTCGAAAAGAACGAGAAACGGGCCAAAAAGGGGCAAAAGGGGCCTACCTACGAAATCAACATGGCTTGGGCCATTGGACACGGCCGTGTGTTACGAGCAGGATGAAACACGGCCTGTAATGTCCCACACTGGCAAGCCACACAGCCGTGTGCGGTGAGCAGAAGCGAGCACTAAGGCCATCAAACGCGGGCGTGTCCCTACCAAACCTAGGTTTAATCCTCTTCGGAAAAAGGCTACTTGTGGGCCAAGAAAGGCATTCCAAAGACTATATAAACACCCTAGGGGCGACCTAAACAGGGATGCCTAGTAGAAGGCAGAAAATACTCAAAGACAGCCGTCGGGAACAGCTTAGGAGAATGATCTCCATCAAGACTGAAGATCTCCCATCAAGTTCTTGAGGAGTTTTTGTGGGTTTTCTTATGTTTTGTAGTTTTCCCTATTTTAAGATGTTTCACTCTATCGGTATGAACTAAATCCCTTAAATTCCTAAAGGGATGAAACCTAAGACGAATCTTGTTATTATTTGATTTATAAGATAAATACTTGTTATTATTCTTAATTGTGAGTTCTTATTCTTGTTTTGATAATTCAGGTTATTGATTCAAAGTCGAATGTGCTTATCCAGTGGAGCAAAAGTCCCTGTTTAAGAGAGGATCAACACAATTAAGCGGAGTTGATTGCAACCCTAGAAATAGGGAGATAAAAATCCGCTGGATTAGAGTCAAATCTAATAAGGGAATCCATAGATCGAGTTAATGCAACAATAGGGTTTTTAATTAGAAAGAGCTTTCAATTAATCAACTTAGAGTCAGTTATTTTTAGTCTTGAAAGAGATATAACATAAATCAGGGATTTCTAGGGATTAAGTCAAGTGAATAAATCATATGAATCAAAAGTAAAAAGTGAAGTCTAGGTGAATTCTTCCTTAGGTATTGCCTATCTCATAAAGTTGTCTTAAAGTATTTTCCTAATTCTTTCGTTGTCGTGTTTAATTAGTTTTAGTTTAAAATAAACCACTCCAATTCTTAGGCTAAATAATAAAAAAGATAGTAATTACTAGTACTCTTGGTCCTTGTGGATACGATATTACCGATCTTACTATAACTATACTATTGAACGATAGGTGCACTTACCTTTATTGTGATCATAGTTAGTTTTAGACGCTCAAGTTTTTGGCACCGTTTCCGGGGACTAAGATATTAAGAACACTAATTTTTTATTACTTTAGCCATTGAACACTAATTTTTTATTACTTTAGCCATTCTTATTTTTATTTTTAGTTTACTAACTTTTTCTTTTCTTTGCTTCTGGCAGGAACTTTTAGTTTATGACTAGAGGAACCCGTCAGGACCATTACTTTTTGACAGTGAGATTGAAAGTACAGCTCGTAGAAACCGAAGAGAAATAAGGCGAAGTCTACAATACATAGATGAAGAGCAAGATGACGATACCAATACTACCGAAAGATGGTTGATAATAATTCGCTACCTCTTGTGGTTGTCGCAAACCCGGTGAATCCAAATCCTGCTCCTCGTACTATGTATGATTATGCTAAACCTAATTTAACAAGAACCGAACCAAGTGTTGTTAGACTTGCTATTGCCGAAAATAATTTTGAACTGAAAACTATCACTATACAGATGATTCAGCAATTTGTTCAGTTTGATGGTTTGTAGGATGAGGATCCAAACAATCTCTATGCAAATTTTATGGAGTTTTGCGATACTTTTAAAATTAATGGCGTTTCTGATGATGCCATTCGCCTTCAGTTGTTTTCCTTCTCATTGGAAAACAAAGCTAAATAGTGGTTGAACTCGTTACCACGAGTATCAATCACTACATGGGATCAAATGACCAAAAATTTTTCCCTTAAATATTTTCCGCCAACTAAAATGGCTAAGTTGAGAAATGATATCTCTTCTTTTGTGCAGATGGATTTAGAGACACTTTACGATGCATGGGAGAGATACAAGGATTTACTAAGAAAGTGCCCTCACCATGGGTTACCTTTGTGGCTACAAGTTCAAACCTTTACAATGGTGTGAAGCCCTCAACTAGGCAGTTGATTGATTCAGCCGCCGGTGGAACCCTAAATAACAAGACCCCTGAAGCGGCTTGTGAGTTTATAGAGGAGATGACACTAAATAACTATCAGTGGCAAGTCATGATAACAAAGACAACAAAAGCCGCCAGTGTTTTCAACCTCGACGCAGTGACCATGTTATCAAACCAGGTAGAACTGTTAAATAAAAAGATTGATGGTTTGTGTGGTTCTTCGCAGGTACATTCGGTAATGCAGTGCGATACAAATGGAGGAGGGACGAACAATACAGAATATCCATCCTACCACCATGGCATAGAAAGTGAACAGATGAACTATATGGGTAACAATTCTAGACCTCAAAATAACCCTTATAGTAACACTTACAATCCAGGTTGGAGGAATCACCCAAACTTTTCATGGGGTGGCCAAGGAAATCAAAGACAACAACCACCTCCAGGCTTTCAACAGCAACCCTACCCACAAGAGAAAAAGCCAAACCTTGAAGAGATGCTAACAAAATTTATCGCGGTGTTAGAAACCCATTTCCAAAACACCGAAATAGCACTCAAAACTTAGCAAGCATCGATTCAAGGGCTCGAGAACCAATTAGGACAACTTGCTAAGCTCATATCTGAACGGCCACAAGGCAGCCTGCCAAGCAACACTGAAACTAACCCAAAGGAACAACTTCATGTCGTTACTGCTCATGATAATGAAGGCTTAGATGAACCAAAATTGAGGCAAGAGAATATGGTAGAGGAAGGTAAGGTTGAGAATAGCCATGATAAACTAAAACTAGTAAGTATAGAATACCAACCTCGTGTGCCATATCCCAATGCGACAAAGAAAGACCACACAAATGAACAATTCAGTAAATTTCTTAAACTATTAAAAAATTTACATATTAACTTACCGTTTATTGAAGCTCTTTCAAAGATGCCCAATTCAAAAAAAAAATTTAAAAAAGCTTTTGACAAACAAAAGTTAGACAAGGAGTCGCATGTGGAGCTAAATGCGGTATGCTCAGCAATCTTATAGAATAGACTACCACAAAAGCCAAAAGATCTAGGGAATTTTACGATTCCTTGCTTAATTGGTGGTTTATCTGTTAATAACGCTTTAGCAGATTTAGGGGCAAGTATAAATGTTATGCCTTATAAAATGTTTAAACAGCTAGGTCTTGGGAAACCCAAACAAACTAGGATGAGCAAACAATTGGCTGATAAAACTATTAGAGTTCCTAGAGGTATAATCGAAGATGTACTAGTAAAAAATGATAAATTCATATTCCCAGTAGACTTTGTTGTTTTAGACATGGATGAGGACAATAATGTTCCTTTAATTTTAGGAAGACCCTTTTTAGCAACTGCTAAAACTAGAATTGATGTTGGTACAGGAGAACTCATACTTCGTGTAGGTGACGAAACAATCACTCTACAGGCTCTTGACTCAGCTAAGACATCGAGTAATAAAGGTGAGAACATAAATTCTATTAATAACCATTTGGTTCAACCCTCTTTTCAAGAAGCACCACGAAATTACAAAACTGAGCCATATCCTAGACCTCGTTCCAATAGAGAAATAACTCATGAGGAGAGAAGGCTTCAGATCGATGAACTAGACGAGTGGAAGACATATGTCCAGGAGAAACCAGGAACACACGAAGCAAACCCGAGACAACTCCATAACAAACTTAAAGATGAAGCAAACTATTTCAAGGTTGGAGAACCGAGTTCTATTGGATAATACAGATCCTCGTGTTGCCACTTCTGAACCTAATGAAGTAACTCCTTTCACGATACTTAATACTTTCCCATATGGTACAGTCGAGGTAACTCATTCTCAATTTGGCACCTTCAAGGTAAATCGTAGTTGTCCAAAACCTCATTTTAATACAATTGATAGCAAGAATGAGGAGTTTCAACTCCTCAAACCACCATGATTATGCGAATGAAAGGTAAGTCTAGCTTAAGACTTTAAACGAGCGCTTCTCGAGAGGCAACCCGACCATTAACCCCATAAATTTATATATTTTCAATTTTTAGCACCTAACTAAAAAACTAACCAAATTAATAAAATACGGGTTTCCCTACCACATGGCCTTGCAAACGGGCGTGGCCGCGGCCATGTGGACACCACGAAGCCGCACATCGGCATGGAAGAGACCGTGCGAACCAAGAACGACAATTTTCCCTAAAACACGGGCTGCGATAAAATGCCACGGCCGTGGTCGATACTGAGAAAGTAACACGGGTGTGCGACACGCCCATGTCCCTAGGCCAAGGTCGACACTGATTTATCAACATAGGCATAGAAACCTCTACATAGGTGTGGGAGAAACGAACGAAGCACTACACAGCTATGCGTTACGGCCGTGTGACCTAACACGCCCGTGGTACACGGGCGTGGGTCACGACCATGTGCCCTGATTCCTATTTAAACCTCTTCTTCTAACTTTCTTTCCAAATTCTTCTTCTCCCAAACCCTAGCCCCACACCCCCTTTCTTTTTCATTATCTTTCTCCCTTCATTTTCCTTTCTCCCTTTCCCTCATTCGTACTTTACACCACCATCCCCATGTCGAAAAACGAAAGGATCCTAGCACAGTCTCCTTGTACGAGACCAATCTACATAAGTTCATGCCAGCCGTTTCATCTACTCGACAAAACAAGGACCTTTGAGTCCATTTAATTTTTCTTTTTCTTTTATTTTCATTTTTAAATTCTTTTCCTTTATCTTTCTTGTCTTTAATTTATATTATTATATTTTGATTTCTTTAATTTAGGTTCAAAGGGCTATTAAGGAACGACCACACCACCACCGCAGTATCCACCTCCACCTTCACCTCTGCCCAACTTTACCGTTTCTTTTCCTTGACTCCATCCAAAATTTAAGAAGTTCAGTTCTCTCCTATCTTATGATTTTCTATATTGTCGATATCTATTTTTGTACGTTGAGGACAATGTACATCTTAGGTGTGTGGAGGTGTCAACTATACTGAATTAAGTAATTTTCTCATATTACTATTAGAATGAAACTTTTATTGATTTATGATTTTCATTGATATGTTTTGGATTAAGTTATAGGTAATTGTGCATTGATGGTTTAAACTTTAAGACATTAGAGAATCAATCATGATAAGTCTATTTTTAGAATTAAAATTTTATTAGGTTGTTTCCCTAATCTTAAATATTACTTTAAAATTTGAAATTTGCAAGGTTGACATCAAAAACCATAATTTTGGTGAGATTTTGAGCCTTTAAGAGCATATCTTTTTCTTGCTCACTTTATTGATTATGAGTATGTCTATATTGATTTGTTATTATAGAACTTGCCTCGATTATACATGTCGAGACCACACCCTTGATCTGATATACTGAGATGATAAAGGCACCTAGGTTTTAACCCACTTATTCCACTAAAAAACCTACCCTCATAATTAACCCCTAGTGAACCCTTTTTAGCCTAATAAACTATTTCTTGACTCACCCATTAATATTAACCCAAAACCAAATTTTTACTTCTCCTCCTTTAACCCCCCTTATGTCCAGATTTGATTTGATCAGTTGCCTAACTATTTTCTTTATTTTAGTTGTTAAATTCTATTTTATTATTGTATGTTCTTATTCTTAAAAAAAAGTTGGAAATTTATTCATTATTAGTGTTATGAGCTCAAACTATTAATTTCATATCTTTAGAAGAAGCTCGTGTCATTTAGTGAGAAGTTTTCAGTCAATGTAATTATTCAGTATTAGTTATTTTTCTAGTTAGGTAATTGGTAAAGTTGATCTCGATTTTAACCCTCTAATTCAGCCTGTATCCACACCTTTAACCCAAGCCCCATTACAACCCTTTAAAGACCTTTTAATTTATGTATCTTCTCATTTTATAGTGGTAGAGATTTGATTTTCATGCAAGCTTATGGGATTAACTTTTCATTTTTGACTTTTGAGTGCTTAATTTGAACCTTAAACACCTTGAGTGATTTGAGTGAATCTTTAGTAAGGATGTCAATTCTTGTTAGATTTGAATCAGAGGTAATTATATAGGTAAGGGGAAACACCTATGTTTTTGTGCTATAAAAATTTATGACTTAGATTGTTTGAATCTTTAGGACTCTTTTAGTTAAAAATATCAATGTAAAAATTATCTATGAATTATGATGAAACATTATTAATGAGGATTATGAAATAAGGAAGTAAATTTTAATTGTGAGTTGAGGATTTTGCTTGAGGACAAGCAAAGGCTTAAGTGTGGGGATTTTAACCCCATGCTTAGCTTATTTTTGGATGAGTTTTCATTAGATTTGATGAATTCGATGCTCTTAATCCTTTAATTTCATGTTTTATATCAGGAGAGCTTAGAAAATGAAAAGAACGAGAAACGGGCCAAAAAGGGGCCTACCTAGGAGATCAACACGGCCTGGACCATTGGACATGGCCGTGTGTTACGAGCAGGATCAAACACGACCTGGAATGTCGCACACGGGCAGACCACACGGCCGTGTGTGACGAGCAAAAACGAGCATGGCCTAAGGCCATCAAATACCGGCGTGTCCCTACCGAACCCATGTTTAATCCTATTTGGAAAAAGCTACTTGTGGGCCAAGAAAGACATTCCGAAGCCTATATAAACACCTTAGGGAGCAACCTAAATGAGGACGCCAAGTAGAAGGCAGAAAATACTCAAAGACAGCCGTCGAGAACAGCTTAGGAGAAGGATCTCCATCAAGACTGAAGATCTCCCATCAAGTTCTTTAGGAGTTTTTTTGGGTTTTCTTATGTTTTGTAGTTTTCCCTATTTTAAGATGTTTCCCTCTATCAGTATGAACTAAACCCCTTAAATACCTAAGGGGATGAAACCTAAGACGAATCTTATTATTATTTGATTCAGAAGATAAATACTTATTCTTATTCTTAATTGTGAGTTCTTATTCTTGTTTTGATAATTCAGGTTATTGATTCAAAGTCGAATGTGCTTATTCAGTGGAGCAAAAGTCCCTGTTTAAGAGAATTTCAACACAATTAAGCGGAGTTGACTGCAACCGTAGAAATAGGGCAACAAAAATTTGTCGGATTAGAGTCAAATTTAATAAGGGAATTCATAGATCGAGTTAATGCGACAACAGGGGTTTTAATTAGAAAGAGATTTCAACTAATCAACCTAGAGTCAGTTGTTTTTAGTCTTGAAAAAGATATTAACATAAATCAGGGATTTCTACTGTAACAGCCCGTTTACGACCCTAATCAAAACGGTGGTTTCGGAACCACGAATATGAATTAACAAGGAATAATTTGTTAAGTCTTATTATTATTATTTTTCGTGTTTAATAATTATGCTTGATCAAATACTAGAATTTCATTAAGTTCAATTATTGCTAATGTGAATAATTTTAGTAAAAGACTAAATTGAATAAGAAGGAAAATGATAACTATTATGGAATTTAGAATTTAATTGAATAGGCTTTCTCTTGATTGGTCTTTAAGTGGCAATTTGGCCATTAAGGAAATGAAGGTGGACGGCAACATGGCTAAAGAATTATTAAGAAATATTTTATTATACTATTAGATGATAGTGGAGTAATTAAATAAGGAGGGATAATATTAAAATAAGAAAAACATGTTTTTGTTTCATCTCTCTCTTCTCCATCTTCTTCACCGAATTTTCACAAGGAAGGAGGAAGCTTAAACTTCCATTTTTATTAGGTTGTGCATGTCTTATTGAGGTGAGCATTTGAGCTTGATTTTTATGAATTTTTGCATTTTTTGAGCAAGTTATTTTAAATACTATCAAATCCATGTGAAAAATTTTGAATTTGAAGCATGCCATAGATTCGGCCATGAATGGATATATTTGTTTTGTTATGTTTGATGGTTAAATGTTATGCCTATGCTTGAAACCAACATGTTTGAGTAGGAAATTTAGATGAATGGAGAATGATGGCTTAGATTATGAGGTTTTATAATTGAAGGTGTAAAATGCTAAATAAATGGTTGGTATAGATTTGTATAAAGATGAGGAAAATTCGGCTCTTAAGAGAGAAATCCAATTTTCATGTATTTTGTGTTTTATTCTTCTGGGATTAAATTGCAAAAGATGTAAATTCTAAGGATAAAAGGGTAAATTTCATAATTAGGTGTTATGATCAAATTGAATAGCATTTTAAAACTTTAATGAGCTTAAGGGACATTCGGCCTTAGCTCAAAAAATGTGCAAATTGTCCTAGTTCGAATGAGTGAAAAATAGTACTAAATTGTAAGAATGCAAACTATAAGTGATAGATTAGAAGAATGGTGTAATTAGGTGTTTCGAGTTAAAAATGAATGTAATTTTATTTGAATGGGCTCTTTTCAAACTTTATTTTAGATCAAGGACGGAAGGAACCAGAATTGGATCGGGGGAAAGCTAAATTAAACGAGTACCCGGAAAATTTTTGCTCATCAACTATCAAGTAAGTGTTTAAGGAATTGGAATTAATCCGTTAGCTTTTATAATGTAATGTATACATTTAAATAAATTAATGGTTTTGATATTGTTTGAATTGTCGAATGAGATATGGAATCCTATACTGTGTTAGCCAAATGTAGTTAATTATATACATGTAATTATGTATATCTCATGAGTAGTAATTAATTGTGGACCATGAGATAGGTGATGGTGTGATTGAAAAATTATCTATGTGCTTATATGAATGAGGCCGAATGTGTTAAATAGACATAGTAAGAAAAGTTCGACTATAGTATGGATATATGAGTATAACATATGTACAAAATATGGATATATATATATATATGTGTGTGTGTGTGTGTGTGTGTGTGTGTGTGTGTGTGTGTGTGTTTAATGTGAACGAGAAGAGGAGATTTGTCAAATTAGCACTAAGTGTGTGGAAATGTAAAGTAACGGCTCTATGTGAGTGATACGTTACGAAAAATTGGCACTAAGTGTGTGGAAATGTAAAGTAACGACTCTATGTGAGCGATACGTTATAGGAAATTGGCACTAAGTGTGCGAAAATGTAAAGTAACGGCTCTATGTGAGTGATATGTTACGAAAAATTGGCACTAAGTGTGTGGAAATGTAAAGTAACGGCTCTATGTGAGCGATACGTTATAGGAAATTGGCACTAAGTGTGCGAAAATGTAAAGTAACGGCTCTATGCGAGCGATACATTACGGGTAGTTGGAACTAAGTGTTCAGAGTTACGGATTCATCCAAATATTGACTAATGAATGGAGATATTTAGAGATTGTACTTATGAAAATGATGCATGATATCTTGGGCAATATAGTATTAACGAGGTAAGTTATTCCTATTTCATGAAATTATAGGATGAAATGTGTATATATATTAATCAAGGTATTTATTCAGACTGAAAATGTGGTATAATAATATGTGGTTTTGAGATATATGAAAATAGGTAAGGCTTGCATATTAATTGGTTTAAGAGCTCTTTTACGATTGAATTGATTCATTTAAAGTTCGGTTAATGAAATGTTGATCATAAAAACCATTGCTTATCACTTACTAAGCTAAGTAAGCTTACCGTTGATTTTATTTGATTATTCATAGGTTTTGAAGTTTAAGCTCGTATTCGGGGAATTCTTGTCAAAGTCAAGCACACTATCAACTACTATTTTGGTACCTTATCAAAGTTGATCTTTTGTATTAATGCATGTATATGCTATGTTACCTTTCGAAATGTTGCAAATGATATGTATGTGTATTTGTTTATTTATGTATACCATGCGAAAATGGCCAAAACATGATATTTTGGGTTTATGAGAGTTCGATCATGTTAATATGTTATGATGAAGGTATGATTCATGATGCGTATGTGATTGTTGCTTGGTTATAAGAATGAATGTGTGAAATAAGGTTTGGTGTTTGTATATTTGGTTTTGAAAATGATTAGGCCATTTTAATAAAGTGATTATAGCATGTACATATTCAGAGGATGGAGTTTTGATGACCTAATGAATTGTGTACTTTGTTTGTAATGAATAAGAATGCCTCTTACATGAAATGGGTTATACGCATTAGGGATAGATAAGGTAAAATTTAAAGCATGCTAAGGAAGTTCATTATTACCTATTAGGCATTCGGTAAAGACCATATGAATAGTGAATGTTATGCACGAAATGTATGTACATGTTTATGCTATTCGATCTTATTGTATATATAACCAAACAAGTAGTTAAATTTTATTACATGTTAGTTGATTTCAATATATAAATAAATAAATGATATGCATATAAATTATTTATTTGTAGATGTTTGTTTGGGGTTATGTTATGTTAAGAAATGCCCCGTAACCCTAATCAGGCGACGGATACAAGTTAGGGGTGTTACATTTGATTGGTATTAGAGCTACGGTTTAGTCGATTCTCGGACTAACGTAGCGCGTGTGAGTCTAGCTATACATGTCATTATTTTACAATGTGATAGTGTGATGACTTCTGACAATGAAATGTGTTTATTTCTTTCACATAGTAATGGATCCCGATCCCGAACGAGCCGTAGCTGATGACGTTGAGAGTGTGGCACCTGCTCCTGCACAAGGAACCGCGCCAGAAGAATCTCGACCGGCTATGAGTAATTCGAATGAGGGGGCCCGACAAGCTTTCTATTCAATGATGAACGATTGGTTCAGTCAATACATACGAACGAATCCAGCTGTTCAACCACCCTTAAATCCGAATGTTCCCCTTGTAGTACCGATGCTACCTCCAATTGCCAATCCTGAAATAGTAATTAAACCTCCTGTTGATCGTATCAGAAAGCATGGAGCTCAAGAATTTAGAGCCGAGGATGATATGATGCAGAGTGGGCCGAATTTTGGCTCGATAATACTGTTCGTGTTTTCGACGAGTTGTCTTGCACACTAGATGAGTGTCTGAAGGGTGCCATATCATTATTACAGAATTTTGCCTAGTATTGGTGGAATACCCTCGTGTCGGTTGTTCCGAAAGAGAGGATTACTTGGGATTTCTTCCAGACAGAATTCCGTAAGAATATATAAGCCAGCGCTTTATTGACTTTAAACGTAAAGAGTTCCTTGAGCTTAAACAGGGTCGTATGACCGTATCCGAATACGAGCGTAAGTTTGTGCGACTTAGTCGCTACACTCGTGAGTGTATTTTGTCGGAGACTGCTATGCGCTGGAGGTTTAAAGAGGGTTTAAATGAAGACATAAAGCTTCTGGTTGGCATTCTTGAGATTAACGAGTTCGTTGTACTAGTTGAAAGAGCTTGTAAAGCTGAAGAACTAGGGAAAGAAAAACGGAAAGCTGAGCTTGAATCTAAAGACTTCTGAAAGAGATCTACAGGTAAATTTTCACAGATGGTAACAAAGAAATTCAAAAATGATGGTAGCCGATCCAAACCTAACACCGGGATTTCTATACGAGAACGACCACTAGTGAGTTCTCGGGCTACATCAGTTGCTAGTGTTGGCAATGAGAGGTCGAGCAAACCTGAGTGTCAGCAGTGTGGCAGACGATATTTCGGAGAGTGTTGGGTTAAATCCATTTCTCGCACTTGTTACAAGTGTGGCTCACAGGACCACTTCATTCGGGATTGCCCAGAGACTGCTGAAATAGGTACTGCTCAGAGTGCGAGACCGAGGGGCACTACAGCTAGAGGCAGATCATCTCGTTTTGGGGGAGGTAGGAGTGGTGCACACAGGGGGACTGCAGATGCGACTGTTCGATTAGATATTCGTGTACCAGCTAGTGCTTATGGCATCCGTGCTAGAGAGGAGGCCTCATCTCCAAATGTCATTACCGGTATTTTCACTCTCTTTGATACTAGTGTAACTGCCTTGATGATCCCGGCTCAACTCATTCGTATGTGTGTGAAACATTAGTATCTAGTAAGACTCTACCTGTTGAGTCTACTGAATTTGTGATTCGGGTTTCAAACCCTCTGGGTCGATGTGTATTAGTTGATAAAGTGTGTAAGAACTGCCCTTTGATGACTCGAGACATGTGTTTTCCGGCCGATTTGATACTGTTACCTTTCGATGAGTTCGATATAATCCTCAGTATGGATTGGTTAACATATCATGATGCGGTAGTGAATTGCAGACGAAAGACTATTGATTTAAGATGCCAGAATAATGAGATAATCTGAATTGAGTCTGCAGACTTGAAAGGACTACCAACTGTGATATCGTCGATGTTGGCTCGACAATATTTGAGGAAGGGTTGCGAAGCTTATCTTGTGTATGTGATTGATAGCAAGGTAACCGAAAAGAAAATTGAATCTGTACCGATCGTAAGTGAGTATCCAAATGTGTTTCTGGAAGAATTACCGGGATTCCCACCTGCTCGCGAGGTAGAGTTTGGTATTGAGCTAGTGCCAGGGACCACTCCGATTTCGATAGCTCCGTATAGAATGGCACCGACTGAATTAAAGGAATTGAAGGCACAGTTGAAAGAATTGACGGATAGAGGTTTCGCCCGACCGAGTTTCTCTCCTTGGGGTGCGTCCGTTCTATTCGTGAAAAATAAGGATGGAACTTTGAGAATGTGTATTGATTATCGACAGCTCAATAAGATGACAGTTAAGAACAAATACCCATTGCCCCGTATCGACGATTTATTTGATAAGCTTAAGAGAGCCTCGGTGTTCTCGAAAATTGATTTGAGGTCGAGATATTATCAGCTGCGAGTTAAGGAATCGGATATACCAAAGACTGCTTTTCGGACGAGACACAGTCATTACGAGTTCTTGGTGATGCTGTTTGGGCTCACTAATGCCCCTGCAGTTTTTATGGATTTGATGAATCGGGTATTCGGACCGTATTTAGATCGGTTTGTAGTGGTATTCATAGATGATATATTGATCTATTCACGAGATGAAGCCGAGCACGCTGAACATTTGAGGTTAGTGTTACAGATCTTGCGTGAAAAGCAATTGTACGCAAAATTTAGTAAATATGAGTTTTGGTTGAAAGAAGTCAGCTTCTTGGGGCATGTCATTTCAGCATCAGGTATTCGTCTTAACCTGAGTAAAATCTCGGCTATATTGGAGTGGAAACCTCGACAGAATATATTTGAGGTACGTAGCTTTTTAGGGCTTGCAGGATGTTACAGACGTTTCGTGAAAGGATTTTTATGATAGCAACCCCGACGACAAAGCTACTACAGAAGGATGTGAAATTTGAGTGGACAAAAAGGTGTCAGAAGAGTTTCGATCAATTGAAGACTTTGTTAACAGAAGCTCCAGTGTTAGTCCGGCCAGAATCAAGTAAAGAGTTTGTTATTTTTAGTGATGCATCTTTAAATGGGCTCGGTTGTGTGTTAATGCAGGAGGGTAGAGTTGTAGCCTACACCTCGAGACAGTTGAAACCACAGGAGAAGAATTATCTGACGCACGACCTTGAGTTGGCCGCTATAGTTTTTGCTTTGAAGATATGGCATCATTATCTATTTGGTGTGAAATGCCACGTTTATTCGGATCATAATAGTCTAAAGTATCTAATGACTTAGAAGGATCTGAATTTGAGACAACGACGATGGTTGGAACTGTTAAAAGTTTATGAGCTCGTGATTGATTATCACCCGGGAAAGGCTAATGTGGTTGCCGATGCACTTAGCCGAAAGTCACTATTTATTCTACGGGCAATGAATATGGCTATAACTAATGATGGTGTGATCATTGTAGAGTTGAAAGCGAGACCATTATTTGTACAACGAATCCGAGAGGCTCAGGAGATCGATGATGATTTAAAAAAGAAAAGGGGTTATTGTGGCTCGAGTGCGGATTCAAATTTTCAGATAGATACTGAAGGATGTTTACGGTTCAAGAATCAAATTTGTGTACCGAAAAATCCTGAATTGATTCGAATGATTTGTGATGAAGCTCATAGTAGTAGATTGTCAATTCATCCGAGTAGCACGAAGATGTATAACGACCTGAGACAACATTATTGGTGGCATGGTATGAAACGAGACATCTCAGACTATGTATCGAAGTGTTTAGTGTGCCAACAAGTGAAAGCTAAGCATCAAGTGCCACCGGGACTACTTCAGCCAATTATGATACCTGAGTGGAAGTGGGATCGAGTCACGATGGATTTTGCATCGGGTTTGCCTTCGACGCCAAGTAAGAAAGATTCAATCTGGGTTATCGTTGATAGATTGACAAAATCGGCTCATTTTATCCCTGTGCGTACGGATTTCTCACTTGATAAGTTGGATGAGTTATATGTATCGCAGATTGTACGGTTACACGGAGTACCTACCTCTATTGTTTTGGATAGAGATCCGAGGTTCACATCTCGATTTTGGAATAAACTGCAGGATGCTTTGGGTACCAAGTTACACTTTAGTACAGCTTTTCACCCTCAGTCGGATGGTCAATCCGAGCGCGTTATTAAAATACTCGAGGATATGTTGAGATGTTGCATTCTCGAGTTTGAAGGACTTGGGAACGATACTTACCTTTAATTAAATTCACGTACAACAATAGTTCCTAATCAAGTATTAAAATGGCACCCTATGAAGCATTTTACGGTCAGAAATGTCGTACACCACTGTATTGGACCGAGTTAAGTGAGGGCAAGATACACAGGGTTGATTTGATCAGAGAGACGGAACAGAAAGTTAGAGTAATTCGAGAAAATTTGAAAGTTGCATCAGATCGTCAGAAGTCGTACGCGGATTTGAACTGAACGGATATAGAGTTTCAAGTGGATGATCGTGTATTTTTGAAGGTATCGCCGTGGAAAAAGATACTTAGATTTGGCCGTAAGGGAAAGTTGACCCGCGGTTTATTGAAAAGTATGAAGTTGTTGAGCGAATTCGGCCACTTGCGTATAGACTTATGTTGCCACCTGAATTAAGTAAGATTCATAATGTCTTCCATGTATCGATGCTTAGACGATACCAATCCGACCCTTCATATGTGATTAAATCAAAAGAGATTGAAGTTCAAACTGATCTGACTTACGAGGAGGAACCGATTTGTATCTTAGCTCATGAAGTGAGAGAGTTGGAAAATAAGAAAATTTCGTTAGTAAAAGTTATGTGGCATAAGCACGGGGTTGAGGAAATGACCTGGGAGACTGAAGAATCTATGAAAGAATGCTACCCACAATTATTTAACGGTAAGATTTTCGAGGACGAAAATCTCTTAAGGTGGAGAGTTGTAACAGCTCGTTTGAAACACCCCAAACCCGGCCCACGAGCCTTGACCGGATCTGATATGTTCCTCGAAGTAAACCGGTTCAAAATTCTTTTGTTACTTAGGAAAACTTGTGTGTTTTGAAAGAAAGATTGTTTTGGGTTGGGCTTGAGTTGAAAACGAGTTTATTTTATATTGAAAACCCATTTATTTCAGGTGACAAAATATAAGAGTTTATTTTAAATTAAATTTACTTAAAACTTTGCTTGATAAAAATTCGTACATAGTAAATAAGAGTAAACTAAAGTAATCCAACTATGGCCTTATTACATCAAATAATTCCCAAAAATAAATTAAAATGCTTAAATAGAATAAAAGTCCAAATAATAAAATTTTCATTGCTCTGCATGGCCACCTTTAAGCTCCTATCGACCCGGTCCATTACTGATCGTCACCTGAAAAAGGTTCCCACAACGGGGTGAGTCAAACAGACTCAATGTGTACACAAACACTAAGTCTTAACAAATTCAGGCATTTCAAATCATACATGTACATATAGCATTTAAACAATATGATGCAAACCCGAACCCAAACCTAGATAGCCATCCGCTACACATCACCCGTACCAACCTGCACACCGTGGGGACTTCTCAGTCAACCCTCCATCCACTACGCACCATCGAAGGCAGTCGCTGCAGTCGACGTGCTCATCGCCCTTATAAAATTTGTGGCATAGCCACCAGATACATATTTTGTGTCATGAGACACCATATTCAGATCTCGTGGTCTTAGGTCACCACATCAGATATCGTGGTCTTAGGTCACGACATTCACTTCCCCTTTTCATAAAATAACCCGAATGCCCCATATCATTCATATCACGCATATTACACAATTTCACATTCTTATCACTTTGCACATGTTACATATATAACATAATTTCATATTCCTGGTAGGAGTAGGAAACGTACCTGAGTACTTTTGTACCATTACATGGTATCTTAGCCATATTCTTACACATTCTTATAACCACATACATATTAAATATTGCCATAGATATATCAAGAAATAGTGTGAGGTACACACCTGATTCGCTTAAGGTTTCCAAATCCAAATCCCGAAAAGCTTGATCTAATGTCTTAGATCTTAGATCTCTACATTTAATCAATCATTTAATACTTAGTAAAGAGCCATTCGGCCATAAATCCAAATCCTAGTAGGATTAGTACACTAAAACTTACCTTGTTGCCGATTGACTTAAGAATCAAGTCTCGAAATCTCCGCTATACTCTTCTTGCATTCGACCAAGCATTGAATCACTTAAACAAATTAGTTTCGGCTTTTTAAACGATTATGAAATAGATCTAGATATCAAATCAGGCCTTGGCCAAACATACCTATGTGCTTACTTTCCAAATCTTAAATCCCGAATTGGATCCTTGCTTCCTTAATGCTGTCGAAAACCCTATATACACATGTTAGAGTTTAATCTAACATCAAAACACTATAGAATGGCCTATGGCCGCATCTTATATTCGCTTACCTTGAATGTTGAAATCCCGGAGAACTCCTCTTTCTCTAGTCGACATAATGTGATTAGAGCCTTAGTTGTGATAGTCAGAGAAAAGAGAATACATAACAAATCAACATAGGAGGGGTTCCTTACCACAAAATCGACAGCACCTATGCTTGAAGCCCCAAAGAAATCGGCTTTGATGACTAGATGATAATCTCAAGGTTTCAGCTTTTGGGATTTAATGGAGCAATCGGCTAGGAGTTCTCTTGGAGTATTCGGTTTCCACAAAAAAATAAAGAAGAGAAAACTTGAGAATTTTGGCAATGGTGGACTATAGATTCGGCTTAACAAATGAAAAAGAAGAGAAGGATGGTTTCTAGAGAGTTTCGGCAGAGAGAAGAGGAGAAACTTTAGAGAATTTCGGCAGAGGCTTTCTTGAAGAGAAAAGAATGAATGAAGAATAGCCTTACTCTTCCTTTCTTAGCCGAAATTACTAGGCTAGAGTCCCTTACTTGGCCACCACTCTCATATCTTTATCAATTAAAGAACAATCCTTTAATTTATCTCTTATCTCTTAATAAAAAATAATACTAATAATAATCCATCATTATCTATCTATTTGCCGAATTTTTAAAAGGATAAAAGCTCCTAAAAATTAGCCTTGGTGCCGTCCAACCCTAATCATGGATGTGCCGAATTTTTACTTATGGAATTGGGCTCCTTGTGGCCATATGAGGCCCAAATCATCCACCTAAGTGGCGCCTCCCTTAAGTTCATTAAGCTTTAATAACGAATTGGGCCACAAGCCCAACTTAGACGCAAAACACTCTTAAGAATGCTCTCTTTGCTACTTGAACCTAAGCTTTGCACAATGCTTGTGGCGTCATTTCCAGAGGACTTAAGTGGTGCCTCTTCCAGAGGACTTAAGTGGTGCCTCCTTGCCACTTTTCCAAGCCCGTTCTTGTGTCAAATTTCCTCTATTAATTTTCTTAAGACCACCTTGCCTTAAAACTTATCATTTGTAAGACATTTCCTTACATTTCCAAGTTTCCAAAAATGTTCGTTTGCCTTCTTTAAACTTAACATTTCTAGATCATTTCCTTACATTTCCAAGTTTCCAAAAATGTTCACTTTCCTCTTTTGAAACTTAACATTCCTAAAGCATTTCCTTACATTTCCTTATTTTTCCTTGATTCTAAAAATGCACACAACACATTCATAACACATAAGGCATACTATTTCACAAGCAAAATGCACAAGCCCAATTTCAAGATATTACAGTTCTACACCCTTAAAATAATTTCGTCCTCGAAATTACCTGGCTGAAACAAGTGAGGGTATTGCTGTCGCATTGCCTCTTCTGTCTCCCACGAAGCTTCCTCCGATCCATGATTTCTCCATAATACTTTGACTAGAGGAACTGTCTTCCTCCGTAAGACTTTCACATCACGCTCCAAAATTTGAACCGGCTCCTCCTCGTAGGATAAGTCTGGCCTTAACTCCACCTCTTCAACTGGTACCACATGGGATGGGTCCAAACGATAACGACGTAACATGGACACATGAAATACGTCGTGCATCTGCTTCAATTCTGGTGGCAACTCCAACTGATACGCCACTGGTCCAATTCGCTTCAACACTCGATAAGGTCCTATAAACCTTGGGCTTAGCTTCCCTTTGCGTCCAAATCTCATCACCTTCTTCCAAGGCGAAACCTTAAGGAATACTTGGTCTCCTACATCAAATTCGATTTCTTTCCGTTTAAGGTCTGCGTACGACTTCTGTCTATCAGATGCTTCCTTCAACCGTGCACGAATTATCTCAACCTTCTCTTCAGATTCTGCCACTAACTCTGGACCCAAAACCTGACGTTCTCCTAACTCTGTCCAACACGTTGGAGTTCGACACTTCCGACCATTCAACGCTTCATACGGTGCCATCCGAATACTAGCCTGATAACTGTTGTTGTAGGTGAACTCTACTAGAGGTAAATATTCCTCCCAACTTCCTCTGAAATCCATCACACAGCCTCTCAACATATCCTCCAACGCTTGCATTACCCGCTCAGACTGCCCGTCTGATTGTGGATGAAAAGCCGTAGTGAAGTCCAACTTAGTGCCTAAAGCTTGATGAAGTGCCCTCTAAAACCGAGACGTAAATCTTGGGTCCCTATCTGAGATAATTGACATTGGCACTCCATGCAATCTTACAATTTCCGCTACATATAACTTTGCCAACTTCTGCAAAGAATAGTCTACTCTCACGGGAATAAAATACGTGGACTTTGTCAAAGGGTCCACTATTACCCATACCGAGTCCTTCTTAGTAGGCGTAAGGGGAAACCCACTAAAGAAGTCCATGGTAATTCTCTCCCACTTCTATTGTGGAATCTTAATCGGTTGAAGCAATCCTGACGGAACTTGGTGTTCAGCCTTAACTTGCTGACACGTCAAGCATTTGCCAACAAATTCTGTAACTTCTCTCTTAAGTCCAGGCCACCAAAATTGTTCCCTTAAATCTCGGTACAACTTACTTCCTCCAGGATGCATAGCATAGGGGCTACTATGCGACTCCTGAAGAATCTTCCGCCTTAACTCCTGATCCTTAGGCATACAGACCTTACCCTTGAAGCACAACACTCCCTCGTCATTAACACCATAATCCTCTAACTCTCCGTTCTGTTCTTGTTGTAACTTAGCACTTAGATCCTCATCCACCAACTGACTTCTCTTGACTTCATTCAACCATGTTGGTTTGACTTGCAATTCTGCCAGCAGACTTCCATCATCATACAAACTCAAGTGTGCGAACATCGCCCTTAGATCCGACACCACCTTCCGACTTAAGGCATCTGCCACTACGTTCGCCTTGCCCGGATGATACTCTATAGAACAGTCATAATCCTTTAGCAATTCCACCCACCTTCGCTGTCTCAAGTTCTACTCCTTCTGAGTCAACAGATACTTAAGACTCTTGTGGTCTGTATAGATTACTGACTTTTCTCCATAAAGATAGTGCCTCCACACCTTAAGAGCAAAGACCACTGCTGCTAGCTCCAAATCATGAGTTGGGTAGTTAACCTCGTGTGGCCTTAATTGCCGAGACGGATACGCGACTACTTTCCCATCTTGCATCAACACGCATCCCAATCCTGTATGGGAAGCGTCACAATACACTACGAAATCTTTTCCTACCTCCGGCTGAATCAAGACTAGAGCTTCAGCCAAGACCCTCTTAAGCTTCTCAAAACTCTCCTGTTGCTTATCACCCCATACGAAAGGTACTTCCTTCCTCAATAACTTCGTCAAAGGCGCGGCTATTGATGAAAACCCTTCCACAAACCTTCTGTAGTAGCCTGCCAATCCCAAGAAACTACGAATTTCAGCCACCGACCTAGGTGGTTTCCAATCTAACACTGCTTCAATCTTTCTAGGATCCACCCTTATTCCTTCTGCAGACACCACATGTCCTAAAAATGCAACCTCCTTAAGCCAAAATTCACACTTGCTGAATTTGGCATATAGTTTCTTCTCCCTTAACACTTGCAACACTATCCGGAGATGCTCATCATGCTCCTCTTCAGACTTGGAATAGACTAAGATATCGTCGATAAACACTACGACGAACCTATCCAAGTATGGTTGAAAAACTCGGTTCATCATATCCATGAACGCAGCTGGGGCGTTCGTCAAACCAAACGGCATTACAACGAACTCGAAATGCCCATATCTTGTCCGGAAGGCTGTCTTATGGATATCCACTTCCTTCACCTTAAGCTGATGGTTTCCAAACCTTAGGTCTATCTTTGAGAATACCGCTGCCCCTTTGAGCTGATCGAACAATTCGTCTATCCTTGGCAAAGGATACTTGTTCTTGATGGTCAACTTGTTCAGCTGCCGATAATCTATGCACATACGCATAGTTCCGTCCTTCTTCTTCACAAACAAGACCGGTGCTCCCCATGGAGACACACTGGGTCGGATAAACCCACGATCCAGCAATTCTTGAATTTGAGCCTTGAGCTCAACCAACTCCTTTGGAGCCATTCTATACGGGGCAATTGACACAGGAGCCGTTCCTGGCAGCAGATCTATTCCAAATTCCACCTCCCTATCTGGGGGTATTCCCGGTAATTCCTTCGATAACCCATCTTCAAAATCCCTTACCGTTCTAACTCCACTAGCACCTCCTTCCTTTCCATCTAACGCACTTACGAAGGCTAAGAACGCCTTGCACCCTTTTCGAACCATCTTTTCAGCCTTTAGCGTCGAAACTACATGAGACAAGTAGTTTCTTCTTTCTCCTATCATAATGACCACCTCACCCTCCGGGGTCCTTAATTCCATTCGCTTAGCTGCACAGTCCAACACAGCCCGATGCTCTACTAACCAATCTATACCAAGTATGAGTTCAAACTCCCCAAAGGGTAGTTCCATCAAGTCAGCCCGAAAGTTCACTCCTTGAATCTCTAGAGGTACACTCCGAAAGATCTTATCCACCACTACAGTTTGGCCTAATGGGCTTACTACAGTCATTTGCCTATTAGAGAGTTCAGAGTCTAAGCCTAGTGTCTCGACTACACTACATGCAACATAAGAATGGGTCGAGCCCACATCAATTAAGGCATAATAAGGCTTGCCATAAATAAGGAACATACCGGTTATAACGTCCGGCGCGTCTCCATCTTCCCTACGGCGAACTGCATATACCAAGCCCGGCTGTCTCGCCTCAGTATTATTATTAGCACCTCTGCCAGGGGTTCCACGTCCTCTACCAGTGCCATTACCTCGTCCATTCGGACCACAACCTCGCTGAGGCTGCTGTCCACCTCTACCAGCCTAATTAACATTCTGAGCCACCGGTTTATTCCACTCCGGCCTCATTGGACAGTCCTTAATCATATGGTCCTTGGACCCACATCTAAAGCATCCTCCAGTCTTTTTCCAACATTCTCCTAAGTGTTTCTTCCCACACTGATCACAAGTACGATATTGCCCTCCAGTACCAGCTTGCTGACCTCGCGGCCCATCAACTCTAGGCCTTTTCTGAGTATTCCCAGAAGATCCAAATCCTCTTCTCTGCTTATTCCGATCAGTGTTCTGCTTCACCGTGTCCTTAATCCCTTCTGTTATTTTAGCTTTCTCTACCAACGCAGAAAACTCGCGCTCTTGATGTGGAGCGACTAACAACCTCAAGTCATCCCTTAGTCCGTCCTCAAACCGGACACAGCGCTCATGTTTAATAGCCACTACTCCTCGAGCATAACGGCTCAACCTCAGAAATTCAGCTTCATACTCTGCCACGGACTTGTTCCCTTGAACCAGCCCCAGAAAAGCCTTCCTTTGCTCATCAGTGTAACGCGTGCCGACATACTTTTTCTGATATGCCTCCTTAACATATTCCCATGTAACATCCCCAAACCCGGCCCATTCACCACGACCGAATCTGGTTATGTTAGTGAAAATATTTTTGACTTAGAATAAAATAGTAGAAATTTATTTGCTCTTGGAAACCATGTTCTTTTGAAAATATAGCCACATGTTTAATAATTCCACATTTGAATAAGTAAGTTATAAAAATATAACCATCTTCACATAGTGTTTCAATTTAAACAAACCATAATAGAGTTAATAATAAAATAATACCAAAATAATAAAATAAATCCTTATTACAACCATTATTTAAATAAAATACTTAATATTTAATATCACTAAAAACATCTCCTTCGGCATGGGCCACCATGTGTCCTCTCCAATCCCGGTCCATCTCATGAATCACCTGAAATGTTAGGAAAATAATTGGGTGAGTCCACAGACTCAGTGCATAACCACAACACATATTTCCATACGTATGGGCTTGGCCCATACCCACACAGCCATCGAAACAAATCATGCAAGAATGCATCTCAGCCCAACCCACTATCCAACCGTGACACCCACCTTAGCAGACTCCCTGCCTAAGGCCGTGGGAAACTCCCCATCGATCACATCGTGATCCATAACATCTTACCTTGGTAAGCTCGCTGCTCAAGGCCGTGGCTGAGCCACCGATCAACCAAAGTGATCCAACAACATAATCTGTCTACGGTGATGCACATAGCCATCGACCGCCGAGATGGGCACCAAGGCAACATCTCCCTTGAGGTAGCACAAAGCTAGCCTTCAAGCACTACTGTAGCCTGAGCTAACAGTAGACCACGTACATCCTGTGTACACTTCCTCCTTCATCGAATCAAGCCCCACCTCATGCAAGTATGTAGATGCCACATGTTACGTCATCATATCACATAAGTATATAAATATATACATACATAAATATACATCACAAATAATCTTACCATCACCAGTTCTCATCACTTAAGCCATTATAATCAGCTTCCACACATAACACATATGTTTAATAGCTAGCAAGCAAACCGAGAAATAGTGCGATGGTTACGCACCTTAACACCTGTAGTTCTAAGCTTTCGATCCCTAAGCTATCGCTCAAAGAAACGACAGCTATCTGCCTATAGCTATATCCTGCTGCTGGCCCACACCCCGGTGGCCAATCCCGAACTGCCGAAACCGCCCTCTTCTTGAACTTCGGGATAGGGAGCTTCCCTTGCCCACTCTGACTGGTTGTTGCCTCCATCAAAAAGCTTAATCAGGTAAACAGGTTAACCTCCAAAACACCACTTAAGTACTTAATCTTACTAACTAGCCTTACCTCACCGTGATCAAATCCTGAATGCTCTTACAACATTTGATGAATCCGACCTAAGGGTCCCTTCTTACCGCTCCTACTTGCTGGCTACACAAGAAAGAATTACCACACTAAGACCACAAGAACATTCGGCCAACCACCACTAGAACAAGGAGGAAGGTTTCGGAAATAGTTGAGGAGAGATTCGGCTCAAGGAGTTTCAGCAAAAGTGTTTAAGGAAGAGAAAGAAAGATGCCTAGATGCTTTCGGTTTTGAAGGAACAAGGAAGGGATGAAAGAAAGAGTGAAGGATTCGGCCACTTGGAAAATGTGAGAGCAAAAAGAATTTGGGGAAGAAGGTTTCGGCAACCAAAGGAATTTGGGAAGCAAAATTCGGCAAGGGAGAGAAAGCAAATGATGAATGAAAAAGGAACACCTCCCCCCCTATTTATACTATACGGCCAAGCTCCAACCTCCCACAAAAAAAATCCTCAAATCTCCTAAAACACCTCCCTTCCATCCATTCAAAATAATTTGAATGAGTCAAACCTACCTAGCCGAATTTAAAAAGAGAAGACCAAGTCTTTCTCCACCTTTCAAGCCTTCAAAAACCGTCCACCACCAATCCTTAATGACGCAAAAACAAGGCCCCAATAGCTGCCCTTGCGAATCGAACCTGAGACCCCCCTCTAGCTCCCTGAGGCGTCACTTCCCCCATGCCTTATGTGGCGCCTCCTTGCCACTCTGCCATACCAATCTTTATGCCAAAACTCCACCTAAATTTCTCTTAAGGCCCCCTCCATCCAAGCTCCCCCTTTTAGCCCCTAAAACTAAAAATTTTCTAAGGCAATCTACCACCACCTAGGGTTCTCCGGGCCCCTAAAACTTACCCAACCACACACTAGAGTGTGCCAACACCCGAGCTAAGCATCAAACGCCTAACCCCTAAAACCAGGGTGTTACATCCCAGGTCAGATCCTCAGCTGTGGCTCTATCCCGAACTGTGAGCCACCACTGATACGCTTCATCGCGTAGCAGTGCCACCATTCCTTTCAACTTCTCCTCAGGGGTCAGATCGAGTTCATCTATAATACCCTCAGCTGGCTCCAACCAATATTCAGCCGTACTGGGTGCCACCCCAGATACTCCTCGAAACATTTCAGCCCCATTGGCTCGGAGTCGCTCGGGTACCGATTTCCGAGCTCCCATATTTCCACCTGCTCCAGCCACCATTTCCAAAACTCGCAGCACAGCTTGCGACACAACATCATCCCCTGTCTGAGCTTGTTGCTCAACACCAACAGCTGGGGGTGGTGGTGGCGGTGGTATCTCATTATCAGATCCTTGACCCAATCTAACGGGTTCCGACATAGTCATTCTTCCTCGACCACGTCCACGACGACCACGTCCTCTAGAACACATTTCTAACGACTGCACTTTAATCTGATTAAGAAATTTTATGGATTAGTCCTTGTTTCACTGATTATCCGCGAAGAAAGTTTATGAGAAGAATTTTAGGAGTGGTTCTTTCGTATTCATACATGCACACAGTCTTTTCATTCATACATTCATCAATCAATTATGAACTTTCGTTCATTCAGAGAAATGTTGTAGTTTTTCATTGTTGTTGTTTTTCCACTACCCAGGGGTATTTTCGTAATTTCCCTTACAGGGGTATTTTTGTAATTTGTCAAAAATAAGGTTCCTTGGTGATTTTGTCAATAAGGGTATTTTGGTATTTTTTTGAAATCCCGGGGGTATTTCAGAAATTTTGAAATTACAGGGGTATTTCGGTAAATTTTGAAACTCGAGGGTATTTTGGTAATAACCCGGGGTAAATTTGTAAAGCTTAATAAATCAAGGGTATTTCCAAAATTTACAAAACTTAAGGGTTCTTTTTGAGAATTTGTTTTCCAAATTGGTATGTTGCAAAAATTTTTGAAATTCAGGGTCATTTTGGTAATTTTGTAAGTTAGGGCAATTTCATAAATTTTCCAAGTTGGAGTATTTTAATATTTCGCAGAAGTAGAGTTTTTGAATATTTTATAAAATAAGGAAATTTTAATTAAACCGTGGGTAGTTTGGACATTTTCTAAACCAAGGGCATTTTTGTAATTTTACAACTAGGGATAATTTAGTAATTTTGCAAATAGGGGTATTTTAGTAATTTTCAAGAATATTTTAGAAAAATTTTATAAAATCATGTTGGCAATTTAAAAGGATAATTTTTAAAAGTTTTAAAACTAGGGTTTCCATAAAAATGTGGCTAATCCCTTTCGGGTTTTAGTTAAGGGTTTAGCCCATGAATAAGTCCTCTTGGTTAGGGTGAACCGAAGCTACGCACCAGGTAGGATTCGAGTGGAGAGGAGGTGAGTCACGCGGACTGCTTAAATACCAAACTCCCACCGAATACCAATCCTAGACATGCGCACAATGGTTGCCACACCCTAACTAGGCGACTTAACCATAGGTTTGTTTATTAGGCATTTAAGTCTTATGTAACTGTTGGGGTAAGCTAGCCTTAGAGTTCAAGTACCTATCATACTAATCTACGTTCCATTCCCTTTCTACCCTTCTACAGATCACAATATAAATCACACAGAGGTTAGGGGTACTTACCTGGTGGACCTCGGGTCGGAAACTTAGGTGCCATGCCGGAAAAACCTGCTTTTCAAAAAATTTTCACAAAATTTCTTTTGGGCTTAGTTTTGAAAACATTTTGGGCCTTAAACCCAAGGCCGAGAGTTTAAAGCTGGGCTCTGATACCAAATTGAAACACCTCAAACCCGGCCCACGAGCCTCGACCGGATCTGATATGTTCCTCGAAGTAAACCGGTTCAAAATTCTTTTGTTACTTAGGAAAACTTGTGTGTTTTGAAAGAAAGATTGTTTTGGGTTGGGCTTGAGTTGAAAACGAGTTTATTTTATATTGAAAACCCATTTATTTCAGGTGACAAAATATAAGAGTTTATTTTAAATTAAATTTACTTAAAACTTTGCTTGATAAAAATTCGTACATAGTAAATAAGAGTAAACTAAAGTAATCCAACTATGGCCTTATTACATCAAATAATTCCCAAAAATAAATTAAAATGCTTAAATAGAATAAAAGTCCAAATAATAAAATTTTCATTGCTGTGCATGGCCACCTTTAAACTCTTGCCGACCCGGTCCATTACTGATCGTCACCTGAAAAAGGTTCCCACAACGGGGTGAGTCAAACAGACTCAATGTGTACACAAACACTAAGTCTTAACAAATTCAGGCATTTCAAATCATACATGTACATATAGCATTTAAACAATATGATGCAAACCCGAACCCAAACCTAGATAGCCATCCGCTACGCATCACCCGTACCAACCTGCACACCGTGGGGACTTCTCAGTCAACCCTCCATCCGCTACACACCATCGAAGGCAGTCGCTGCAGTCGACGTGCTCATCGCCCTTATAAAATTTGTGGCATAGCCACCAGATACATATTTTGTGTCATGAGACACCATATTCAGATTTCGTGGTCTTAGGTCACCACATTCAGATATCGTGGTCTTAGGTCACCACATTCACTTCCCCTTTTCATAAAATAACCCAAATGCCCCATATCATTCATATCATGCATATTACACAATTTCACATTCTTATCACTTTGCACATGTTACATATATAACATAATTTCATATTCCTGGTAGGAGTAGGAAACGTACCTGAGTACTTTTGTACCATTACATGGTACCTTAGCCATATTCTTACACATTCTTATAGCCACATACATATTAAATATTGTCATAGATATATCAAGAAATAGTGTGAGGTACACACCTGATTCGCTTAAGGTTTCCAAATCCAAATCCCAAAAAGCTTGATCTAATGTCTTAGATCTTAGATCTCTACATTTAATCAATCATTTAATACTTAGTAAAGAGCCATTCGGCCATAAATCCAAATCCTAGTAGGATTAGTACACTAAAACTTACCCTGTTGCCGATTGACTAAAGAATCAAGTCCCGAAATCTCCGCTATACTCTTCTTGCATTCGACCAAGCATTGAATCACTTAAACAAATTAGTTTCGACTTTTTAAACGATTATGAAATAGATCTAGATATCAAATCAGGCCTTGGCCGAACATACCTATGTGCTTACTTTCCAAATCCTAAATCCCGAATTGGATCCTTGCTTCCTTAATACTGTCGAAAACCCTATATACACATGTTAGAGTTTAATCTAACATCAAAACACTATAGAATGGCCTATGGCCGCATCTTATATTCGCTTACCTTGAATGTTGAAATCCCGGAGAACTCCTCTTTCTCTAGTCGACACCACTTAAATCCCGAAATTCCCTTCCATAGTTTCGGCCAACATATTAATGTGATTAGAGCCTTAGTTGTGATAGTCAGAGAAAAGAGAATACATAACAAATCAACATAGGAGGGGTTCCTTACCACAAAATCGACAGCACCTATGCTTGAAGCCCCAAAGAAATCGGCTTTGATGATTAGATGATAATCTCAAGGTTTCGGCTTTTGGGATTTAATGGAGCAATCGGTTAGGAGTTCTCTTGGAGTATTCGGTTTCCACAAAAAAATAAAGAAGAGAAAACTTGAGAATTTTGGAAATGGTGGACTATAGATTCGGCTTAACAAATGAAAAAGAAGAGAAGGATGGTTGCTAGAGAGTTTCGGCAGAGAGAAGAGGAGAAACTTTAGAGATTTTCAACAGAGGCTTTCTTGAAGAGAAAAGAATGAATGAAGAATAGGCTTACTCTTCCTTTCTTAGCCGAAATTACTAGGCTAGAGTCCCTTACTTGGCCACCACTCTCATATCTTTATCAATTAAAGAATAATCCTTTAATTTATCTCTTATCTCTTAATAAAAAATAATACTAATAATAATCCATCATTATCTATCTATTTGCCGAATTTTTAAAAGGATAAAAGCTCCTAAAAATTAGCCTTGGTGCCGTCCAACCCTAATCATGGATGTGCCGAATTTTTACTTATGGAATTGGGCTCCTTGTGGCCATATGAGGCCCAAATCATCCACCTAAGTGGCGCCTCCCTTAAGTTCATTAAGCTTTAATAACGAATTGGGCCACAAGCCCAACTTAGACGCAAAACACTCTTAAGAATGCTCTCTTTGCTACTCGAACCTAAGCTTTGCACAATGCTTGTGGCGTCATTTCCAGAGGACTTAAGTGGTGCCTCCTTGCCACTTTTCCAAGCCCGTTCTTGTGTCAAATTTCCTCTATTAATTTTCTTAAGACCACCTTGCCTTAAAACTTATCATTTCTAAGACATTTCCTTACATTTCCAAGTTTCCAAAAATGTTCATTTGCCTCCTTTAAACTTAACATTTCTAGATCATTTCCTTACATTTCCAAGTTTCCAAAAATGTTCACTTTCCTCTTTTGAAACTTAACATTCCTAAAGCATTTCCTTACATTTCCTTACATTTCCTTGATTCTAAAAATGCACACAACACATTCATAACACATAAGGCATACTATTTCACAAGCAAAATGTACAAGCCCAATTTCAGGATATTACACCATTTACGACCCTAATCAGAACGGTGGTTTCGGAACCACGAATTCAAATTAACAAGGAATAATTTGTTATGTCCTATTATTATTATTTTTCGTGTTTAATAATTATGCTTGATCATATACTAGAATTTCATTAAGTTAAATTATTGCTAATATGAATAATTTTAGTAAAAGACTAAATTGAATAAGAAGGAAAACAATAGCTATTATGGAATTTAGAATTTAATTGAATAGGCTTTCTCTTGATTGGTCTTTAAGTGGCAATTTGGCCATTAAGGAAATGAAGGTGGACGACATGGCTAATGAATTATTAAGAAATATTTTATTATACTATTAGATGATAGTGGAGTAATTAAATAAGGAGGGATAATATTAAAATAAGAAAAACATGTTTTTGTTTCATCTCTCTCTTCTCCATCTTCTTCACCGAATTTTCACAAGGAAGAAGGAAGCTTAAACTTCCATTTTTATTCGGTTGTGCATGTCTCATTGAGGTGAGCATTTGAGCTTGATTTTTATGAATTTTTGCATTTTTGAGCAAGTTATTTTAAATACTATCAAATCCATATGTAAAATTTTGAATTTGAAGCATGCCATAGATTCGGCCATGAATGGATATATTTGTTTTGTTATGTTTGATGGTTAAATGTTATGCCTATGCTTGAAACCAACATGTTTGAGTAGGAAATTTAGATGAATGGAGAATGATGGCTTAGATTATGAGGTTTTATAATTGAGGGTGTAAAATGCTAAATAAATGGTTGGTATAGATTTGTGTAACACCCTATACCCGAGACCGATGCTATGACTGGATACGAGGCATTACCAAGCTAAAACTCACTTAAACATGTACTTACGGGCTGTAAAATTTTTAACCAACTTAAAACTTTTCTTTTTTGATCATAACATGCATATTATGGGCCTACGAGGCCTTAAACATTTATCCGAATGCCTCCAGACACTTCATCTAACTCTCATCTTAGAAGCAGGGTTCACACACCCATGTTGCTTGAGGACACGCCCGTGTACTCATTTACACGCCCATGCCTACAACCGTGGAAGGTTACTGACTTTATTCACACGGCTTTGACACGCCCGTGTCTACCAACCGTGTGAAGCTACTAACTTCAACCACACGGCCTAAGCACACGCGCATGCATTGAACGCGTATCTTACACGGCTCATACACACGGCTGTGTAAAATGATCGTGATCTAACTTGATTTAAAACATTAAGGTGCAGGGTTAACATGGTCTAGACACACGCCCGTGTGTCTAACCGTGTAGGCAATTAGAGGCTATTTACCAAGCCATTTGTCTCCCTTAAATTAAGATCAACTCAACTTCAACCAATACAAATCATTAATAATATAACTTTTATGAATAATACTACATATTTCATTGACATCTATTTACAAACAACTTAAACAAGTTTGGCCAATCACTTAGCCATATACAAAAGAATAATAACATGATAGCCTATATAATGGCCTTACAAAAAAAAAAAAAACATGTTCTCAAAATGAATGATTCCTATACATGCCATACTAAGTAATATAATTTGGCTATACCAAAATAAGGGTCGATAGTGTGCTATGAACTCTGACTCCAATGATCCACAATTTAGCTTGGCGGGACTACATAGAAAGAAACAATCAAAGACGTAAGCATTTAGCTTAGTAAGTTTGCCTGTATAACACATAAAAAAATAAACTTGCTTCATATAAACCATTTGACATAAGAATGGTATTGTTTTCTCATCTATAAAGGTTACTTACTCATACATGATTTTTACTTGTCCCATGGTACTTACTAATCTCATACTTGTAAGGTAACAAGGTACCTGTATCTCTTGATCACATTGATCAGCATACTTAAACATAATAATCATGTCTTCTAATTCATCATTCATAATATGAACAATATTCAATTGCAATTTGATAATGGCTTTGCTTTCTTAACATTCTTGTTTTCACCTTTTAGCTTTGCTCATTTGCCCGATGAATTTCTATGAATTACCAGGAATACTATATCTCTAGTCATGTACTTGATGCCAATGTCATACTCTAAATTTGGACTTATGTGGAAGATCTCTTCTTGAATTAAAGCCAAGCTTGCCTTGGTCTTACATGATAACATATTTAATGCCAAGCTTGAGTCCTTGGACTTACATGATAACTTGTTCCATGCCAAGCTTGGGTCCTTGGACTTACATGATAACTTGATTAATGCCAAGCTTGGGTCCTTGGACTTACATGATAACTTATTCAATGCCAAGCTTGGGTCCTTGGACTTACATGATAACTTATTCAATGCCAAGCTTGGGTCCTTGGACTTACATGATAACTTATTCAATGCCAAGCTTGGGTCCTTGGACTTACATGATAACTTGCTTAATTTCCGATGCCATGCCTTCGCTTCGTCTTATACGGACTTTCTTATCTCATGTATTGGACCATATATCCAGGGTAATTCATCTTCAATCGGGAATTTCTCTTGTTTAATCTTATTGACTTCTTTGTTTAACATAACATTAAACCATTCATGATAACAATGTATATTATACTAAGCAATTAAATGATAAAATCCTAAAGCTTAGAACTCATACAAACTTACCTCAAAATACAAGATGTATGTAGTTAAGCAATTTAGTCCTCGACTTTGTTCTTGCCTCGGTTTCGATCCGAGTTTTGTTTTTCTTCATCTATAATCATAAATAGATCATTTAATAATCATATTGACTAAATTGACTCATAACTCATACTTTGGAAAAATTACTAATTCCCCCTATACTTTCTCATATTTGCACTTTTGCCCCTAGGCTCGTAAAATGATTTTCATGCAACTTTATTAAACATCATGCTTAGCTGAATCATTTTCTCTACTATAGCAATCATCAATTCTCTCTAGTTCTAGCATGTATGACCAAATTTTATAATCATTACAAAAAGGTCCATACCATCATTTTTCATGAAATTCCTTAAGGAAAAGATGTTTATCTAACATCAAACTCTCATAAACCTCCATAAAACATCATTTAGATGCATTTCATTCATGGATAAACTTTTAAACATGCATCTTTGCTCATCAAATAGCTAAAAATAGCTTACTCATGCTACCGGGGCTTCAAAAATACGAAGAATATAAAAAACCGGGCTTAGGAGCACTTACTAGCAAGCTTCAAAAATTGAAGAACCCTAGCTGTGGCTTCTTTCAATTTTCGGCAATGGGGGAAGAAGATGATGAGATTTTTATCATCTTTTTCCTATTTTAAACACTTATTAGACAAATGACCAAAATGCCCTTCCTCTTAAAAATTTCTATAACACCATCTTAAGGTCAATTTTGTCCAAAATAATATTTTTGGAAAAATTGCTATTTAAGGACTTCTAATTACTATTCTAAAGCTATTTCATACAAAAAGCTTCTAGAAACTCATCTTTTGCAACTTTTTACAATTTAGTCCTTTTGGACCAACCACCACAATTTAATAAAATTGCTTCATGAAACATTCATACTAGCATGCAAACACGGCATAAACTTTGTAAACTCATAAATTCACCTCGGATTCGTGGTCTCGCACCACTATTCTGACTAGGCCCTAAATCGGGCTGTTACAATTTGTATAAAGATGAGGAAAATTCGGCTCTCAAGAGAGAAATCCAAATTTCATGTATTTTGTGTTTTATGCTTTGGGGATTAAATTGTAAAAATGTAAATTCTAGGGATAAAAGGGTAAATTTCATAATTAGATGTTATGATCAAATTGAATAGCATTTTAAGACTTTAATGAGCTTAAGGGACATTCGGCCTTAGCTCAAAAATGTGCAAATTGTCCTAGTTCGAATGAGTGAAAAATAGTACTAAATTGTAAAAATGCAAACTATGAGTGATAGATTAGAAGAATGGTGCAATTATGTGTTTCGAGTTAAAAATGAATGTAATTTTATTTGAATGGGCTCTTTTCAAACTTTATTTTAGATCAAGGACGGAAGGAATCAGAATCGGATCAGCGGAAAGCTAAATTAAACGAGTAGCCAAAAAATTTTTGCTCATCAACTATCAAGTAAGTGTTTAAGCAATTGGAAATAATCCGATAGCTTTTATAATGTAATGTATACATTTTAATAAATTAATGGTTTTGATATTGTTTGAATTGTCGAATTAGATATGGAATCCTATAGTGTGTTAGCCGAATGTAGTTAATTATATACATGTAATTATGTAGATCTCATGAGTAGTAATTAGTTGTGGACCATGAGATAGGTGATGGTGTGATTGAAAAATTATCTATGTGCTTATACGAATGAGGCCGAATGTGTTAAGTAGACATAGTAAGAAAAGTTCGACTATAGTATGGATATATGAGTATAACATATGTACAAAATGTGGATATATATATGTGTGTTTAATGTGAACGAGAAGAAGAGATTTGTTAAATTGGCACTAAATGTGCGGAAATGTAAAGTAACGGCTCTATGTAAGCATACGTTACGGAAAATTGGCACTAAGTGTGTGGAAATGTAAAGTAACGGCTCTATGTGAGCGATACGTTACAGGAAATTGGCACTAAGTGTGCGGAAATGTAAAGTAACGGCTCTATGCGAGCGATACGTTACGGGTAGTTGACACTAAGTGTTCAGAGTTACGAATTCATCCAAATATTGACAAATGAATGGAGATATTTAGAGATTGTACTTATGAAAATGATGCATGATATCTTGGGCAATATTGTATTAACGAGGTAAGTTATTCCTACTTCATGAAATTATAGGATGAAATGTGTATATATATTAATTAAGGTATTTATTCAGATTGAAAATGTGGTATAATGATATGCAGTTTTGAGACATATGAAAATAGGTAAGGTTTGCATATTAATTGGTTGCATATGGGTACGATTAAGAGCTCTTTTATGATTGAATTGATTCATTTAAAGTTTGGTTAATGAAATGTTGATCATGAAAACCATTGCTTATCACTTACTACGCTAAGTAAGCTTACCGTTGATTTTATTTGATTATTCATAGGTTTTGAAATTTAAGCTCATATTCGAGGAATTCATGTCGAAGTCAAGCACACTATCAACTATTATTTTGGTACCTTATCAAAGTTTATCTTTTGTATTAATGGCATGTATAGGCTATGTTACCTTTCGAAATGTTGCAAATGATATGTATATGTATTTGTGTATTTATGTATGCCATGCGAAAATGGCGAAAACATGATATTTTGGGTTTATGAGAGTTCGGTCATGTTAATATGTTATGATGAAGGTATGATTCATGATGTGTATGTGATTGTTGCTTGATTATAAGAATGATTGTGTGAAATAAGGTTTGGTGTTTGTATATTTGGTTTTGAAAATGATTAGGCCATTTTAATAAAGTGATTATAGCATGTACACATTCAGAGGATGGAGTTTTGATGACCTAATGAATTGAGTACTTTGTTTGTAATGAATAGGAATGCCTGTTACATGGAATGCGTTATACGCATTAGGGATAGATAAGGTAAAGTTTAAAGCATGCTAAGGAAGTTCATTATTACCTATTAGGCATTCGGTAAAGACCATATGAATAGTGAATGTTATGCATGAAATGTATGTACATGTTTATGCTATTCGATCTTATTGTATATATAACCAAACAAGTAGTTAAATTTTATTACATGTTAGTTGATTTCAATATATAAATAAATAAATGATATGCATGTAAATTATTTATTTGTAGATGTTTCTTTGGGGTTATGTTATGTTAAGAAATGCCCCGTAACCCTTATCAAGCGACGGATAAGGGTTAGGGGTGTTACATCTTCGGATTAAGTCAATTGAATAAATCATATGAATCAAAAGTAATAAGTGAAGTCTAGGTGAATTCTTCCTTAGGTATTGCCTATCTCATAAATTTGTCTTAAATTATTTTCCTAATTCTTTCGTTTTCGTGTTTAATTAGTTTTAGTTTAAAATAAACCACTTCCATTCTTAGGCCTAATAATAAAAAGATAGTAATTACTAGTACTCTTGGTCCTTGTGGATACGATATTACTGGTCTTACCATAACTATACTATTGAACGCTAGGTGCACTTACCTTTATTGTGATCATAGTTAGTTTTAGACACATCACTAATACAATAGGGTTCTACATTTGTGACCATATAAGGCTTCATACGGTGTCATTTTGATGCTAGACTGATAACTGTTATTGTAAGCAAATTCAACTAAAGGAAAATACTTTTCCCAGTTACCTTCAAAATCAAGTATACAACACCGAAGCATATCTTCCAAAATCTATATAACACGTTCAGATTGACCTTCTGTCTAGGGATGAAATGCAGTGCTAAAGTGTTACTGGGTTCCCAGAGCTTCTTGCAATTTGCTCTAGAATCGAGATGTAAACCGAGGGTCTCTATCTGAAATAATGGAGATAGGTACCCCATGCAATCTGGCAATCTTAGAGACATATAATTCAGCCAATCTGTCCAAAGAATAATCCATACGTACCGGAATAAAGTGTGTAGACTTTGTCAACCGATCAACAATCACCCAAATGGCATCTTACTTCTTTGGAGACAAGGGTAATTCCGATACAAAGTCCATGGTAACTCTTTCCCATTTCCATTCTGGTATCGTACCTGGCTGTAATAATCCCAAAGGCAACTGATGTTCAGCTTTTACTTACTGACATATAAAAAGTTTAGATACAAACTCAGAAATATCTCGTTTCATTCCTGGCTACAAGTACATCTTTTTCAGATCATTATACATTTTATTACTACCAAGATGAATAGACATGTTGCCATTATGAGCTTCATTCAAAATCTTTTGTACTAGTTCTAAACTTTTTGGTACACATACTCTGTCTCTGAATAACAAACAACCATGAGTCCCGATCTGAAATTCTGAGTTAGGAGTCAATTTACACTGTATTCGTTTTGCTTTCAACTTACTATAACTACCAAAATATCATCTATAAATACCACCACAAACCTGTCTAAATATGGTCTAAAAATTCTATTCATCAGATCCATAAACACTGCAGGTGCATTTGTCAACTCGAATGGCATCACAAGAAACTCATAGTGCCCGTATCTGGTTCTGAAAGCTGTCTTGGGTTCATCTAAATCTTTTACCCATAACTAATAATAGCTAAAATGAAGATCAATCTTTGAAAATACGGTGGCACATTTCAACTGGTCAAACAGGTCATCAATACGAGGCAATGGATACTTGTTCTTTATTATAACTTTGGTGAGCTGTCTGTAACCAATGCATGACCTCAACGATCCATCTTTCTTTTGTACAAATAGAATCGGCGCACCCTAAGGTGAGAAACTAGGTCGAGCAAAACCTTTGTCAATCAATTCTTGTAATTGTGCTTTCAACTCTTTTAATTGTGCTATGGATATCGGTGTTATTCCCGAAACAAGGTCAATAGAGAACTCCACTTCTCTACTCGGTGGTAAACCAAGTAATTCTTCTGGAAATACATCAGGAAATTCACAAACAACCGTCACTAACTGAATCTTAGACTCATATACTTTATTATCCAGTATATATGCAAGGTAAGCATCATAACCCTTTCTACCATACTTCTGTGCTGATATTACTGAAATCACATTAGGTAGTCCATCCAGTTTATTAGATTCAACATGAAGTAATTCACCACTCTGACATTTCAATACAATATATTTCTGCTTACAATTCACCATTGGATCATATTGGGTTAACCAATCCATTCCCAAAATCACATCAAATTCATCAAATGGCAATAACTTAAAATCAGCCGAAAAGCAATAACCTTTTACCATCAACGGACAATTTTTACAGACTTTATCCACCATAACACATTGGCCCAAAGGGTTTGAAACTTTAACCACAAATTCATTGAATTCAACAGGTAAATTTTTAACAGACACTAAGTTTGTGCAAATGTATGAATGTGTGGAACAAGGATCAATCAAAGCAGTAATATCAGTATCAAGTAGAGAAAATGTACTAGTAATGATGTCTGGTGCAGAAGCATCTTCTCTAGCACGAATAGCATATATCCTTGCCAGTGCTCGTGCCTCAGATTTAACTTTTATATCTCTTGTAGTACCTCAACTAACACTGACATTGCCAGGTTGACGAGGTGGTCTACCTCTTGAAACAGTATTACCTAGCTTCGGAGTCAGTTCTATTTCCCTTTCAACTCTTTCAAGACAATCTTTGAGAAAATGGTCAAGTGAGCCACATCCATAACAAGCTCCACTTCTAAACTGACATTCCCCATGATGAAATTTGATACAATGTTTGCATTTCGGCTTGAGATTACCGAGGCTACCGACACTGGTCACAGATGGAGATGAAGACCTTGGGTTAGAGTGTTGAGAGCCCTGCTCTTTACCAGAATATCCCGTAGAGGTGGTAACACGATCATAATACTTCTTTAATTTCTTAAAAGTAGATGATTGTGATTTACTCATAATTCTTTGACTAGAAACCCGAGCTTCTCTTTCAGCTTGTTTCTTTGCTTTACTCAATTCTTCAGCTTTATGAGCCTGATCAGCCAGTACCACAAATTTCCTTAATTCAAGAATCCCAATCAACAGTTTAATATCTTCATTTAAACCCTTTTCAAATCGTTTGCACATGTCAGCTTTAGATGGAACCCATTCTTTGGCATACTTGCTCAACTGAACAAATTCTCGTTCATATTCAGATACATTCATATTCCTCTATTTGAGCTCTAAAAATTCTTTCTTTTTCTGGTTTAGGAATCTCCAACTAACATATTTCTTTCTGAATTTAGTTTGGAAAATTCCCATGTAATATTTTCTCTAAGTACCACTGAAGTTATGGTATTCCACCAATGATAAGTTGTATCCTTCATTAAAGACACTGGACATTTCAAACATTCAGCGGGCGTACAAGATAATTCATCTAAATCTCGAATGGTATTTTCCAACAAAAATTCAACCCTTTTTGGTTCATCATCTGCGGTAGCTCTAAATTCTTCTGCCCCATGCTTATGAATTTTATCTACCGGAGGCTTACCAATTCTAACAGGTTCAGCATCCTGTGGCATCTTAGGAACCCGTTGAGGAGCAGGTGGAGGAGGTCGTTGCACAGCGGGGTTTGTTCTTAAATACTCAGTAAACCATTCATTCATCATTTGAAAGAAGGCTGTTTTTCCTTCTTACTTCGGCCCTCATAGACGGGTCTTTCACTTCCAAATACAGATGCAACTCTTTGAATTGAAGCTGAAGCATTACTCCTAGCTTCCTCGGATTCAGCTCTAGCTTGGTTGGATGACATTACTATATGAAAAACACATTTAAAATGATTAGGAGACATCACACCATCACAAATTATATGACGGCATGTATAGCTAAACTCGTGTTTCCTACGTTAAATCCAAGAATCAGCTAAATTATGGCTCTAATACCACTAAATGTAACACCCCTAACCCATATCCATCGCCGGAACAAAGTTATAGAGCATTACCGAAGTTTACAGAACATTTACAAATAAATCATGTCAGTCACTGTTCATCTTCTGAGATTATTCATAACGTCCCTTAAATGGACCCTCGAGGCCCAAAACGAGTATTTGAATCGAATTGGAAATAAATTGGGAACTCATAGAATTTTTTGCAAAACTCTAAAATTTTTCAAGATGCAGGGCTCATACGCCCGTGTGGTCCAACGGACACACTCGTCTGACCCTAAGACACCATGCTGCAGCCCGTGTTTGACCCTGTGTAACTCTCTGACTTGTGCCACACAGCCGGCCACATCCCCATGTGCTAGGCCGTGCGGTTAATTTTATTTTTCAAAATTAGGTAAAGGTTTCACACAGTCAAGACACACGCCCATGTTCTAGGCCGTGTAACACACACGGCTGAGACACACACCCATGTCTCTACCTGTGTGCTAAATTCTGAGCATTATGTTTCTCAAATTTAAGGTGCAAGGGACACATGGCTTAACCACACGCCCACGTACTAGGCCATGTGTCACACACGGTCTAGAAACATGCCTGTGTGTCTGCCCGTGTGGACAAAATAAAGCCATTTCTAGCTTCATTTCTCACCCAAAATCATACCAATGACCTGTACTAAAACTCACATCCAAATACCAACCTTTTCAAGCATCCAAATTAAGTAAACTCTATCATTCAACATGTCATATCATTACATGCATACATGTTTATAATCTTACCTTGGTTTAGTCCATATGTAGACATAATTTGATCAACTAAACATATATGTAGCTACCATAGTATGACATTACAAGTATGTCAAAATAAACTATTACTAGTCATTCCAATGGCTAGATTACAAGCATCATTTTAAAGCCACGAATGGTCAAGTTATCCTATACATGCCATTATACCAAAATGATTTTACTATATATACCAAAAATAAACTAGTAGATAGTGTGATGATGCTCCACTGATCTCCAACCTTCGCGAGCTTCTGAGTACTATAAAATAGGGAAAATAAAACTAAGTAAACATTATGTAACACCCCAAAACCGGCCTAGACGTTATGACCGAATCTGGCGTGTCACATTGAAGTGTATTTCAAAAACCATGTTTTCATTGAAAACCCTTCTTGAAATTTCAAGCTTCTTACCACTTAAAACTTGTACAAATCCACAGTTTGCGTTTGTTTATTTTCAATTGTGGTTTATTAAAAAGTTATTCCCTTTTAAAACGTTATTACCTTTAAAACCATATTTGTTGTGGAAGCTTAATTTAAAACAAATGATTTACAAAAACATGATATTTAAAAATTGAGTTGTAGAAATGTAGCGTTTGAAAATAGTTATTGTTTTGGAAAATTGTGTTCTACTTCTAGCAGATATAATTCACAGTTAATAAAATCCCAAATTTAAAATCCATATATTATAGAGGCCTTATTACAACCCGAATCAAAATCAATCTGCTTAAGTAAATGAGCAAAACAGAGTAAAACATGTGCAGTTGTGTGGCCCTCAACGAGTCCCTCAGAGCTCCAAACCGGCTAAAGCTGGGGATTACCTGAAAGGTTAAAAACGGGGTGAGATTACGGAAACTCAGTGTGTAATCCCCTTATTATAGAAATAGTCAGTATACAGAAACAGATTCAGTTTGGGCCTGAGCCCTTTAACAGTAACAGTACATTGTGGGCCTTAGCCCATTACAGTAACAATGTAGGCCTAAGCCCAATACAGTATCAGTATGGTGCAATTATGCAACCCACCCCACCCCACCCCAATCCAACCAACACACAATGTAGGGATAAAATTTACCCATCCAGCCAACACACCAATATTGCAGCATAGCTGCCAGTAATAATAACGCAGCAGAGCTGCTTGTAAAGATATATGTCGCAAAGCCACCAGTAATAGTGTTACAGCAGAGCTGCCAGTATATATGCGACCTTAAGCCTTCAGTATGGGTCTCATAATTGGTACATAGCCATCGGTAACTGTAATAAGACCGACACATAACCATCAGCAACGGTAATAAAATCGGCACACAACCATGGGTAAGTATGATCGATACATAGTCATCAATAATTACAACCGGCACATGGCCATGGATAAATATGACCGGCACAAAGTCATAATCAAAACGGCACAGAGCCATAATTAGGTTGGCACAGAGCCATAGTTAAATTAACTGGCTTAAAGCCATCGGTAGGTCCACAATCGTCTTGTGTGACCCGTGCGACCTTAACAGATCATTACCGGGTCCTCAGTCATCTCGTACGACCCGTGTGACCCTATCAGAACAGTACTTCCTCCATAACCAATATCCCAACCCCATGTAGTATGTCATGTATGCAGAATGTCTAGCCCACAAATCATCATATCATTCACAGTTAAGTCAATCAAATTATAGTCATACAATCACAGTCAAATCAGTCAAATCATAGCACAAGTCAGTCATTTACCCTCAAGGGGCAAAATAGTTATTTACCCTAGAGGGGCATTACGGTCATTTTACTCTACAAGGGTATTACAGTCATTTTACTCTACAGGGGTATTGCGGTCATTTTACTCTACAGGGGTATTACGGTCATTTTACCCTGCAGGGGCATTACAGTCATTTTGCTCTATAGGGGTATTACGATCATTTTACTTTATATGGGTATTACAGTTATTTTACCTTACAGGGGTATTACGATCATTTTACGGTCACTTTACCCTATAGGGGCATTACGGTCATTTTACTCTACAAGGGTATTACAGTCATTTTATTCTACAGGGGCATTACAGTCATTTTACCCTACAAGGGCATTACGGTCATTTTACCCTATAAGGGTATTACTGTTACTTTACTCTACAAGGGTATTACGATCATTTTACCCTACAGGGTATTTCGGTAATCTCACCTTAACAGTCAACAATGTGGGCCGACATGCCTGTGTGACCCGGTAAGCCCAGAAACGACCTTAGCCATGTGAACGACACAACTTGGCCCAATAATTTCCACATATCCTTAAGATTTACCCGTGTAGGGCCCATGAGCCCATTGGGCCCACACGACCAATTTCGGCCCAACATGGCCCAAAACGGCCTAAGCCCATTAGATCGCTCATGGTGGCCTCTAAAGTCAAACGCCCATGTTTCGTGGGCTCGGTTCACCACACGAGCGTTGGCACGCCCATGTGGCCTCAATCGTCGTATTTCTAGCTTTTCAGCTTTTGCTGTGCCACAGTCAGATTAGGGTGCATACACACCTATTTGTGAACACTTGCAAAAACTCTTGAGCACCAACCTACATTCATCACATTTCTCCATCAGTCCCTTTTGAACAAGACCAATACTTAATAAATCTTTTCACTATTATACTAATCAAAGAGACTCTAAACCCCTACCTTGATCAATCAACAAAAGGCCACACTCCTATTCCGTTGCCAGAGATTATCCACTAGGCCTTAGGGAAACCTTGCATAAGAATCGGATCTTATCTAACACCCATTCAAACGAATAGTTTAAGCTAAACGAGTCCTCACTTACTGACAGCGCAAAGTCAATAGTTGAAGAGAAAAATAATCGGCCTACACCCCCTTTAATGGCCGAAACCAAAAGTACTAAGAATGATGGAGAAAAAATGGGGCAATGGTACTCCTATTTGAAAATGGTAGAAAACATATGATGTTAGAAGAAGAAAGGGCCCTTAACATTAAGAAGAAACCAGAAGAAAAACCATGAGCACTTACCCTTTTGTTAGAAGACTTTTGTAAGCCGATACGATAATACCGCTAAGAGAACAAGAGAATATTCGACCAAGTATCCGAAAAGAGAAGGACGAAGAACAAAGTTCAGTTTTCGACAAGGGTTAGAGAAAAAATGAAAGAAACTATTGAAAGGGGAGGAGAACAAAAATGGAGGAGAAGAGAAGAGAAGAGTAAAGATTTGACCAGAGAATGTGGAGAGATTAAGAGCACTCAGGAAGTATATGGTTAAGAACAGAAAGAGGAGGAGCAAAGTTCGGCTTTGGCACATCAACGGATTGAAACAAAGTAAGGCCAAGAATAAAAATGCCTATTCAGCCAAAGAAGAAAAATGACAACAAAATCGACTAAAAGAGAAAAGAAGAGGTGAGAGACCACAATCCCGAAAAAGCAACAAAATGCCTAATATGCACAAAGAGCAGTCGACACTTTACCCACTCCCCAAAAGATCCCAACTTTCCCTTCCATCGAAACTAATGCAAGATTAGACTGTAAATTCGGCTACACAACTTCCAACATCAAATCCCTTATTATCTCCCAAATTTTCTCCACCAAATCCACACCAACCACCATCCAAATCCCTCTCTTTTTCCTCCTTGCATTTCTCCATGACTAATTCAAATTCCAACCTACAGAGTTCTAGTCAAAGTCCACTTCTCATGCAGCAAGGATGTATAATAAATACTCCCTTACGTAACAGGAGACTCGAACTCAAGCTCCCTTGCCACCTTAATCACGCCACTGCTACTAGACTACAAGCTCATCTTGTGTCATTATTTAACCATAAAAATTTAAAAGCCCTCTATCTGGATCCCAAGAATTTTATACTCTAAAAATAAAAATTTTACTAAAGCCCAGGTTTGAATCCAGGACCTCTCAGATAGTCCCAAACACTGCTAAATCACTTAACCACTGAAGCAGACAGTCAATTGCTTTATTTCCTTGCACACGTAAACTTGTATGTGTTCCTACGCTCAAGGCCTATTTCTTCTAAGCCCAAATTCGGGGCGTTACACATTACATGCTTATTAAGTTCGTATAACTGGAATTAAAACATACCAAGTTACATTATTTAAAAATAAGCATTCAATAACATGCTTTTCATCAGTTTGGCAAATTTGCCTAAACACATACACTCAATCAAACAAGTTAGTTACATAAGTGTTCACAAATACATCAAGTAAGCATATATAAGCTCATCATACTATATTCTTTCTAGACATCATTCATTTAATTCCATAATTCTCTTATCATGCCAAGTGTTTTGTCTGTTGAATCGTTGAAATTACGATGGATACTCAAGTAGTACACTCAAGGTACACAATTCCATAACCGTCAATTCTTATTCAAGAGTACCCATTTAGGGCACCAAATCAAAGAACACACTCTCGAGCCACATATCGTATAACAGGATTACCAGTCCAGGCTAAATCCTTTATGTAACGTATGCTCAGAAGAGCTCAATTAAGATTACCAGTCCAGGCTAAATCCTAAATGTAATGTATACTCGAGAGGTATTATATTAGGATTAACCGTTAGGACTAAATCCTTTTAAAAATGAGGTCAATAGGATTACTTGTCCGAGCCAAATCTCGTCAGCAACAAATGCAGTACTGATAAACCGTAATTTATACATATTTTAATCCCACATTTGGCATACTTTTGGATGATTTGTCCCCTGAATTGTGGAATTTTATGCTCCTAATCCTTTAATTTCATTTTTTATACTTAGGAGAGCATCGGAGGATGAAAAGAACGAGAAACGGGCCAAAAACAGAGAAAATGGGCCAAAGTATGAAATTCACACAGCATGGAGAAATCCACACGGTCGTGCCTCTTTAGCAGATCCGAACATGGCTTGGACTCGATTTACACGGGCGTGTCACATGGGCGTGTCCCTGACGTGACCTATTTTAATTCTACTCAGAAAAGGGTACTTAAAGGCAAAGAAAGATAGTCCAAAAGCCTATATAAACACCCTAGGGGGCAACCTAAAAAAGGGCGTTCAGGTAGGCCGAGGAGCCAAGCCAGAAAGGGCCAAATTGTGGGATTTACTCGAAGATAGACAGTTGATTCATCTCAAGAAGCCAGGATCATACTCAAGATGGACAATCTTCCATTTAATTTCCTTCAGGGGGTTTTAGGGTTTTTTTATGTTTTGTTTTATACTTCCTTCTGAGATGTATTCTTTTATAAACATGAACTAAACCCCTTAAATACCTGAGGGGGATGAAACCTAAGATGGATCTTGTTATGGTTTTCTGAACTATATGATAAATACTTGATTTGTTCTTAATTATGTGTTCTTAATTCTTGCTTTGATATTTCAAGATATTGATTCAAGTATTGATGTGCTTAGGCAGTGGAGCAAAAGTCCTTGTTTAAGAGTAGATCTAGCATAGTTAAGCGGAGTTGGTCGCACTCCTAGAGATAGGACGACGAAAATCTTTCGGATTAGAGTCAAACTTAATATGGGAGTCCATAGATCGAGTTAATGCAATTCTAGGGTTTTTAATTAGAAGGATATTTCAATTAATCAACCTAGGGCTAGACGTTAATAGCATCGAGAGAGGTATTAATATAAACTAGGGAATCCTACGGATCAAGTTAAGTGAATAAATCGTCTGGTTTAGAGTTAAATAACAATTGAAGTCTAGGTGGATTCTTCCTCGAGTATTGTCTTAATCAATTGGTTTTCCCAAAAGTATTTCCCCAATTCACTCTCTCTGTCTTAGCATCTTTAGCTTAGTAATCAGTTAGTTTTAGATTAAACAATGATTCCCTTAATTCTTAGGCTAAATGATAAAAAGATAGTAATTACTAGTACTCTTGGTCCTTGAGGATACGATATTTTTGGTCTTGCCATCGTTATACTACCAAACGATAGGTGCGCTTGCCTCAATCATTTTCATAGTCAATTTCTAGGCTCAATCATTCATTATATAAATATTAAGACTTTCAGATACAATCAAGTTTTTGGCACCGTTGCCGGGGATTAAGATATTAGGAGCACTTGATTTTTATTACTTTAGCAATTATTTTTATTTATTTATTTTTATTTTTCTAATTTTTATTTTCCTTTCTTTGCTTCTGATAGGTTTTTCTAGTTTATGACTAGAAGGAACTCGTTAGGACCCTTGATTTTTTTACAGTGATATAGAAGGTACCGTTCGCAGAAACAGAAGAGAAATAAGGCGAAGCTTACAATACATAGAAGAACAGCAAGGGAACGAAAGTAATACTACCGAAGAGATGGCAAATAATAATCCGCTACCTCTAGTGGTGGCCAAAAATCATGCTCCTCGTACTATGTATGATTATGCTAAACCTAATTTAACAGGAACTGAGTCAAGTATTGTTAGACCTTCTATTGCTGCAAATAATTTTGAACTGAAACCTAACACAATTCAGATGATACAGCAGTTTGTTCACTTTGATGGTTTGCAGGATGAAGATCCAAGTAATCACTTGGCGAATTTCCTAGAATTTTGCGATACTTTCAAAATAAATGGCGTTTCTGATGATGCCATTCATCTTCGGTTATTTCCCTTTTCGTTAAGGAACAAAGCTAAACAGTGTTGTTGCCATGAGGATCAATCACTACATGGGAACAAATGACCGAAAATTTTTTGTTAAAATATTTTCCGCCGGCTAAAACGGCTAAGATGAGGAATGATATCTCTTCTTTTGTGCAAATGGATTTAGAGACACTTTACGATGCATGGGAAAGATAAAAGGATCTTTTGAGAAGGTGCCCACACCATGGGTTACCCTTGTGGTTACAAGTCCAAACCTTTTATAACGGGGTGAACCCCTCAACCAGGCAGTTGATTGATTCAGCCGCCGGTGGAACCCTGAATAGCAAAACACCTGAGGCTGCCTATGAATTCATTGAAGAGATGTCACTGAATAACTATCAGTGGCAAGTCATGAGGACAAGGCCAACAAAAGTTGCCAGTATTTTCAACCTCGACAGAGTAACCATGCTATCAAATCAAGTAGAGATGTTAAATAAAAAGATTGATGGTTTATGTGGTTCTCCGCAGGTACATCCAGCTATGCAATGCGAGATGAATGGAGGAGGGATGAGCAATACAGAATATCCACCTTACAACTTGAGCGCTGAAAACGAGCAAGTTCATTATATGGGTAATAATTCTAGACCTCAAAATAACCCTTATAGTAATACTTATAATCCTGGTTGGAGGAACCACCCCAATTTTTCATGGGGTGGTCAAGGAAACCAAAGACAACAACCCCTCCAAGGCTTCCAACAACAAAACTACCCACAAGAAAAGAAGTAGAACCTTGAAGAGATGCTGACAAAATTCATCGCGCTGTCAGAAACTCGTTTCTAAAACACCGAGGCAGCACTTAAAAATCAACAAGCATCGACTCAAGGGATCGAGAACCAATTAGGACAGCTTACTAAGTTGATCTCAGAATGACCACAAGGCAGCTTGCCAAGTAACACAGAAACAAACCCAAAGGAGAAACTTCAAGCCATAACATCTCATGATAGTGAAGGGTTAGATGAGCCCAAATTAAGGCAAGATAATGTGGTAGAGGAAGGTAAGGTTGAGTTAAGCCATGACAAACCAAAACCAGTAATTAAAGAATACCAACCATGTGTGCCATACCCCAATGCGATAAGGAAAGACAACACAGACGAACAATTTGGTAAATTTCTTAAACTTTTAAAGAAATTACATATTAACTTACCGTTTCTTGAAGCTCTTTCGCAGATGCCAGATTCAATGAAGTTTTTAAAAGAGCTTTTGACAAAAAACGGAAGTTAGACGAAGGGTCACATGTGAAACTAAACGCAGTGTGCTCAGCAATTATACAAAATAAACTACCACGAAAATTAAAAGATCCAGGGAGTTTTACAATTCCATGCTTAATTGGTAGTTTATCTGTTGATAATGCTTTGGTTGATTTAGGGGCAAGCATCAATGTTATACCTTATAAAATGTTTAAACAGCTAGGTCTAGGGAAACCTAAACAAATTAGAATGAGCATTCAATTAGTTGATAAAACTATTAGAATTCTTAGGGGTACAATTGAAGATGTACTCATGAAAATTGACAAATTCATATTTCCTGTAGACTTTTTCGTTTTAGATATGGATGAGGACAATAATATTCCTTTAATTTTAGGAAGACCCTTTTTAGCAACTGCTAGAACTAAAAATGATGTTGGTACAGGAGAACTCATACTTCGTGTAGCTGACGAAACGATCACTCGTCAGGCTCTTGACTCGGCTAGGACATCAAGCAATCAAGGTGAGAAAATAAATTCTATTAATGACCATTCTGTTAAATCTTCTTTTCAGGAAGCAACACGGAACTACACACCTGAGCCAGATCCTAGACCCTATGCCAAAAAGGAAATAACTCATGAGAAACAAATGCTTCGGATCAATGAACTAGATGAGTGGAAGACACATTTCAAGGAGAAGCTAGGAATACACGAAGTAGAACCAACGCCATTTCGTGGGACAAACAAATTTAAGATCGGAGATCAGGTATTGTTGAATAAAATAGACCCTCGGATCGCCACTTCAGACCTTGATACAAAAGAAGAAATACCTTTTGAGGTACTAAATATATTCCCACACGGAACAGTCGAGGTAACCAATCCCAAGTTTGGCACTTTTAAGGTAAACGCTACTCGACTCGAACTATATAGTAATCTTAGAACTGATAGCAGGGGTGATGAGTTTCAACTCCTCAAACCGCCATGAATGTGCGAATGAAAGGTACGTCTAGCTTAAGACTATAAACGAGTGCTTTTCAGGAGGCAACCTGAGCACCAACCTCATTAATTTTCATATTCTTATTTTCATTTTTTAATTTCAGCATCTAACTACAAACTAACCAAATTAATGAAACACAGATTTCCATACCACACGACCTTGCACATGGGCATGGCCGTGGCCATGTGCACATCACGGATTTCTATACCAGTGTGGCAGAGATAGTACAAAACAAGACGAAAAATAACTTCAAGCCATGGGCTCTGACTAAACACCACGGCCGTGCGATACGGTCGTGGTCGACACTGTTTTATCAAACATGGGCGTAGCGACCTGCACATAAGCGTGGGAGAAACGAATGAAGCACAACAAAGGCCGTGCGATACGACCATGTGGCCCAACATGCCTATGGTACACGGGCGTGGGAAATCACCAGATCCCTATTTTTATATAAAACCCCTTTTTCTGCACACTTTCCTTACCAAACCCCTTTCCTCTCAACCCTAGCCACCATAATTTCTCTTCACCATCCATACCACTATCCCTCAATACCCAAAGGCAAGGCCAACATTACCATTCCCATGTCGAAGAAGCGAACGGACCATAGCATAGTCTCCCCGTACAAGACCAAATTACATAAGTTCATGTCGGCCGCTTCATTGATTCGCCGAGCCAAGGACATTTGAGTCCATTTAATTTTTCTTTTTCTTTCCCCTTCTCCTTTATTTTCCTTCTCTTTATTTCTCTTATGCTTAATTTAGTCTATTTTATTTTTTTTTCTTTGATTTAGGTTCTAAAGGATGTTAGGGAATCATCACACCACGCCCTTAGAAATCACACCCACCTCGCGAACCATCTAACAATAATGACTTTTCAGTCCATTAATCTTTTCTTTTAATTTTATTTTACTTTTACACTCTTTCTTTTTATCTTTCTTTTCTTTAAATTTATAATCGTATATTTTGAATTATTCTTATAATTTTCTGGCTAATTCTTCACGAGTTACCCAATTCTTCATCTAGCGCAGAGATTGTTGGCGGCCACCATAACACCACTAGAGACGCCTCCTCCAACCTATCTTTCACCTCTTAATCAAATTTCTACATTTCCAACTCAAGGAATCCGTCTGAAATTCAGGAAGTTTCACTTCTCCCTATCTCTTATGATTTCATATATATCTTTGTATTTTGAGGGCAATGTACATCTTAAGTGTGGGGAGTGAATTTTATTTTGAAAAGTTCCTAACGTTTTGCATTATTCTCAAATCCCTGAATTATGTCTTGACCCTAAGTAATTTTCTCATTTTACTATTAGAATGAAACTTCTATTGACTTATGATTTTTATTGATATGTTTTGGATTAAGTCATTGATAATTGTGCAGTGATGATTTAAACTTTAGGAGACTAGAGAATCAAGCATGATGAGTATATTTTCAAAAACTAAAAATTTTGTTAGGTTATCTACCTGAATATAATTATTACCTTGAAGTTTGAAATTTACAAGGTTGATATCAAAAACCCATAATTTTTGTGAGATTTTGAGCCTTTTAAAGCATAAATTCTTTTCTTGCTCACTTTATTGATTATGAGTGTGTCAACATTGATTTGTTATTCTAGAACTTGCTTCGATTATACATGTCGAGACCACATCATTGAGTTGATATACAGAGATGATAAAGGCACCTAGGATTTAACCCACTTACTCCACTAAAAGCCTACCCTCACAATTAACCCCTAGTGAACCCCTTTGATCATAACAAACCTTTTATTGACTCATCCACTAATTTTAACCCAAAACCCATCTTGTATTTGTTATCATCATTTCTCTTGACTAGCTTTATATCGAGATTTGATTTGATCAGTTGCCTAACTACATTCTTTATTTCAATTGTTAAAATCTATCTATTTGATTTGTTCTTAAGAAAAAACAAAGAATATTTATTAGTTTTATGATTAAGTGAGCTTATACGTTTAAATTCCACATCCTGAGAAGAAGCTCGTATTATTAGTAATGAAGTTTTAATTAATGTAATTATTCGAATCTTAGTTCGTCTTTCTAAGCTAGGTAATTTGTTAATTCAATCTCGATTCCAAACCTTTAATTCAGCCTTTATTCACACCTTTAACTCGAGCCCCATTACAACCCTTTTTAAAGACCTTTTGATTTGTGTATCATCTTGATCGCGTGTTAGGGTCTTAAAATTTATAAAAAGAATGATCGAACCTAGAAACTAACTATGACAATGATTTTTGAGGCAAGCGCACCAATCGAACAATAGTATAGTTTAGGCAAGACCGGAATGTCGAACCCAAAGGAACCAAAAGTACTAATACTAACTCTCTCTTCATTATTTAGCCTAAGAATTAAGGGATTTATTTATCTAATCTAAATTAATTAACTACTAAACTAAAGATACAAAGACAAAGAGGAATGAAACTGTGAAAATATCTTGAGGAAAAACCAATTGATTAAGACGACACCCAAGGAAGAATCCACCTAGACTTCACTAGTTATCTAACTCTGAACCAGACGATTTATTCATCTGACTTAATCCGTAAGATTTCCTAAGTTATATTAATCCCTCTCTCGAGGCGACTAACGTCTAACCCTAGGTTGATTAATTGAAATCTCTTTCTAATTAAAACACATAGAATTGCATTAACTCGATCTATGGACTCTCATACTAGGTGATCGCTGAAATCAGAGCTTTAAAATTTATAAAAGAACGATCGAACCTGGAGACTAACTCTGACAACGATTAAAGGCAAGCGTACCTACCGAACAGTAGTATAGCTTAGGCAAGACCAGATTATCGAACCCACAGGAACTAAAAGTATTGATACTAACTTTATTTTTATTATTTAGCCTTAGAAATAGAGTGAAGTTGCTAAATTAATGACTTACTATGCTAAAGACACAAGACAAAAAGAACGATTTGGAAAATAACTTGAAGAAAAACTCAGTTGATTGTGACGATACCCTCAGGAAGAATCCACGTAGACTTCACTTGTTATCTAACCCTGAACCATATGATTTCTTTACTTAGCCTGATCTGTAAGACTCCCTAACCTATATTAAACCCTCTCTCGAGGCAAATAACGTCTAGCCCTAGGTTAATTAGTGGAACTCTTGTTCGCTTATAATAAACCCCTAGAATAGCAGTAAATCGATCAATGGACTCCCATATTAGGTTTCACCCTAATCCGGCAAAATCTCGTAACCCTATCTCTAGGCGTTCGATCAACTCCGCTTAATTATGCTAGATCTACTATTAAGCAGGGTCTACTCCTCCTCCACCTAAGCACATCAGATTTGGATTAAGCAACATAATTAAGAACAAACTAAGTAATTATCATATAATTCAGAAATCAAATAACAAGATTCATCTAGGATTCATCCCCTTCAGGTATCTGAGGGGTTTAGTTCATAACAAATAAAGAAAACATCACAAGAGAAAAGATAAAACAAAACATGAGAAATCCCTAAAACCCCCTGAACGAATTGAAGGAGAATTCTGCCGTCTTGAATATAACTCCGGCTTCTTGGGATGGATCAACTGGCTATCCTCGCGTTATTCCCTAATTCTGACCTTCTCGGCTTGGCTACTTGGCCTAGCTTTGACGCCTTTTCAAAGGTGGCAATTAGGGGATATATAGGCTCTTGGAATGCGATTGTTTCTCCCTAAGTATCCTTTTCTAACTGAAATTGCTCTTTCCAGCGACAGAGGCATGGCCATGGCACACGCCCATGTGGATCGACTTTAATCCGTGTTCAGATTTCTAATCTTGAGGCATAGCCGTGTAAGGCGGGGTTGAGGCCGTGTTCTAGATGCTCGTCGAGGCACGACAGTGCTCTCTGGGCTAGGCCATGCGGATTTCCTGATATGGCCCATTTACTCTGTTTTGGGCCCGTTTTACGTTCTTTTCATCCTCGGGTGCTTTCCTGGGTATAAATCATGAAAAGAAAAGATTAAGAGTACCTTTTTACATAAATTGAGGGGTAAATCATACAAAAGCATATTAAATGTGGGTCTAAAATATGTTATAATTATGGTTTATCAAATACCCCCACACTTAAGCTTTTGCTTGCCCTCAAGCAAAATTCTCAACATACAATTAAAACGAACTTCCCATGGTTCACAATTCCTATCAACAATGCCTCATCATAATTCATATATAATTTATACATGGATAATTCAATTCAAAGAGTCCTAAAGATTCAAACAATGATAAGTCATTCATTTGTAATTGAAAACATAGGTGTTTCCTCTTATTTGAAATATTACCTTTGATTGGAATTTGACAAGAGTTGACATCCTCACTATAGATTCACTGAAATCACTCAAAGTGTTTAAGGTTCATAAAAAGAAGCACTCATATGTCGAACCTGAAAAGTTAATCCCATAGGCTTGCCTGAAAATCAAATCTCCACCAGTGTAAAATGAGATGATAAAAAATTCAAAAGGTCTTTGTTAGGGTTGTAATGGGGCTAGGGTTAAGGTGTGGATAAAGGCTGAAATTAGAAGGTCAGAATCGAGATTGAATTGACAAGTACCTACCTATGAGTACTGAAATAATATTTACATCAACTGAAAATAATAATGAACCTACTAATACGAGCTTTTCTTTTTGAAAATAAACTTTGATTTGTATAAGCTCACTTTTCATACTATTAATATTGAATACTTTGAATTTTTTTAAGAACAAACTTAAGTAATTACTTTAACTTATAATATACTTCGGTACTAATCATATCATATCTCGATTAAAAGGTAGTCAAAAGGAAGGGTGATAACAAATACAAAGGGTTTTGGGTTAATATTAGTAGGTGAGTCAATAAAAGGGTTGTTAGGATCAACGGGGTTCACTAGGGGTTAATTGTAAAGGTAGGCTATTTAGTGGAGTGACTGGGTTAAAACCTAGGTGCCTTTATCATCTCTGTGTTATCAAATCATAAATGTGCTCTCAACATGTATAAACGAGGCAAGTTCTAGAATAACAGTTCATAGTTGACACACTTATAATCAAAGAATGAGCACGAAAAAGAATTATGCTCTATAAGGTTCAAAATCTCACAAAAATTATAGGTGTTTTGACGTCATCCTCGTGAATTTCAAATTTCAAGGTAGTATTCGAATTTAGTTTAACAACCTAGCAAAAAAAATTTTATTTTTGAAAAAGAGACTTATCATGCTTAATTCTCTAGTATTCTTCAAATTCAATCATCAATGCACAATTAGCTATGACTTATTCTAAAACATGTAAATAACAATCACAAATCATCAGAAATTTCATCCTAATTAGTAATATGACAAATTTGCTTAAAAACAAGACTAAATCAGGGATTTGAGAATAATGAAAAAAGTTAGGCACTGTTATTCCACTTTTACCCTCAGGGATTTGAGAATAATGCAAAAAGTTGGGCATTTTTAGCCCCCCACACTTAAGATGTACATTGTCCTCAATGTACAAAGATAGATAATATCTCTATTTTTATATAAATCAAAAGTGAAGGTGGGAGGTACTCATTGAATTCTTGGGTGGGTTCCGTGGAGGATGTGGCAAATATGGAGAAGGCGTCGGTATGGTGGTGGTGTTGGTTCCCAAGCTCTGTGCTAGATAAAGAAATTAGGGAACTCATGAAGGATTAGCCAGGGGTTATTAAGACATAATAAAAATAAACTAAATATAAAATTAAAGAAAAGCAAGCTAAAGGGAAGGAGACTAAGAAGAAAACTAAAATGAAAAGAAAATACTAATGGACTATGAAGTCCTTATTGAAGAATGGTTCGCAAGGTGGGAATCAATGCTAAGGTTGGGGATGTGCTGGCGGTGGCGGAAGTGAAGAGGTTATCGTTGTGGTCGGCGTGATTCCCAAGCAGCCTGGCGAACCTGACACTAAGAAACTAAAAGAAAATTAAATGAAAAGAGCAGAAAAGAAGTATAGATAAGGAAAATAAAGGAGAAGAGAAACAAAAAGAAAAAATAAAATGGTCTCAAAGACCCTTGGCTCGGTGAGTGGACGAAGCTGCCGGCATGAACTCATGTAGAGGTGTTACCCTCGGTAAGATGATGCTTGCCTTCTTCCGCTTCTTCGTCGTGATTCATGGATTGCTCCAATGATCTAGAGGTTTAGTCTGGGGATGGAAAGGTTTTTGAGAAGGAGAGAAAGGTGAGAAAGAAAAGGTGGAGAGTGAAGGAGAGGAGTGGGGAGAGGGGGTGGTGTTTAAATAGGGGTTCAAGTCTGCCATGTCCCCACGGCCGTGGTCCTAGGGTATGTATATTTACACGGCCGCCTTGCACGGTCGTGTGTTAGGGTGTGTTGTTGCACGGTCGGGCTGCACGGGCGTGTCTTGCACGTACTGGACAAGTCAGTATCTTCGCACGGTTGTGGGACACAGGCGTGTTCTGCCCGTGGTGTGCAAGTCAGTGGCTTCACACGGTTGTGGGGCATGACCGTGCCATTCTGTCGGTGCCCGTGGGGAGGGTGGTTGGATCCGTGACGTTGGGGTTAGGTAGGATCTGATTCGCACGGCCTCTACTCTGTCAGTGCGGTGGTTCCGGTGGTCCACACGGCCACGGACACGACTGTGTGTAAGACCGTGTGACCTGGAAACTTGTACTTTTTGTTAGTTTAAAAAGAGAAAAAGAAAGAAATATAAGAAGGAATGAAAACAACTTTAAAAAGAAATAGGGTTAGTACTCGGGTTGCCTCTTGAGAGGCGCTCGTTTATAGTCTTAAGCTAGACTTTTCCTCGTGTTTGAAAAATTTAAGGAGGTTTAAAGGTTTGAATATCTTCCCTCATTCTTATAGTTCTATTTTCTTGACAAAGTTTAAGTTGATAAGCGTTTACCTTGAAAGTGTCGAATATTGGATTGCTTACCTCGACTGTTCCGTATGGGAAGATATCATGTACCTTAAGAAGGATTTCTCCCTTTGCTCTCAGGTCTGTGGTAGTGATGTGAGGATCGGTTTTGTCTAACAGTACCTGGTCTCCTATTTTGAAGTGATTTGATGTCCCTACGAGCTCTTCTGGCGGTTCCTCTAGTTTTACTTCGTGTGGTTCTGGCTCTTCTTTGACCTGTGTCTTCTGCTCCTCTAAATTGTCGACCCTAATGCTTTGTTCCTTGTGTGATTCTTCTTTGTCGACTTGGGGTCTATGAGTTGGCTCAGGTTTTAGGCCTTGTGATGTTTCCTGCGATGAAGGTTGAACAATTTGATTATCAATTGAAGTGACTTTCTTACCTTTATCGACTGTTGTTCTGGCCGAGCCAAGAGCTTGAAGATTGATTGATTCATTACCTACACGAAGTATGAGTTCGCCTGTAGCAACATCAATTTTAGTCTTGGCGGTTGCTAGAAAAGGTCTTCCTAAAATTAAGGGAATTAAATTATCCTCATCCACGTCTAAAACAACAAAATCTACTGGGAAAACAAATTTATCGATTTTTACAAGAACTTCTTCGGTAATGCCCCTAGAAATTCTAACAGTTCTATCAGCTAATTGAATACTCATCCTAGTTTGTTTGGGCTTACCTAGACCTAGTCGTTTAAACAATGTATAAGGCAAGACATTTATGCTTGCCCCTAAATCAGCTAACGGATTATGAATATTTAAACTACCAATTAAACATGGAATTGTAAAACTCTATGGATCTTTTAGTTTCTGTGGTAGTCTATTTTGTAACATTGCCGAGCTTGTTGCGTTTAGTTCCACGTGGTGCTCTTCATCTATTTTTCGTTTTTTGGTCAAGAGCTGTCTTAAAAATTTCCTCGAGTCTGGCATATGAAAAAGGGCTTCAAGAAGAGGCAAGAAATTACCGAACTGTTCCTCTGAATCATCTCTTTTTATGGCTTCGGGATAATGTATACGAGGTTGGTACTCTTTGATTACCGATTTTGGCTTTTCTTGTGTTGCCCCTACTTTACCTTCGTCTACCTTGTTTCCTGCTATCAGCTTGGGTTCATCTAACCCTTTACTATCCTGAGCTGTGATTGCTTGAATTTGCTCCTTAGGGTTAGTCTCGGTGTTACTTGGTAAACATCCTTGCGGTCATTCTGACATCAGCTTTGCGAGTTGTTCGACTGCATTAGTGACTTCCTTGACTGACTTAGTAATTTCCCCGATTCGACTCTCATTGCTTTTGATTGTTCTCTCAATTTCTTGGATACGTTTCTCTGTGTCTGCCGAAAATTTTGCTAGCATCTCCTCGAGGGTTGGTTTCTTCTCTTGTGGATAGGGCTGATTTTGGAAATTTTGAGGAGGTTGTTGCCTTTGATTTCCTTGACCTCCCCACGAAAAATTTGGGTGGTTCCTCCAACCTGGATTGTAAGTGTTACTATAAGGATTGTTGTTGGATATGAAATTATTACCTATATAGTTCATCTGGTCACTCTCTGTTCCCGGTTGGTAGGGTGGGTACTCAGGATTCGCCACGGTTCCACTTGCGTCGCACTGCATGAATGGATGTGCCTGCGAAGAACACAAACTATCAAGCTTTTTATTCATCATCTCTATTTGTGTTGATAGCATGGTCACTAAATTGACGTTGAAGACTCCTGCTAATTTTGTCAGTTTGGTCCTTGAATCCTGCCACTGATAATTATTTAGTGACATCTCCTCAATGAACTCGTATGCTGCTTTTGGAGTTTTGTTGTTCAGCGTTCCACCGGCGGATGAATCAATCAGTTGCCTCGTTGAAGAGTTTACACCATTGTAGAAAGTTTAGACTTGTAGCCACAAGGGTAGACCATGGTGTGGACACCTTCTCAAGAGATCTTTGTATCTCTCCCATGCGTCGTATAATGTCTCTAAATCCATCTGCATAAAAGAAGAGATATCATTCCGTAATTTAGCCGTTTTGGCCGGTGGGAAATATTTCAATAAAAATTTTTCGGTCATTTGTTCCCATGTAGTGATTGACCCTTGTGGTAACGAGTTTAACCACTGTTTGGCTTTATTCCTTAATGAAAAAGGGAATAACCGAAGACGTATGGCATGATCAGAAACGCCACTTATTTTGAAAGTGTCACAGAACTCTAAAAAGTTAGCTATATGCGTGTTTGGATCTTCGTCCTACAAACCATCAAATTGAACAAATTGTTGAATCATTTGTATTGTGTTAGGCTTTAATTCAAAATTGTTAGCAGCTATAGCAGGCCTAACAATACTCGATTCTGCTCCTGTTAAATGTGGTTTCACATAGTCAAACATTGTGCGTGGAGCATTGTTTTCCCCCACACCACGTGGTGGTGGGTTATTCTCGTCCATCCCTCCATAAGGATTGGATCTGCTTTCTTCCTCTATGTCTGTGTAATCCAAGGCTCGTCTGGTTTCTCGACCATTCCTGCGAGCGATAATTTCGCTCAATTTCGCTGTCCCTTCAATTTCGCTGTCCTATACCAAAGGTCCTCTTGGGTTCCTTCTAGTCATAAACTAAAGGTACTTGCTAGGAAAAGAAAGAAAATTTAGCAAAAATAAAAATTTAACCAAAAAAATAAAATTGCAAAAAATAAAAAAAATTGGCTAAAGTAATAAAAATAGAGCGTTCTGAATATTTTAGGTCCCCGGCAACGGCGCCAAAAACTTGATTGCTGAAATCAGAGCTTTAAAATTTATAAAAGAATGATCGAACCTGGAGACTAACTCTAACAATGATTAAAGGCAAGCGTACCTATCAAACAGTAGTATAGCTTAGGCAGGACCGGATTATCGAACCCACAGGAACTAAAAGTATTAATACTAACTTTATTTTTATTATTTAGCCTTAGAAATAGAGTGAAGTTGCTAAATTAACGACTTACTAAGCTGAAGACACAAGACAAAAAGAACAACTTGGAAAATAACTTGAAGAAAAACTCAGTTGATTGCGACGATACCCTCAAGAAGAATCCACCTAGACTCCACTTGTTATCTAACCCTGAACCATATGATTTCTTTACTTAGCCTAATCCGTGAGACTCCCTAACCTATATTAAACCCTCTCTCGAGCGAATAACGTCTAACCCTAGATTAATTAGTGGAACTCTCGTTCGTTTATAATAACCCCCTAGAATAGAAGTAAATTGATCAATGGACTCCCATATTAGGTTTCACCCTAATCCGGCAAAATCTCATAACCCTATCTCTAGGCGTTTGATCAACTCCACTTAATTATGCTAGATCTACTCTTAAGCAGGGTCTATTCCTCCTCCACCTAAGCACATCAGATTTGGATTAAGCAACATAATTAAGAACAAACTAAGTAATTATCATATAATTTAGAAATCAAATAACAAGATTCATCTAGGTTTCATCCCCTTCAGGTATCTAAGGGGTTTAGTTCATAACAAATAAAGAAAACATCACAAGAGAAAAGATAAAATAAAACAAGAGAAATCCCTAAAACCCCCTGAAGGAATTGAAGGAGAATTCTGCCGTCTTGAGTATAACTCCGGCTTCTTGGGATGGATCAACTAGCTATCCTCGCATTATTCCTTAATTCTGACCTTCTCGGCTTGGCTCCTTGGCCTAGCTTTGACGCTTTTTCAAAGGTGGCACTTAGGGGAAATATATAGGCTCTTGGAATGCGATTGTTTCTCCCTAAGTATCCTTTTCCGACTGAAATTGCTCTTTCCAGCGACAAAGGCACGGCCATGGCACACGCCTGTGTGGATTGACTTTAGACCGTGTTCGAATTTCTAATCCTGAGGCACGACCGTGTGAGGCGGGGTTGAGGTCGTGTTCTAGGTGCTCATCGAGGCACGGCCGTGTGCTCTTTGGGCTAGGACGTGTGGATTTCGTGATATGGCCCATTTACTCTGTTTTGGGCCCATTTTACGTTCTTTTCATCTCGGGTGCTTTCCTAGGTATAAATCATGAAAAGAAGAGATTAAGAGCACCTTTTTACATAAATTGAAGGGTAAATTATCCAAAAGCATATTAAATGTCGGTCTAAAATATGTTATAATTATGGTTTATCATTAGGTTTCACCCTAATCCGACAAAATCTCGTCACCCTATCTCTAGGCGTGCGAGCAACTCCGCTTAATTATGTTAGATCTACTCTTAGGCAAGGACTTTTTCTCCCCCACCTGAGCACGTCAAACTTGAATTAATATCCCGTAAATATCAACACAAGAATTACGAACACATAATTAAGAACAAGTCAAATATTTATCATATAGTTCAGCAAACGATAACAAGATTCATCTTAGGTTTCATCCCCTCAGGTATCTGAGGGTTTAGTTCATAACAATAAAAGAAAACATATCAAAAGAAAAGATAAAACAAAACATAAGAAATCCTTAAAACCCCCTGAAGGAATTGAAAGAGAGATCCTCCGTCTTGAGTATAACTCCGGCTTCTTGAGATGGATCAACTGGCTATCTTCGAGTAAATCTCCACAAATCGACCTCTCTGGCCTAGCTGGACGCCCCCTGAGTAAAGCCTTGGGTTCCCCCTTTTTAGGTTACACTTAGGGTGTTTATATAGGCTTCGAAATGTGTTTCTTTGCCCCTAAGTATCCTAATCCGAGTGAAACTTCTCTTTCTGACGTCAGGGACACGCCCATGGCACACGCTTGTGTAACTCATGGCCAGGCCGTGTTTGAGCCTGTTGAATGGGGCACGTCCGTGTGGCTAGGGCCCAGGCCGTGTGGATTTCGTGATATAGCCCATTTACTTCGTTTTGGGCCCGTTTTTCGTTCTTTTCGTCATTGGGTACTCTCTTGAGTATAAAACATGGAAACTAAGGATTAAGAGCACCACATTACAGAATTCAAGGCTTAAATCATCCAAAAGCATACTAAATGTGGGCTTAAAATATGTTACTTTTACGATTTATCAAATACCCCCACACTTAAGCTTTTGCTTGTCCTCAAGAAAAATTCTCAACTCACATTAAAACGAATTTCCCTGATTCATAATATTCATCAATAGTGTTTCATCATAATTCAAAGGTAATCTATACATGGATAATTCAACTCAAAGAGTCCTAAAGATTCAAATAATCAAAGTCATAGTTTTTATAGTATGAAAACATAGGTGTTTTCCTTTACCTAAATAATTACCTCTGATTCGAAATCGACAAGAGTTGACATCCTCACTAAAGATTCACTCAAACCACTCGAAGTGTTTAAGGTTCAGAATTAAGCACTCAAATGTCAAACATGAAGAGTTAATCCCATAAGCTTGTATGAAAATAAAATCTCCACCACTATAAAATGAGATGATACACAAATCAAAAGGTCTTTACAGGGTTGTAACGGGGCTTAGGTTCAAGGGTATGGATATAGGCTGAATTAAAGAGTTAGAATCGAGATTGACCTGACAAATTACCTAACTAGGAATATGACTACTCCTAAATAATTACATTAATTGAAACGAGCTTTTTCTTCAAGATTTGAAATTTAAACATGTAAGCTCACTTAATTATAAAACTAATAATGAATATACTTCATTTTTTTTAAGAACAAGTCAAATATATAATAAAGGATAAATTCAACTACTTGAAATAAAGATCATAGTTAGGCAACTGATCAAATCAAATCTCGACATAAGGGTAGTCAAAAGGAATGGTGATAAAAATACAAAGGGTTTTGGGTTAATATTAGTGGGCGAGTCAATAAAAAGGGTTGTTAGGATTAAACGGGGTTCACTAGGGGTTAATTGTGAAGGTAGGCTTTTAGTGGACTGAGTAGTTTAAAACCTAGGTGCCTTTATCATCTCTGTATATCAAATCAAATGTGTGGTCTCGACACGTATAATAGAAGCAAGTTCTAGAATAACAGATCAATGTTGACACACTCATAATTAATAAAGTGAGCACGAAAAACAATATATGCTCTATAAGGTTCAAAAGCTCACAAAAAATTATGGGTTCTTAATGTCAACCTCGTAAATTTCAAACTTCAAGATAATATTCAGATTCAGGTAGACAACGTAAAAAATTTTAAATTTGAAAAAAAAATAGACTTATCATGCCTGATTCTCTAGTATCCTTCAAATTTAATCATCAATGCACAATTATCAATGGCTTACTCTAAAACATATCAATAAAAATCATAAATCAAAGGAAATTTCATTCTAATTATAATATGAAAAACTTACTTCAAGACAAGATATCATTCAGGGATTTGAGAATAATGAAGAAAGTTAGGTACTTTCTTGAAATAACTATTCACCCCCACACTTAAGATGTACATTGCCCTCAATGTACAAAGATATATATGTATTTTAAGAGAGAGAGGGACTTGAATTTGGATGGTTTCCTAGAGTTGGAAGTCGATAGGGGTGGTGGCTGCTACCGAGCTCTGCGTTAGATGAAGAAATTGGGGAGCTCGTAGAGAATTAGACAGGAATTATTAAGACACATTTAAAATAAACTAAATATATAATTAAAGACAAGAAAGATAAAAAAAAGGAAAATAGAAATGTAAAGTAAATTAAAATGAAAGATGAATGGACCAAAGAGTCCTTATTGTTAGATGGTTCGCAAGGTGGGTATGACCTCTAAGGCTGTGGAGGTGCTGGCGGTGGCAGAAGTGGCGTGATTCCCAAGCAGCCTTTAGAACCTCTAAGGCAGCATTGAGGTGGCGGTCGTGGTTCCGATGTGATCCTCTAGCAACCTTTTGAACCTGACACAAAGAAACTAAAATAAAATAAACTAAATTAAGCATAAGATAGTCAAAAAGAAGGAAAATAAAGGAGAAGAGTAAAGAAGAGGAAGAATTAAATGGTCTCAAAGACCCTTGGTTTGTTTTTTGGATGAAGTGGCCGGCATGAACTTATGTAGATCGATCTCCCTCGGGGAGACTGTGCTTGGCTTCGCCGTTTCTTCGACATTGAGTTTTTGGGGATCGGGAATTGGGGAAGGATTAAGGAAGAGAGATATAGAAAGGGAGAATTCCAAAGAATAGGATGGAAGAAAGGGGATGGAAAGTGGTTGAGAAGAGGGAGGGAGGGTTGGTTTATATAGAATTCCAAATCTGGTACATCCCCACGCCCATGTACCCTAGGTGTGTCGATTCACACGGCCATGTCTGTAACATCCGGGATTTGGGGGTCTCGCATTTTACTTTGTATCTATGTGTTGGTATGCTTTGCATGATTGTTTGAGTGTGTTTAGGGCTTCGGGAAACCTTGAGGTTAGGGCTGGGCTTAAGTGAAAATTTTTGGGTTTGAGCTGTTAGGGGAGATCTAGTGGAGCCAGGCTTTAAGGGATTAAATTTCGTGGTTGTTGACACAAGAGGAAGGGGTGTGTAGTGGCAGGGAGGCGTCACTTTGGGGAGCTTGGAGGTTGCGTCAGAGGGGAGTTACAAGGGGGAAGGAGTTCGAGCTGCAAGGATGACATTTTGGGGTTTTATTTTGTACTTGGAGAGGTAAGTGGTGGATTCGGCAAGGGCACTTAAGGGGAGGAGTGTTGAAGGGGTCAAACGGTTCGAATGGATGGTGGAGAGTGATCTAGGGAGGTTGAAACATTCAAACTTGTTTGAATGGGAGGGTGTGAGTGAATTGAGGAGGGAATTAAGGGATTTGGAGTGGGGATGGAGTGGCTAGCCAAATGTGGGGTTCTAGAAGGGGAATTTTTGGTCATGTAGGGGGTGTTTCAATTTAGGGATATTGGTGCCAAAAGTGTGTGTTATAGTCACTTATAGGTTTGGTAGATGTTTTTTCGGCATTTGTGAGTGGTACATGAGAAGCAAATTGGTCTATTTTCCCTATAGGTAAAGCCGAACCCTCTCTCATTCTTTTTCCATTTCTTCTCTCATTTTTCACCTTTACTTAGTTGCTTCATAAACCGAACCTCATTCCTCTCTTCTTCTCTTTTACACATTGGTAGCCTAAAGCATTTATTTCACTCTCAAAAGCCGAACAACCCTTTTTCTCCTTGTGGCCGAATGTACCTCCCATTTGTTGAACCATAGCCGAACCTTCTAACCATCTTCATTTCTTCTTTTTCTTCTTCTTTTATTCGTTTGTTGCAAGCCCATCTCTTGGCCGAATTCTCCCTACCCTTTTCTTTCGATTCTCACCTCTTTTAACCTAGTCATAATCTACCTCCATTTCATCTCTTTAGTGTTCTTTCGGTTCTTATTGTTTTTCAAAGCCGAATATCTCTCTCTTGTGGTGACTCTTTTCGTTTGTTAATCGCTAGAGGAACTGCCGTCACTCATCTCCTGCCAATTCTCTCAATCGGTTCTCAGTGGTAGTGGTAAGGATTCTCTTCTCTCTGAATCTTTCTCTTTTTCTCTTTGGTTGCCGAACCAAAAACTTAACTTTGTCTCTTATGTGTTGGCCGAACATATGAAGGGCATGACTTCATGTCTCTTTGCTTATAGCCAGCGTGAGGGGCTTTAAGGATCATTCAGTTTTTGATTCAACCAAGGGACTTCGACGATCTTTTAGTTCAAGTGTAGATCCTCCGGGTTCTGTCAATTTCGATAAGGTGTATTCGATTAAAGTATTTATTTAGTTTTGCTAATATCTGATTCAACGTTTTAACCGGGTCTTCTGACCAAGATTGTATTTTATGGATTCGAGTACCAGTCAAGTTGAGGAAGGGGTTGGACACGTAGTCCCTACCCCTAAATTCAAGAAGCGAACAGTTTCAGCGGTTCGAGATTGGCCACCGGGTTGTGGGCCAGCGTCTGAAAAAGACAAGTAGATCGCTGTGATCTCTTCGAGTGAGGACGTTAGGGAGATCGATAGTTTAGTTCTCCAAGTTTACAGGTTTGTGATTATCACACTATTCCCTTAACTTTTCATATGTATGTGTTATGCTTGAAAGCCGAAAATAGCGGCAATGGTAAGTGAGTTGCCTATGTCGGGTAACCGGAAAACCAGTTTAGTATGCTATTTCTATTAATACTCGTGAATAATCTGTTGTGGATGCATGTTGAGTATGATATATATATGTATGTTATATCATTTTGCTTATCTTTCATATGATGTTGCATGTGCATGCGATATTGGGTTATAAATGATTTAAAAGGGGAAGTGTATACATATTTGTGACTCTGTCACGGGTTAATGATGGCCTCGAGCCTCATTGTGGATATGGTGATTTAATCACGTGTGGAAACAGTGGCTGGACCACATGGACTTTGAGCAGTGTGTCTGTCAGCATGACTGCCAAAGAGGTGTGTAGCGGATGGAGGGTTGATTGTAGAAATCCCTAGGTGTGTATGAGGATGGATGTACGGAGTGGTGTGTAGAGGATGGATAATAGGTTGGGTTGGGCTATCATTTGTATATTTGTGCATGGTATGTTGATTTGGGGGCCCAAGCCCACTTGTGGAATGGGGGTAGTATAATTGCACACTGAGTCTGGTGACTCACCCTGTTTTCTTAACACATCGCAGGTAGCTCGTGACTCTTTGGACTGGGTTGGAACAGGCTCGAGGTGGTCATGCAGGAGTTAATCTAGTAAACATTATTTTGAACTGTGAATTGCTACTTTCTTTTGGATTATTTGGAGTATGTAATAAGGTCATTATAAATTTGGTAAACTTTGGGATTTTAAAGTTGGATTTATTATTAAACTTTTATTTAAGATATGACATCATTATACTTTAACATGGAAGAAATAAATGAATGAAATCTTCAAAACGTGGGTACATAAAACAATCGATTTTTCTCAAGTATCAACAAGGATAATAAATAGAATTTAACTAAATTCGAGATTTTTCCTTCAACTACAAACCACTGATTTTAAAACATGACCTAAAGTGAATGGTTTTCCAAGCTTAAGGTATTTTCCCTACATTCAAAATTAAATTCGTTTTACACCTTTTCCTAGTAGCATGCCAGATCCGGTCGTGGTGTTTGGGTCAGTTTTGGGGTGTTACAATATTGCATGGCCGTGGTGGGCTTCGTTCGTTTCTCCCACACCCATGCTCAGGTCGCCACGCCCGTGTGTGATCTAACAGTGTCGACCACAGCCACATCGCACGGCCATGGGGATTTCTCGGTGCCCGTGGTGTGGTGGTTTGAGTTCGTGACTCTGAAAATTGATTCTCTCTGACTCGTACCATCTCTGCCATGTTAGTACGGTGATTCGCGAGGTCCACACGGCCACGGCCATGGCCGTGTGTAAGGCCGTGTGGGATGAAATTCTATATTTTTGGTTAGTTTATAGTTAGGTGTTATAAAGAGAGAATAAAATAAAAGAAATAAGATGAAAAATGCAGAAGTTAATAGGGTTAGTACCCAGGTTACCTCCCGAGAAGCGCTCGTTTATAGTCTTAAGCTAGACTCTCCTCTCATTTGTATATTCATGGTGGTTTGAAGAATTTAAAGTCCTTCCTCGAGCTGGCAGTTCCATTATCATGATAGAGTTTAAGACGAGTAGCATTTATGTTGAAAGTGCCGAACATAGGGTTGCTTACCTCGATTGTTCCGTATGGAAAAACATCAATTACCTTGAAAGGGATTTCCTTGCTGGTGTTAGGGTCAGGAGGAGACACTCGTGGATCTGCTTTAATAGCAATACATGATCTCTAATTTTAAACTTGTTTGTCTCGTAGGGTGGCCTCGGTTCTGCTTCGTGTATCCCTAGTACTTCTTTAAGATGCTTCTTCCCCTCTTCTAGTTCATCGATCTGAATCCTTTGTTCCTCATAAGTTATTTCTTTGTTGGCACAGGGTCTAGGATCGGATTCAGTTGTGTTCTTTTGTGGTGTTTCCTGGGAACTCTAATAGTTTTATCAGCTAATTGAATGCTCATCCTAGGTTGTTTTGGTTTCCCTAGTCCTAGTTGTTTAAACAATTTATAAGGCATGACATTTATGCTTGCCCCTAGATTAGCTAACGCATTATCAATAGTTAAACTACCAATTAAGCATGGAATTGTAAAACTCCCTGGATCTTTCAATTTCAGTGGTAGTTTATTTTGCAACATTGCTAAGCACACTGCGTTTAGTTCTATATGTGATTCCTCGTCTATCTTTCGATTATTTGTCAATAGCTTCGTTAAAAATTTCCTAGAATTTGGGATCTGTGAAAGAGGTTCAAGAAACGGTAAGTTAATATGTAATTTCTTTAAAAGTTTAAGAAACTTACCGAACTGTTCCTCTGTGTCGTCTTTCGTTATTGCTTGGGGATAGGGTATGCGAGGTTTGTACTATTTGATTACCGATTTGGGCTTTTTATTGACCTCAACCATATCTTCTTCTACCACATTCTTTTGCTTCAAATTAGGCTCGTCTAATCCTTCACTATCTTGAGCTGTTATGGCTTGAACTTGCTCCATTGGGTTAGTCTCGGTGTTGCTCGGTAGTCTTCCCTATGGTCTCTCAAAAATCTGCTTAGCAAGTTGCCCGAATTGATCCTTGAACTCCTGTGAAAATGTCTCAAGTTTTGTTTCTACCTTCTGGAAACGTGTTTCTGAGGCTGCTATGAAGTTTTTTAGCACCTCTCCAAGGTTCGACTTCTTTTCCTATGGGTAGGACTGCTGTTGGAAATTTTGGGAAGGTTGTTGCCTTTAATTTCTTTGACCGCACCATGAGAAATTGGGGTGGTTCTGCCAACCTGGATTATAATTATTACTATAAGGGTTATTGTTATATCGGAAATTGTTACCCATATAGTTCATTTGCTCGCTTTCCATGCCCTGTCAGTAAGGTGGGTTCTCAGGATTCGCCACGCCTTCACTTGTCTCGCACTACATCACTGGATGTGCCTGCGAAGAACCATAGAAACTATCAAATTTTTTATGTAGCAACTCTACCTGATTTGATAGCGCGGTTACTGCGTCGAGGTTGAAAACTCCGGCTGTTTTGGCTGGCCTTGTCCTTGTAACTTGCCACTGATAGTTATTCAGTGACATCTCCTCTATAAACTCGTAGGCTTCTTTAGGAGTTTTGTTGTTCACGGTTCCGACGGCGGCTGAATCGATTAGTCGCCATGTTGAAGGGTTCACACCATTGTAAAAAGTTTGGACCTGTAGCCACAATGGTAATCCGTGGTGTGGGCACCTCCTTAACAAGTCTTTGTATCTCTCCTATGCATCATAAAGTGTCTCTAAATCTATCTGCACAAAAGAAGACATCATTCCTGAATTTGGCCGTTTTGGCCGGCGGAAAATATTTCAATAAAAATTTTCGGTCATTTGGTCCCATGTAGTGATTGATCCTTGTGGAAGAGAATGTAACCACTATTTGGATTTATTCCTCAGGGAAAAAGGAAATAACCGAAGAAGGATGGCATCATCAGAAACGCCATTTATCTTGATGGTATCACAGAATTCTAGAAAATTTGCTAAGTGTGTGTTAAGATCCTCATCCTGCAAACCATCAAACTGAACAAACTGTTGTATCATCTGTATAGTGTTAGGTTTTAGTTCAAAATTATTTGCAGCAATAGTAGGCCTAACAATACTTGACTCAGTTCTTGTTAAACTAGGTTTAGCATAATCATACATAGTGCGTGAAGCATGATGTTCGGCCATCTCTGGAGGTGGCGGATTATTCTCTGCCATCTCTTCTGTAGTATTAATTTCGACTTCTTGCTTTTCTTCTATGTAGTTTAAGCTTCGCCTTATTTTTCTGTGATTTCTGCGAACGACACTTTCAATATCACTGTCGTAAAGTAGGGGTCTTGTCGGGTTCGTTATAGTCATAAACTAGAGGTACCTGAAAGGAACAAAAAAAAAGAAATTAGCAAAAATAAAAATAGACTAAAAAATAAAAGTAAATTGGAAAAAAAAATAAAAATGGCTAAAGTAATAAAAATTGAGCATTCTTAATATTTCAGTTCCCCGGCAACGGTGCCAAAAACTTGATCGCGTGTCAGAGTCTTAAAAATTATAAAAAGAATGATCGAACCTAGAAACTAACTATGACAACGATTTTTGAGGCAAGCGCACCTATCAAACAGTAATATAGTTTAGGCAAGACCGGAATGTCGAAATCCTAAAGGAACCAAAAGTACTAATACTAACTCTCTCTTTATTATTTAGCCTAAGAATTAAGGGATTTATTTATCTAATCTAAATTAATTAACTACTAAACTAAAGATGCAAAGACAAAGAGGAATGAAACTGTGAAAATATCTTGAGGAAAAAGCAATTGATTAAGACGACACGCAAGGAAGAATCCACCTAGACTTCTCTTATTATCTAACTCTGAACCAGACGATTTATTCATTTGACTTGATCAGTAAGATTCCGTAAGTTATATTAATCCCTCTCTCGAGGCGACTAATGTCTAACCCTAGGTTGATCAATTGAAATCTCTTTCTAATTAAAACCCCTAGAATTGCATTAACTCGATCTATGGACTCCCATAATAGGTTTCACCCTAATCTGGCAAAATCTCGTCACCCTATCTCTAGGCGTACGATCAACTCTGCTTAATTACGCTAGATCTACTCTTAGGCAGGGACTTTTGCTCCTCCACCTAAGCACATCAAACTTGAATTAATATCTCGAAAATATCAACACAAGAATTAAGAACACATAACTAAGAACAAGTCAAATATTTATCATATAGTTCAGCAAATGATAACAAGATTCATCTTAGGTTTCATCCCCTCAGGTATCTGAAGGTTTAGTTCATAAAAATAAAAGAAAACATTTCAAAAGAAAAGATAAAACAAAACATAAGAAATCCCTAAAACCCTCTGAAGGAATTGAAGGAGAGATCCTCCGTCTTGAGTACAACTCTGGCTTCTTAAGATGGATCAACTGGCTACCTTCGAGTAAATCTCCACAAATCGAGCCTCTCTGGCCTAGCTGGATGCCCCCTGAGTAAAGCCTTGGGTTCCCCATTTTTAGGTCACACGTAGGGTGTTTATATAGACTTCGGAATGTGTTTCTTTGCCCCTAAGTATCCTAGTCCGAGTGAAACTTCTCTTTCTGACGGCAGGGACACGCCCATGGCACACGCCCATGCAATTCTTGGCCAGGCTGTGTTCGAGCCTATTGAATGGGACACGACCGTGTGGCTAGGGCCCAGGCCGTGTGGATTTCGTGATATGGCTTATTTTCTCCGTTTTGGGCCCGTTTTCCGTTCTTTTCGTCATTGGGTGCTCTCCTGAGTATAAAACATCAAAACAAAGGATTAAGAGCACCAAATTACATTATCCAAGGCTTAAATCATCCAAAAGGATGGTAAATGTGGGCTTAAAATATGTTACTTTTACGGTTTATCACATCTCATTTTATAGTGGTGGAGATTTGATTTTCATGCAAGCCTATGGGATTAACTTTTCATGTTTGACTTTTGAGTGCTTAATTTGAACCTTAAACACTTTTGAATGATTTTAGTGAATCTTTAGTGAGGATGTCAATTCTTGTCAGTTTTGAATCAGAGGTAATTATTTAGGTAAGGGGAAACACCTATGTTTTCGTGCTATAAAAACTATGACTTTGACTATTTGAATCTGTAGGACCCTTCTACGTAAATTATCAATGTATAAATTATCTATGAATTATGATGAAACACTATTGATGAATATTATGGATTGAGGAAGTTCATTTTAATTATGAGTTTAGAATTTTGCTTGAGGACAAGCAAATGCTTAAGTGTGGGGGTGTTTGACAAACCGTAATATATACATATTTTAATCCCACATTTGGCCTACTTTTGGATGATTTATCCCTTGAATTGTGGAATTTGATGCTCCTAATCCTTTAATTTCATGTTCTATACTTAGGAGAGCATCGGAGGATGAGAAGAACAAGAAACGGGCCAAAAACGGAGAAAATGGGCCAAAGTACGAAATTCACACGGCCTGGACAAATCCACACGGCCGTGCCTCTTTAGCAGATCCGGATACGGCCTGGACTCAATTTACACGGGTGTGTCACACAAGCGTGTCCCTGACGTGACCTGTTTTAATTCTGGTCGGAAAAGGGTACTTAGAGGCGAAGGAAGATATTCTAAAAGTCTATATAAACACCCTATAGGGCAACCTAAAAGAGGGCATTCAGGTAGGTCGAGGAGCCAAGCCAGAGAAGGCAGAATTGTGGGATTTACTCGAAGATAGCCAGTTGATTCATCTCAAGAAGCTAGACTCATACTCAAGATGGAAGATCTTTCCTTTAATTTCCTTCAGGGGGTTTTAGGGTTTTTCTTATGTTTTGTTTTATACTTTCTTTTGAGATGTATTCTTTTATAAACATGAACTAAACCCCTTAAATACCTGAAGGGGATGAAACCTAAGACGGATCTTGTTATTGTTTTCTGAACTATATGATAAACAATTGATTTGTTCTTAATTATGTGTTCTTAATTCTTACTTTGATATTTCAGGATATTGATTCAAGTATTGATGTGCTTAGGCAGTGGAGCAAAAGTCCCTGTTTAAGAGTAGATCTAGCATAGTTAAGCAGAGTTGATCGCACTCCTAGAGATAGGACGACGAAAATCTACCGGATTAGTGTCAAACCTAATATAGGAGTCCATAGATAGAGTTAATGCAAATCTAGGGGTTTTAATTAGAAGGAGATTTCAATTAATCAACCTAGGGTTAGATGTTAGTAGACTCGAGAGAGGTATTAATATAAATTAGGGTATCCTACGGATCAAGCCAAGTGAATAAATCGTCTAGTTCAGAGTTAAATAACAAGTGAAGTCTAGGTGGATTCTTCCTCGAGTATTGTCTTAATCAATTGGTTTTCCCAAAAGTATTTCCCCAGTTCACTCTCTGTGTCTTAGCATCTTTAGCTTAGTAATTAGTTAGCTTTAGATTAAACAACGATTCCCTTAATTCTTAGGCTAAATAATAAAAATATAGTAATTACTAATACTCTTGGTCCTTGAGGATACGATATTTCTGGTCTTGCGATAGCTATACTACCAAACGATAGGTGCGCTTGCCTCAATCGTTGTCATAGTCAATATCTAGGCTTGATCATTCATTATATAAATATTAAGACTTTCAAACACGATTAAGTACCTCATTCATTTCGGGAAAGCATATGTATTCATCGGAATTCAATATTCAACGGAACTTAACCCCTTTTTCACCATTTTAACCATGCATTCCATTCTTCATTATAGCAATAAAATGATTCATATCAATATAATTCACATTCCATACAAACACAACATTCAATTTAACATATTTACATGCTCAATTAAGTTACACGAACTTACCCCGACACTTGTTCGCGTTTCAAAATCTACTAATCTGAAACTTTTTCTCTTCCTCGGTCTAACCTCGAATTTGTGTTGTCCAGATCTATTTAAATGAATTTATTCATCAATTTATCACATTTCATATTCAAATGGACCCAATTTACATCCTAGGCAAAATTACCATTTTGCCCCCAACTTTTCCATAAATTCCAATTTCGTCCCTAAGCTCAAAAAATCAAATTTATGCTATTTACTCCCTATTCCAAGCCTAACCGAAATTTCAATATATAATTTACAGCACATATATTCTATAAATTTTAGAAATTTTCTTCAATTTTCTTCAATTCCAGTCCCTAAATCATGTTTCCATAAAAAATCACTTTGTAAAAGTTGTTTATCTATCAACAACCTTTCTTTTTCTACCATAAATTTAAAATTTTAAACATATTCATCCATTACCTATTTTCCATACTTTGATAACTTTTCAAATTGGTCCCTCAAATAGATAGATTAAGCTATCCCGGTTCCAAAAATATCAAAATTACTAAAAACGGGACAAGAAAACTTACCCAATTAAGCAAGAAATTTTCTTCTCTCTCTCTCCTAGGGTTTCCATGTATTTTGGGGTTGAAGATGATATAAAATAAGATGATAATTCTTTTATCAACTTTTAATTAATTAAATTATTTCAATTTCTAATTGAGTCCTTGCCCTTTTTCTAAATTTCCATGGATGAGTCACCAAAATATTTACATACTTTTCTTTAATGATCTAATTACCATATAAGGACCTCAAGTTTTGAATTCCATAGCTATTTAATCCTTTTAGCTACTAGAATTCAACTTTTGCATTTTATGTGATTTAGTCTATCCCGTAATTAAGCACTTAATCGATAAAATTTTCTTATCAGAATTTTTAGATGATATTTCTAACATAATACAGACCATGTAATAAAATTAAAATAAATTTTTATTTTTGACTCAGATTTGTGGTCCCAAAACCACTGTTTCGATTTCACTGAAAAATGGGCTGTTCCGATGTATGTAGGAATGAACCCAAAATCGACATTTCTTGCCATGAAGACATTACATTGACCCGATCTGACCTATGACATCGAGAGATAAATAATTCTTGTTGAATCATTAGTTTAGTGGAACGCCATGAGGCCCTACTAGGTTAATGATTAGCGGATTGAATATAACCCGAAGTAAGAGTTAATTATGAACACTAATACGGGCTATTCTTCTATCTTAAATCTGATCAGTTGAGAATCCAATCCGTTGTTATTTTTAGTTACTTCTGCAAAATATCTTTTTACCATTCAATTATGTATAGCTGTAATATAATTTGATTAAATTACTAATTAGATCTATTAGCATAGAGATTAGTGTTAGTTTAATCAAGCCTCCCTTGGGTATTATCCTTGGAGTACTTCCGGTACTTCGTTGTACAAATCTATTTTACAACCTGACCCGTATACTTGTGGACATCGCCTAAATTCATATATTTTGTTGCAGTATTTTGACTTTCAATGTTGGTACATTAGGAGGTAGTCAACCAACTACTTTCAGAACTGTAAAAGTTATGCATTTAGCATATAAATTAATAAAGATAACAAATTTTCGTCAACATTATCCAACAAGACAAAATTATTATAAGAACTACGAAATTTTTTTTCAGTTGTTCAAAATTTGCATGAATTATTAGTCTAGAAGTAATGAATATAACTATGTATTCTAGAGTTATCACACCTATTGATAATAAGCATAGTTTTCATACTTTGCAATTTAGTCCATTGATGTCAAATTCATCCATTCCATAATCCTAAATTATAAACCAAATAAATAAATTTTAGTATAGAAATCAAACAAAATAGTAAGTTCCATGTGAGCTTACCTGAAAAAATAGCAAATGAACAAGTCTTTAAGGACTAATCAACAATTTTGCCTTTTCCTCGATTATCCGTGGCTTCGTTCAGTTCTTGATCTATACAATACATTGGTTAAATTTATCAATTACAAACATTTTATAACATCCTATCTAATTGATGAATCAGTCCAATTAAATATTTTGAATGCCCATAAAGTTTTACATTTTATTCAATTTAGTTCCTAAAATTGAAATTCCTATAACTGTCAATTTTGAGGTTCGATTCCAAAACTGATCTCAATGAAATCCTTTTAAGACCCTCTACTATCAATAGTTACAGAAATTTCACATCAAATATTCAAATTTTTCACTTTTTTTCCTTTTGGACAAAAATAACAATTTACAATTGACAATCTAGTCCTTTTTCATATCTAAACTTCAAATCTACCAATTTATCACCAATTTCTTTTACCAATATATCACCAATTTCTTTAGGAACTCATCAATGACAACTATTAGAAACTTTAACACTTTTTTAAATTGGTACATGGGCTAGCTAAATCAAGCTCTCGTGACCTCAAAAACATAAAAAATTACAAGAGAATAACTAAGCTGAACAGACCAATTTATTACCAGAAGTTTGAATGCTTCAAACCCATTTCTTTCTTCTTATTTCGGAGAGGAAGAAAATGATAAGAAAAAGTGTTTTGTTTTGTTTTTGTTTTAGCTTTTAGGCTAATATTATAACTTAATTAATTACTAATGATCTTAATTAAACTTAATTTGTAACACTCCAAACCCGATCAACACACCACGACCGAATTTGGCATGTTACGGAGTGAAAATAATTTGGAAACACAAGATTGTCAGATAATTTCTTGGAAAACTCTTTTATCGTTTAAAAGTTTAGAAATCCCTGTTTAGGGTGATATTGAAGTCGTGTGATGATTGCTTTAAAACTTATGCTTGAAAACCTACTTCTTGTTATAATTTTAGAAAACATGCGATATTTGTTAAAAACGGGAAGTGATGAGTATTGTCAAGTATAAAACCTTTGACATTTGAAGTTGTTTGGAAGAATTAGAGTTGTAGAAAAACATCCAAGATACCTTAATTACTCTTTTGTGATCTTTGTTTCCCGATGGTAACATTTTAAAAACCCGAAAGAGTTATAGTTTTCAAAACATTGCTTTTTACCGGTTAATTTAACAAGTCCATAAATCCAGTATATGTATAATATAATCAAAATAAAAGCAAGTAATTAAAACCCAAAATAATACTTAGCGGCCTTATTACAAACCCAAAACCAAATTAAAAGAAAGTTTATAAAATCAAAATAGCAATTTAAAGTCCAGAACCAACTAAGATGCATGGCCACCTCGAGTCCTCCTCGGCTCCATATCCACGATCTATGCCTCATCTGCAAAATATAAGGGAAGGGGTGAGTCACCGAGACTCAGTGTATAAATCCCCAACCTGATAGTTCAAGCACTTACACAGGTCATCAGTAAAACATGCATATCATGCAACCCATAACCTAGCCATCCAATCTCCTTTATCTACCCCGTGTGGTCAAAACCACTGGTGGTCAAAACCACTGGTGACCGAAGTCACAAATAATATCGGTGTGGTCAAAACCACTGGTGACCGTAGTCACAAATCAAGTGATGGGGCCAACCCATCGTGTGGTCAAAACCACTGATGACAATCCGGTAATAATCATGTGGGGCCAACCCACTGTGGTACCTAACCACTGGGACGAGTCACAATATCCATATGTGGTCAAAACCACTGGTGACCGTAGTCACAAATATCAATCGTGTGGTCAAAACCACTAGTGGTCAAAACCACTGGGACTTAGTCACAAATAATAATAATAGTGTGGTCAAAACCACTGGTGACCGTAGTCACAAATCAAATGATGGGGCCAACCCATCTTGTGGTCAAAACCACTGGTGACAGTCCAAATAAATCATCCCCCTCCTCTCATCAACCCCATCATCATCATGTCCATATCATACGTGTCATAATATCATGTATCATGCAATAAGGCATAGCATAGCATTTAACTAACATGATGAAGTATATCAAAAATCACATAACAGGGGACTTACCTGGTTTCCAAGCTCATGCCCACAAGGCAAAATCACTGATTCAATAGTTATAACGATAACACAATAAGCATATTATACTAATAAAGTGTATAAGAGTTTACACACCTGGCTAACCATAAATCTTGGCAAAAATCCCGAAACTACTTGAATCTGGCGAAATCCCGAAGCGTTACTTCCCTTTCCTACAATCGGCCAATACCTAGTTAGTAACCCCACAAGCCCATTCGGCTCTACAAGAAATCCCGAAAGATATGTCGCATGAAGCCAACTCCTTACCTCAGTGATTGATTCGGCTCCTATACACCAAAGATTGGCACCCCCTAATGTTGTTAGAAATTTCGGCTACTAATATAGAACAAATAATAAAAAAAAATGAAAATTAACACTCAGATCTTTAATAGAAGGAAAGATAGAAGAGAAGTGGGGTTTCGACATTACCCCAAGTTGATCAAGAAGAGAAGAAAAATCTTACCAAGTGATTCGGCTATCCTCAAAAGAAAGAACTTGGTTTCGGCACTTAGGATGATGGAGAGAAACGCAAGACAAGAGGGGCTTATGAACACAATATTCGGCCAAGGTTCTTGATGGAAACAAAAGAGGACAAATGAGGCTTTCGGCTTCCAAGATAGAAGAGATGGAGGGGAATAATGGAATGGAAAAGAAGGGTTCGGCCAAGAGAAGGGAAGGGGATAGATTCGGCAATGGGTTTGAGAGAAGAGAAAGAACAGAATAGAAAGAAAAATGGAGAAGAAGATGTGAGGGTAGGTTTCGGCTTTGAACAAAATAGGAAGAAGAAGTGCACAAGAGGTGGATTCGGCAATAAGCTAACCAAAGAAAATCGAAAGTAAAAAGGAGAGAATGGCTACCAAATTCGGCTCTTCAAAGAAAATGCACAAAAGATTCAGCCAATTACCAGAGCTGCCGAAAAAGAAAGAAAGAAAGAGGGCAATTGGTGGTTCGGCTTTGACATAAAACCAAAATGAGAAAACCCTCTCCTCACTAGCCGAAATACTCCCTTAAACCCTGACAACATTCGGCCACCCACAACAAAACTCCCCAAAAACCGATAGCACCTCCCCTCCTACAGTTTAAAATTTGGCCAACACTCCCAAGCTCTCCCATCCACTCATTCAAATCGGTTTGAATGAGTCAAACTCCACCTTTTTCTCCCCTCCATCCATTTTGAATTGTTGACTCAATCCACATCCATCCAACAGAGTCCTACCTGAGCACTCCACTCCCTCAGCTTTGGCATCAAAAAAATATTAATGGCAACAGCCCTGATGGCAACTGATGCTCGGCTTTAACTTGCTGGCATGTCAAACATTTGCCCACAAACTCTGTTACTTCACGCTTAAGACCTGGCCACCAGAACTACTCCCTCAAATCACGGTACATCTTAATGCCTCCAGGATGCATAGCATATGGGCTGCTATAAGCTTCCTGAAGAATCCGCTGTCTCAAATCGACATCCTTAGGCATACATACCTTCCCTTGGAAACACAGTACTCCACCACTATCCAAGTTGCAACCCTCAGATTCACCATTTTGCACTTGTAACCTACGAGCACTCAAACCCTCATCTGTCAGCTGTTTCTCCTTAACCCGATCAATCCAAGACGGCTTCACTTGCAATTCCGCCAAAAGACTCCCATCATCATAAAGACTAAGGTGAGCAAACATCGCTCGCAAGTCCGCTACCACCTTACGGCTCAACGCATCAGCTACCACGTTAGCCTTACCCGGATGGTACTCAATAGAGCAGTCGTAGTCCTTCAACAACTCCATCCACCTTCGCTGCCTCAAATTTAAATCCTTCTGACTCAGGAGGTACTTCAGACTCTTATGATCCGTATACACTATCGACTTCTCCCCATACAAGTAATGCCTCCAAATCTTTAAGGCAAAAACCACTACAGCTAACTCCAAGTCATGTGCCGGATAGTTACCTTCATGAGGCCTCAACTGTCGAGATGCATAAGCGACTACCTTCCCATCTTGCATCAGCACACACCCTAAGCCAGTATGTGATGCATCATCAGAAACTCGTAATGCCTATACCGAGTACGAAATGCCGTCTTATGAATATCAGCCTCCTTCACTTTGAGCTGATGATACCCCGACCTAAGGTCAATCTTAGAGAAAACCGATGTACCCTTGAGTTGATCAAACAAGTCATCAATCCTGGGCAACGGATACTTGTTTTTGATCGTCAACTTATTCGCTGGCGGTAGTCTATACACATCCGCATTGTACCGTCTTTCTTCTTAACAAAGAGCACAGGAGCTCCCCAAGGTGATACACTCGGCCGGATGAAACCTCTGTCCAACAACTCCTGAATCTGAGCCTTTAACTCCACTAATTCTTTTGGTGCCATCCTATATGGAGCAATAGATACTGGCGCAGTTCTAGGTAACAAGTCTATACCAAACTCAACCTCGCGGTCCGGAGGCACACCCGGTAGTTCCTCTGGGAATACATCAGCAAATTCCCTCACAGTTCAAACATTATCCACAGCTGCATCCTTAGCTTCCAAAGCACAGACATGCACCAAAAATGATTCACAACCCTTCCTAACCATTTTCTCAGCCTTCAGCTCAGAGACAACATTAGATAAGTGACCTCTCCTATTACCTATCATCACCACCTCCTCTCCTTCCATGGTCTTCAACACCATGCGCTTAGCTGCGCAATCCAAACTAGCTTGATACTTTACTAGCCAATCCATCCCGAGAATCAGATCGAACTTCCCAAACGGCAGTTCCATCAAATCAGCCAGAAACACAACCCCTTAAAGTTCTAGGGGTACCTCCCTATATAGTATACATACGTCTATAGAGTGACCTAGAGGGCTTATCACTGTCATCTTCCTAGAAGTAATCTCAGAGTCTAAGTTCATGGTTTGCACTATACTACTAGCAACATACGAGTGCGTTGAACCAACATCAATTAAAGCATTATAAGGTACTCCGAAAATTAAGAACGTACTGGTTATGACATCCGGTGAGTCGCCCTCCTCTCGACGCCTCGCAGCGTAGACAAAACCGGGCTGTCTCGCCTCTGTACCACCTGCACCTCTGCCCGTGCTCCACGGCCTCTACCAGAGCCATTACCTCCCCTGCCTGAACCACGGCTCCTCTGTGGCTGCTGATGATCCCTCCTAAACTGTGCACGATTCTGATCCTCGGACTGCAGCCTTGCTGATCTCTGTGGACAATCCCTAACTCGATGCCCCAGCAACCCACACTCAAAACATCCCCTGTTACCAGTCCAACACTCTCCCGTGTGAGACTTTTCACACCGAGCATACCGTGGCGGCCATTGAGTATTAGCAGCAGTAGGCCTAGCAGCTTGATTTGGCCCACTATATCTCGCCCTTTTCTGCTGATTCCCGGCAAACCCAGATGACCCAAAACTCCTTTTACTCCAACCCCTATCCTGATTCCGCCTTACAGACTGTTTTACCCCTTCAGCAACCTTAGCTTTCTCCATAGGACGGCAAACTCTCATTCCTGCTGTGGGGCAATTATCATCCGCAACTCGTCTCTCAGTCCATCCTCGAATCTGACACATCGTTCATGCTCTGTATCCACAATACCCCGAGCATACCGACTCAACCGGAGGAATTCCGCCTCATATTCCACTACAGTCTTATTACCCTGGACCAAGTTCAAGAACGCCCTGCGCTACGCATCAACATAGCTAGCCCCTATGTACTTCCTCTGATAGGCTGCTCTAAAGAATTCCCAAGTGAGGTCATCTGCCATCGCTCCATCCCTAACTGTGAGCCACCACTGATATGACTCATCTCGCAGCAGAGATACTATGCCTTTCAGCTTTTCCTCAGCTGAAAAATCCAGGTCATCCATGATGCGTTCCGTCGCCTCCAACCAATATTCCGCTGTACTAGGTGCCACACCAGATACACCTCTAAATACCTCTGCACCATTAGCCTTGAGTCGCTCGGTCACAAATTTTTGAGCCCCCATACCTCCACCTGCTCCAGCTACCCTCTCTAGAACCCGCAGCATCGCCTGTGATACTGCGTCATCACGACCCGTCTGCTCTTGAAACTCAGCGCCCACATCTGGCGGCGGCGGTGCCTCATTCTCTGACCCATGGCCAGACCCAGCTGGCTCAGATATAACCATCCTACCTCTACCCCGTCCACGTAAATTACGCCCACGTCCACGTGCACTCGTATCTACCGATATATTTAAGCTGATTAAAAGTTTTATGCGTTAGACTTTTATTCCACTATCTGTTAAAGCACAGTCTTATGAAAACTTTTAGTAAGGGGTTGTTCCGCGAGTACACATCATCCTATAGTTCCAGCATCTATAGTAGTTCCTACTACCATTCAATCATGCCTTTCATCATAATCATATAATCATATCAACAAAAGCAACAGTTTGGGGTACTTACCTGGGCGGATTGGTGCCGGAGACTCAGTGCCATGCTTCCATCACTACACTTTTACCATAAAAGCCTTTCATAATCCTTTTTAAAACATTTTTGGGCCTCAGGGCCACAGCCGAGCTGTTGAAACTGGCTCTGATACCACAATGGTAACACCCCAAACCCGATCAACACACCACGACCGAATTTGGCATGTTATGGAGTGAAAATAATTTGGAAACACAAGATTGTCAGATAATTTCTTGGAAAATTCTTTTATCGTTTAAAAGTTTAGAAATCCCTGTTTAGGGTGATATTGAAGTTGTGTGATGATTGCTTTAAAACTTATGCTTGAAAACCTACTTGTTGTTATAATTTTAGAAAACATGCAATATTTGTTAAAAACGGGAAGTGATGAGTATTGTCAAGTATAAAACCTTTGACATTTGAAGTTGTTTGGAAGAATTAGAGTTGTAGAAAAACAACCAAGTTACCTTAATTACTCTTTTGTGATCTTTGTTTCCCGATGGTAACATTTTAAAAACCCGAAAGAGTTATAGTTTTCAAAATATTGCTTTTTACCGGTTAATTTAACAAGTCCATAAATCTAGTATATGTATAATATAATCAAAATAAAAGCAAGTAATTAAAACCCAAAATAATACTTAGCGGCCTTATTACAAACCCAAAACCAAATTAAAAGAAAGTTTATAAAATCAAAATAGCAATTTACAGTCCAGAACCAACTAAGATGCATGGCCACCTCGAGTCCTCCTCGGCTCCATATTCGCGATCTATGCCTCATCTGCAAAATATAAGGGAAGGGGTGAGTCACCGAGACTCAGTGTATAAATCCCCAACCCGATAGTTCAAGCACTTACACAGATCATCAGTAAAACATGCATATCATGCAACCCATAACCTAGCCATCCAATCTCCTTTATCTACCCCGTGTGGTCAAAACCACTGGTGACCGAAGTCACAAATAATATCGGTGTGGTCAAAACCACTGGTGACCGTAGTCACAAATCAAGTGATGGGGCCAACCCATCGTGTGGTCAAAACCACTGATGACAATCCCGTAATAATCATGTGGGGCCAACCCACTGTGGTACCTAACCACTGGGACGAGTCACAATATCCATATGTGGTCAAAACCACTGGTGACCGTAGTCACAAATATCAATCGTGTGGTCAAAACCACTAGTGGTCAAAACCACTGGGACTTAGTCACAAATAATAATAATAGTGTGGTCAAAACCACTGGTGACCGTAGTCACAAATCAAATGATGGGGCCAACCCATCTTGTGGTCAAAACCACTGGTGACAGTCCAAATAAATCATCCCCCTCCTCTCATCAACCCCATCATCATCATGTCCATATCATACGTGTCATAATATCATGTATCATGCAATAAGGCATAGCATAGCATTTAACAAACATGATGAAGTATATCAAAAATCACATAACAGGGGACTTACCCGGTTTCCAAGCTCATGCCCACAAGGCAAAATCGCTGATGCAATAGTTATAACGATAACACAATAAGCATATTATACTAATAAAGTGTGTAAGAGTTTACACACCTGGCTAACCGTAGATCTTAGCAAAAATCCCGAAACTACTTGAATCTAGCGAAATCCCGAAGCGTTACTTCCCTTTCCTACAATCGGCCAATACCTAGTTAGTAACCCCACAAGCCCATTCGGCTCTACAAGAAATCCCGAAGGATATGTCGCATGAAGCCAACTCCTTGCGGTCCGGAGGCACACCCGGGAATACATCAGCAAATTCCCTCACAGTTCGAACATTCTCCACAGCTGCATCCTTAGCTTCCAAAGCACAGACATGCACCAAAAATGATTCACAACCCTTCCTAACCATTTTCTCAGCCTTCAGAGCAGAGACAACATTAGATAAGTAATCTCTCCTATTACCTATCATCACCACCTCCTCTCCTTCCATGGTCTTCAACACCATGCGCTTAGCTGCACAATCCAAACTAGCTTGATACTTTACTAGCCAAACCATCCCGAGAATCAGATCGAACTCCCCAAACGGCAGTTCCATCAAATCAGCCAGAAACACGACCCCTTGAAGTTCTAGGGGTACCTCCCTATATAGTTTACTTACGTCTACAGAGTGACCTAGAGGGCTTATCACTGTCATCTTCCTAGAAGTAATCTCAGAGTCTAAGTTCACGGTTTCCGCTATACTACTAGACATACGAGTGCGTCGAACCAACATAAATTAAAGCATTATAAGGTCTCCAAAAATTAAGAACGTACCGGTTATGACATCCGGTGCGTCGCCCTCCACTCGACGCCTCGCAGCGTAGACAAAACCGGGCTGTCTCGCCTCTGTACCACCTGCACCTCTGCCCGGTGCTCGACGGCCTCTACCAGAGCCATTACCTCCCCTGCCTGAACCACGGCTCCTCTGTGGTTGCTGATGATCCCTCCTAAACTGTGCACGATTCTGATCCTCGGACTGCAGCCTAGCTGATCTCTGTGGACAATCCCTAACTCGAAGCCCCAGCGACCCACACTCAAAACATCCCCTGTTACTAGTCCAACACTCTCCCGTGTGAGACTTTCCACACCGAGCATACCGTGGCGGCCATTGAGTATTACCAGCAGCAGGCCTAGCAGCTTGATTCAGCCCACTATATCTCGCCCTTTTCTGCTGATTCCCGGCAAACCCAGATGACCCAGAACTCCTTTTAGTCCAACCCCTATCCTGTATCCGCCTTTCAGACTGTTTTACCCCTTTAGCAACCTTAGCTTTCTCCACTAGGACAGCAAACTCTCGTTCCTGCTGTGGGGCAATTATCATCCGCAGCTCGTCTCTCAGCCCATCCTCGAATCTGACACATCGTTCATGCTCTGTACCCACAATACCCCGAGCATACCAACTCAACCGGAGGAATTCCGCCTCATATTCCGCTACAGTCTTATTACCCTAGACCAAGTTCAAGAACGCCCTGTGCTACGCATCAACATAGCTAGCCCCTATGTACTTCCTCTGATAGGCTGCTCTAAAGAATTCCCAAGTGAGGTCATCTGCCATCGCTCCATCCCTAAGTGTGAGCCACCACTGATATGACTCATCTCGCAGTAGAGATACTATGCCTTTCAGCTTTTCCTCAGCTGAAAAATCCAGGTCATCCATGATGCGTTCCGTCGCTCCAACCAATATTCCGCTGTACTAGGTTCCACACCAAATACACCTCTAAATACCTCTGCACCATTATCCTTGAGTCGCTCGGTCACAAATTTTCGAGACCCCATACCTCCACTTACTCCAGCTACCCTCTCTAGAACCCGTAGCATCGCCTGTGACACTGCGTCATCACCACCCGTCTGCTCTTGAAACTCAGCACCCACAACTGGCGGCGGCGGTGCCTCATTCTCTGACCCATGGCCAGACCCAGCTGGCTCAGATATAGCCATCCTACCTCTACCCCGTCCACGTAAATTACGCCCACGTCCACGTGCACTCATATCTACCGATATATTCAAGCTGATTAAAAGTTTTATGCGTTAGACTTTTATTTCACTATCTGTTAAAGCACAGTCTTATGAAAAGTTTTAGTAAGGGGTTGTTTCGCGAGTACACATCATCCTATAGTTCCAGCATCTATAGTAGTTCCTACTACTATTCAATCATGCCATTCATCATAATCATATAATCATATCAACAAAAGTAACAGTTTGGGGTACTTACCTGGGCGGATTGGTGTCGGAGACTCAGTGCCATGCTTCCATCACTACACGTTTCCCATAAAAGCCTTTCATAATCCTTTTTAAAACATTTTGGGCCTCAGGGCCACAGCCGAGCTTTGAAACTGGCTCTGATACCACAATTGTAACACTCCAAACCCGATCAACACACCACGATTTGGCATGTTACGGAGTGAAAATAATTTGGAAACACAAGATTGTCAGATAATTTCTTGGAAAACTCTTTTATCGTTTAAAAGTTTAGAAATCCCTGTTTAGGGTGATATTGAAGTCGTGTGATGATTGCTTTAAAACTTATGCTTGAAAACCTACTTGTTGTTATAATTTTAGAAAACATGCGATATTTGTTAAAAATGGGAAGTGATGAGTATTGTCAAGTATAAAACCTTTAACATTTGAAGTTGTTTAGAAGAATTAGAGTTGTAGAAAAACATCCAAGTTACCTTAATTACTCTTTTGTGATCTTTGTTTCTCGATGGTAACATTTTTAAAACCCGAAAGAGTTATAGTTTTGAAAACATTGCTTTTTACCGGTTAATTTAACAAGTCCATAAATCCAGTATATGTATAATATAATCAAAATAAAAGCAAGTAATTAAAACCCAAAATAATACTTAGTGGCCTTATTACAAACCCAAAACCAAATTAAAAGAAAGTTTATAAAATCAAAATAGCAATTTAAAGTCCAGAACCAACTAAGATGCATGGCCACCTCTAGTCCTCCTCGGCTCCATATCCGCGATCTATGCCTCATCTGCAAAATATAAGGGAAGGGGTGAGTCACCGAGACTCAGTGTATAAATCCCCAACCCGATAGTTCAAGCACTTACACAGATCATCAGTAAAACATGCATATCATGCAACCCATAACCTAGCCATCCAATCTCCTTTATCTACCCCGTGTGGTCAAAACCACTGGTGACCGAAGTCACAAATAATATCGGTGTGGTCAAAACCACTGGTGACCGTAGTCACAAATCAAGTGATGGGGCCAACCGATCGTGTGGTCAAAACCACTGATGACAATCCCGTAATAATCATGTGGGGCCAACCCACTGTGGTATCTAACCACTGGGACGAGTCACAATATCCATATGTGGTCAAAACCACTGGTGACCGTAGTCACAAATATCAATCGTGTGGTCAAAACCACTAGTGGTCAAAACCACTGGGACTTAGTCACAAATAATAATAATAATAGTGTGGTCAAAACCACTGGTGACCGTAGTCACAAATCAAATGATGGGGCCAACCCATCTTGTGGTCAAAACCACTGGTGACAGTCCAAATAAATCATCCCCCTCCTCTCATCAACCCCATCATCATCATGTCCATATCATACGTGTCATAATATCATGTATCATGCAATAAGGCATAGCATAGCATTTAACAAACATGATGAAGTATATCAAAAATCACATAACAGGGGACTTACCCGGTTTCCAAGCTCATGCCCACAAGGCAAAATCACTGGTTCAATAGTTATAATGATAACACAATAAGCATATTATACTAATAAAGTGTGTAAAAGTTTACACACCTGGCTAGCCGTAGATCTTAGCAAAAATCCCGAAACTACTTGAATCTAGCGAAATCCCGAAGCGTTACTTCCCTTTCCTACAATCGACCAATACCTAGTTAGTAACCCCACAAGCCCATTCGGCTTTACAAAAAATCCCGAAGGATATGTCGCATGAAGCCAACTCCTTACCTTAGTGATTGATTCGGCTCCTATACACCAAAGATCGGCACCCCCTAATGTTGTTAGAAATTTCGGCTACTAACATGGAACAAATAAAAAAAATGGAAATTAACACTCAGATCTTTAATAGAAGGAAAGATAGAAGAGAAGTGGGGTTTCGACATTACCCCAAGTTGATCAAGAAGAGAAGAAGAATCTTACCAGGAGATTCGGCTATCCTCAAAAGAAAGAACTTGGTTTTGGCACTTAGGATGATGGAGACAAACGCAAGAAAAGAGGGGTTTATGAACACAATATTCGGCCAAGGTTCTTGATGGAAACAAAAGTGGACAAATGAGGCTTTCGGCTTCCAAGATAGAAGAGATGGAGGGGAATAATGGATTGGAAAAGAAGGGTTCGGCCAAGAGAAGGGAAGGGGATAGATTTGGCAATGGGTTTGAGAGAAGAGAAAGAACGGAATAGAAAGAAAAATGGAGAAGAATATGTAAGGATAGGTTTCGGCTTTGAACAAAATAGGAAGAAGAAGTGCACAAGAGGTGGATTCGGCAATAAGCTAACCAAAGAAAACCGAAAGGAAAAGGGAGAGAATGGCTACCAAATTCTGCACTTCAAAGAAAATGCACAAAAGATTCAGCCAATTACTAGAGCTGCCGAAAAAGAAAGAAAGAAAGAGGGCAATTGGTGGTTCAGCTTTGACAGAAAACCAAAAAGAGAAAACCCTCTCCTCACTAGCCGTATACTCCCTTAAACCCCCACAACATTCGGCCACCCACAACAAAACTCCCCAAAAACCGATAGCACCTCCCCTCCTACAGTTTAAAATTCGGTCAACACTCCCAAGCTCTCCCATCCACTCATTCAAATCGGTTTGAATGAGTCAAACTCCACCTTTTTCTCCCCTCCATCCATTTTGAATTGTTGACTCAATCCACATCCATCCAACAGAGTCCCACCTGAGCACTCCACTCCCTCAGCTTTGGCGTCAAAAAAATATTAATGGGCAATGGGAGATTTCTGCAACTCGAACCAAGGCTCTCCTTCCCTGCAAGTGGCGTCACTCCCCTGACACCTTAGTGGCGCCTCCCTTGCCACTTTACCAAGGTAATTCTAGTGTCTAAATCCTCAACTAAATTCTTTTAACCCCTAATTCCTCTAGCTCCTACTTCTTAAGGGCTAAAACAGAAATTTTGGCCATGACCCAGGACTAACCCGAGGTCATGCCTAGACCCCAAAACATATCAAACCAACACAGCAGACATACCATCACAAGCAAACACATACAAAATGCAGAGACCTCGATTTAAGGATATTACATAATTAATTTAACCTTAAGCCAAATTAACATAATTTAGTGTATTTCATCATCATCCATCACCAATTGACCATTTAAAATGGTCTAATTACTCATTTGGTCCTTTGACTATTTAAAAAATCTATATTGATAAACTTTAAAAATATAGTCACAGTACCTTACTTAACTATCAATTCAATAAAATTGAAAGACCAAAATTTTATAAAATTTAATACTAACCTTTTAAATATTATATTTACGGACTCAAACTATGGAAATGGGGTTTCAAAACTGTAACACCCCTAACCCGTATCCATCACCGAAATAGGGTTATGAAGCATTACCAGAACTTTTCAGAACATTTTCAGATAAAACATGTAAATCACTACTCATTAATCGAGATAATTTGTAACGCCCCTTAGATGAACCCTCTAGGCCCAACACGAGCAATAGAATCGAGTCGGGACTTAATCAGAAACTCTAAGAATTTTTCATGTCATTTTAAAAATTTACAAGGTGCAAGGCTCACACGCCTGTGTGACCCTTAGAAACGCTCGTGCCTCAGGTCTTGTCTGACTTAGGGTGCTCTCTAACTTGCGCCACACGCCCATGCCACATGCCCATGTCTCTGCCCGTGTGCTCAATTCTGATACGAGCACGCCTGGGGCACTAACGAATTCCATGTCGATGAAGCTCGACTTCAATGCCCCAAGTGCCGTGAAGCGGATATGCACTCTGGTGCACCTCCAAATTGAGCCGAAATAGTTCATTTGAGCCCAATTTAAGCTCATCCGAGCTCATTCCAACTCATTGAGCTCGTTAATAGCTCACTCTTAGCTCTTTTTAATTATTTAATAGCTGGAATAAAAATTAGTTAACTTAGTTTAAGTGAATTAAATTGCTAGAATGAAATTTAATTAATTTAGTTTAAGTTAATTAAATAATTTAGTCAAGCATTAATATGTCCTAGTTATTGCGTGTTTTGATATGTTTGTGTTAGCCATAGCCAAATTTAATATGTCTTGTTAAGACTTTATTAAATTTGTTTTGTTTAGTTTATGTGTCAATTAGTGAGTCTAAATTATATTAATATTTGTCTCGGCTAAACATACACTTGAATTAAACTAGTTCTGGTATTTTTGTAGGTGTAGCTGATTGGGGAACAACAGAGCTATGGGATTGGATTAAATAATACAAGCACCATGTGACAAAACCATTGTCTTTCAAAGGTGGACGGCACACTTGGTTGGAAGCTTGAATTAATTTAATTAGTTTATATTGGAGGTGGACGGCAAAAGCACTTCAAAGAGATGATAGAAAGCACCACATTTAAAAATCCATAAGCATGCGGAACATGATGGAATAAGCATGGGATAAAAACATGAGAAATATGGGCACAGGATGGAATAAATAATTCAAAATTTTTCATATTTCATGCTGGACGGCAATGGGAGTTTTTTATGGAGTGAACAAGGATGGTTGGGTATTATTTTAAGGGAGACAGCATGATACAAGCACATACTTCCATGTTTGGGCTGCTAAATGGATTAAATACTACATGGCCATTATATTTTATTTTCCCAATACTCTTCCATGTCCATGCTTTGGAGCCCCAAGTAAAAACAAGACAAAACATGCTCTCATGTCATTGATAGAATGGATGGCATGAATAGCAATTAATGGGCTGCACTTTGGTGTTATTTTTCAAAGGAATATTCGGCCAACCCTCTTTGATCTCTCCAAGCCGAATTTGCAAGCATTTGGACGACACACTTTCAGCCTTTAGTTTAATGGTTATTTTATTCTAGAGTTTTTCTTAGTTTTTAAATTATAATAGTGACGAAATTAGGTTAGCTCCATGATAGCCTATAAATATGTGCTATTTTCATTTGTAGCGCAAGGAGGATCTAGACTTTAATGAAATTTTATGAACTTTTGTTCATTTGAGTGAGTTTATCTCCTCTTTATTTTTCGTACAAGTTTCGTTAGACTTATCAAGCTTGCTTGTGGCGTCTTCGACTTGTTTGAACTTATCACCAAATTCCCTTTGGTGTGGTGTTCATCAACCTATCTCCATCTTTCCACCTTAACGATATAAGAAACGGGGTGACACTGTTATATAGTGTTGAATCTTTCTTAAGTTAAGTTCTTATTTCCATTTCCATCTTCGATTACCATTTTCCACCTTAAACATTATAGAACCCGGGGTGACACTCTTTAATGTTGAATCGCTTCTTGTTTAAGTTCGTTTATCCACCTCCATCAAAATTATCCTTTATCTATTTTTTTATTTATTTATCCATTTTCATTTCTTTCATCAAACCGAACCTTCCACCTATTTTATTCAATTACAGCTTCCGCAAACTCATCCATAGTTTCCGATAATTTTCTGAAGGCTTGATGTCCTCCTCGTAGACGATTGGGCAACCCGCATACGTTTCGACTCATCTCGAGCCGTTCCGTATTATCTGGTATCAGAGCTAGTTAAACTGAGAACCACGAAGCTCCGACGACTAACCCGAAGTCCTTTCGAAGACGGGACATATCAATTAATACCAGATCGTATCATCTGGTATCAGAGCTACAAACGAGGTGTTCTGACGACGATGATAGCCGAAAGTTAGTCCGTAAGTTTTTAAAAAAAAGTTCGCAAAAAAATATTCAAAAAAATATTCAAGTTGTAATTATTGTTTCTTGTATTTCATTATAGTATATTTGAAGTTAAAAAAAACAAGAGATACAAAAAAAAAAAAACAGTTCAAAAAAAATCGAGGTTAAAAAAAATTTTGAGTAAAAAAAAAAAAAGAGAGAAGTTAAAAAAAAAGTGTGAAGTTTGCAAGTTTTTGCTTTACTTTCATATTTCTACCCCGATCTTCAAAAAAAAAAATCTCCTTTTTGTTTCAGCATACCTAAACCTGTAAATCATTTAACCCTTGTAACTAACTTGAAGCCGACCCCCAAGCTGCAATAAGCCTTTTTAAAACGAAGTACGAAATTGTGAGAGCGAGAAAGAGTGGTAAAAGGCATGAGTGTACTCATTAGAGAAAAAGCCACAAAACGAGTGAAACACGAGTGTGAGTGATTTTTCTTTGTGAGTGACTTGTGAGTTTTATGGTAAGGTATTTTTAACTTTTTCTGTTTATTTTATTTTATTTTATTTTATTTCTTGATAACGTATTTCTTTCAGCAACGATAGCATGTCTTTATATTTTGAAAGAAGAAGTACTATAGATGGAGATTGGTTCGATCCATCATACAACCAAAGCGAAAGGCGATGCAATCAAAGAAACCGAAGCTTTAGAGATCAAGGATGTTTTAATGACGTCAAGAAGAATAACAAGTCAAACATTCCACCGTTTCAAGGTAGAGCCGATCCGGATGCATACCTTGAATGGGAAATGCGGGTAGAAATGGTTTTTGGGTACCACGATTATTTGGAAAGCAAGAAAGTAAGGCTGGCGGAAAATAGTTTCACCGATTATGCCATGACTTGGTGGGATCAATTCACCAAGAGTTGAAAACGAAATGGAGAGTACCCAATATTAACGTGGTCTGAAATGAAAGATGTGATGCGCAAGCGGTACCTCCCATCTTCCTATCATCGAGGGAAAATTTCTTCAAGACAAAAGACGGAGTCAGGTTCATCTAGAAGACCTGCTTTCGAAGATTATTTGAGAAGAGATTTTGACCGAGATTTTTATTCCTCAAAAAGTTCAAGGCGGTATGAACCAAACCATGCATTTGAGACCTTTCAATATTATCATCGTGAAGGTAGGATTTCTTCTTCCAAAGCTTCAGCATATCCATCTATAGAGCAACCTTTACGAAGAAATGAAAGTGGTTCATATGTGTCGAAGAATTCATCCACACAAGGTTATTCTCGAAGTGGTTCATACTATGATTCCTATTCGACGAAGGATTCAATGCGAAGCAAAGCAAAGTTCGAAGCATATAATGGTGACGAACGAGAGGAAAATACGAGTTATTTGTCGAATGATTCAATGAAGTCCCGTACGAAGAATTTTTCACGAAGAACCGATCGAGATATCTATGAAAATATTTCTTCGATACTTGAGTTAAATTTTTCTCTTTTTGATTACTCTGAATCATCTTCTTGTTGTAATCCGAAAGAAAAAGAAAAATCAAATGAAAAAGAACAAAAATGAAAAAGAGTTCGAGAGAAAAGAAAAGAAAAAAGAACTTGAAAAAGAAAGAAAAACTGAAAAGGAAATTGAGATAGAGAAAGAGAGAGAAATAAAAGAAAAAGATGTTGGAAAAGAAACAAGAGAACAAGATGAGAGAGAAAACGTGAGTGTTGATTTAGCTAACTCATTGGAACTTTGCTCTTCTTTTGTTTCTTCATTTCAGGTTCTCGATATCCTGAAATATGACTTCCATGTAACACCCCAAACTCGGCCCAAACACCACGACCGGATCTGGTATGTCACTAAAAAAATTTTGGAAAACATGTCGTATTTTCAGAAAAATATTTTTCTAAAGTTTATCTTTTTATTCGAAAAAAATTTAATAGTAGATAGTTTAAATAAAATATGCCTTTATGAATTAAAAACCCAAATTTAAATACATGCATTAGTTCAATAAGAATTTAAATAACTAAAAGTAATTAAAGCCCAAAATAAAAACAAAACATAAACTAGTGGCCCATGGCCTTATTACAACGAGATTTAAAATCCATTAATTAAAAATATAAAATAATAACTTGAGTCTTTTTGCTAGATCCAGATGTTCTTTTGCATGGCCACCTTACGTTCCTCTCCAGCCCGGTCCGAAGCACTAGGTATCAACTGTAAGGTTAATTAATAGGGTGAGTCGCGAGACTCAGTGTGCAACCCTCATGCACCACTAGATTTTGGGCCTTAGGCCCACAAAACAGATTAATAATTTCATTTATAAAAATAACAAATAATATGCAAGGCCCAACCCGTTTGCCTAGGTTTCCATCCGCTACACGCCCTAGTATCAGCCATTCACACCATTGGGGATTTCTACAATCGACCCACACCGCTACACGCCAAGATGGCAGTCATGCTGCTCATCAACATATTATGGTCGAAGCCCTTATAACAGATCACGACATTAGCCGCTACAACATATAACAGATCACGGTATAAACCGCTACACATGTAATGTATAACATCCTCCTTTCATCAACCCAACCCATGCAATCATATACAAGCAAATTAATTATAACATTTAATCAAATTATTCACTGACCTGGCGATTTGCGTTACCCTTTTTGGGCTTCCCACATTAAGTCGAGATTTACGGCATTTATCATAACATATAAACTTATGAACATATATTAGTCACACAGATCTAAAGGGTGGCGAAGTATTACACACATGATATCGTTAAATCTCCTATCCTTAGTTGATATCCAAATCTACTACCCTCAGTGTAAAGCCTTGCTCAAAAGCCAGAAAATAACACGAAGATTTAGCCCTTCAATATTCAGCCAAGGTTAATAAATCTCAACCTACACATTAAAACTAATAGATCTCTTACCTAATTTGTTGAATCCCGAAAGTCCTTAAGAAAACGTCACCTTCCTACCTTCGACTTTTCCACAAATCGGCACTACAGATCTCAGCAAGAAAGGATTCGGTTTCAAACAAGAGAGTAAAATTGACAGGGCCTTAGAAAACTGATTCGGATTAGAAACTTGATAAAAGTGAATTGAAGAAATTATAAAGAAGCAAAATCTTGAAACTTACTAGATTAAAGAGGAGTATTCAACTATGGTGCACCTTCGGGAAATTTAGCCTTGAAGATTCGGTTATAGGAGAAGGAAAATATGAACAAAAGAGAATTCGGCTTTTAGAGAAAATACTGAGGAGAGGAGAAAATATCTAGGGAGTTTTGGTTTTGAAAAGAAATTAAAACAAGTGGAAAAAGAGAATTTCGGCTAGGTGAGGAAGAAGAGAGAAAAATTGAAAGAAAGGATGATCACTTGGCCTATATAGATTTCGGCAATACAATCCCCCTCCCAGAGTTGGATTTTCAGCCAACTCTGCTGTCATCTGATAGCTTTTACCCCACCTATTATCTTAATCCCTTAGCTCCTCAAAAATAGCCCTAATCTTTCTCTTCATATTATCAGCACTTTATCACTAAAATAAAAGAATTAAATCCCTAAATTTTAGCAAGTGTGCCGTCCACTTAACTCTCCTGGGTTGCCGAATTTTTGACCCAATCTTTTGGGCTCCAAGCGGCCAAATTTGGGCCCTTCCCAAGTGCTTGTGACGCCACTTTAAGCTCCCCCTCTACTATGCCCCTAGCTACTGGGCCACAAGCCCAATATATAAATTAAATTACCCAAATCACTATTTTTAAACCCTAAGGTGACTAATCGAAATATTTAATCAAGGCCTCAGTTCAACCTTAAATTCTTAAATTACAAATTAATCAAGTACCACATATAAATGCACAGGCCTATACCTAGGATATTACAGTTTTACCCCCCTTAAAATAAATTTCATCCTCGAAATTTACCTGATCAAAAGAGATGGGGATACTGTTGTCGGATAACATCCTCTGGCTCCCACGTCGCCTCTTCTGCACCGTGATTCTGCCATAGAACTTTAACCAAAGGAACGGACTTCCTTCTCAACACTTTTATATCTCAATCCAAAATTCGTACTAGTTTCTCCTCAAAAGATAAATTTGGCCTTACTTCAATTTCTTCCATTGGCACTATGTGCGATGGATCAGATCGATAACGTCTCAGCATCGAGACATGGAACACATCATGTATCTACTCCAACTCTGAAAGCAACTCCAAACGATAAGCCACTGGCCCCACATGTTCTAAAACCCTATAAGGCCCAATAAGCCGAGGACTTAGCTTACCCTTTCGTCCAAACCTCATTACTTTCTTCCACGGCGATACCTTCAAGAAGACTTGGTCTCCTACTGCGAATTCCACCTCCTTCCGCTTTAGATCCGCATAAGATTTCTGCCGATTAGACGCGTCCTTCAATCGAGCCCTTATTAACTTAACTTTTTCCTCCGTTTCCGAAACTAGTTCCGGACCCAATACCTGACGTTCACCCAACTCCATCCAACAAGTTGGAGTACGACATCTCCTTCGATATAATGCTTCATACGGCGCCATTTGAATACTAGCTTGATAGCTATTATTGTACGCGAATTCAGCCAAGGGTAAATACTCCTCCCAACTACCCCTAAAATCGATGATGCAACCCCTTAGCATATCCTCCAAGATCTGAATTACCCTCTCAGACTGACCATCAAACTGTGGGTGAAAAGTGGTACTGAAGTCTAACCTTGTTCCCATTGCTTGATGAAGAGCCTTCCAAAATCGTGACATGAACCTAGGGTCCCTATCCGATATGATCGGCACTGGTACACCATGTAATCTTACAACCTCAGCCACGTACAACTTAGCCAACTTTTGTAAAGAGTAGTCGACCCGAATCGGTATGAAGTGAGCAGACTTCGTCAGACGATCCACAATTACCCAAATTGAATCTTTCTTGGTGGGTGTAAGGGGTAACCCACTAACAAAATCCATTGTGATTCTCTCCCACTTCCATTGGGGAATCTTTATCGGCTGCAACAATCCCGAAGGCAACTGGTGTTCAGCTTTGACTTGTTGACACGTCAAGCACTTCCCCACATATTCCGTAACTTCTCGCTTTAAACCTGACCACCAGAACTGGTCTCGCAATTCCCGATACATCTTAACTCCTCCAGGATGCATAGCATAGGGGCTACTATGCGATTCCCGAAGAATCATCTGCCTTAGCTCTTCATCTTTTGGCATACAAACCTTCCCACAGAAGCACAAAACTCCATCATTGTTCAGACTATAGTCCTCTACTTCACCCTCCTGCACTTGTCGGATTCGAGTACTTAATACATCATCCAAAAGTTGCTTCTCTTTGATTAGACTTGTCCACATAGGTCTTACTTGTAGCTCAGCCACCAATCTACCATCCTCATACAAACTAAGATGAGCGAACATCGCCCTTAGGTCTGCTATCACCTTCCTACTCAACGCATCTGCCACCACATTGGCCTTGCCGGGATGGTATTCAATCGAGCAATCATAGTACTTCAAGAGCTCGATCCACCTACGTTGCTGTAAATTTAACTCCTTCTCAGTAAGGAGATACTTCAAACTTTTATGGTCGGTGTAAATTACCGATTTTTCCCCATACAGGTAATGTCTCCAAATCTCCAGAGCAAACACTACCGCCGCCAATTCCAGATCATGCGTAAGGTAGTTCAACTCACGCGGTCTCAACTGTCGAGACGCGTATGCCACAACTTTTCCATCTCGCATCAGCACACACCCTAACCTTGTGTGTGACGCATCACAATAGACGGTAAATTCTTTTCCCGCCTCTGGCTGAATTAACACAGGTGCTTCCGTCAGGATTCTCTTCAGCCTCTCAAAGCTCTCCTGTTGTTTGTCAGTCCACACAAAAGATACTCTCTTCCTCAACAACTTAGTTAATGGTGCTGCTATTGAAGAGAACCCCTCAATGAACCTTCGATAATATCCTGCTAATCCTAAGAAACTTCGAATTTCTGCCACAGACTTCGGCAATTTCCAATTTAACACAGCTTCAATTTTCCGAGGGCCTACCCTAATCCCCTCTGCGGAAACCACATGCCCTAGAAAAGTCACCTCCTTCAACCAGAACTCACACTTACTGAACTTTGCGTACAACTACTTTTCCCTCAGAATTTGCAACACCACTCGAAGTTGTGCATCATGCTCCTCCTCAGACTTGGAATAAACCAATATATCGTCGATAAATACTACGACGAACCGATCAAGATATGGCTGAAACACCCAGTTCATCATATCCATAAATGCTGCTGGCGCGTTCGTCAAACCGAACGGCATTACCAAAAACTCATAATGACCGTAGCGTGTTCGAAATGCCGTCTTATGAATGTCTCCTTCCTTCACCTTTAACTGATGATATCCCGACCTTAGATCAATCTTAGAAAAGACCGAAGCTCCTCTGAGCTGGTCGAACAAATCATCGATTCTCGGTAATGGGTACTTATTCTTACTCGTCAACTTATTCAGTTGACGATAGTCCACGCACATATGCATGGATCCGTCCTTCTTCTTCACGAATAGGACCGGCGCTCCCCATAGAGACACACTCAGTCGGATGAATCCTCGATCCAATAGCTCCTGAATCTGAGCTTTGAGCTCCACCAGCTCCTTCGACGCCATTCGATAAGGGGCAATAGATACCGGAGCCGTACCCGGGAGTAGTTCTATTCCAAACTCTACTTCGCGATCCGGGGGTAATCCTGGCAACTCCTCCGGAAAGACGTCTGCGAAATCCTTGACCGTTCGAACCCCATCGACAGTCACCTCATTAACATCCAAAGCGCTAATAAAAGTTAAAAAGGCGTTACATCCTTTTCAAATCATCTTAACAGCTTTCAAGGCCGACAGTACGTTGGACAAATAGTTCCTTCTTTCTCCTAACACAACCACCTCCCCGCCTTCCGGGGTACTTAACACCATGTGCTTGGACCCACAATCCAACTTAGCACAATGCTTTGACAACCAATCCATTCCTAGGATAAGATTGAACTCTCCAAATGGAAATTCCATTAAGTTTGCCGGAAACACTACTCCTTGAGTCTCTAAAGGTACATCCTTAAACAGCTTGTCTACTACCCTAGACTGTCCTAGGGGACTAACCACAGTCATCTTCCTAGTAGTTGTTTCAGGATCTATACTTAAGGTCTCCGATATCGAACATGCAACATAGGAGTGGGTTGACCCAATATCAATCAAAGCAAGAAAATGGCTGTCAGCTATAAGAAACGTACCGGTTATGACATCCGGTGTGTCACCATCCTCCTGTCGACGAACTGCATAAACTAGACCCGACTGCCTTGCATCTATATTACCTGCACCTCTACCAGGTGCTCCACGACCTCGACCAGCCCCATTTCCTCCTCTACCTGCACCACGACCCCTTGGTCCAGGCTGATCGCCTCTCCTAACCTGATCAGAACCTCGGCCTGTTGGCTGTACCCAATCTATCTGAGGATAGTCCTTAATCAAATGTTCTGTGGACCCACACCTAAAGTATCCACCTGTTTTTTTCTGCACTCCCCATAATGCATCCTCCCACATGTAGAACATGCTTGATTTTGACTTGTCGGAGCACGAACTTGGCCATCAGCCCTAGGCCTCTTCTGAAAATTCCCAGATGCTCTTGATGGCCCAAAACTCCTCTTATTCTTACCCCGATCCTTATCCCTTTCTTGTCTCTCAACCTGTTTCACTTCCTCAGCTATTTTAACCTTATCTACCAAAATAGCAAAAACTCTTTCTCGTTGCGGTGCTATCAGAACCCTTAACTCATTTCGCAGCCCATCCTCGAACCGAACACAATGTTCATACTCCATTGCTACCATTCCTCGAGCGTAACGGCTCAAGCGCAGAAACTCGGCCTCATATTCAGCCACAGACTTACTTCCCTGTACCAAGTTCAGGAATGCCTTCCTTTGGGCATCTATATAGCTGGCCCTGACATACTTCCCCTGAAATGATTCCCTAAAGAAGTCCCAGTCAATCTGGTCTGAGACAGTACCTTCTTTCACCGTGAGCCACCACTGGTAGGCCTCATCTCAGAGGAGAGACACGACCCCTTTCAACTTTTCCTCTACTGTGAAGTCTAAGTCATCCATTATGCGCTCAGTCACTTCCATCCAGTACTCAACTGTGTTAGGGGCTACCCCAGAAACTCCCCTAAACACTTCTGCCCCATTGGCCTTAAGCCTCTCTGACACAGATTTCCGGGCTCCTGTGCCCATGCCTACTCCAGCAACTCTTTCCAGGACTCGCAACATCGCCTGGGATACAGCATCATCTCTGGTCGCCTGATCCCGTAACTTTCCCTCCACAGCTGCAGGATCCGGCAGTTCGTTACCTGACCCATGGCCAGACCCTACTGGCTCAGACAAGGTCATCCTACCCCTACCGCGTCCACGCGGCGGACGTCCTCGACCCCTTGTACTCATTCTTCCGATTTGCGTTTTTCTGATTAAGAATTTTATGAATCATTATTTCTTTCCACTGATTTATCGCGAACAGTCTTATGATGAATAGTTTTAAAAGGTAGTTCTTTCGAATTCATACACAATACAGTTTCAAGTTCATTCACTCAATCATCATTATTCATGAACTCACGTTCATTACAAAAAAGTAGTGTTGTTGTTGCTGTCGTTGTTGTTTTCACTACCCAGGGGTATTTTCGTAATTGTATCATACAGGGGTATTTTCGTAATTTTTCAAAATAAGGTCCTTGGTGATTTTGTGAAGTAAGGATATTTTGGTAATTTTTTTAATTCCGGGGGTATTTCGATAATTTTACACTCCGGTGGTATTTTAAAAAATTTTAAAATTTGGGGGTATTTCGGTAATTTTGAAATTCGGGGGTATTTTGGTAATTTTGAAATCCGGGGTATTTTGGTCATTTTGCAAAACAAGGGTAGTTTGGTAATTTTTTTTTTTTTTCAAACTTTGATGTTGTTTGTTGTTTTTTTTTTCAAACAGGGGTACTTTTGGAAAAATCCAGTTTCATGGTCCGGGTTATACTTGTAAACGTGAGATTTTCGGGTAAATTTTCGAAACACAGGTATTTTATAAGTTCATGGTTGATTGGAGATTCAAATATGTTTTGCAAATTTTACAAACCTTGGGATTTTTTTTTCGAAAATAGGGTGGTCGGTCTCTTTTGGGTTTAGTCATAGGGTTTAGCCCATCAACCAGTCCTCTAACTAGGGTGAATAGTCACTACGCACCAGGTAGGATTCTAGTGAAGAGGAGGTGAGTCGCTAGGACTGCTTAAGTACCAAGCTCTCCCTGAATCCACTCCTAGACATGCGTATGCCCATTGCCACACCCTAACTTGGCTAAGGTGAACAGTCACTACGCACCAGGTAGGATTCCAGCGAAGAGGAGGTGAGTCACTAGGACTGCTTAAATACTAGGCTCTTCCGGATCCTTCCTAGACATGCGTATGACGGTTACCACACCCTAGCCTTGCGGCTCGTTAACGGGTTTGTTCAGTGAAATTAAGTTTTATGAAATTTTAAGAAGTAGTTTGTACTAAGCCTACAGTCCATCAAGTTCTAATTCTAACTAATCCACGTCCCACTAGGCCCATTAAGCCCACATATATAAAGATCACACAATGGTTCAAAGTACTTACCTGGCGGACTTGGGCCGGAGACGTAGGTGCCATGCCCAGCTAACAAACCTGTTATCATTTCAAAACATGCATGTTTTAAAAGCCCATTTTTAGAAAATGTTTTGAGCCCAAAAACCCCAGAGTCGAGTTTTGATTCGGGCTCTGATACCAATTTGTAACATCCCAAACCCGGCCCAAACACCACGACCGGATCTGGTATGTCACTAAAAAAATTTTGGAAAACATGTCGTATTTTCAGAAAAATATTTTTCTAAAGTTTATCTTTTTATTCGAAAAAGATTTAGTAGTTGATAGTTTAAATAAAATATGCCTTTATGAATTAAAAACCCAAATTTAAATACATGCATTAGTTCAATAAGAATTTAAATAACTAAAAGTAATTAAAGCCCAAAATAAAAACAAAACATAAACTAGTGGCCCATGGCCTTATTACAACGAGATTTAAAATCCATTACTTAAAAATATAAAATAATAACTTGAGTCTTTTTGCTAGATCCAGATGTTCTTTTGCATGGCCACCTTGCGTTTCTCTCCAGCCCAGTCCGAAGCACTAGGTATCACCTGTAAGGTTAATTAATAGGGTGAGTCGCGAGACTCAGTGTGCAACCCTCATGCACCACTAGATTTTGGGCCTTAGGCCCACAAAACAGATTAATAATTTCATTTATAAAAATAACAAATAATATGCAAGGCCCAACCCGTTTGCCTAGGTTTCCATCCGCTACACGCCTCCGTACCAGTCATTCACACCATTGGGGATTTCTACAATCGACCCACACCGCTACACGCCAAGATGGCAGTCATGCTGCTCATCAACATATTATGGCCGAAGCCCTTATAACAGATCACGGCATTAGCCGCTACAACATATAACAGATCACGGTATAAACCGCTACACATGTAACGTATAACTTCCTCCTTTCATCAACCCAACCCATGCAATCATATACAAGCAAATTACTTATAACATTTAATCAGATTATTCACTGACCTGGCGATTTGCGTTACCCTTTTTGGGCTTCCCACATTAAGTCGAGATTTCCAGCATTTATCATAACATATAAACTTATGAACATATATTAGTCACACAGATCTAAAGGGTGGCGAAGTATTACACACCTGATATCGCGAAATCTCCTATCCTTAGTTGATATCCAAATCTACTACCCTCAGTGTAAAGCCTTGCTCAAAAGCCGAAAAATCACACGAAGATTTAGCCCTTCAATATTCGGCCAAGGTTAATAAATCTCAACCTACACATTAAAACTAATAGATCTCTTACCTAATTTGTCGAATCCCGAAAGTCCTTAAGAAAACGTCACCTTCCTGCCTTCGACTTTTCCACAAATCAGCACTACAAATCTCAGCAAGAAAGGATCCGGTTTCAAACAAGAGAGTAAAATCGACAGGGCCTTAGAAAACTGATTCGGATTAGAAACTTGATAAAAGTGAATTGAAGAAATTGTAAAGAAGCAAAATCCCGAAACTTACTAGATTAAAAAGCAGTATTCAACTATGGTGCACCTTCGGGAAAATCAGCCTTGAAGATTCGGTTATAGGAGAAGGAAAATATGAACAGAAGAGAATTCTACTTTTAGAGAAAATACTTAGGAGAGGAAAAAATATCTAGGGAGTTTCGGTTTTGAAAAGAAATTAAAACAAGTGGAAAAAGAGAATTTCGGCTAGGTGAGGAAGAAGAGAGAAAAATTGAAAGAAAGAATGATCACTTGGCTTATATAGATTTCGGCAATACAATCACCCTCCCAGAGTTGGATTTTCAGCCAACTCTGCTGTCATCTGATAGCTTTTATCCCACCTATTATCTTAATCCCTTAGCTCCTCAAAAATAGCCCTAATCTTTCTCTTCATATTATCAGCACTTTATCACTAAAATAAAAAAATTAAATCCCCTAAATTTTAGCAAGTGTGCCGTCCACTTAACTCTCCTGGGTTGCCAAATTTTTTACCCAATCTTTTGGGCTCCAAGCGGCCAAATTTGGGCCCTTCCCAAGTGCTTGTGACGCCACTTTAAGCTCCCCATCTACTGTGCCCCTAGCTACTGGGCCACAAGCCCAATATATCAATTAAATTACCCAAATCACTATTTTTAAACCCTAAGGTGACTAATCCAATTATTTAATCAAGGCATTAGTTCAACCTCAAATTCTTAAATTACAAATTAATCAAGTACAACATATAAATGCACAGGCCTATACCTAGGATATTACATTCCAACTCCAGTACCTTTCCGATGAACGACATTTTCGTGTGATCAACAAAGTTAAAGTTGAAAGTGAAGTTGAACCTCCAGAGCCTAAAGGTAAGGAAGGTAAGTGTTCTGACACAGTTTCGACTCCACCAAATCTTTCTACTGTTTGTGATTATGTGGATAATTTTTTCATTTGCCATCCTTTGATTCGTTATGATGACATAAAAGTTGGTAAGACGGGTTTACCCCATAATAACCATTGTGAAGCAAAGTGTGAAGGTGGAGTAACGTCTATTCGACAAGTGCAAGACTCGAGTAAGTATGACGATGAATTTTCTTTTAATCCCAATTTTTTTGATTGTGGTTATTACGAGATTTGTTCATTGTCTAATACAAAATCTTTGAGTTTTTGTAACTCAGTTTTGAAACTTGTTAAGAATTTTGATTGTTCGATCTTGAACATGCATAATTCTTTTTGGTTTAACATGCTTGATTTTTCGAAACCATTGATTCATTTTGTTTTAATTAATCAAACACATGTTTTTAAACTGGGAATATGTTTTGTATCATCTGATATATTTTGTGGAAAAATCAAGTCTCAACAATCGTGTGTGAGAAATTCCCATCGATTCGATACTTGGTTTCTAAATAAGGTAACAAATTTTGTCAACCTTGTTTTCAATTTTTATTCGTTCCTAAGCAAATTTTGTGTTTGTATATGCAATTCGTGTACATGGAGTTCCCATTTTGTTTGAAAAATGTTGATTCGCGAATAAAGCATCGACTACAATACATGCCCAAGGAGAGAAGGTTCGTCTTGATCGAGCAAGGTAAATTCGATCTTCGAGTTTTAGCCTCTGAAGACAAGCAAGGTAAGAACGATCTCTATCTTTTTGTGCCTAAAGGTAAGTCTTCTAAGATAGTTGATATATTCTTGATCTCTTCAGATGATGACATGCATTATGTTGATGAACTGCCTTTTGCAAAGCAATTAGATCATGATATGCTTAGCCATTCCAACTTGTTTCTTTATGATCTATCTGTTTTGGATATTGATAAAACACATGGTGCTGATTTCGTTTTTGTAAAGCATTTAGATCTTGATATGTTCAAATGTTCTGTTCTGCCTATTAATAGTCTATCTGCTTTAATGATTGACAAAAAGATTCTTGTGTTTGATACTTGTTACAATTCATGTGTGAGTGGTTCCTTATTTCATACAAAGCAAGGTTTGGATGTTCAACTTCGAATGCCATATGCACTTTCTCCACTACTTGTTTGTGACGAATATATCTACCTTTTGGTGTGCTACTCGCATGATCATCTTGTCTTGTGGAATCCAATTAGATCGTATGCATGCTTTGAAGCTTATCCGCTTTTGTTCCAAAATTTTGACAAGGCATTGATCCTTTTGTATGATAAAGTGCTTATGCCTGTCCGCATGCGATTTATCTGTTTGGTGTTGTTTTTATTCGGGTTGCAAGTATGTTTAAAACACTTCTTGCTAATTCTTGAATTTCTTTTCAAGTATTCCGATTATTATCCGTCCCGTTTGATCGAGGAAAGACGAGCATGGAGTTTTGTTAGGACAACCAACGGGTCAATTCGAGGGCGAATCATCTTGAAGAGGGAGGGGATGATACGAGCACGCCTGGGGCGCCAACGAATTCCATGTCGATGAAGCTCGACTTCAATGCCCCAAGTACCGTGAAGCGGATATGCACTCTGGTGCACTTCCAAATTGAGCCGGAATAGTTCATTTGAGCTCAATTTAAGCTCATCCGAGCTCATTCCAGCTCATTGAGCTCGTTATTAGCTCACTCTTAGCTCTTTTTAATTATTTAATTGCTGGAATAAAAATTAGTTAACTTAGTTTAAGTTAATTAAATTGCTAGAATGAAATTTAATTAATTTAGTTTAAGTTAATTAAATAATTTAGTCAAGCATTAATATGTCCTAGTTATTGCGTGTTTTAATATGTTTGTGTTAGCCATAGCCAAATTTAATATGTCTTGTTAAGACTTTATTAAATTTGTTTAGTTTAGTTTATGTGTCAATTAGTGAGTCTAAATTATGTTAATATTTGTCTCAGCTGAACATACACTTGAATTAAATTGGTTCTGGTATTTTTGTAGGTGTAGCTGATTGGGGAACAACAGAGCTATGGGATTGGATTAAATAATACAAGCACCATGTGACAAAACCATGGTCTTTCAAAGGTGGACAACACACTTGGTTGGAAGCTTGAATTAATTTAATTAGTTTATATTGGAGGTGGACGGCAAGAGCACTTCAAAGAGATGATAGAAAGCACCACATTTAAAAATCCATAAGCATGTGGAACATGATGGAATAAACATGGGATAAAAACATGAGAAATATGGGCACAGGATGGAATAAATAATTCAAAATGGAAGCATGGTTTCATATTTCATGTTGGATATTTCATGTTGGACGGCAATGGGAATTTTTTTATGGAACGAACAAGGATGGTAGGGTATTATTTTAAGGGAGAAAGCATGATACAAGCACCATACTTCCATGATTGGGCTGCTAAATGGATTAAATACTACATGGCCATTATATTTTATTTTCCCAATACTCTTCCATGTCCATGCTTTGGAGCCCCAGTAAAAACAAGACAAAACATGCTCTCATGTCATTGATAGAATGGACGGCATGAATAGCAATTAATGGGCTACACTTTGGTGTTATTTTTCAAAGGAATATTCGACCAACCCACTTTGATATCTCCAAGCTGAATTTGCAAGTATTTGGACGACACACTTTCAGCCTTTAGTTTAATGGTTATTTTATTCTAGAGTTTTTCTTAGTTTTTAAATTATAATACTGACGAAATTAGGTTAGCTCCATGATAGCCTATAAATATTTGCTATTTTCATTTATAGCGCAAGGAGGATCCAGACTTTAATGAAATTTTATGAACTTTTGTTCATTTGAGTGAGTTGATCTCCTCTTCATTTTTCATACAAGTTTCGTTAGACTTATCAAGCTTGCTTGTGGCATCTTCGACATGTTTGAACTTATCACCAAATTCCCTTTGGTGTGGCATTCATCAACCTATCTCCATCTTTCCACCTTAACGATATAAGAAACGGGGTGACACTGTTATATAGTGTTGAATCTTTCTTAAGTTAAGTTCGTATTTCCATTTCTATCTTCGATTACCATCTTCCACCTTAAACATTATAGAACCCGAGGTGACACTCTTTAGTGTTGAATCGCTTCTTGTTTAAGTTCATTTATCCACCTCCATCAAAATTATCCTTTATCTATTTTTTTATTTATTTATCCATTTTCATTTCTTTCATCAAACCGAACCTTCCACCTATTTTATTCAATTATAGCTTCCACAAACTCATCCATATTTTCCGATAATTTTCTGAAGGCTTGATGTCCTCCTCGTAGACGATTGGGCAACCCGCATACGTTTAGACTCATCCCGAGCCGGTCCGTATCACACACGGCCTGGCTACACGCCCATGGAGTAGGCTATGTGTCACACACAGTCTAGACACACGCTCGTGTGTCTGCCTGTGTGGACAAGGTAAAGCCATTTCCTAGCCTCATTTGTCACCCAAATTTACCATTTTCCTGCAGCAAAAAATACTAAGTACAATCGAACCATTCCAAGCATTCAAATAAGCAAATTTCATCATTCAACATGGCCTATCGTTGTATGCATACATGTTTACTATCTTACCTAGGTTCAATTCATGTGTTAAACATGATTTGATCAACTACTTAACATATATATATATATATATATATATATAGTTACCATAGCATAACATTACAATTATATCAAAACAACCATTACTAGCCATTCCAATGACTAGATTACAAGAATCATTTATATTTACATGCCAATATGGCCAATATGGCCAACATATCCTATACATGCCATTACAACCATAATTGATTTCTACCGTTATGGGATGATAGATAGTGTGAGTGATCTCCGCCAAGCTTCCAATCCAACGAGCTTTTGATTTACTCTAAAACAAGGGAAAATAAAACGAGGTAAGCATAAAATGCTTAGTAAGTTCGTATAACATGGTACTTAACTTACCATTCATCCTATTTTGAGGTAACTATGTAAGGCATATTCACTTAATTTGAACTCAAGCCCTACACATATCCTCGTTGCCCTTGTTAGTCATATATTCCATAATAACATCAAAAACAAGTATGAGCTCTATAACATCCTAAATTTTAGGGCCTTTGCATTTTGTGTAATGAATGCTTAAACATGTTAAATTGAGAATTGAAGTATTACTTGGGCTCAGGAATGGGCTGAGACCTCAGTTAAATATTCTGTTTGGGCATTATAAGTTCTAAAGATAGTTATCTATGTTAAAAATATCAAGATTGGGCTTGTGGCCCAATGGCAAAATGGCGCCACTAAGAGGGAAGGGAGTTGGCGTCACTGGAAAAGGAGGAGGCCCAAGTTTTGGCCACTTGGAGCCCATGTTTTTGGGCCAAATTCGGCATTTAAAGAGGAGCTAGGGGGACGGCACAAGGCTATAATTTAAGAAAATTTTAATGTTTTTAATTTGTGGATAATAAGCTGATAAAGGAGGGAGGAGTTGGAGCTAATTAATTCTCTTTTGGATGAGTTAGTAGATTAAGATAAAGGAGAAAGATAGGATTTATCTGCAAGGTTAGGTAAGTGCCGAAATTTCTATAAATAGGGGGGATATCTCATCAATTCCGGCAATTGAACCCTACTCTTTTCTTCTTTCCTTGTGTCGAAATTTGCTGTATAGTTCTATTCATCTTTTTTCTTTTGTCGCCGAAACCTCCACTCCATTCTCCCTCTCAACTTTCATTATTTTTTTTTTTCCCTTATTGGTCGAACTCACTGACAATCTCTTTCTCATCTTTTTCAAATACTTTAGCCGAAAATTCTAAACCTTTCTTTGATTTCTTTTTACTTCCTCTCTAAGCCAAAGCCGTAACACTCTATTCAGATCTTTTAAAAGTAAAAAATGCATCTGTTTATCTTTTCCAGGATTTCCATAAAAGCCAAAATCCTTAGATCTCATCTCCTTTGTTTGCCGAATCCTCTCTGGGGTATCTGCTTGTGCCGAATCTCGAAAGAAACTGAAGGTAAGTATTGATTCGTAAGATTTCAATCTTTTTCGGCTTTTTAGGGACTTTAGACGAATGGCTATAAGGGAACTAATATTAAGTTTTTCTCTTATTTGCGACATTCCGGGATTTGAAGGGGATTCATTTGCTTAGATCTCTAAGTCAGAGTTCAGTAGCACTCGAATCGTGTTACTTTCGAGATTTCAAGGAGAGCCCAGATCTTCGTATTCTTCCGGCTTTTGAGCAAGGTTTTAGACTAAGGGTTGTAGATCCAGATAGTAAGGATTTAACTAAGGGAGTAAAACTATGCGATATCAGGTGTGTAACACTTCCACACCATTTAGATTGCCTGTTAAAATAAGTTATAAATCTGTTATATTCTGATAAATGCCGAAATCCCGGCATCATGGTTGAAACCCGAGGAGGGTAAAAGAGAATCACCAAGTTAGTGATCTCTGTCATTCCTAAGTGAATGTTCCTGTTAAGGTGACATAAGTGATAAGTATGTTGTTTTCTGTGATTGCATGGGGTTGGGTTTATTGAAAGGGGAAGTGTTCTGTTGTAGCGGCTTTTATCGTGACCTGTTGTAGCGGCTTTTGCTGTGACCTGTTGTAGTGGCTTTTGCCATGACCTGTTGTAGTGGCTACGGCCATGATCAGACGATGAGCAGCATGTCTGCCATCAATGGTGTGTAGCGGTGTGGGTTGATTGTAGAAATCCCCAATGGTGTGACTAGTAGGTAAGGGTGGCGTGTAGCGGATGGAAACCTAGGATTTGGGTTGGGCTTTGCATATTTTCTTATATATTATATTTTGTTATATGTTCTATGGGGTTAAGGCCCAAATCTAATGGTGCATGAGGGTTGCACACTGAGTCTCCCGACTCACCCTATTATTTAAACAATTTCAGGTAGCACCTAGTGCATCGGACCGGGCTGGAGAGGAGCGCGAGGTGGCCATGCGAGAGATTATTTGAACTCAGCAAAAGACTTTACTTATTTTATATATTTTTAATATTTTTCATTTGTGGGTTTTAAATTCCATTGTGATAAAGCCACGGGCCACTAGCTTTATATTTCTTTTTGGTTTTATTTTAGGCCTTTAATATTATTAGACATTTAAACTCATGTTTTAATTAAGCTAAGGCATGTATCAAATTTCGCTTTTTAATTCACTATGGCATTAATATAAAAGGTATATCTTTTACAAAGTACTCATTCATTTAGTTTTCCCGAATAAAAGGTTAAACTCAAGAAAAATATTTTCCAAAATTGCGACATCTTTTAAAATCTACTTAGTGACATGCCAGATCCGGTCATGGTGTTTGGGCCGGTTTTGGGGTGTTACAAGCTCAACAACAATCAAGTTTCCTTTCACATATATGCTTTCCACAACTTGTATAAATCACATTGTTATAGCTCAAGTATATTTCCATATAACTCATCTTGAGTTCAGATTATTTCATATCAGAACTTCATTCATAATACTCATAATGTCAATGTCACATGAGTAGTGGTACATTCAAAGTGTACAAGTCTGTAACCAAGGATGAACATTTTCATCTAATAACTTCCTTGTACAAATATCATCTTTTCATACTTTCATACATCTCTTATCATATATCATCATTTTCTTGTATTTCATGTAATATTCTCTTCATATCATATTTCCGTATCATATATATATATCATTCTATGTCAATTTGTCATAAATTCATATTAGCCTTGTCAGAACTTTGCCCGTTGAATTTATTTAAATTATCGATGGATACACAAGTAGTACACTCATGGCGTACAACTTGGGATCCATCAATTCATATTCAATGGTACCCATAAGGTACTATTTCAGAGAGTACACTCTCGAGCCACACGTGTATTCGATGAGATTACACGTCCAGGCTAAATTCCTTTTTACGACATATGCTCTAAGGAGCTTGATCTAGATTACCCATCCGGGCTAAATCCTTTTTATAATGAGGTTAATAGGATTACTCGTCCGAGCTAAATCCCATCCGCAACAAATGCAGGACATCATTTATTTTGAGAAATCACGTATCCATTGATTTTCCATTTATTCAACCGAGATTTAACATTTTCAAGCATTTTCCGGTATGTGATTATTTCATACCTCTACAACATCCATATAATTCAAATGATCACATTCCACATCCATTCCAAGAATAAAGGTAACATTTTCATCGTTTACCCTTTTTCATCTATCGGGCATTATCATTTAATTTGAACATTTTTATCTATTGGGCTTGATTATATGTAATCATTTCACACACACACACACACACACACACACACACACACACACACACACACACACACACACACACACACACACACACATATAACATTCATAAAATTTACATAATCACAATCAAAACAAGCATGTAAATACAAATATTTTAGGTACACGAACTTACCTCGACAATGTTCGTATAAGTAAAATCCACTAACCTGACGTTTTCCTCTTTCCTCGTCCTAGCTCCTAATTTGGTCTATCCGAATCTATACGAGTAAATTGAACATTAATTTATCACATTTCAAATTCAAGTGGACTCAATTTTCATCCTAGGCAAAATTACAATTTTGCCCCTAACTTTTCCATAAATTCTATTTTCGTCCCTAGGCTCGGAAAATGAAACTTATGCAAATTACTCCCTATTCAAAGCCTAACCAAAGCCCCATTAGAAAATTTACAGCACATGTTTTCATAAAATTTCAAAATTTTTCCTTCAATTTCACAAGTTTACATTCTAGTCCCTAAGTCATGTTTTCATCAAAAATCACTTTGTAAAAGTTGTTTATTTATCAATAATCTTTTATTTTCTACCATAAATTTCTAATTTCCAGATACCTTGATAAATTTTAAAATTAATCCCCCAAATAGAGAGATTAAGCTATCCCGATTCCAAAAATACTAAAATTATTAAAAACGGGACAATGAAACTTACCCAATTTGGCCATGGAAGTTTCTTCTCTCTCTCCTAGGGTTTCCATGTTTTATTTTGGGAAAGAATATGAGAAAATAAGATGATATCTATTTTATCATCTTTTAATTTATTAAAATTTTCACTTTCCAATTTAGTCCTTACCCTTTTTCTATATTTTCATGGATGAGTCACCAAGAAAAATCTACGTACTTTTCTTAATGGTCTAATTACCAGATAAGGATCCTAAGTTTTGAATTCCATAGTTATTTAATCCTTATAGCTACTAGAATTCAACTTTTCCATTTTATGCGATTTAGTCCTTCTAGTAACTAAGCACGCAATCGATAAAGTTTTCTTTTCAAAATTTTCACATAACATTTCTATCATATTACGGGCCATAAAATTAAATAAAAATAAATTATATTTTCGGCTCGGATTTGTGGTCTCAAAACCACTGTTTCAATTTCACCGAAAAATGGGTTGTTACAACTCTCCCCTTTAAGGATTTTCGTCCTCGAAAATCTTATCAGTAATAAGATTCAGACATTACTCTCTCTCATAGTTTCCTCCAGTTCCTAGGTAGCTCACTCTATATCATGTCACTGTGAGAAATTTTTACTAAAGTTACCTTTTCATTTCTCAGTTTTTATCTTCTAGTGCCAGAATTTCAATCAATCTCTCACTGTAAGTTGTGTTAGGCTGAATTTCAATATCTATCGGAGAAATAACATGTGATGGATTAGATAATTACCGTCATAACATAATCACAGGAAAACATTATAATTTTTGTCAAGCTCTTATAATAATGCCAATCAATACACAACAGGTCCGATTCCTTTCAATATTCTCACATGACTCAGTAAGCCACAGACTCAATTTTTCCTGAACAGCCAATCTGAATAACTTTCTTTCATGGCAAATTTTCAAAAATACCTTGTCACTATCAGAAACTCTATTTCTTTTCGTTTTAGATTCGCGTCGGATTTCTGACGATCAAATACTGCTTTTAAACTGTCTCAGATCATTTTCATCTTTCCTCGGTTCCAAGGAATCAAACCTATTACATGTATCCTTTCTCACTGAACTCGGTCCAAGACATCGGAGTTTTACATTTGTGACCATATAAAACCTCGTACAGTATAATTTTGTACTTGACTGTTGATTGTTATAATAAGCAAATTCAACCCAAGGTAAATACTTTTCTCAAATACCTTCAAATTCAAGTACAATACATCGAAGCATATCTGCCAAAATCTGAATCATATGTTCAGATTGATCATCCATCTGAGGATGAAATACCGTACTAAAATGTAACAATGTACCCAGAGTTTCTTGTAACTTGTTTCAGAATCAGAATATGAACTGTAGATCTCTACAAGAAATAACAGAAGCTAGCACATGCTATAATCTGACAATCTCAAAAAAAATCATTCAAGCAATCTATCAAGTGAGAAACTCATTCATACCAGGATAAAATGTGCAGGCTTCGTCGAAAAATTGACTACTACTCAAATCGTATCTTTCTTTTTCATAGTCAGGGATAATCCCGATATAAAATTTCATAGCAACTTTGTCCCATTTCCATTTCAGTATTTTCACTGACTATAACCATCTTGAAAGTATCATCATTCACTAGCTGATACATCCAGCATTTAAATATAGATTCAGAAATACCACATTTCATTCCAGGCTACTAATAAATTCTTTTCAAATCATCATGCATTTCATCATTCCCCAGATAAACAGATATAGTATCACTGTGATCATTCATGTAAAATTTTCTTTATAAGCTCTAATTTCTTCAGTACACAGACTCTGTCTCTCAATAACAGACATTTACCGAATCTATTCTGAAATTCTGAATCAGAAATTATTTCACACTGTATTCATTTAACTTACAACTCATTATCACTTTTCTGAGTTCCATTGTTCCGTTGTAGAAACATCGGTTAAGCTCAGCTAAAATTATTCTTTCATCAAACAATAGCAATCGAGTATTTATTGCTCATAAAGCAAGCAAAGAATTTTCTACTCAATATATCAACAACCATATTTACTTTTCCTGAATGATAATCAATTACCCAAATCAGGGTCCTTCACTAATTCAAGCCATATACACAATTTCAAAGTAAAATCTTTTAGCAATATCAGATACTTCAAACTTTTACAATCGATGAATATATGACATTTTTTTTCACCAAACAAGAAATGTTGTCAAATTTCAACACAAAAACAATAGCTGTAAATTCTAGATCATGTATGGGGTAATTCTTTCCATGTGGTTTTATCTGGCTGGAAGTATAGACCATTTCTTTACCTTTCTTCAATGATGTATCACTGTAATAATAAATTCCTTACCCAATTCAGACTGAACCAGAATTAATACTTCAGTCAACAGAGCTTCCAACTGGTTAAAACTTTATTGATATTTATCAGTCCATTCAAATCTTACATCTTTTTGTAATAACTATGTTATCAATGCAGCTATTTCAATTATTAACATTGAAGCTTTGAATTTTTCCAGAGCCACAACCATCAGACAGACTCAAAACCATAGTGCTATATTATATCTGACATTTCAACCGTATAGATAAAGCAACACTTCAATATTAATATTGTACCTTAATTTATAAGAGGGAGAACCGAATGTGGCCTCAATAATAACCAATGCAGTAATATAGTTTTTATAGTCAATATTTATATTGGTAATGAATGTATTTACCTCTAATTAAAGAATATCTTTCACAGATAACCCAGGTTTACATACTAAAGAGATTGTTGATATCTCAAAGAAAATTCAGAAGAATAATATAACACGTACTCAGTAGAAACCACTGTGATAAAAAAATAAAATTTTACATATTCAAAATTCAGGGCTTCAATTAGTAGAAGTAGAAAATAATATCAAATGAACCTTATCATCTAATCTTATATCAATCATGATGAATTAGAAAGCCCAAGTAAGGTAGAGCAATACCGCTCATGAATCAACCAGAAATACCGCTCATGAATCAACCAGACTTACAGTAATTCCATCTATCATCATTTGCTAGCCTTTCAATACGATAAATTGCATCTGTACTTGCACAATTTCGTATGCCTCTAAGAATAACAGAACTTATAGAGTACCCAGGAGATGTTGATGTAATATACTCAATCATAATAGTTGTATTCAAATATCTTTGCAGTTTTATCACTATTCCACTGACCCATAAACTCACCAATAATCTTATATTATTCAGCTCACTGAAAGAGTAATTTAGAAGGATTTTTGGCTAATCCGTTCTGTAATTATCATATCTGGATAAGTCAATTACTCATGAATAACTTCTTCCTTAACAATGACATCACACATTCAGAATAATATTATGAATAGTTTGATATCTCAATTAATACCGTCTTTACTTACTAACCCATTCTCATTCTAAATACATCATTAGTCTTTCAGCCTTTGAACTCTTTAGTTTCACATTCATGAGCTTAATCCATATAAATCTTGTGAATTTCATTGTATAACACTATACTGGTAAGGGGGTGGAGATCGTAAGCCTCAAAATTTAACTTTCATATATATATACACTCATATAACATGACATTTATCCATACCTTTTCGAATTCTATTTCATCATCAGTAACATTTTACTCAGATACTTGAGTATCTCTTTCGGAGTCATCAGAATTAGCTCGATTGGAAAGCATCTCTGTCTATTTGTAAAACAATTTTCATCGAAGTCTGGAGATATCACACTATCACAGGTTAAATAATGGCATGTATTTCTAGACTCCACATATGCTACGTTCAGCCCGAGAACCGACTAAATCGTAGCTATGATACCACTAAATGTAACACCCCTAACTTGTATCCATCACCGAAAAAGGGTTATGAAGCATGACCAAAACTTTTCAGAACATTTTTTGATAAAACATGTAAATCACTATTCTATAACCGGGATAATTTGTAACATCCCTTAGGTTAACTCTCGAGGCCCAATACGAGCATTAGAATCGAGTTGGGACTTAATCAGAAACTCTAAGAATTTTTCATGACATTCCAAAAATTTTACAAGGTGTAAGGCTCACACGCCCGTGTGGTTCAAGGCACACGCCCGTGTGACCCTTAGACACGCCTATGCCTTAGGTCCTGTCCGATTTAGGGTGCTCTCTGACTTGTGCCACACGGCCATGCCACAGAACCATGTGCTAGGCTGTGTGGTTAATTAATTCAATTCGAATTAGGTACAGGTTTCACGCGGCCAAGACAAACGCCCGTGTTCTAGGCCGTGTCACCCACACGACTGAGACACACGCCCGTTGATAAACCGTAAAAGTAACACATTTTTATCCCACATTTAATATGCTTTTGGATGATTTACCCATTATTTTATATAAAAAAGGTGCTTTTAATCCTTTCTTTTCATGTCTTATACCCAGGAAAGCACCCAAGGATGAAAAGAACACAAAACGGGCCTAAAATAGAGTAAATGGGCCTTAACACGAAATCGACAAGGCCTGGCCCAAACCACACACGGCCGTGCCTCAAGAAAAATCCGAGCATGGTCAGGTGTCGATTCACACAGACGTGTGACATGGCCGTGCCTCTGACGCTAGAAAGAGCAATTTTAGTCGGAAAAGGATACTTAGGGAGAAAGAATCGCGTTTCAAGAGCCTATAAATAACCCCCAAGTATCACCTCTTGAGGGGAGTGAAAGCGAGGCCAAGGAGCCAAGCCGAGAAGGTCAGAGTTAGGGAATAACGCGAGGATAGCTAGTTGATCCATCTCAAGAAGCCGGAGTTATACTCAAGACGGCAGAAGTCTCCTTCGATTCCTTCAGGGGGTTTTAGGATTTTTCCTATGTTTTGTTTTATCTTTTCTCTTGCGATGGTTTGTTTATTCATTATGAACTAAACCCCTCAGATACCTGAAGGGGATGAGACCTAGATGGATTTTATTATTTGATTTTTAAGTTATATGATAAATTACTTAGTTTTTTCTTAATTATGTTGCTTAATCCAAAACTAATGTGCTTAGGTGGAGGAGGAATAGACCCTGCCTAAGAGAAGATCTAACATAATTAAGCGGAGTTGATCGGACGCCTAGAGATAGGGTTACGAGATTTTGTCGGATTAGAGTGAAACCTAATATGGAAGTCCATTGATCGATTTACTGCTATCCTAGGGGTTATTATAAGCAAACGAGAGTTCCACTAATTAACCTAAGGTTAGACATTATTCGCCTCGACAGAGGGTTTAATACAGGTTAGGGAGTCTTACGGATCAAGCTAAGTAAAAGAAATCATATAATTTAGGGTTAATTAATAAGTGAAGTCTAGGTGGATTCTTCCTGAGGGTATCGTCGTAATCAACTGAGTTTTCCCTCAAAGTTATTTTCCTATTCGTCCTTTTTGTCTTTGTGTCCTTAGTTTAGTCTTCGTCAAAAGTAATCTTCACTCTAACTTTAAGGCTAAATAATAAAAAGAAAGTGAGTATTAATACTTTTAGTTCCTTTGGGTTTGATAACCGGTCTTGCCTAAGCTATACTACTGTTCGATAGGTACATTTGCCTTAATATCGTTGTCAGAGTTAGTCTCCAGGTTTGATCATTCTTTTATAAATATTTAAAGCTCTGATTTTACAGCGATCACCTGTGTTTCTGCACGTGTGCTCAATTTTGAGCATTCTATTTTCTCGAATTTAAAGTACAAGGGACACACGGCCTGGCTGCACGCCCATGGGTTAGGCCGTGTGTAAAACCCCAAACCCAACCTAGACGTTATTGCTGAATCTGGCGACGTCACATGATAGTGCTTTGGAAAACATAATTGCATTAAAAACATTTGTAGATAATTAGAAAACGTAAACAATAATGCCCTTTTCGATATTTTAGGTTACCGTAAAAAACGCATTGTTTTTTCATTTATTGACCATTTTCAATGTAACGTCCCAAAAATTAGGGGTTGTAAATTTTTGCATAATTGCATGTTGTGCTTTCTCAGCTGGTTATTTGAGAGTATTTGCTGGTTCTAGGAAGGCCTGGGTTCGAGTTTGAGCCCTGGAAAAATTTTGGTTTTTTTGGCTTTTTAGTGGGGGGCTGATTGAGGTTGGACTTAAGTTTATTGAGGGTGTTTTGCTAACACAATTTGGCCAAGTGGCAAGGTAGCTAGTGGCATGGATTATGTTACATAGGGGCATGGGTTCGAAACCCTCTGCATTGAAAATGTGATTATTTTTGCTCAGGAGAAGAGAAGAGGTTGTATTGGAATCAAATACTGTAACATCCTAAAATTGTGGGGCTATGCATTTGTTGTGTGTTACGTATAATGTGTTGATTAGAGTGTTCGAGGGGTTCAGATTGGGCTCAAGGTTGGGCCGAGGTCTTAGTTAGATCTTTCTGTTTGGTCACTCTAGTGGAAAGCTTGATAAGATAAGGCTTAAAAGATGTTATCTGTGTTTTAAAATATAAAATGGGCTTGTGGCCCAGTGGCAAAGTGGCACCACTAAAAGAGCAGGGAAGTGGCTTCAACTGGGAGGCCCAAATTCAAGTTGTATGAAGCCCAGTTCTTTTAATTAAAATTTAGTTAATTTTTGGCATTTAAGTGGGTAAAATGGGACGACAATGAGGCTTGAAAATAGGAAGATTTAGTTGTTTGGATAATGTGGATAATATGGCTGATAATGTGGCAGATAAACGAAGGAAGAGGTAGTGTTATCTGGGGCACTTCTAGATGAGAGATCAGATAATGATAAGGGAGAAAGTTTAGGAATTATCTATTGGTCAAGGTGGTGGTCGAATTTAGATCTCTTGGAGGGGGGAGAATCAATTTTAGTATGGCTAAGGGGTGCCGAAATTTCCCTTAATTAGTAGCCTAGTTTTAGTTTTAAAAAGGGGCATTTTCGGGATTTAGGTAGTAGGTACAGAAATTTAGGTTAAGTAAGGGGAATATCCTTTTATTTTCGGCATTTAGGGTTTTATTCTCCCATTCTTTTCTCTCATTCTCTACGAACGCCGAAATCCCTAAATCCCATTCTCTCATCTTCACTTTTATGCAAAAGCCGAAACTCTTGAACTTAATTCTCTTATTCATTCTTTTTCTACAAGCCAAATATTCATAGTTCTTTGCTTCTTCTCTTTTGCCGATCTCTTCACAAAAAGCCGAATCTACACAGATTTCTTCCTATCATATTCTCTTTTTGATCTTCTCAAAAGCCGAAATCTTCTAGGAGTTGCCGAATTCTCTGTAAAGGTAGGTGCCGATTTCTTCTGATCTATTCTTTTTCTCTTTCAGTTTTTAGAAGACAAAGCTGAAAGGCTAATGGATTGTTGGTTTCTTGTGTTTATGTGTTGGGCGACATTCGGGAATTGAAGTATATCGCTTAGATCTAAAAGTCGGAACTGTTAGTCTCTGAACCTCATATCTCTCTTTTCGAGATTTCAAGGTAAGGGATTCTCTTTAGATTCGCTATCGTAATTGTGATCTTAACCATATGTTATGATAAGGTCTTTTAATTGAATCAAATAATTAGGCGAAAGAGGGGATTGGATTTGTAAAACCAATCCCTAAGTTTAAGAAACGAGCGGTGTCAGCAGTACAGGATTGGCCACCGGGTTATGGACCGGCTTCAGAACAAAATCTTAGACAGTTAGCAGTCGTATCGGCTTCTGATAGTGTCGACATAGAAATTCTTGTCTTGTGTGTAATCAGGTGTGTAGATCTCTAAACAGACTAATTAATCTGTACTAAATATATGTTATGGGCTGAAAGCCGAAAAAAGGCTGTATAGTAATCTGTATTAAATATATGTTATGGGCTAAAAGCTGGAAAAAAGGCTGTATAGACAGTCAGATTACCCAAAAAGGGTAGGCAAGGGATGCCAGGTTCGTAATCATAGAAACTTTTCTATGTGTATCGATGTATGTGATAGACTGTGAAATTTTAGGTAGTATATTGTTTTGATTCTGCATGTATGTATGCATGGGATGGGGTTGATATGATGAAGGGGAAGAGCATGTTAATAGGTCACTTGGTGATTGGTGGTTAAACCACGAATTATAAAGTTAGGTCACAATAGTGATCGGTGGCTAAGCCACGTTAAATTTATTCCTGACTGTTAGGAATAGGCAGCATGGCTGTCGATATGGTGTGTAGTGGTTGGTGGGTTGATTGCAGAAATCCCTGAGGTGTGTTGGTTGGTACGGGCTGGTGTGTAGAGGATGGATTTTTAGGTTGGGTTGTGCCATGTTGCATGTAAATATTTTGTTGCCTTTGTGGATGGGCTACGACCCACAATGTGTTTGTGGGCCCAAGCATTTTATGTGTTTTCTGGATTTGCACACTGAGTCTTGGTGACTCACCCTTTTATTTTCCTGACTTTTCAGATGAGCAGTAGATCGTGGCATGGGAGCCAAGGCGGACTCAAGGGGCCATCAAGTTTTATTTCCATAAATCATTTTTCAGTTGTTCTTTAAGTTTTAATTTTGGGAATGTTTATGTAATAAGACCCATAGCATAGATTATCAATTTATAATTGTTAATGTCTTCATTTATTTTTTTTTAAAATTTATGTTCAGTGAAAAAGCAAAGGTTTTCTTCCAATATCACTTACTTAATGAATACTTGAATAAAGAAACTGAATTTCCAAAGATCATCCCAGGGAAGTTTTTAACGTAAACCCCGTAGCATACCAGATCCGGTCATAGCGTTTGGGACGGGTTTGGGGTGTTACAAATACTGATGGAGAAGTATTTGAATTGGTCAAGGTTGTTGGGTGAATTTGAAAGGGAGATGGAGAGTAAATTAAGGAGGGATTCATGGAGAAAATTGTGGGATTCAAGTGGCGGAAGTGTTGGCAGAATGTGGGGGTCTAGCTAAGGGAAATTTCAGCTGAGGGAGGGGTGTTTTGGTAGCATTTTCGGTAGTTTTCTTTTGAGAGAATTTGCATTTTCGGTCTTTCGACTATAGCATCTCGAGTCATTTTTCTCCTCAATTCTTCTTTTGTCGATTTCTCAACTCTTCTTTTTCTCTTATTCTCACTTTCCACATATTCTTCTTTGCTTGTTATTAGCCTAAACACTAGGTAGGCCGAATCACTACTCCCTTCCCATCTCTTTGCACACCTTTTTGTTTCTTTTCCTTTACTCTTGAACCGAAAGCTTGCACTACTTCTTCTTTCGATTTCTCCGTCAGCTGAACATAAACTCTCTTAAACCTTGATTTTTCCTTGCTAGCCGAATACCCTATCATATTATAACCCATTCTTTTTCATTCATCTTCAGTGGTTCTTGTTGGTTGGGCCGAACACTCTTCATTGTCTAGACTAGCCATTTTTTATTTCACTTTTGGCAAGGGGGAAGAGTTGAACACCTTTCGGTCCTATCTTTCCTTGTAAGTCGATTTCCATAAGAGTTTACTAACAATCGGATTGGGTAGGTTGTGGTACCCTTTGTGCTTAGTTTCGGGAATTACTTCGTGTTAAGTAGATGGTGGTTACTTTTGTCTAACAAGTGTTATTTTCAATCTAGATCCTAGATGAGGCGTGGATTTGGGTCTGAGTTGCGATCGTTGAGTGATTAAGGAACACTCTCATACAGGAAAGGTAAGGAGGATATATTAAAATGTATACGTTAAGAAGAAGACTATTTTAGCAGTGAAAGGCTAAAAAAAAGTTTTGATGGTAATAGGTTGGTGTCCACGAATTCAAGAAGCAATTCAGTGATTAAGGTGTGTAGTCTCACACTTTTACATGCGTTATTGTGTGCTGTTCTAATAGTCGGCTAAAAGTTAAAATACCGAAAAGCCGAAATGCCGACAACTGAGAGCACTCGAGCGTGCGAGTGCTCGTAGTGATAAACCGAGCCACTAATGATGGCGATAGACTGTGGAGAGTGTTGCGAACACTCTTGTGAAGCTAAGGACGTATCGGGCCTTGTTGAGCTGAAGTGGGCTAAGTGGGCCCGATGGATTAACGGGCCCACATAAGTGAAATCAATGGTGAGTTTTGGATGGTTACTGCGACTGCAAAGTCTAAAAAATCGAGACCGAAAATGAGTTGAACGGGCCACACGAGCGTGTGGGCCTGTTTGGGCCAAAATTGGATTTTAGGCCCAATCACATCGTAGTAACCCAAAAGGGAACCTGTGTCGCTCGAAGCGACAGTGGGCCTTCAGAAAGGCTATTAGTTGATAAATTATCGAAATACCCTTAGTGGGAAAATTACCGAAATACCCTTAGTGGGTAAATTACCGAAATACCCCCAAGGGGTGAAAATTATCGTTATACCCCTAAGTGACAAGATGACCGTTATACCCTTAATGGTAGTTAATATCGTGTATGTGATTATATATATATCTGTTTATAGTTGTAATACATTGCATTCATATCATGTTGCATGGGTTGGGTTTGATGATTGGAGGAAGTACCATTTTAGTGGCTCTGCCGCATACCATTTTAGTGGCACCACCACATACCGTTTGAGGGCATCGCCGCATACCGATTTAGTGGCTCAGCCACATATACTGTAATGAGCAGCTTGACTACAATATTGAAGAGTTTTGGCTGGGTGGGTTGACATGGTCCCCACATGGTGTGTTGGTTGGTACAGGTGGAGAGTTAGTAGGCTGGATAGGTTTGGGTGGGTACATATCCACTTGCATTGAGATAATTTGAGGCTTAGGCCCAGCTTGTTACTGAATAGGGATTAGGCCCAAACTGACACCGTATGGGCTCAGGCCCAGACTATGACTGTTATAGGGATTACACACTAAGTTCTTGTAACTCACCCCTTCCTTTTAACCGTGCAGGTAATCCCCAATGTTAGAGGATTTGGAGCTGTGGAAGACTCGGATGTGGGCATACGTCGGATTTTCTTCTTAACGAAACTTAATAATTTTGGATTTAGTTTATTTTATATTATTTTTGGGTTAACATTTTATGTAATGAGGCCTTTGGGATTTTCATTTTAAACTTTCATTTGGTAATTCTGTTGGTTATGAATTGTTAAACGGTTAAACACGGGTTTTTTAAAAAATAATCACTATTTTCAAAATATCACATTTCTGCAACTATTTAAGTCAGACTTCTGCAAACAAACAAAGTTTTCGATAATAATAACATATTTGCAAGAATATAACTTTGAGCAAACCTTGTTTTTGTAAACAACAAAATTCGGAGTTTTAAAAGGATTAAAAGTTTTTAAACTGAGGAGGGGTTTTACTGAACGCGTAGCTTTTAAACAACCTTTTGATGTGACATGCTAGATCTGGCCATAACGTCTAGGCCGGGTTTGGGGTGTTACATTCAAAATGTTATATGTTGCGGAAGCTGTTTAAAAGTAATTTACGAATTCGTGTGTTTTTGATAAAACATTTGGTTACTTTGAAAACTCGAGTCTTGTCATACTATTAGTAGTTCATAAAATAATAATCCCAAATTTAAGTGAAAATCCGTAAAGGCCTTATTACAAGAAATACACCCAAAAATAACCAAATCGTAATTAAAAATAAACCATAAATAAGTGTCCAGAACCATGGTCACCGCCGAGTCCTCCGCTGCGCCAATCCGTCTACTGTTGGGGATTATGTGAACAGATTAAACAAAAAAGGGTGAGTTTTCGCAAACTCAGTGTGTAATCCCCATAGAAAATATACGCACAGAATATCAGATAACAGACATATATTCATAGTTCGGGCCTGAGCCCATTACAGAAATAGTGTGGACTTTAGCCCACTCAGATGTAGTATCAGATATGGTCTAGGGCCTTAGCCCATTTCAGTCATAATAAACAGATCAGACAGAATAACAGAATCCTACACACTAGCCTCTACGCACCAACTCCGTCCAACCCTACACAACATGTGGGGATAAAATCAACCCACCCATCCCTACACACCATGCTGTACCGAATGTGGCACATAATAAGAAAGTTGTAGCTGGGCTTTCAGATAACAGGCTTGAGAGCCTTTCAGATACTTCCTCCGAATCATGAACCCACCCCGATGCAATGCAACATATGTAAAATGTCATGCTATTATGCAAACACAGTTCATACATTCAAATATCAGAATTCATGCTCGGTACAAAAATTAAAAAGTCAAGTCACATAATTAGAGGTTTAGGTAAAGCTTACCGACCCTACATTAGCCCTACAGTCCACTAGGGCGACCCATGCAATCTTATAGAACATTATAGAAAAAAGGGCTCACATGCTCATGTGGCATGCCCGTGTGGGACCACACGCCCGTGCGGTACACATGGCCCAAATTGGCCTTGGCCGTGTGGATTACATGGCCTCGTTTGGCCCTCACACAGTCGCGCTTACGTACGGCTGGGCAAGCCAATCACACGACCCGGCCCAGAATCCCACACTCTCGTGTGGTTCACCCGTGTGGCCCACACGCCTCAATTGGTCGAGCCCGTGTGTCACACACGGCCTTGCCCAGCCATCACACGGCTGTGTCGTGATCGTCAAATTTAGAGTTTTAAATTTGTAATGAGAATGATCGAACCTAGAAACTAACTCCGACAACGATTTTGAGGAAAGCGCACCTATCGAACAGTAGTATAGTTAAGGCAAGACCGGAATATCGAACCCAAAGGAACTAAAAGTACTAATATTAACTTTCTTTTTATTATCTAGCGTAAAATAATTGAAGTTATTGTTTAATCTAAATTTAACTAACTACTAAGCCAAAGACGCAAAGACAAAAAGAATGAATTGGGGAAATACTGTTGGAAAGACTCAGTTGATTAAGACGATACCCTTAGGAAGAATCCACCTAGACTTCACTTGTTATCTAACACTGAACCAGACGATGTATTCACTTGACTTGATCCGTAAGATTCCCTAAGTTATATTAAACCCTCTCTGGAGGCGAATAACGTCTAATCATAAGTTGATTAATTGAAATCTCTTTCTAATTAAAACCCCTAGAATCGTATTAACTCGATCTATGGACTCCTATATTAGGTTTCACCCTAATCCGGCAAAATCTCATCACCCTATCTCTAGGCGTGCGATCAACTACGCTTAATTATGCTAGATCTGCTCTTAGGAAGGGACTTTTGCTCCTCCACCTAAGCACATTCCACTTGAATCAATATCCCGGAAATATTAACGCAAGAATTAAGCACACATAATTAAGAACAAATCAAGTATTTATCATATAGTTCAGAAAACGATAACAAGATCTGTCTTAGGTTTCATCCCTTTCAGGTATCTGAAGGGTTTAGTTCATAACAATAAAAGAAAACATCTCAAAAGAAAAGATAAAACAAAACATAAGAAATTCTAAAAACCCCTTGAAGGAATTGAAGGAGAGATCCGTCATCTTGAGTAGAATTCTGGCTTCTTGAGATGGATCAACTGGCTATCTTCGAGTGTTTCCCACAAATCTGACCTTTTCGGCTCGGCTTCTTGGCCTAGCTAACCCCCTTTTAGGTAATACTTAGGGGGTTTATATAGGCTTTTGAAATAGGTTTCTTTGCCCCTAAGTATCCTTTTCTGAGTGAAGCTCTTCTTTCCAGCGACAGGGACACGGCCATGGCACACGCCCGTGTAAGTCGTGGCTAGGCCGTGTTTGAGCCTATTGAATGAGGCACGACCATGTGGATTTGGGCCATGCCATGTGGATTTCATGATATGGACTCTATTTTGGGCCCGTTTTTCGTTCTTTCCGTCCTTGGGTGCTCTTCTGAGTATAAAACATGAAAGAAAGGATTAAGAGCACATTTTTACATAAATCAAGGGATAAATCACCCAAAAGTATGCTAAATGTGGGATTAAAATATGTTACTTTTACGGTTTATCACATACCCGCACACTTAAGCTTTTACTTGTCCTCAAGCAAAATTCTCAATTTACAATTAAAACGAATTTTCCATGATTGAAAATTCCTATTAGCAATGTCTCATCATAATTCATAGATAACTTATACATGGATAATTTAACTCAAAGAGTCCTAAAGATTCAAACAATATAAGTCATACATTTGTATCACGAAAACGTAGGTGTCTCCCCTTATCTAAATAATCACCGTTAATTCAAAACTGACAATGATTGATATCCACATAAAAGCTTCACTCAAATCACTCAAAAAATGTTTAAGGTTCAGGTATGAACTCATGTTAATCGTTCTTCTTTAAGAAGACTATTGTTGGCCTTTTTCGCTTCTTCGACATGATGTTGGATGGCTCAAGGATCTAGAGTTTTATTATAAAGAGGAAAAAATCTGAGAGGGAGAAGGGAGAAAAGAAAAGAAAGAAGAAATCAGATGGGGAGAAGGGGAAGGGCTGTGGGGTTTAAATAGGATTTCAAATCTGGCACGTTCCCACACCCGTGGACCAGGGGCGTGTCGATTTACACGACCGTCTCGCATGGACGTGTGTCTGTGCGTGTTGAATCTCCCTGGCCATTCTTTTGCTAACCACGCATGTGTATGTGAAGTCAGTATGTTAATATTGTTTGGCGGCACGGGCGTGTTCTGCCCGTGGTGTGTAAGTCAGTAGCTTCACACGGTCGAGAGGCACGTGCATGCCATTTTTACGGAGCCCATGGAGTAGTGATTGGATCCGTGACGTCGAAAAGTGGTTGGGACTGATTCGCACGGCCTCTGATAAGTCAATACAAAGATTCTGGTGGTCCACATGGTCACAGACACGGCCATGTATAAAACCGTGTGACCTTGAAATTCTGCACTTTTAGTTAGTTGTAAAAGAACAGAAAGAATGGAAATAAAGAAACTGAAAATAAAATTGAAAGAAAATAATATTAGTGCTCGGGTTGCCTCCCGAGAAGCACTCGTTTATAGTCTTAAGCTAGACTTTTCCTCGTAATTGTAAAAATCAGGGAGGTTTAAAGGTTTGAATATCTTCCGTCATGCTTACAGTTCTATTTTCTTGATAAAGTTTAAGTCGAGAAGCGTTTACCTTAAAAGTGCCGAATGTTGGACTGCTTACCTCGACTATTCCGTGGGGGAAGATATCGTGTTCCTTAAGAGGAGTTTCTCTCTTTGTTTTCAGGTCTGTTATGATGATGTGAGGATCTGTGTAGTCTAACAGTACCTGATCTCCTATTTTGAAGTGATTTGATGTTCCTACGAGTTTTTCTGGTGGTTCCTCTAGTTTTACTTCATGTGGTCCTGGTTCTTCTTTGACGTGTGTCTTTTGCTCTTCTAATTTGTCGACCCTAAGGCTTTGTTCCTTATGTAATTCCTCTTTGTCAAATTGGGGTTTTGGCTCAGGGTTATATCCTTGTGGTGTTTCCTGCAATGAAAGTTGCACAAATTGATTATCAAATGAATTTTCTTTCTTACCTCCATTGATTGTTGTCCTGGCCGAATCAAGGGCTTGAAGACTGATTGATTCGTCACCTACACAAAGAATGAGTTCGCCTGTGGCAACATCAATTTTAGTCTTCGCAGTTACTAAGAATGGTCTTCCCAAAATTAAGGGGATTGAACTATCATCATCCATGTCTAAGACAACAAAATCTACTGGGAAAACAAATTTATCAATTTTGACCAAAACATCTTCAATAATGCCCCTAGGAATTCTAACAGTTTTATCAGCTAATTGAATGCTCATCCTAGTTTGTTTGGGCTTCCCTAGACCTAGTCGTTTGAACAATGTATAAGGCATGACATTGATGCTTGCCCCTAAATCAGCTAACGCATTATCAATACTTAAACTACCAATTAAACATGGAATTGTAAAACTCCCTGGATCTTTTAGCTTTTGCGGTAGATTATTCTGTAACATTGCTGAGCATGTTGCGTTTAATTCCACATGGTGCTCTTAATCTATTTTGCGTTTGTTTGTTAAGAGTTGTCTTAAAAATTTCCTCGAGTCAGGCATCTTAAAAAGAGCTTCAAGAAGAGGTAAGTTAATATGTAATTTCTTTAAAAGTTTAAGAAACTTACCGAACTGTTCCTTTGAATCGTCTCTTTTCATTGCTTCAGGATAAGGTATGCGAGGTTGGTACTCTTTGATTACCGGTTTTGGCTTTTCTTGTGTTACCTCTATTTTACCTTCGTCTACCTCTTGGTTTGGTTCGTCTAACCCTTTGCTATCATGATCTGTGATGGCTTGAATTTGCTCCTTAGGGTTAATCTCGGTGTTGCTTGGTAGTCATCCTTGCAGTCTTTCAGACATTAACTTTGTGAGTTGCTCGACTGCATTAGTTACTTCCTTGACTGACTTAGTGAGTTTGCTGACTCGGTTCTCATTGTTTTTAATTGTTCTTTCAGTTTCATGGAAACTGTTTTCCGTGTTTGCCATCAATTTTGTCAGCATCTCTTCGAGGTTTGGCTTCTTCTCTTGCGGATAGGGTTGATTTTGGAAGTTTTGAGAAGGTTGTTGCCTTTGATTTTCTTGATTTCCTTGACCTCACCATGGAAAATTTGGGTGGTTCCTCCAACCTGGATTGTAAGTATTACTATAGGGATTATTATTAGAACTGAAATTATTACCTATGTAATTCATCTGTTCGTTTTCTGCATCTGGTTGGTAGGGTGGGTACTCAAGATTCGCCACAGTTCCACTTACGTCGTACTGCATGACTGGTTGTGCCTGCGAAGAACACAAACTATCAATATTTTTATTCATCATCTCTACCTGTGTTGATAGCATGGTTATCACCTCGAGATTGTAAACTCCATCTAATTTTTTCGGTTTCGTCCTTGTAACTTGCCACTGATAGTTATTCAGTGACATCTCTTCAATGAACTTGTAGGCTGCTTCAGGAGTTCTATTGTTCAGAGTTCCACCGGTTGCTGAATCAATTAGTTGTCTTGTTTAGGGGTTTACACCGTTATAGAATGTTTGGACTTGTAGCCACAAGGGTAGACCGTGGTGTGGACACCTTCTCAAGAGATCATTGTATCTCTCCCACGCTTCGTATAATGTCTCTAGATCTATCTGCACAAAAGAAGAGATATCATTCCATAATTTGGCCATTTTGGCCGGTGGGAAATATTTCAATAAAAACTTTTCTGTCATTTGTTCGCATGTAGTGATTGACCCTCGTGGTAACGAGTTTAACCACTGTTTGGCTTTATTCCTTAATGAAAAAGGGAATAACTGAAGACGTATGGCATCATCAGAAACACCATTTATTTTGAAGGTATCGCAGAACTCTAAAAAATTAGCTATATGAGCGTTTGGATCTTCGTCCTGCAAACCATCAAATTGAACAAACTGTTGAATCATTTGTATTGTGTTAGGCTTTAATTCAAAATTGTTAGCAGCTATAAGAGGCCTAACAATACTCGATTCTGCTCCTGTTAAATGCGGTTTAGCATAATCAAACATGGTACGTGGAGTATTGTTTCCCCCCACATCATGTGGTGGTGGATTATTCTCGTCCATCCCTTTAGTAGGATGGGATCTGCCTTCTTGATCTTCCTCTTTGTAATTTAAGGCTCCCTTGATTTCTCTGCGAGTCCTACAAACGATAGCTTCAATTTCACTAGTCATAAACTAGAGGCACCTGCTAGGAAAGAAACAAAGAAAATTTAGTAAAAATTTAAAATTTAACCTAAAAAGATAAAACAATAAAAATAAATTGTGAAAAATAAAAATAATGGCTAAAGTAATAAAAATAGAGTTTTCTTAATATTTTAGTTCTCCGGCAACGGCGCCAAAAACTTGATCGTTGAAATTAGAGCTTTAAAAATTTATAAAACGAATGATCAAACCTGGAAACTAACTCTGACAACGATTAAAGGCAAGTGTACCTATTGAACAGTAGTATAGCTTAGGCAAGACTGGGTTGTTGAACCCAAAGGAACTAAAAGTACTAATACTAACTTTCTTTTTATTATTTAGCCTAAAATAAAGTGAAATTGCTTTAATCTAAATTAACAACTACTAAGCTAAAGACGCAAAGACAAAAAGAACAGATTGGGAAATAACTAGAAGAAAAACTCAGTTGATCACGACGATACCCTTAGGAAGAATCCACCTAGACTTCACTTATTATCTAACACGGAACCATACGATTTATTCACTTAGTTTGATCCGTAGGACTCCCTAACGTATATTAAACCCTCTCTCGAGGCGAATAACGTCTAACCCTAGGTTAATTAGTGGAACTCTCATTCTCTTATAATAACCCCTAGAATAGCAGTAAATCGGTCTATGGATTCCCATATTAGGTTTCACCCTAATCCGGTAAAATCTCGTCACCTTATCTCTAGGCGTGCAATCAACTCCGCTTAATTATGCTAGATCTACTCTTAAGCAGGGTCTATTCCTCCTCCACTTAAGCACGTCAAACTTGAATCAATATCCGCGAAATATTAACTCAAGAATTAAGCACACATAATTAAGAACAAACTAAGTATTTATCATATAATTCAGAAAACGATAACAAGATTCATCTAGGTTTCATCCCCTTCAGGTATCTGAGGGGTTTAGTTCATAACAAATAAAGAAAACATCTCAAGAGAAAAGATAAAACAAAACATAAAAAATCCCTAAAACTCCCTAAAGGAATTGAAGGAGAGATCCACCGTCTTGAGTAGAATTCCGGCTTCTTGGGATGGATCAACTGGCTAACTTTGAGTGATTCCCACAATTCTGACCTTTCCAGCTTGGCTTCTAGGCCTAGCTCCACACCCCCTTCAACGGTGGTACTCAGAGGGTATTTATAGGCTCTTGGAATACGATTCTTTCTCCCTAAGTATCCTTTTTCGACTGAAATTGTCTAAGTCCACGACAAGGGCACGGCCATGTCACACGCCCGTGTGTCTCGTCTTCAGGCCGTGTTCGGATTTCTAAGTTGAGGCACGGCCGTGTAAGTCGGGGTGAGGCCGTGTTCCAGATGCATGATAAGGCACGGCCGTGTGCTTTTTGGGCCAGGCCGTGTGGATTTTGTGATATGGCCCATTTACTCTATTTTGGGCCCGTTTTGTATTCTTTTCATCCTCTGGTGCTTTCCTGGGTATAAAACATGAAAAGAAAGGATTAAGAGCACCGTTTTACATAAATTAAGGTATAAGTCATCTAAAAATAAGCTAAATGTGGGATTAAAATATGTTATAATTACGGTTTATCATGTACATATTTAGTATATGGCATGTATAGGCTAGAAGTTATGGTATGTTATGTTAATGTTGGACCTTGCCATGTGATATGGCTAGATGGTTGAATGTTGATGGTGCATATTTGTAGGCTATGAAAATGATGAAAGAGCTATGAACTAGTGAGAATGGGAATGGTATGTTTTATATATTTGAATTGGTTGTTTAGAATGATGGATAAAATGTGAACTTGTAATATGAATTACATGGTGCTTGGCTTATATGATTTGAGTTGTGAAAAATGGTGTTTTGGATGGATTTATTTGAGTAGGAATTGAGTGTGGAAGTAAATGATCTAGATAATGATTAAATGGTGCATATTTTGGTATGTTTTGGTTATCATTTAAGGTATAAATGCATTTGGTTTGGGGCTTGTAGGTGATTCAAAGTGTGGGTGGCAAGTTTGGCCTTGAAAATGGCCTATAATTGCCCACACGGTTGACCACACGGGTGTGTGGCTCAATCGTGTCTTTCGAGGTTATGTTTTAAAACAAGTTAGACTTAACTACGGGCAAGACACATGGGCGTGTGACTGGCTGTGTGGATCAAGGTAGTAGCGACCACAGGCTAGATCCATGGGCGTGTGACTGGCCGTGCGGTGCAAGTTAGTGTCGACCACGGGTGAGGCACACGGGCGTGTCTCAGGTCATGTGAACAAGTCAGTATGTATGCCCTGTTTTGCCACGGCTTGAACGCACGGGCCTGTCCAAGGCCGTGCGAGGCAGACGACTTACCCATACGGGCGTGTGACCTCTGTAACTTAGAAAAATGTTAAAATTTCAGAAATTTTTGTATGAGTTCGATTTAGTTTCGACCCCTTTCTAACACGTGTTTAAGGTCTCGTAGAACTCATTAAGGGTCTATTTGATTGTAAATTATGTTGTTCGAATGACTTTGTGTTGAAAATGATATGAAATGTTTGGAATTGATTAGTAATGCCTCTTAACCCTAGTCCAACGACGAATACGGGTTAGAGGTGATACATTTGATTGGTATCAGAGCTACAGTTTATTCGATTCTCGGACTAACATAGCGTGTGTGAGTCTAGCTATACATGTCATATATATAATTGTGATAGTGTGATGAATCTAACAGTTCAAAATGTGTTTTCATATAGTAATGGACCCCGATCGAGCAGTTGCTGATGGTGTAGAGAGTAACGCGTCTGTTTCCCACTCAAGGGACAGCGTCGGCCACATCTAGGCTGAATGACGGTAGCCAAGAGGGAGAGGCGAAGCAAGCCTTCTTCCGAATGATGAGTGAGCGGTTTTCGGAGTTGGTTTGAACGAATCCGGCTGCTCCACAACCTCCACCCCTACAAGTACCGATTGTGCCACAAGTTACAGATTCAATCCAATTGAATAAACCTTCTGTGGATAAGATCCGAAAGTACGGGGCTGAAGAGTTTAGAGCCACAGCTGATGATGATACCGAACGAGCTGATTTCTGGCTTGAGAATACTATTAGAGTGTTTGATGAAATGTCGTTGACGTCTGAGGAATGCATTAAATGTGCAGTTTTCTTGTTGAGAGATACAACATATAACTGGTGGAAGACATTGATATCTGTGGTTCCGAGAGAGACAATCACTTGGGATTTCTTTCAAGTTGAATTTCGAAAGAAATATATCAGTCAATGATTCATAGATCAGAAACGTAAAGAGTTTCTAGAGCTGAAACAAGGTCACATGTCCGTTACTGAGTACGAACGGGAGTTTGTGAGATTGAGTCAGTATGCACGTGAATATGTTTCGACTGATGCTACTATGTGCAAACATTTTATTGAAGGGCTGAATGAAGATATTAAATTGCTGGTTGGAATACTTGACATAAATGAATTTGTTGTGTTAGTTGAAAGAGCCTGCAAAGCTAATGAGCTTAGCAAAGAAAAGAAGAAAGCAGATTCTGAGGCTAGAGATGATAGAAAAAGATTGATGAGTAAGTTGTCTCAACCTTCGATGAAGAGATTTAAAGATGCAAGCAATTGTTGAAATGCTTCGTTTGGACAACCGAATAGAGATCGTGCGAGACAAAGTGTTGGTCCAAGAACTCAAGTTCCAATTGAATCAAGTGTTGGTAGTGTTAAAAGCAAAGCCTGAGTGTAGACAGTGTGGAAGACGACACGTTGGAGAGTGTTGGGGCAAGTACCACAATAGAACTTGTTATAAGCGTGGATCACGAGATCATTTTATTTGAGATTGCCCAGAGTTAGCTGAAAAACATAATGTTCAAAGTGTGAGACTGAGTAACAAAACGGCTAGGGGTAGACCTTCTAGAAAAACTGGAAATGTGAGTGGAAGTCAAAGAGAGACTATGGATACAGCTATCCGAGGCGAGAGCACCTGCCCGAGCCTATGCTATACGCGCGCGATAAGAAGTGTCATTCCCAGATGTCATCACTGGTACTTTTACTTTATTTGATACTGATGTGATTGCATTGATATATCCAGGTTCTACTCATTCTTATATGTGTGGGACTCTAGTATCAAGTAAGACTCTACCTGTTGAGTCTATTGAATTTGTGATTAGAGTATCGAACCCCTTAGGCAAGTGTGTCTTGGTGGATAAAGTGTGCAAGAACTATCCGTTGATGTTTCGAGATATTTGCTTTCCAACTAATTTGATGTTGCTACCTTTTGATGAATTTGATATTATTCTGGGTATGGATTGGCTCACTTTGCATAATCCTATTATGAATTGTAAACGAAAGAGTATTAATTTGAGAAGTCGAAATGGTGAGATGGTTCGTATTGAATCTAGTGATTTGAATGGGTTACCAGCTATTATATCATCAATGAAAGCTTTGAATTATGTGAAAAAGGGTTGCAAAGCTTATCTTGCTTATGTGATAGATACAAAAGTGACAGAGAAGAAAGTTGAATCTGTACCTGTAGTAGGTGAGTTTCTATATGTGTTTCTTGAAGAACTACCTGGATTAGCTCCGATACGGGAAGTCGACTTTGGTATTGATTTAGTGCCGGGGACGACTCGTATTTCAATAGCTCCATATAGAATGGCACCAATAGAATTGAAAGAGTTAAAGTCACAATTGCAAGAATTAACCGATAAAGGATTTGCTCAACCAAGTTTTCGCCTTGGGGTGCTCCTGTGTTATTTGTGAAAAAGAAAGACGGCACTTTGAGGATGTGTATTAATTACCGACAGTTGAACAAAGTGACGATAAAGAATAAGTATCCCCTGCCACGTATTGATGATTTGTTTGATCAACTGAATGGAGCTACAGTATTTTCGAAAATAGATTCGAGATCAAGTTATTATCAGTTGAGAGTTAAAGAATCAGATGTACCAAAGACTGCTTTCAGAACGAGGTACAAACATTATGAATTCTTAGTTATGCCTTTTGGACTAATGAATGCTCCTGCAGTATTTATGGATTTGATGAAACGAATCTTCAGACCGTATTTGGATTGTTTTGTTGTGGTGTTCATTGATGACATTCTGATTTACTCATGTGATGAGATGCAACATGCCGAGCATTTGAGAATTGTGTTACAGACTCTATGCGGGAAGTAATATTATGCAAAGTTTAGCAAATGTGATTTTTGGTTGCGTGAGGTTGGTTTTCTGGGGCATATTGTATCAGCTGCGGGAATACGAGTTGATCCAAGTAAGATCTTAGCTATTCTAGAATGGAAGCCTCTGAGAAATGTGTCTGAAGTCTATAGTTTTTTGAGACTAGCGGGATATTATAGACGGTTTGTGAAAGGCTTCTCGATGATTGCGACTCTGTTGACAAAGTTGTTATAGAAAGATGTTAAATTCGAGTGGTAAGAAATGTGCCAGAAGAGTTTTGAGCAGCTGAAAACATTGTTGACAGAGGCGCTAGTGTTAGTTCAACCTGAATCGGGTAAAGAATTCATAGTTTATAGTGATGCATCGTTGAATGGTTTGGGCTGTGTGTTGATGCAAGAAGGAAAAGCCATCGCTTATGCTTCGAGACAGTTAAAGCCGCATGAAAAGAACTATCTGACGCATGATCTTGAATTAGTTGTGATTATATTTGAATTGAATATCTGGCGCCACTACCTATTTGGTAAGAAATGTCATATTTATACTGATCACAAGATCTTGAAGTACTTGATGACTCAGAAAGAATTGAATTTACGACAGAGAAGATGGTTAGAATTGTTGAAAGATTATGAGCTTGTGATTGATTATCATCCGAGTAAAGCTAATGTAGTTGCTGATGCTTTGCGTCGAAAGTCTTTATATGCTTTACGAGCCATGAGTACTCAGACAGATCTATGTGATGATGGTTTAGTTTTGGCTGAGTTGGAAGTGAGACCGATGTTTATACGTCAGATTTGTGATGTCTAGAAAAGTGATGATGAGATGATAGCAAAACGAGCTCAATGTGATTTGAATTCTCATTCAGAATATCGAGTTGATAGTAATGATTTTTGAGATTCAAAGATCGAATTTGTGTTCCGAGAAATTTAGAGTTGATTCAGATGATTTTGAACGAAGCTCACAATATTCATTTGACTATTCATCCTAGAAACAGTTTTATTGGTGGCATGGTATGAAAAAGGACATCTCAGAGTTTGTTTTGAAATGTTTAATATGCCAGCAAGTTAAAGCTGAACATCAAGTTCCATCTGGTTTGTTACAACCAATTATGATTCCTGAGCGGAAATAGGAGAGAATCACGATGGACTTTGTGTTGGGACTACCTTTATCTCCAAGAAAGAAAGATGCAATTTGGGTGATAGTTGACAGATTGACGAAATCAGCTCATTTTGTTCCGGTGAGAACAGATTATTCACTTGACAAGTTAGCCGAATTGTATATTGCTGAGATTGTGAGATTGCACGGGGTGCTGCTATCTATTGTATCTGACCGAGATCCAAGATTTACCTCGCGATTTTGGAAGAAATTGCAAGAGGCTTTACGCACAAAGTTTCATTTCAGTACTGCATTTCATCCGCAAATGGATGGTCAGTCTGAGTGGATCATTCAGGTTCTCGAAGATATGTTGAGATGTTGTATTCTTGAATTTGAGAATACGTGGGAAAAACATTTACCGTTAATTGAGTTTACGTACAACAACAGTTTTCAATCTAGTATTAAAATGGCACCGTATGAGGCTCTTTATGGTCGAAAATGTCGAACTCCATTGTATTGGACTGAGTTGAGTGAGAGTAAGATTCACGAAGTTGATTTAATAAAAGAGACTGAACAGAAAGTGAAAGTGGTTCGTGACAGTTTAAAAGTGGCTTCAGACCATCAGAAGTCTTATGTAGATTTGAAATGGAAAGATATTGAATTTGAGGTCTGTGAGAAAGTGTTTTTGCAAGTGTCCCTTTGGAAGAAAATACTTCGATTTGGCCAAAAAGGCAAGTTGAGTCCGAGGTTCATAGGACCGTATGAGATCATTGAACGAGTTGGGTCGGTTGCTTATAAATTGATGCTACCACCTGAATTAGAGAAAATCCATAATGTACTTCATGTGTCGATGCTTCAACGGTACAGATCTGATCCGTCTCATGTGATTGCTCCTACTAAGGTTGAAATTCAATCAAATTTATCGTATAGTGAAGAACCGATTCGAATTTTGGCATTGGAGACCAAAGAATTGAGAAATAAGAATATTACCTTAGTGAAAGTGTTGTGGCACAAACACGGAGTAGAAGATGTTATGCGGGAGCAATATCCAAACTTATTCATTGGTAAGATTTTTGGGATGAAAATCCCTAAGGGGGGAGAGTTGTAACAGCCCGGTTTAAACCCTAATCGAAACAGTGGTTTTGAGACCACAAGTTCGAGGTCAAAAAAAATTTAATATTATTTTTGGTTTTTATAATATGTAATTGAGCATGTGTGAAAGTTTCGTGAATTAATTTTGTTGTTCGTGTGCTTAATTTGAGTAAAGGACTAAATCCATAAAATGTAAAAGTGGCCTTCTATTTGATTAAGTACCTAATTGATGTGACTTTTTAAATGTGAGGTCCTTATGTTGTAAATGGACCATTGATATGGTTAATAGACTTGTATGGACAACCATTAAATAGAATATAAGTTAAACAACCATGAGTAAAATGGTAAATTATGAATTAATGTTAATATAATTAAAATAAAACAAAAGTTAGTGGGAGTGTTCATCTTTGTTTTGCCGAAACTGAAGAAGGAAGAAGACAACCACAGCTATTTAGGGTTCGGTTCTTTGAAGTTCCAATTGGTATGTAATTTTTGTTCGGTTTTTGATGATTTTTACATTTTTGAGATTGTTGCTTTGTGCTCTAGTTAACCCATGCTTTAATTTTAGAATTTGATGAAGGTTTTGAGATATGCCATTGATGAAGATGTGAGCTTTGTGTTGTTAGTTAGTGGAATATGAAAGATATGTGAAATATTAACATAGTTTGTCTTTGGATTTTTGGTGATTTTGAGTAAATTGGACGAAATTGTGAAAATAATATTTGAGGGACTAAAATGTGAAATAAATGAAATATATGGGCTTGTATTAGCATGGGGAAAATTCGGCAAAGCTTATACGAATAGAAATTTTGTGTATTTTGTGATTTGATGAGTTATGGACTAATGTGTTTAAATGTGAAAATATGTGTGTGGACTAAATTTAATGAATTGGTGATTGAATAACTTAAATTTGAATATGAATGGACCAAGAAAGTAGAAAATCAGATCGAGATCGAGGCAAAGACAAAGTACTCGATTAATGGGCTAGTTTTGGTATTTCAACGTCCGAGGTAAGTTCGGATATAATACTAGTTGTTAAATTATATCTATGTGATATGAATTGAATGAATGTATAATTATTAAATTAGAAATGTTAAATATGAGATTGAGAAATGTGGCACTAAGTGCGCGTAATTGAAATTGAGATAGAGATGAATAGCACTGTGTGTGCGAAGTAATGGAAGCTTCGGCTTTAATGATTGACACTGTGTGTGCGATGCCGAATTAAGTTTGGTTTTGTATCTAGGCACTAAGTGTGCGATGTTAATTAAGCTTCGGCTATGATTTGGGCACTAAGTGTGCGATTGAGTGAAAAGATATCGAGCAGTGAATGAGATATGGTATCCAGCATCGAATATCAAGAACGTTTATTAACTAAGTGTTGGCAAAGGTATGTTTGAACCTTTGTGGTTGAATGAATGGATATTTGAGCATATGGTTGAGGATGATAATGTACCTAATTGTACATCTATCTATGTGATGATTTAATCATGTATTGATGTTGCATTATTGAGTAGTATGTATTATATTACAAACTTACTAAGCTTTAAAGCTTACTGCGTAATGTGTTTCTCTGTTTTAAAGTGTCAGTAGAGCTAGCTCAGATCTGGGGATTGTCAGCAACTTGATCACACTATTTGTTATAGATTTCGGTACTTTTGAAAGATGTACATATTTGGTATATGGCATGTATAGGCTAAAAGTTATGGTATGTTTTGGTAATGTTGGACCTTGCCATGTGATATGGCTAGATGGTTGAATGTTGATGGTGTATATATGTAGGCTATGGAAGTGATGAAAGAGTTATGAACTAGTGAGAATGGGAATGGTATATTTTATATAGTTGAATTAGTTGTTGAGAATGATGGATAAAATGTGAACTTGTAATATGAATTACATGGTGCTTAGCTTATATGATTTGAGTTGTGAAAAATGGTGTTTTGGATGGATTTATTTGAGTAGGAATTGAGTGTGGAAGTAAATGATCTAGATAATGATTAAATGGTGCATATTTTGGTATGTTTTGGTTGCCATTTGAGGTGTAAATGCATTTGGTTTGGGGCTTGTAGGTGATTCAAAGTGTGGGTGGCAAGTTTGGCCTTGAAAATGGCCTATAATTGCCCACATGGTTGAGCACACGGGCGTGTCTCAGGCAGTGTGAACAAGTCAGTATGTATGCCCTGTTTTGCCACGGCTTGGACACACGGGCGTGTCCAAGGCTGTGTGAGGCACACGGCTTACCCACACGGCCGTGTGACCTCTATAACTTAGAAAAATGTTAAAATTTCAGAAATTTTCGTATGAGTTCGATTTGGTTTCGACCCATTTCTAACACGTGTTAAATGTATCGTAGACCTCATTAAGGGACTATTTGATTGTAAATTATGTTGTTTGAATGACTTTGTGTTGAAAATGATATGAAATGTTCGGAATTGATTAGTATTGCCTCTTAACCCTAGTCCGGCGACAGATACGGGTTAGTGGTGTTACAGTTAAAAGTTTAGGGTTTTACCATTAATGAATGTATATGTATTTTGATGTTTAATGGTAGAAAATGAATGCTTGTTGTTAGATAAACAACATTTGTTAAGTGATTTTGAATAAAATTGCAAATTAGGGATTTAATTGAGAAATGTGAAAATTTTGTGGTAATTGTGTGAAATAATGAAAATTATGGGCTACTATGGATGTATTTATAATTCGGCTAGCATGAGTGTGGGTTAAATTGCATGAATTTGTATTTTTGTGAGCTAGGGGCTAAATTGTAAAGAATTTAAAATATAAGGGGCAAAATTGTAATTTTTCAAAACATGATTTTTGGGTTAAATTGAATAGAATGATGTTTAAGTAAGTTAAATTTGATTATATATAGATCAAGAAAAGCAATGTTTGGAATTAGATCGGGAGAAAAACAAAATGGTGGATTGATAGCTCGATTCTCTCCGTATAAATTCGAGGTAAGTTCGTATGTTAATAAGTATTAATGTAATTGTGTTTTAAATGCTATATAATTGCATTATTGATGAATATGACTTTATGAAAATGTTCAACAATGATTTGGCAACATATGAAATCCCGGTTGAACCTTAGAAATAGGTAGGATACAATAGACATGTCATTAGGAGTTATTGTGTTTTGGATACTGGTCCATACGTTCTAATAGTGGCTGAATTTTTTTTTGCATAAGTTGCGGTTACTCGTCAGCTTGTGTGAGCAGCACCGTGCAGCTACGTTTTGACCGACAGCTTGTGTGAGAAGATCTTGTGATAGCTCAAGATGAGCATTTACATATGAGATATGAGATTGAGATGGTCTCGACCATGTATTGGCACTTAAGGTGCGAGATTCCTGAGTATCTGATATTATTCTAAATGGTCCAACTAGTATATTGATGTATGAAAGAATAAATGATTGATACGTATCACAACAGGTATGTATGTGAATCATATAAGCTTTGAGTCTATGGAACTTGTGAATTTCATATCTAACCTTGTGAATGAATATGTGATAGGTTTGTGGATCAATATGAGTTATATTGTGATATGTTTGATTAATTAAATTATATTCATATGGTAAGTTGAGTTTATTGCTATACGAACTTACTAAGCTTAATAGCTTACTCTGTTTACTTTTCCGTATTTTATAGTGATTTCGAAGCTTGCTCGGATTGGGAGTTGTCAGAGATCTCACCACACTATCCAGCCATTGTTTTGGTATTTTTAAACTTGTGCACTTGGTTATATGGCATGTATAGGTGTTATGGTTAATATAGTCTATATGTATGTAATGTCGATAGCCAATTGATTTGGCTTGTAAATGATACATATGTTTTTGGTTATGTGTTTAGCCATGTGATTTGTCTTATTTTGGTATATTTGGTTATGTATATGTGTAAAGGACCTTTGATATTTGGTTTATAATTGTTATGTGAATGCTTTGTTGTGAATTGGTATTTTGAGTATACATGTTGATTTAGGCACAAAGTCTAATACGTGAGTTTGATCATTTAGGTGATGTTTTGGATGTGGAATTGGTATGAATTTGAATGGCTATTTGGGATGCTTATGAGCATTTTGGTTGTTGGTATTGGTAGTATAGGATTTTGGCTTGAAATTGGTCGATTATAAGTGCCTATTTATGCATTAGTTGTTTGTGCATTGTGGAACCTAGGTTGACAACATATTGGGTGAGGAATGTGGCTTGAAACATAGCCTATTTTTGTCCGCACGAGAAGAGACATGGGCGGGTGTCTCAGCCGTGTGTGACACACGGCTAGGTGACACGGCTGTGTGTCCCCTAATACTTATTTAGAAACCAAGTCAGTAGCTTTACACGGGCGTGTGACTTGGCTGTGTGGTATAAGTTAGAATACCCTTCAATTTCCACACGGCCTAGCGCACGGCCAGACACACGGGCGTGTGAGGCCATTTTGAAGGGTACATAGGCTACACGGGCATGTGGTTGGCCGTGTGACCCAAGTCAGTGAGTTACACGGGGTAGGACATGGGTTGGGACACGGCTATGTGATCCAATTTTGAATGTCCACACGGCCTGTGACACGGACGTGTCTTTCACCGTTTGAGACACATGGCCGGGCCACACGGGCATGTGTCCCCTGTATTTTGAAAATTTTCTGTTTTCCAAAAATTTCCTTGAGCTCTTGGTTTAGTCCCAAATCGCTTCTAGTGCTTGTTTAGGCCTCGAGGGCTCGTATTAGGGAATATATGATTGTATTTGAATGATATTTGTTTAGATATGAGAATTGTATGATTGTTTAATAAATAAGTCTGGTAATGCTTAGAAACCCTATTCAGGTGAAAAATATGGGTTAGGGGTGTTACAGAACATCTTCCTATTTAGCGGTCTTAGTGTTAAGAACACCTCTTCAAAATGTGAAGAACTCAGGCCTAGGAGAGACCCTCCCATTACGACGAAGCTCCTTACGTTGCTGGCCGTTTGTAGGTCTATTATTAGGAGTTAGTTCTAGAACCGTTTCCGTATGGTTTTGTATATTTCCTAAAAGCTCCTCGGTTACCTCTTTACTCCGAGGTTGGAAGTCATTCATGCAACATTCTTCAAGGAAAGTAGCATGAGTTTACACTATAACAGTTTGCTCTTTCGAGTTATAAAACAAACTACCTTTTTTTCCCTTTGGATATCCTACATGCATGCGCAATTCTATCCGTGAGTCCAAGTTCCTCGCATCTGTATCTAATACGTGGGTTGGGCACCCCCAAATCCCTCAATGTTTTAGACTTGGATTCTTACCATGCCACAATTCATATGGAGTTTTCAATACTGCGTTAGTTGGCACATTATTCTGAATATAGCAAGCTGTCTGTACCGCATATCCTCAGAAAAGGAATGGAAGCTTTGAATAAATTAGCATCGAACGTACCATATCTAACAACGTTCAATTCCTTCTCTCTGCCACGCCATTCTGCTGTAGAGTGGCCGACGTGATTAACTGGAACAGAATCCAATTCTCTATGAGGTACCCTATGAACTCATCAGATAAATATTTCCTACCTCGACCAGACCAAAGTGCATTTATGGGTAAACCTAGTTGTTTCTTCACTTTTGCATGAAACTCTTTGAATTTATCAAAGGTTTCACTCTTGCGGTGCATCAGGTATACATACCCATATTAGGAATTGTCATCAAGAAAGGTTACATAATACCCATAACCACCTCTTGCACTAATTCTCATAGGGCCACATACATCAGTGTGCACAAATTCTAGGGGTTTTTCGGCCCTCGTTCCTTTTTCATTAAAAGATCACTTGGTCATCTTACCTTACAACCAAGATTCACATTAAGGAAGATCAAGTTCTTTAAGTGGACATAAGATGCCGTCTTTAACAAGTCTAGTGATTCCTTCTCGGTTAAAATGAAATTGAGGCTCAAATGATTTATAATTTAGTTCTGGCTTTTCACTTATTAATTATAAACTCATTTAGTCATGAAGTTATTCTGCTATAGTATCATGACTGAGCTCTCCCCAACAATATACCATCACGAAAGTAACTACCTAGTGCTCGTCCAATAACCTTGTCATAACCCTTAGAAGATATCCTTGATCTCTTTGGGATAATATATGTTCTACCAATATGATCCTATTTTATCTCAAGGTAACCATTACATCTTAATTTATGATAAGTCAATCATTATCAAATAGTGATCAAGTGATCTATCATAGAGATGGATGATCCATTACCATGTTTACTTTTCATCAATCATGTAATGCCAGTGAGACGATATCATTTACCCATTTATTGGGCTATGAAATCCACTGTTGTGATTAACGCTACATATTACAAAAATCATACACCCAATGCACTAGTTTCGATTCCTTATCTTTTTGAACTCAAGTTTTTAGTTACATCTAATAGTACGAGTCACGCATACATAGTCTGTGATCCCCTCAGGATTTAGGTATGCCACACTATGAATGTCACAAGTGAATAAATCCACAAATGGATTTAGGATCTATTCTACTTGGGTCCTATCCGATGTACTATCAGTCTAGCTAGTTACATCTATGTCTCTATCTTTTGGGAGTCATCTGCTCCGATGTCCAAGACAAGGCATCTCCTCAATTGGACTTGACAGATGACAGATTATTCTTTCAATTAGTTTACCCATTTTTTATTAGACTAAGAACATGTTTAGGTTTGTCCATTAATGCAAGCTGTCTTTCTGTACTACGATTTGACTTCGTAATACTGGTTAGTAATAGTTAAAAATTAGACAACTAATGAACAACATTTGCTTCCATTTTTCTTTGCATGCACAAACCATGTAATTCATGAATAATTTTATTAACCAATCTGTTTGATAAAATTAAAAGTATACTTAGATGAAAATACTAGACTCAGGGCTCCAGATCCAACATACTGTTAATACACCGGTTCCACAACCCATTGACACTACTTCTAGAACTAGTATTGTGAATCTATTTGATGAGGGAGTTCAATCAACCGATCCCATTTCTAGTGAGGATTGGGTCAATATATTTACTAAAATCCTGAATAAAGAAGTTCAATGAGGGAAGCAAAAAAGAGTTCAGGAACCCTGACATTATATAACAACATTCTTAAGATGTTATGATAGTAATTGTTGAGATAAATTATCGAGAACCCAAAAGAGCAAACTGTTATAGTCTCAAATCATGCTACTTTCCTTGAACAAAGTTAAACGAATGACTTCAAACCTCAGAATAAAGATGTACTCGAGGAACTATTGGGAAATATACAAAATCCTACTGAAACAGTTCTAGAACCAACTCCTAATAGTAGATCTGCAAACGATCAACATCATAGGTTGCTTCGTTGTAGTGGGAGGGTCTTTTGTAGGTAGACTTCTTCCAATTTGGCAGTAGACTTTTTAACACTGAGTCTACCGAATGGGACAATGATGACCCAATCATGAATGATGAATCAATCCAAAGTGCTGATGCCAAGCTTTGGGAAATAACTATGAAAGTTGAGATAGATTCTATGGATTCCAACTCAGTTTGGGAACTTGTAGACTAATTAGAAGGGACAAAACCCATAGGGTGTAAGTGGATCTACAAGAGGAAAAGAAAAGCGGAGGGAAAACTGGAAACTTATATGGCCAGACTTATAGCAAAAGGTTATACTCAGAAAAAAGGTATTGATTATGAAGAAACCTTTTCTCCTGTTGTCAAGCCCAATTCAATCCGCATATTATTATCTAGTGTGGTGACTCTCAATTACAAGATCTTGAAAATGGCTGTGAAGAAAGTGTTTTTGAATGACTATCTTGAGGAGAACATCTATATGATGCAACCTACCAGATATATAACTAAAGGAAATGAGCATAAAGTTTGCGAGCTGCTTAGATCCATATATGGACTTAAGTAAACATCCCGCTCATGGTATCAAATATTTGCTCAAGTGATCAAAAATTTTTGATTTGATTTAGGGGATGGAAAGGTAGTCTTTCTCGTTTTATATGTCGATGACATTTTACTCATTGGGAATGATGTAGGGACATTGCCATTGGTTAAACTATGGTTAACCCAACATTTTAGCATGATTGACTTCGGAGAAGCTAAGTTTGTTCCAGGCATTTGAATCCTAAGGGATTGAAAGAACAGAGTGATAGCACTATCTTAGGCTTCATACATAGACTAGATATTGGATAGTTATGCAATGACTAATTTGAAGAAGGGAAATAAACCTCCCATATCAGGATTTCATCTCTTATTGGAGGATTTTCTTAAGACAGTGGAAGAAAGAGAGAATATGAGAAAGGTTCCTTATGATTCAGTAGTAGTAAGTCTCATGTATGTTTTGTTATGCACACACCCAGATATCTATTTTGCAATGGGGTTGGTGAGTCAAAATCAGGCGAATCTGGGACCAAGACACTGACAAGCAATTAAGTATATACTCAAGTATTTACGGAGAACAAGTGATTATATTATTGTGTATTCTGGAAGAGATCTTACTCCTATAAGATATATTGAACCTGACTTCCAAATGAGTTTCTTGTAGGGTTGCATTGCTAACTTCACTCTAGAGGGTCAAATATGAGGTATGGAAAACCTATATCACTAAAATAGTGTGGATATAACTAAACCCCAAAGAAACCACATAAACTAAGGGTTGTTTTACAAATCAAGGGTATTCTGGTAATTTTACAAATCGAGGGTATTTTAGTAATTTTGGAAATCTAAGGATATTTTGGAAATTTTCAAACAAAGGGTATTTTGGTAATTTTCAAATTAGGGGTATTTTGGTCCCTCTCGGGTTTTAGTTATGAACTTTGGCCCATTAACAACTCCTTGTGACCAAAGTGAATAGACACTATGCACCAGGTAGGATTCCAGAGAAGAGGAGGTGGGCCACTAGGACTGCTTAAGTACCAAGCTCTCCCTAGATCAACCCAGCAACTTGTTCACGGGCATGTTTAATTATTAGATTAAGTCTTATGTGGTTTAAGAGTTGTTCAGAACTAGGCCTAAAGTCCATTAACCCCTAGCATACTTTTCTACGTCCTCATAAAGCCCATCAAGAACGAATCACATTCTTACGGCCCATTAGGCCCAAATCTCCTCCATATGGCCTATTAGGCCCAAAACAATTCCAGGTCATGTAACATGCATGACTAACTCAATTCATATAACCAACAAAACCATTTCATCAAACTTAGCCTCAAGGCCCACGGGCCTATTTAGCCACTTCTGGCTTTCCGGCTTTCTGGCATTGTCGATATCGTGTGTGTGTAGTGTTTGTACACACCTGGTTACTGTGACGTCCTATACTATCCTTAGCCTTGAACCTGCAACCAACCAACCTTCAATCAATCACCCATACTTAATCAAAACATTTACCAAAAGCCAAAGCCTTACCATAACCTTACCGTGTGCCACTGGGTTCTAATAGCCCTTCCTTAGCTACTAATCACGAGTATCCCCTAGATCTGCACTCACACATACACCATCAAACTTTGAGTGACTCATAATCCACACAAGTCACCTCTATAGATCATACTCACATTCGGCCATTTACTTAAACCATAATCGAGTTGAGTACACTTACACTTTGCTAACGATCCTTACCACGCTTGCGATATCTGAACCTTACCCTTGTTAATACAAGACTAATGACAATGAGAAGTTAGATAGCCCTTCGGCTTTTAACAAAACACACTAAGGGGTTAACTGAATACTTATCGAATCCACTTTTGATCCTAAGGCCGAAAAAACTACTAAACGAGATTCGGCTTTGAACCTTGACTGATAGTAGGTAACAATCGATTTGTGATGGAGGAAAACAACAAAGATTTGGCATTAATAGGGATTTTGGCAAGAGAAGATGATGATACTTCGGAAATAAAAGAGTTTGGCTATGAGAGAATTTGGTAAAAAGGGACTCAGCTATAGGAGATTTCGGCAACAAGGCAAGGTATTTTTGGTTGTGGAAAAATAAGGTTTCGGCAAGGAAAAGAAAAAAAAATGGAAAATTCGGCATTACCTAGGACCCCAGATTCAGCACACACACATTTATATAGCCTATAGCCGAAACTTAGCTACCCCTAAAGTCCAATTTGGCACCACTTCATCCACTGCTCATCTCCTAATTTTTCTCCATGATATCTCCCTTATCCTTCTCCTAAATTCTCTCTACTGACCACTTCTCCTTAGAGTCCCTATACACGCCACTTCCAGCCTTCTAGAAGCCTAAAATTAAACTCCAAAATAAAGCTAAGCTAGCACTCGAACCTCAGACCTTCCTGCATGCATATATCGCCACCTCTCTACACCTTAATGGCGTCACTTAGCCACTTCACCACAGGCTTCTTTGTGCCCCTTTTCACTTATTTTTATTTAAAAGCCCACTACTCACAACCTTGATTCCTTAATTAATTAAATTAAGAATCCTCCACCACAAAACTCGAACCCAGAGCTCCTTCAACACACCTAGACACTCCAAATTCATTAAACCTTTAAAGCCGTCATGTCATTTGTCATTTTCTTGCTCACTTAAAAATTTTATGAGACCCAAAGCCCAATAGGCCCAATTCTACTAGGCCCAAATTTGGGGCGTTACATTATTGGTTGCTCGAACAGTGTTGGTTATGACTTCCTATAAGAGGACAACACTCAGAGAAATGAGGAACGCGATGTTTCTCACGATCCGATGAGACAATTCATTTTGAAAGATGCCACGAAATGATTCGGAAAATTTATGGACAAACCACTTATACCCGAATGTGGATTTGATTTCTCCACAATTTTATTTTATGACTCAATCATAGCTAGGTTGAGACATTAAAGTGGTCTACCTTTTGCCGAAATCCCGTTCCTCCTGTAATCTTTGCATTATCGCGAGAATTTTACACAAATTTTATTAACGTACAAGACTGGAAGGTTTTTTTGAAAGGTGTTTTCATAGATACCTCTCCTTTCGCACTTGAGGCCTTCCATAGCACCCATCGTTACACTCCATACTTTTACAAGGATTTAGATGAACACAAGGTGGAATATAACGCAATTATAAATTTCTTAACGGAATGTAACACCCCAAACCCGGCCCATTCGCTATGATCGAATTTGAAATGCCACTGCGGAAAACGTTTTGAAAAACTTTTGACTTAGAGTTAAAAATATAAAATTTTGTTGTCTTTACTAAAACATTGTGTAATTAAAGTTCCAAATAAAATCAAGTTGTTTAAAATAAAACATTTTCAAATAATAATATAATCGACAATCCAACTTAAAACATAATAAAAGTCCTTAAATACTTAAAATGGCCCTTATTACAATAAATAACCTTTCATAAGAAAAATGTGTAAAACAAATAAATTTATCTTCTGCATGGGCCACCTCGTATCCACTCCCAACCCGGTCCAAGCTTTATGAATCACCTGAAAGGTTTGAGAAAAAAAATTGGGTGAGTCAAACAGACTCAGTGCATAGTTAATACACATGTCCCCACATATGGGCTTGGCCCACATCCACACATCAATCACATATCAGATGATAAGGCAATATATCCACATAATTTGACATATTGGGCTTGGCCCAAATCCACATTGATCCACATAAATAGTCATGCAAAATGCATAAATATGCAACATGAAGCCCAACCCATCCTAGAGTCCATCCGTTACTCCTACCTTAGCAGACTCCCTGCCCAAGGCCATGGCTAATCCACCGATCAAATAATGATCCTCATATCTTACCTTGGTAGACTTGCTGCCCAAGGCCGTGGCTAAGCCACTGATCACATAGTGATCCATATATTTTACCTTGACAGACTTGCTGCCCAAGGCCGTGGCTAAGCCACCGATCACATAATGATCCACATATCTGTATCCACGAGGTGACTCGAGGTCATCCTCAATCTACGGTGATGCACATAGCTATCATCCGCCGAGATGGGCACCTAGCCAACACCTCCCTTGATGAAGCACATAACCACCATCAAGCGCCAATGTAGCACAAGGCTAACATCAGACCACGTACATAAAGTACACCCTTTCCTTCGATAGTCACATCCCAAATCCCATGCATATATGTGTATCATGGCAACATATCACTTGAACAATAATGCATCACATGCCATCACATTTCATATATTCATCAATGATCATTTAATATCGTAAATCACTGACCTGAGTATTCGATCACCCACCACGGGTATTCACAATCTTAGCCCTTAGTTCGGCTACCATTAACATCATATCACATATACATAAATATAACACATACACACAATCAAGAGACAGTGCGATAACTACGCACCTTGTAAACACGATGAACGATAGAATACTTAAGATTTCTGGCTTTTGCTTACAACACCGACAGCACCTACATATCACTATATGAGAAATCGCTTAACACTAAAAAGATATGGCCTTTGGCCAAATATCATGCTTGCTTACCTTGGATTATTCAAATCCCGAATGATCTCCCCCTAAACGTTGACTACAGAGAAACCCCAAAACTTCCTTCAAGATTCGGCCAAAGATAATAAAAGGGATTAGATTCCTAGATTCGGCTAATACAAAAGAAAAGAAAGAAAATGATTGATAGATAATCCTTACCCGTAACACGAAGATTGATTCACCCTTACTTGAACTATAAAGGGATTTGACCTTACAATTAAAAAGAAAAGAAATGGTGATTTCGGCTTTAACAAAAGAGAAGAGAAAAGATGATGGTAAAATAGAGGATGGTTTCGGCTAAGAGAAGAAGGAGAAAAGAGAAAGAGAAAGAAAAAGAAAAAGAAACTATGAGATATGCCCTTGGTGCTAGGATGATTTCGGCACTAGAGAGGAAGAAAAGAAATGAGAAATGTCTTCTAAACTTTTTGGTGTTTTTGGCAATAGACGAAAATAAATTTGAGAGAATTGGCACCTAAACCAAAATGACCAAAAAAAAAAAAATGATAGCCACTCAAGACAAAACTTACACCTATTGTAAATGACCAATTCGGCTAAGAAGAAAAATTTGGAGAAAAGGGAAAAGATGCACAAATTGTTAAAATTTTGGCCAACTATCACCCCCTAATCCCATACCACATTCGGCCAACTCACATGCCAACATAATCCCCATTTTTCCTCCCCATTTCTTCCCTATCATCCCCTTAATCACTATCACAATTAAACCAACCCCCTTAGCCCCTTATGCCGTCTAGGTTCATGGTCAAATGACCATGGAAAAACTTCCAAAACATCCCCCACTCATCAAGCCTTTTGTCCCCTAAACCTTCCATAACATCTTGATTCCCTACCTTAACTACTAACTTGCCTTTTCCCTTTGGTCTACTATCCATAAATGATAAAGTCCAAACTTATCTTAATTAGAGTTTGACCAACACATGCCATATAAAAATTAAAAGTCACCTTAATGTCATCCATGGGATTCGAACCTCTTCCCTCATGCAATAACTCATGCGCCAGCTCCACTTTACTACTAGCTCACTTATGCTAACATTGAACACTTAAATTAACTTAAGCATCATAATCACTTGATCCACTTCACTAAATTCTCCATACTAAAAATTATTCTAAACCAATTAATTCCAAGCCTTCACAAGACTATATTAAGCCCACAATAAAATCATACCTAAATTAACACAAGCAACAAGATGATACTCAAATTTTCCTAAAGCCCAAGGCCCAATCGACCCAATCCTATTAGGCCCAATTTCGGGATGTTACACGTAGGGCATCTGGGTTCAAAGGGAGGGAACCAATGACAGAATAAGGTTCCAACAATCAATTATGGTACCTGAAGCCAAAATGTAATGACCCAAAAGTCAGTGGTGTCTGGAAATGTATTTCTTGGATTCCATTTTTGTAACACCCCTCACTCCTATTTTTACAATAGTTATAATTTGTAACAGACTGGTTTAGACCCTAGTCAGAACAGTGGTTTCAGGACCATAAATCCGAGCCAGTGAAATATTTTAATATTATTTTCTGTGCCATTGGTAGGTGATTAAGCATGTGTTTAATTTTCGTAAGTTAATTTGTCCGTTTGTATGCTTAAATTTGATAAAAGGATTAAATTGCATTAAATGCAAAACTAGCATGCTATTTGTTAAAGTACTTATGTGTGGTGGCTTTTAAAAGAGGAGTCCTTATGAGGCAATTAAACCACTATTTAGTTAGTGGATGAACAAAGGACAAATATGCCCTTAATGTATGTTTGTTTTAATTATTAGTTGAAGGGATAATTTTGTAAATAGGTAAATAATACGATAATAAATAAAGGAAACAATTGAAAGATGATAGTTATCATCTTATTCTAGCCAAAATTAGTAAAGAAACGAAAGAAATAAGAAAGCTAGGGCATTCGGCTATGGTTTGGCTAAATTAAGTATGTTTTGACTTTGGTTTTTGATGATTTTTATGTATTTGAGATTATTGCTTAGTTTACTATCAAGCCCATGTTGTAATTTGAAGAATTGATGATTTTTATGAGATGTTCCATTGATGTAATGGTAAGCTTTGTGATGATTTTAGGTGTTAAATGAAAGATATGTGTCAAATGAACATGTTTTGTTCTTGAATTTTTGATGAATTTAGCTAATTAGGGTTAAATTGTGAAAAAATTATTTTGAGGGAATAAATTGTGAATTTGATGAAATGGTTGGACTTATATGAGATACATGAGCATTCAGGTAAGCATGGATATATGGTGATCTTGTATATTTGACTTTTTGTGAAAAATGAACTAAATTGATAAAATGTACAAATGTGAGGGTTAAGTTGCAAATAGCCCTAAATATGTATATTTGGATTGAATTGGATGAATTAGGGAATAAAAGAGTTAAATCTGAATATGTATAGACCAAGAACTGAAGAAAATGAACTTAGATCGCGGAAAGGCGAAAGTTGTCGAATAATCGAACCCAGTCAAATATCCAAATCTGAGATTTGTCGATATATAAATAAATGTATTTGTATTGAATTATGTATGTTCATATGACTATTGATAATGATGAATGCATATGCGATGTTGTACACATGAATTCTGAGATAAGATCGACCTAATGTTAACACCTGAGAAGTCCCGTACGAATCTAGGAATAGATAGGATTAACTATGTCATGACATAGATTTCTGTTATGTGATATCATGTAAGACCACATCTGGGACGTTGGCATCAATATGAGATTTACGTGTAAGACCATGTCCGGGACATTGTCATCGTATTGATTCGTGTAAGACCCTGTCTGGGACAGTGGCATCGATATCTGATTACATCTAAGACCACGTCTGGGACGTTGGCATTGTACGACTATTCTGAGCAATCTGAGTATCCTATTTAGTTCCGTATGGTTCAACAGTCAACGTCTGAAATATGAGCGATTATGTGCTTTGTATTTCCGTTTCAGGTACGCTGGTTATGTACACTAAATGTGTATGGAAGGTAAGTGTTTATTTGAACTTACTAAGATGAATATGTGAAATGAAATGATGAAATGCTATGTGAAGATATGTTTAAAGAGCTATATGTATATGTGATATTTGAGTTGAAGAATGTGGTAAGATATGGCTAAGCAAATTAGCCAAAGAAATATATGTGATGGATTTGCTATGAGAACCGTTGATGTCATAGTATCAATATAGTTATATTCATTTTATGCTAAGTTTATTTGTATATGACTTACTAAGCTTTTGAAAGCTTACTCTGTGTGTGTGTTTGCTCTATTTTATAGATCGTCGAAGCTACTGAAGGCTCGGGGACCATCGAGGATTGTCATCACACTACTCAAATTCATTTTTGGTACTTTTGAAATGTGTATATAACTAAATATGGCATGTATAGGCTAGTTGTTTTGGATTATGGTTGAAATGTGTATAAATAGCTATGTGATGTGGCTAGATAAATGTTGATGATATGCATGAGTGATATGATATGTAATGCTTGATTTTGGTATGGCTTGTTAGTTAATGAAATGGCCAATACTTTGGTAAGCATATGAAAGCATTAAGAGTAAGTATGTTTGAGCAAGGGAATGATTATATGAAAGGTAAATGTAGATGAATCATGCTTGTATGTATAAGTGATTTAGTTGTGTAAATTGGCATGAATGGAAATGAGATTGAATGTAAGAACTTGTTGATTTATTTGCCATGTTTAGGATGTAAAGTGTGCTTGAAATGAAGTGGCATTTTGCTTGTATGATTGACTCTTGTATGGGTGGTATTTTTGGCCTTGCAAATGGCCTATTTTGCATACACCGTCGTGGCACATGGTCGTGCCTGGTAGCCATGTGAATAATTCAGTATACATGCTTTGATTTGGCACGGCCAGGACACATGGGTGTGTCTAGTAGTCGTGGAAGGCACACAGCCTGCCCAGACGGGCGTGTGACCTTTGTAATATAGAAAAGTTTTAAATTTCTGAGAACTTTCATATGTGTTCGGTTTAGTTTCGACCCTATTCTGAAGCATGATTAAGGTCTCGTTGAGCTATTAAAGGGACACTTCTTTTGTGATTAATGAACTGTAACACTAGACGTCTGTGAAAGTTTTCGATCTGTCTGGTAATGCCTTTAACCCTATTCCAGTGACGGATACGGGTTAGGGGTGTTACATTTGATTGGAATCAGAGCTACAGTTTAGTCGATTCTCGGACTAACGTAGCGTGTTAGTGTTTAGCTATACATGCCATATTTATCTAAACTGTGATAGTGTGATGAATCCTGACATGTAAAATGTGATTTATGTATAGTAATGGATCCCGAAAGAGCTGTAGCTGACGATGTAGAAAGCAATGCTCCTGCTCCCGCTGAAGGGACAGCGCCATCTGATTCGAGATTGGCTACGAACGGTCAAGAGAGAGAAGCTAAAAAGCTTTCTTCCAGATGATGAGTGAGTGGTTCACTCAATTCGTTAGAAATAACCCGACTGTTTCACAACCTCCGCCCCTAGTTAATCCCCCTTAGACTTCAGTTGTGCCTCTGGTTATGAATTTAAATCTGTTGAACAAGCCTCCAGTTGACAAAATCTGTAAATATGGGGCCGAAGAGTTCAGGGCTATTAATGATGATGATGCTGAAAAAGTCGAGTTTTGGTTAGAAAACACTATCCGGGAATTTGATGAGATGTCTTTGACTTCGGAGGAAAGTATTAAATGCATTGTATCTTTGTTACGAGACGCGGCCTATCAGTGGTGGAAAACTTTAATTTTTGTTGTTCGAAAGGAACAAATTACTTGGGATTTCTTTCAGACTGGGTTTCGAAAGAAATACATTAGACAGTGATTCATTGATCAGAAGCGGAAAGAATTCCTGGATTTGAAACAGGGCCGCATGTCTGTTATGGAATATGAGCGAGAATTCATAAGATTGAGTCAGTATGCCCGAGAATGTGTATCATCTGAAGCAATAATGTGTAAGATATTTGAAGATGGCCTTAATGAGGATATCCTTTAGCTAATCAAGATTCTGGAAATAAAAGAGTTCGTAGTACTTGTTGATCGAGCGTGCAAAGCTGAAGTACTCGGGAAAGATAAAAGAAAAGTTAAGTCTGAAGCTAGAGATATGAGAAAGAAATTTTCGGGTAAATCATTTCAGTCTGCTTAAAAGAAATTCAGGGATGAACAAAGTCATTCGAGAGTTAATGTGGGACATTCTAGTAAAGATCAGGCTAAATCACAGTTGAGCTCTAAAGCTCCAGTAACATTGATGTCTAGTGTTGGAAATGTTAGATCCGAGTGACCTGAATGTAAACATTATGGTAAAAGACATCCGAGAAGTTGTAAATTGAATGGTCGAGCTTGTTTCAGATGTGGATCATTAGATCATTTCGTCCGTGACTGCCCAGAGTCTGTTGAGCAAGAGACTGCCCAGAATCCAAGATCCAATAATGTTCTAGTGAGAGGTAGACCTTCTCGGAATGCAAGAAATGTCAGTAGTAGTCAAAGAACTACGAGAGATACTGTTGCGAGATCCGAAACTAGAGCGCCTACCAGAGCGTATGCTATCCGAGCTCGTGAGGAAGCTTCATCTCCATACTTTATAACGGGTACATTTACACTTTATGATACTTTTGTGATTGCATTGATAGATCCTGGTTCTACACATTCATATATATGCATGAACTTAGTATTCAGTAAGACTTTGCATGTAGAGTCTACTGAGTTTGTTATAAAAGTACCGAACCCCTTAGGTAGAAGTGTCTTGGTTGAAAAAGTATGCAAGAACTGTCCGTTAATGTTCTGAGATATCTGTTTCCCCGCTGATTTGATGCTATTACCTTTTGACGAGTTTGATATAATTTTTGGTATAGACTGGTTAACATTGCATGATGCTGTTGTGAACTGTAAAAGAAAGACTATTGATTTGAGATGTCCGAATGATGAAATAGTCTAGGTTGAGTCTAATAATTTGAATGGATTACCTGCCGTGATATCTGTATTGAAGGCTCAAAGATATGTGAAAAAGGGATATGAGGCATATTTTACTTATGTGATATATTCGAAAGTGTCTGAAGAGAAAGTTGAATCAGTGCCAGTAGTTTGTGAATTCTCTGATGTATTCCCTGAAGAATTACCGGGATTGCCTCCAATACGTGAAGTTGAATTTAGTATTGATCTGTTACCTAGTACGACACCTATTTCGATAGCTCCATATAGAATGGCACCAACAGAGTTAAAAGAGTTACAGTTACAAGAGTTGACTGACAGAGGGTTCGCTAGACCGAGTTTTTCACCTTGGGGTTCTCCCGTTTTGTTTGTGAAAAAGAAAGATGGCACGATGAGAATGTGCATCGACTATCGTCAGTTGAACAAATTGACCATAAAGAATAAATATCCGTTGCCCAGGATTGACGATTTGTTTGATCAACTAAAATGAGCCACTGTGTTTTCAAAGATAGATTTGAGATCAGGATACTACCAGTTAAGAGTAAAAGACTCAGACATTCCGAAAACTGCTTTTAGAACGAGGTACGAGCATTATGAGTTTTTAGTTATGCCTTTTGGACTGAGGAATGCTCCTACTATTTTTATGGATCTGATGAACAAAATTTTTAAATCGTACCTAGATCAATTTGTTGTTGTTTTCATTGACGACATTTTGATTTATTCACGGGATGAAACTGAAAATGTTGAACATCTGAGGACTGTGTTGCAAAATCTGTGAGAAAAACAATTGTATGCAAAGTTCAGTAAATGTGAATTCTGGTTGAGTGAAGTCAGTTTTCTGGGACATATTGTATCGGGTTCTGAAATACGAGTGGATCCAAGCAAGATTTTTGCAATTCTGGATTGGAAACCTCTTAAAAATGTGTCTGAAGTTCGTAGCTTTCTGGGACTTGTTGGTTATTATTGTCGGTTTGTAAAAGGCTTCTCGGTGATAGCCACTTTGCTGACTAGATTGCTTTAGAAAAATGTGAGATTGAATGGTTAGATAAATGTCAGAAAAGTTTTTATTAGTTTAAAACCCTTTTAACCAAAGCTCCAGTTTTGGTACAACAAGAATCAGGCAAAGAGTTTGTAATTTACAATGATGCTTTGTTGAATGGTCTGGGATGTGTACTGATGTAAGAAGGCAAAGTGATAGCTTATGCCTCGAGACAACTGAAGCCTCATGAAAAGAACTATCTAACACACGATCTTGAGCTAGCTGCGATTGTGTTCGCATTAAAGATTTGGTGTCATTATCTATTCAGTGAAAAATGTCATGTGTTTTCAGATCATAAAAGTCTGAAATATCTGATGACTCAGAAAGATTTGAATTTACTACAGAGAATATGGTTAGAATTGTTGAAAGACTACGAGTTTGTGATAGATTATCATCCGGGTAAAGGAAATGTTGTATTGGATGCTTTGAGTCAGAAATCACTGTCTGCATTATGTGCTATTAATGTTCAATTAGATCTGCCTAATGATAGTTCCGTGTTAGCTTAATTGAAAGCAAAACCGTTGTTGTTGCAACAAATAGTTGATACTCAAAAGTTGATAATGAAATATTAGCGAAACGAACTCAGTGTGATTCAAATTCGGATTCTGAATTTTGAGTTGATAATAATGATTGCTTGAGATTCCGAGATCGAATATGTATTCCGAGAAACTCAGAGTTGATTCAGTTGATTTTGAATGAAGCACATAATTGTCGACTATCAGTTCATTCGGAAAGTACAAAGATGTACCATGATCTGAAGCAACACTATTGGTGGTCTGGCATGAAACGAGATATATCTGATTTTGTGTGGAAATGTTTAGCCTGTCAGCAAGTTAAAGCTGAACATCAGGTTTCGTCTGGGTTGCTACAACCGATTCTGATTCCCGAATGGAAATGGGATACAGTAACGATGGACTTTGTTTCTAGTTTGCCTTTGACTCCGGGAAAGAAAAATATGATTTGGGTTGTAGTTGATCGAATAACTAAATCCACCCATTTTATTTTGGTACGATCGGATTACTAACTTGATAGATTAGCCAAGTTTTATATTTTTGATATTCTGAGATTGCACGGGATACCATTGTCTATTGTATCTGATAGAGACCCGAGGTTTACTTTAAGGTTCTAGAAGAAATTGCAAGATTCTCAAGGATGGTTAGTCTGAACAGATTAATCAGATTCTCAAGGATATGTTGAGATGCTGCATTCTTGAGTTTAATGGTACGTGGGAACAGTACCTGTCATTAATTGAATTTGCGTATAGTAACAGTTTTCAGTCGAGCATTAAAATGGCATCTTATGAAGCTTTGTATGGACGCAAATGTCGAACACCTCTGTATTGGACCGAGCTCAGTGAAAGTAATATACATGGGGTTGATCTGATAAAAGTTACAGAACAGAAAGTGAAAGTAATCCGAGATAGTCTGAAAGTAGCGTTTGATTGTTAGAAGTCTTATGCAGACTTGAAACGAAAAAAGATTGAATTTGAAATCGGCGATAAAGTGTTTCTGAAAGTGTCTACATAGAAGAAAGTACTCCGATTTGGATGTAAAGGCAAGTTGAATTCGAGATTTATCGGACCGTATGAAATCATTGAGCGTGTTGGGCATGTTCCATACAGATTGTTGTTGCCCTCCGAGCTTGAAAAGATACATAATGTATTTCATGTTTCGATGCTCCGTAGAAACCGATCTGATCCATCACATGTAATCTCTCCATCTAAAATTGAAATTCGATCTGATATGACCTACGAAGAGGAACCGATCCATATCTTGGATCGTGAAGTGAAAGAATTGAGAAACAAGAAAATTCCGTTAGTAAAAGTGTTATGGCATCGACACGGAATAGAAGAGGCTACGTGGGAGCCTGAAGATTTAATGAAATAGCAATATCTGAATCTGTTTAACGGTAAGATTTTTGAGGACGAAAATCCCTAAGAGGGGGAGAATTGTAACTGTCTGGTTTAGACCCTAGTCGAAATAATGGTTTCAGGACCCCGAATCTGAGTCAGTGAAATATTTTAATATTATTTTTGTGCCATTGATAGGTGATTAAGCATGTGTTAAATTTCCGTAAGTTAATTTGTTCGTCTATATGCTTAAATTTGATAAAACAATTAAATTGCATTAAATGCAAAACTAGCATGCTATTTGTTAAAGTACCAATGTGTGGTGGCTTTTAAAAGAGGAGGCCTTATGAGCCAATTAAACCACTATTTAGTTAGTGGATGAACAAATGACAAATATGCCCTTAATGTATGTTTGTTTTAATTATTAGTTGAGGCGATAATTTTGTAAATAGGTAAATAATATGATAATAAATAAAAGAAACAATTGAAAGATTATAGTTATCATCTTATTCTAGCCGAAATTAGCAAAGAAAAGAAAGAAATAAGAAAGCTAGGGCATTCGGCTATGGTTTGACTAAATTAAGGTATGTTTTGACTTTGGTTTTTGATGATTTTTATGTTTTTGAGATTGTTGCTTAGTCTACTATCAAGCCCATGTTGTAATTTGAAGAATTGATAATGTTTATGAGATCTGCCATTGATGAAATTGTGAGCTTTGTGATGAGTTTAGGTGTTAAATGAAAGATTTATGTTAAATGAACATGTTTTGTTCTTGAATTTTTGATGAATTTAGCTAATTAGGGTTAAATTGTGAAAATAGTATTTTGAGGGATTAAATTGTGAATTTGATGAAATGGTTGGACTTATATGAGATACATGAGCATTCAACTAAGCATGGATATATGGTGATCTTGTATATTTGATGTTTTGTGAAAAAATGAACTAAATTGATAAAATGTACAAATGTGAGGGTTAAGTTGCAAATAGCCCTAAATATATATATTTGGATTGAATTGGATGAATTAGTGAATAAAAGAGTTAAATTTGAATATGTATAGATTAAAAACCGAAGAAAACGGACTTAGATCGCGGAAAGACGAAAGTTGTCGAATAATCGAACCCAGTCAAATATCTGAATTCGAGGTAAGTCGATATACAAATAAATGTATTTGTATTGAATTATGTATGTTCATATGACTATTGCTAATGATCAATGCATATGAGATGTTGTATACATGAATTCCGAGATAAGATCGACCTAGTGTTAACATCTGAGAAGTCCCGTACGAACCTAGGAATAGATAGGATTAACTATGTCATGCCATAGGTGTCTGTTATGTGATATCATGTAAGACCGCATCTGGAATGTTGGCATTGATTTGAGATTCCGTGTAAGACCATGTCTGGGATGTTGGCATTGATATGAGAGTTACGTGTAAGACCATGTCCGGGACATTGGCATCGTATTGATTCGTGTTTATTTGAACTTACTAAGATGAATATGTGAAATGAAATGATGAAATGCTATGTGAAGATATGTTTAAAGAGCTATATGTATATGTGATATTTGAGTTGAAGAATGTGGTAAGATATGGCTAAGCAAATTAGCCAAAGAAATATATGTGATGGATTTGCTATGAGAACCGTTGATGTCATAGTATCAATATAGTTATATTCATTTTATGCTAAGTTTATTTGTATATGACTTACTAAGCTTTTGAAAGCTTACTCTGTGTGTGTGTTTGCTCTATTTTATAGATCGTCGAAGCTACTGAAGGCTCGGGGACCATCGAGGATTGTCATCACACTACTCAAATTCATTTTTGGTACTTTTGAAATGTGTATATAACTAAATATGGCATGTATAGGCTAGTTGTTTTGGATTATGGTTGAAATGTGTATAAATAGCCATGTGATGTGGCTAGATAAATGTTGATGATATGCATGAGTGATATGATATGTGATGCTTGATTTTGGTATGGCTTGTTAGTTAATGAAATGGCCAATACTTTGGTAAGCATATGAAAGCATTAAGAGTAAGTATGTTTGAGCAAGGGAATGATTATATGAAAGGTAAATGTAGATGAATCATGCTTGTATGTATAAGTGATTTAGTTGTGTAAATTGGCATGAATGGAAATGAGATTGAATGTAAGAACTTGTTGATTTATTCGCCATGTTTAGGATGTAAAGTGTGCTTGAAATGAAGTGGCATTTTGCTTGTATGATTGACTCTTGTATGGGTGGTATTTTTGGCCTTGCAAATGGCCTGTTTTGCATACAAGGTCGTGGCACACGGGCGTGCTTGGTAGTCGTGTGAATAAGTCAGTATACATGCTCTGATTTGGCATGGCCATAACACATGGGTGTGTCTAGTAGCCGTGGGAGGCACACGGCTTGCCCAAATGGGCGTGATACCTCTGTAATAGAGAAAAGTTTTAAATTTTTGAGAACTTTCATATGTGTTCGGTTTAGTCCCAACCCTATTCTGAAGCATGATTAAGGTCTCGTTGACCTATAAAAGGGACACTTTGTTTGTGATTGATGAATTATAACACTAGACGTTTGTAAAAGCTTTTGATCTGTCAGATAACGCCTTTAACCCTTTTCCGGTGATGGATGCGGGTTAGGGGTTTTACATAATCATACATTTCATATACAATCTATCATATCAAATAAAATTCAATCACAACCAATGATAGTGCCCCTTAAACAAGACTACATGGCTTTAAACATGCATTAGAAATGTTTCGGGACTAAACTGATAACTCGGGAAATTTTTGGAAACTTTAAACATACAGGGGTCACACGCCTGTGTGAACAGGCTGTGTGACTCACACGGCTCCAGACACACTTGTGTCTCAGGCCATGTGAAAACAGGGCATACATACTGACTTTGGTCACACGACCAACTACACGCCCATGTGTCTAGCCCGTGTGCCCTTTGAAGTGGCCACACACGCCTGTGTGCCAGGCCGTGCCAAACCTCTAGGGTATACTAACTTATGCAACATGACCATGTCAGACGCACGTCTGCTAGGCCGTGTGCCAATTTGGGGGCTATACTAACTTGTACCACACGGCCGGTGTAACAGTCCGAATTTGACCCTAAACGGAATAGTGGTTTCAGGACCACGAATCTGAGTCAGAAAGATTTTAAAATATTATATTCCATGTTCATTATATGTGAATTAATGTGAGTGAAAGTTTCGTACGAAAATTTGTTTGTTTGTGTGCTTAATTAAATAAAAGAACTTAATCGCGTAAAGTGCAAATGTTGCAACTATAGTGAAATGCACTAATTTGATTATGGCTTTTTAAAGTGAGGCATTAAAAGGGGAAATAACCCATTTTATGAGTTAGTGGGTGGCTTATGACTAATATGCCCTTATTATATATGATAGTTTAATTTTTATTTAAAGGTTATATTAGTAAACTAGTAAATAACATATTATAAGCTTAATAAAATAAAGAAAAAAAGGCCATTATCATCTTATTTTTCTTGGCCGAATGTGGGAGAAGAAATAAGGGCTTCATTTCCTTTGATTTTCGGCAATTAGAAGTTCAAAATAAAGGTTAGTTTGATTTCGGTTCTTGTTAATTTTTACGTTTTTGAGATCGTTGCTTCGAACCGTAGCTAACCCATGTTATAATTTTTAAAAATAAGCATGCTTGATATTCAGCCATTGTAGTGTTCATATGATTTTTGGTGTTTGATGATTTTAAATTAAAGATATGAAAAAGATTAGTATGTTTTGTATTGAAAGTTTTGGTGAAATTGAACAATTAGGGCTAATTTGTAAAAATAAAATTTGAGGGGCTTATTTGCAAAATAAATGAAATGTATACCTTGGTATGAATGTATAGAAGATTCGGCCCTAAAGCATTATGTGCAAATTATGTGTATTTTGTGTTTTTTTGTAAATAGGACTAAATTGTAAAAATGTGAAACATTAGGGGTAAAATGGTAATTTGCCCATTTATGTGTTTTGGGACTAAATTGAAATGAAATGTACTTGAATGAGATTATTTTTGATATGTTTAGATCAAGAACAAAGAAAAATGGATTTGGATCGGGGAAAGTCGAAAGTTGTCGAATAGTCGGTATACGCGGTTCGTCGGTAGTCGAGGTAAGTTCTTAAGTTTAAGTACAATAAAGAGATAATTATGAAATTGTTGAATGATATTATTTGATTCATTTGAGTAGTGAAATAGATGATAGCCGAATGTTAGGGGCATATATTGGACTAAATGTGTTTTGAATGTGAAATAAAAACTAGTACGTGTGATATGATAAGTGATTGTGGTTTATGTACATGAATTGGAAAAGATATAAGTGTTAAGATTTTTAAGTTGATGAATTATTGATGTGTTATTCGGGCTTATAGCCTAGCAGGCCTTGTGCCGGTGTGTTATTCGGGCTTTTAGCCTAGCAGGCCACGTGTCGGTGAAACAATTCGGGCTTATTGCCTAGCAGGCTTAATGCCGGTGATTTACTTCGGACCTTGAGTCCAGCAGGCCTAGTGCCAGTGAATGTGTTTTGAGCTCTAAGTGCATGAGAATCGAGTTACGAACATATCAAGAAATTTCAGCTTTGAAACGTGATTCGTATAAATTCGACAGGGAGGTACGTATTTTATAGTCATGTTACTCAATAAAATGATGAACAAGTACACGAGAAAGTGAATGTTTTATACATTGATTCATTAGAGATGAATGAATATGTGTATACATGTTATATCGTGTGATAGTAAATATTTGAAAGCATGAATGGATTAAGTCGATTGGATAAGCATATGATATGTACATATGTCTTTGATACACTAGATGATTGGTGTATATGAATAAGAAAGGTAAATCTTTTGTATTAAATGCATCAATGATATTTAGTTATTTCGGCTTTACAGGTAAAAGAAGTTAGGTATCATTTATGTTTGAATTGGTGATAGAAGATATTGAATTGAATGGTTGTATGTATGTTATATATATATATATATATAAGTATATGTTTTCTTAAGACTTACTAAGCTAGCAAGCTTACCGTGTGTGTTCTTATCTACCTCTGTTTTATAGATCTTTGATTCAAGCTACAGACTCGAAGGATCATCCGAGAAGTCAATCGCACTATCAAATCTTTTGGTATACCTGACTTAGTTTAATTCGAAAGGCATGTATAGGTTAGACTAAAGTGTTAACTATGAGATTTTGGGTGATTGTACATATCTATAATATAGCCTTGCGAAAAAGGCTTAGTTCCTTTGGATAAAATTTAGTTCTACTTGGTAATGGCTTGGATGATAGTACTATGGATGTATGATTGGGTTTATGGCTTAGTTCTTGTTTGAAAGAAGAATCGAATAGCCTAGGTGTATATATATATATATATATATATATATATAGTGTGGTAATTGATAATGTGTTTAGCTAATAGGTGAAGTCATGGATGTTTATAGGTTAAAGCATGTAGTATATTAACTTGGTAATATGATTAAAGAATGAAATTTGATGTTTGTATTATTGACATAGAATTCGGTGACATAGTCAAGTTGATCCCATGATATATTCGGCAATGGTGTAGTGTATGTTAGGGTCGAGTAGATTTTGATCATTGATTTGTGAATTGAATGTAGTAGAGATTATTTATACTCAGTATGGAGTTGTGATGTTGGATCATGCATATCTCTTTTGGTCAAATTTGCCGTTTATTGCACGTTTATAATAATGAATAAGTCATATTCTTAAGTCAAGAAAAGACATAGGATTATTGTTCAAATTGTAAATTTGAGAGTTCATGTTTGCATTATATGAATAATTCAATATAGTTATGCCTACTCGAAAATGCTAGTTTATTTCAATGCATGTGAACTGAGTGGCAAAAAAAAAAATTATATAGATATGCAATGCAGGTACTTTGTAGACATTTTAGATCCAATTGGATACGCAAATGAATTCATGTGAGTTTTGCTTTGATAAAAGAATGAGTTTCGACGAATGCATGCAATGATCTACGTATAGTTAGGTAATGCCTCATAACTCAAATCCGGCGACGGGTACGGGTTAGGGGTGTTACAGCCGGTCACATGCCCATGCGTGAGACCGTGTGGATCATACTTACTTCAATCCAATTTCAACACCAGGGACACACGGCCGTGTAACATGACCGTGTGTCACACAGGACTGTGACACACGCCCGTGTCTCTACCCGTGTGGACAAAAATAGGCCGTTCGCAAGGCCAATTTGCCACCCCAACTTCAATGTACCTACACATCTTACTTTACTAGACATAATTCATATATATGATTCATTCAATAAAACCATTCCAAATATGCATTATCAATGCAACCTCATTCATTCATTATAGGTCAATTACCTAATTCAAAACAAAGCTATTAACTCATCTTTATACATTAACAAAATTATCAACACAATCCAACATAAATGGCCCAAAATACATGTTCATCAAACATACCAAAATGACCAAAGCCTATACATGCCATATACCATATACATACAACTCAAAAGTACCAAAATAGATGTCTGATAGTGCGATGAAGTACCTGATGATCCTCAATTCCGAGCTAGCTTCGATATACTATAAAACATAGAAGAAAATAACAAAGTAAGCTATAAAGCTTAGTAAGTTCGTATGTATATATGAAATAATCAACATCATTCATTAACAATTCCAAATAGATACATAATTTGTAATTAAAACCTCAATTAATGATATAACATAAAGTTTAACTACAAAGCAACTCATAAGTTCTCATCTTCCTTTAATTCATCAGTCGAATAGTTTTATGTACATACCTGTACTGATACATATCTATTCTCACCAATTCGCTTATCAAATCACTTCGAGTTTATAAATGCTTACGATATAAGTACATCGATTTTTGGATCCCACAGTCCAACTATGGTCTTACACTTACATTGCCAAGGCCCTGCCGTGGTCTTACATTCACATGCCATAACCTGGTTATGGTCTTATTATCTGATTGTCATAGCCCATCTATAGTCTTATTTAGTAACTCGTCCACTTAAATCGTATATTTAAATCAAATTCATCACATTTAGCCATAGAATAAATAAAATCTCAATACCATCCATCAATTGAATAAATACACATTCAAGTTCAATTTTATGAACTTACCTCGTATACGGAAATGACGAAACGGATCGACTATTCAATTACCTTGCTTTTTCTTCGATCTAAGTCTGAATTCCACTTTTCTTGATCTATAAGTAATCGAAGTCAACTTATTTAATCAACTGTTCATTCAATTTAGTCTAAAACCCATATTAGGGCTATTTTACACACTTGCCCCTAAACTTTCACATTTTTACAATTTAGTCCTTATTTCACAAATACACAAATTTCACACAATTCAACAAAACCCATGCTAGGAAAAATTATATATAGGTCCCTAGCAGTACAAAACTTTCATTTATTTCACATTTCAACCACAATTTGCACATTTCACAACTTAATCCCTATTATGCATTTTCATCAAAAATCACTTAACAAAACATGTAAAACTATCATCAAGCTTTCATATTTCAACATTAAACATCAAAGAACACATAGATTCAACAATGGCATATCTCAAAATCTTTGACAGTTTTGAAATCTAAGGTATGGGCTAGCTAGATTGAGCTGTAACGATTACAAAAACATAGAAATCATTAAAAATCGAGCTAAAACCCTACCTTAATCAAGCTAGGAGTGTGCCGAATCAAGAACCCTAAAATGGCTTATTTTCCTTCAACAAATTTGGTGGAAAAGATAAAAGATGGACACATTTTATGATTTTGTTTTTATTAATATTAACTTATTTCATAATTTACTAAATTAACCTTGTGTATTAACCTTTATAACTATTTATAACATGTCCATAAATGTCCACTCACCAATATAATGGTCTAATTACAACATAAGGACCTTAAAATTAAGGTTCTATAGCTATTTGACACCTTTAGCTAATAGAACATTAGTTTTGCATTTTACGCGATTTAGTCCTTTTTCTCAAATTAACCAACCATTCGATAAATTTAGCTCACGAAATTTTCACACATATCAAATAATATGATGTAAATATCGAAAATAATATTAAAATAATTTTTCAACATCAAATTTGTGGTTCTGAAACTATTATTCTGGTTTGACCAAAAACAAGCTGTTATAACTCTCCCCCCTTAGGGATTTTCCTCCCCGAAAGTCTTACCAGTGAATAGGTTCGGGTATTGTTTTCTCATAGCATCCTCAGGTTCCCATGTAGCTTCTTCAACCCCGTGTCGGTGCCATAATACTTTCACTAATGCGATTTTCTTATTTCTCAGCTCTTTAATCTCACGAGCTCAAATTCGAATCGGTTCTTCAGCATATGACATATCACACTGAATTTTAACCTCTGTTGGGGAAATGACATGTGAAGGGTCAGATCGGTATCGTCGAAGCATCGACACATGAAACACATTATGAATTTTCTCTAACTTAGATGATAAAGATAATCGATATGCCACTAGCCCAACTCACTCAGTAATCTCATACGGCCCAATGAATCGCGGACGCAATTTCCCTTTTTGACCAAACCGCAATATCTTTTTCCACAATGATACTTTCAAAAACACTTTATCCCAAATTTGGAACTCAATATCTTTCTGTTTCAAGTCTACGTACGAATTCTGTCGATCCGAAACTACTTTCAAACTATTGCAAATTACTTTCACTTTTTCTTTACTCTCCGATCAGGTGAACCCGGTGAATCTTATTTTCTTTAAGCTTTGTCCAGTACAATGATGTTCTACATTTACAACCGTATAGAGCTTCGTATGGTGCCATCTTTATACTTGATTGGAAGCTATTATTGTAAAAATAATCAATCAGCGGTAGATATTTCTTCTAGCTACATTCAAACTCAAGAATGCAACAACGCAACATATCCTCAATTATCTGAATAACTTGTCCGGATTGACCATCCGTTTGCAGGTGAAACGCAATGCTAAAATGCAACTTTGAACCCAAAGCTTCTTGCAATTTCTTCCAAAATCATGAAGTAAATCTTGGATCTCTATCTGAAACAATAGATAGGGGAACACCACGTAATCTCACAATTTCGGAAATATACAACTCAGCTAATTTATCAAGCGAGAAATCTGTACGTACCGAAATGAAATGCGCTGATTTCGTCAATATATCAACAACAACCCAGATCACGTTTTTGTTTTTCAGAGATAAGGGCAAATCCAATACAAAATCCATTGTTACTCTATCCCACTTCCACTCAGGAATCATAATAGGCTGTAATAAACCTGACGGCACTTGATGCTCAGCTTTGACTTGCTAACAGATCAAACATTTTGAAACAAATTTTGAGATATCTCGTTTCATGTCGTGCCACTAATAAAGCTGTTCCAAATCATTATACATTTTCATGCTTCCCAGATGTACAGATAAACAACTATTATGTGCTTCGTTTAGAATCTTCCGAATGAGCTCAGAATTTCTTGGTACACATATTTTTGTAACACCCCCAGAAATTCTGAACCAAGGTAGAATAGGGGATCACATAATCATTCTGAACCAATCTCACAGAAATTCAAATATCCCAAAAAATACAAATCATTTGTTTGCTATGTTTCTTTTATATGAAGATAGACTGAACAAGCTTTAAATCACTATCTCATCCAACTTATAAGTCAATCTCTACTATTTTTAGTGATTTTTCAAACTCATGTCACTGCCGCTGTCCAAACAGTTTTATTGTAAATTTTTGCTCTCTCTTTCACTTTAGTTGTGTTCATCGCTTGCTTATACCAACCTTTCCAATTTCTGATTACATATCGAACATATTGTTCATACGTAAATTTTCCACATTTCTCAATTGGTCACATTCACACTTGCACTTATTCATAACATGATCGCACCAATCATCATTAGTAAATTATCTCGTTGAACCCCTTCGGAAAATGCCCGATACTCGGTGGTCTTAGCACATAGCTCCACCTACACATAATTCGGCTTTCTTGTACACATGGTGAAGTTCCCTTATCACCCATGTGACCTAGCCATTCCATCTTGTAGCTTTCTTGTCTACATGGTGTCCAACACTAGAATCCACTCATGTGACCTATCTACTCATAACCCATAACTTTCTTGTAGACATGGTATACACACAGTATTACACATGTGACCTAGTTACATATGAAATTATTATCCCGTAGCTTTCTTGCACAAATGGTGAAAGTCTCTTATCATCCATGTGGCCTAGCTACATATCAAAATTTTCCATCTAGTAGCTTTCTTGTGCACACGGTGAAGGTCCCTTATCACTCGTGTGACCCAGCTACATATTGTTCGTATCTCTCGATTTTTCGAAGGTTCAATCGAGAATTTCTTATTCCATTCATTTTCATATTTTAGTTATCACCCAATGATTTCCATAATATCTAGCAAAATAATTATTGTACAAGTAAAATAAATGCATTATTTACATATAAACTTTCTTGTCGAAATCTCGTTAGGTACAACCATGTAGCAACTCATACAACCCATGTAATATTAATTTAACATTCAATTCTTGTAACATTAATTTGCCATTCAATTTCACATGACACAACAAACATCACATTTTCCATACATACCATCCATCAGCTTCTCTAAAACATATTAAATCATACAATTTATGCCATATCAATAGAGAATTACAATTCAAGCATGGTATTGCATTATTATTAACACACGGACTTACCTCGAATGCCGAAACGATCATTTTACCAACTTTCCCGATTTTTTCAATTTTCCTCCAATTCTAGGTCCAAATATCGTTTTTCGGGGTCTAAAACATCACATTTCACTTATTTAATTAATGTACTACTCAAAACAGTTCCTAACGCAAACTTTGGCAAAATTATAATTTTGCTACTAAACTTTTGCATAATTACACTTTTGCCCCAATACTCGAAAATTAAACTTCAGCCCTTATTCTTATGTTTTATAACATGCTGATCATTTTTCTCTTCTATGGCAACATCAAATTCTCACTCTAACATGTACTTATGAACATTAGGTATTTTTACAGATTATGTCGTTTTACTCGTTTTCATGTAGAATCGCTTAGTAAAAGTTGTTTAACATTATTTCAGCCTTCACATTCTATCATAAAACATCAAAATAAACACATTTCACCTATGGGTATTTTTTCCAAATATGAACCCTAGGTTAAATTATTGCTAGAATAAGCTAAATCAAGTTACTGGGACTCCAAAAACGTAAAGAACATTAAAAATAGGGCTTGGAATCACTTACTATGGAGTTTGGAAGCTTGAAACAAACCCTAGCTATGGAGAACCCTTGTAATTTCGTCCTAATGAAGAAGATGGACATATTTGGCATTTAAATTTTGTTTTTAATTCACTAAATTACCAAAATGCCCCTTAAAAAAATCTTTTGAAACATACCCATCCATGTCCATTTTTGTCTACCAACTTAACCAATGGTCTAGTTATCATTTAAGGACCTCCAATTTAAAATTTCATAACAATTGGACACCTCTAACATGTAGAACTCAACTTTTGAACTTTTTACAATTTAGTCCTTTTGACTAAATTAAGTGCCCGAACGTCAAAATTTTCGAATGAGATTTTCACGAAATCATTCCGTGAAATTGTAGACCATAAAAATATAAATAAAATAAATTTCTCAACATCGGATTTGTGGTCCCGAAACCCCTATTTCGTTTAGGCCTTATTTTGGGATGTTGCAAGACAGATTGAATTTGGAATTGAGAAGCTTCCAGTACTGCCCCCATTTCTATTGCTCTATATAGAATGGCTCCAACCGAGCTAAAAGAATGAAGGCATAGTTGCAAGAGTTAACAGATAAAGGCTTTGCAAGACCGAGTTATTCTCCGTGGGGTGCTCCCGTACTATTTGTGAAGAAGAAAGATGGATCCATGAGGTTATGTATAGATTATTGGCAACTCAATAAGGTAAATGCGAAGAACAAGTACCCGTTGCCAAGAATCGATGATTTGTTTGATCAATTGAAGGGAGCCACAGTGTTTTCTAAGATAGACTTGAGGTCTGGATATTATCAGTTGAGAGTCAAGGACTCGGATATGCCGAAAATTGCATTTCGAACAAGATATGGCCACTATGATTTTTTGGTCATGCCTTTCGGTTTAACAAATGCCCCTGCAGTTTTCATGGATTTGATGAATCGTATCTTTCAGTTGTATTTAGATAGGTTTGTGGTAGTCTTTATCGATGATATATTGATCTACTCTTAGGATGAGAATGAGCATGCTGAACATTTAAGAACAGTTCAGCAAATTTTGATAGATAAACAATTATATGCCAAGTTTGGTAAAAGTGAATTTTGGCTTAAGAAAGTTGGGTTTTAGGGGCACATTGTCTCGGGAGATGGAATTAGAGTCAACCCGAGTAAGATCTCAGTAATTGTAGATTGGAAGCCACCAAGGAATGTAATTGAAGTTAGGAGTTTTTTGGGCCTAGCTGGCTACTATAGATGTTTTGTTAAGGGATTTTCTGTGATAGCTACTCCGATGACAAGGTTACTACAAAAAGATGTAAAGTTTGAGTGGACAGAAAAGTGCCAATAGAGTTTTGAGAAACTGAAGGCATTGTTGACGGAGGCTCCTGTTTTGGTGCAACCTGAGCTGAGAAGAGAATTTATGGTTTATTGTGATGCATCCATGAATGTGTTAGGTTGTGTACTCATGCAAGAGGGCAAGGTGATAGCATATGCCTCTAGACAATTAAAGTCGCACAAGAAGAATTACCCGACTCACGACTTGGAGTTAGCTGCAATTGTATTTGCACTAAAGATTTGGAGACATAATTTATATGGTGAGAGATGTCGGGTGTTTAGGGATCATAAGAGATTAAAGTATTTGATGAATCAAAAGGAGTTGAACCTTAGGCAATGGAGATGGTTAGAGTTGTTAAAGGATTACAAGTTAGTAATAGACTACCATCCGGGAAAGGCGAATGTGGTTGCCGATGCCTTAAGCAGGAAATATTTGTTTACGCTGAGAGCCATGAATACACGGATAGCTTTGTCAGATGATGGTTCTATTATAGCCGAGTTGAGGGCTAGACCAATGTTTCTCCAAGAGATCTATAAAGCTTAGAAAGGCGACAACGATTTGGGAGCTAAAAGAGTTCAATGTGAGTCAATTGTTGAGTCGAACTTTCGGATAAGTCCTGATGGATGTTTGACGTTTTGAGATAGGGTCTGTGTACCCAAAAATGATGATCTTATTCGGAAGATTTTGCATGAAGCACATAGTGGATGTTTGTCTATACATCCAGGCAGCTCGAAGATGTATAATGACTTGAGGAAATGGTATTGGTGGCCGAGTATGAAGAAAGACATTTCTGAGTTTCCTTCGAGATGCTTAATTTGTCAACAAGTAAAGGCTAAACACCAAGTACCTTCGGGTCTACTTTAGCCTATTATGGTTCCCGAGTGGAAGTGGGACCTTTTTACTATAGACTTCATGACGAGTTTACTGTTGATGCCGAAAACGAAAGATGTTGTATGGGTCGTGGTTGATAGACTCACGAAGTCAGCCCACTTTATACCAGTACAGGTTGACTAGTCGCTTGATAAGTTGGCGGATTTGTATGTGGGAGAAATAGTAAGACTTCACGGAGTACCATTGTTGATTATTTCGGATAGAGATCCGAGATTTATGTCACAGTTTTGGAAAAAGTTGCAAGAGGCTTTAGGCACCAAATTGAGCTTCGGTACAACTTTCCATTCGTAAATCGACGGGCAGTCGGAGAGAGTAATACATATACTTAAAGACATGCTTCGATGTTGTGTTTTGGAATTCCAAGGCAATTGGGAGAAATACTTACCGATGGTGGAGTTCGCCTATAATAACAGCTTTCAGTCGAGTTTAAAGATGGCGCCTCATGAGGCATTGTATGGGTGTAAGTGCCGAATGCCCCTGTATTGGACCGAACTTAGAGATAATCAAATTCACAAGGTCGATTTATTCAGAGAAACTGAAAAGAAGGTAAAAGTGATACGTGAATGTCTAAAAGCTGCCTCAGATAGACAAAAGTCCTATTCGGATTTGAAACAGAAAGAGATTGAGTTCCAAGTAGGTGATAAAGTGTTTCTGAAACTATCACCATGGAGAAAAGTCCTCAGATTTGGCCGAAAAGGCAAATTGAGTCCGCGTTTGATCGGACCATATGAGATTACCGAAAGGATAGGGCCGGTAGCTTATCGTTTGGCTTTGCCACCTAAGCTGGAAAATATTCATGATGTCTTTCACGTATGTATGTTACGTCGATATCGTTCAGACCCTTTGCATGTGATTGTACCATCAGATGTAGAAATTCAACCGGACATGACGTATGGCGAAGATCCGGTTAAGATTTTGGCCTGAGAGTTCAAACAGTTAAGAAAAAAAAGTATAGCTCTTGTGAAAGTGCTATGGCAAAGACATGGAGTAGAAGAGGCTACATTGGAGCCCGAAGAGTCTATGAGAAACCAATATCCCAATCTTTTCACCGGTAAGATTTTCGGGGACGAAAATCCTTAAAAGGGAGAATTGTACCAGCCCGATTTAAGGGTAAGTCAAAATAGTAGTTTCGAAGCCACTAATCCGAGGTCGAAGAAAATCATTTTTATAATATTTTATGTGTTATAGCATGATTGCAAGAGTGCATGAAAATTTTGGTGCTTTAATTTTAGTGATTGCATGCTTAATTGCGAAAAAGGACTAAATCGCATAAAGTACAAAAGTGCTATTTTTTAAGTTAAAGGTGTCTAAAAGTCATAGAATATAAATTGATGGCCCTTAAAGTGCAATTAGACCCTTATAGATAGGGGGCTGCCATAGAAGACAAACTATGTCAAATTGGTCAAAGTTGTTGAAATTAGGTGGACTAAATTGATGTTTTATAATAAAATAAAGAAAGAAAAGATATCATCTTTTCTTCTCTTCTTAACCACCGAAAATACCAGTAAAAATAGGGGTTTGAAAGCTTAAGATTTTCAGCAACTTGTCCTCCTTGCAAGTAAGTGATTTTGGTGACTTTTCTTGATGATTTTTGTACTTTTAGGACCCTTGTATCATGATCTAGCTAATGAGGGGTCTATTTTGAAAAATGGTTAAGAGTCTAGGGTTTTGCCATGTGAGTAATTATGTTGTTTTCTAAAACTTTATGGAAGAAAATTAGTTAAGGTTGTTAAATAAACAACTTTTGTGAAAGGTGTTACCACGAAAACACCAAAAGGGACCATTTTGCAAAGGGCATAAAATAGGTGTTAAATGTGAGAAATAATGAGTATTAAGGGTTGTTATACGATAAATAAATGTTCACCTAGGCTCATTAAAGGAAGAAATTTGATTAGAATTGATTTATGAGCCTAGGGGTAAAATAGTCATTTTGTGAAAGTCTAAGGGCAAAATGGTAATTCTTCCAAAGTATGATTTTTGAAATGCATTGATTAATGTGATAATTAAATGAGCTAAATTGCTATTATAGATCAGGAAGAACAAGGGATTAACCTTGACCGAGGAAAGGGCAAGGTATCGGTCTAGATCAGCAAATTGGCCTATTTCGAAATCGAGGTAAGTTTGTGTGCAATAAATTCAACATCATGTTATTAAGTTCCTAAATGTTTGATATTATTGCTGTTGTATAATATTTCTATGAATTTGAGAAACGATGTTGAATGAGTAAATGATGTGAATTGTGATGTGGAAGTCCTAGCTGGACTTTAATAAATGAGAGAATAATATCATTGAGACTTGAGATGGGTAAGGTCCCGTATAAGACCATGTCTGGGACATGACCTTGGCACTGAATTGAGATCCCGTATAAGACCATATCTAGAATATGGCATCGACAATCGATATGAGATCCCGTATAAAACCATATTGGGGATATGGCATCGGCATCTAGAGGTGACCCCATGTAAGACCATATATGGGATATGACATTGGCATCGTATTTATGTAAATGATGATGATTATGTATCTTCGAGTACCTAAAATGATTCAATGGGGTAATAGTTAAACTTGTAATAGAGATGAGATTAGTGCTAAAGTTGTGTGATGAAGTGATACAGGTATATGTGAGTAATTCACGAGAAAAGTTTACGATATGTAATTGGTAAGAGTAAGCATGAGTAAGTTATGGCAATGAGCTTAAGACTTTGTGTTTTATTCAATGTAATGGATGGATGACATTATGAGCTTTTATGTTGCTACTTTTTTCATGCGAACTTACTAAGCTTTATGCTTACCCCTCTCATTTCACTTATCCTTGTAGTATTGCCAAGCTAGCTCGAAAATCCGTGGAACGTCAGAGTTCGAAAATCACACTATCGACTACTCTTTGGTATAACCAAGTTAGATTAATTTTGAGTATGGCATGTATAGGACTTGGTTATTTTGTTATGTCATATTTGTTAGCCAAGGTGTTGGCTATTAATGATGTTCAATTCATTTTTGTAAATGGTCATTGAAAATTGGCCAATACTTGACAAGTTCACATTTATAAATGAAGATGAAATTCATGAAGTGCATGTTTGTGTGGATGTCCTGATTTTGAGTTCTTGGAAGTGTCTTATGGTCATGATATAGGTTGAATTGATTTGGTATAAGTGTGGTTGCTTGTAGGGTGGCAAATGGCTTGGTAGAGAGCCTTATAATTGTCCACATTGGTAGACACATGGGCGTGTTTCTAGGCCGTGTGTGACACACTGTTAGCCCCATGTGCGTGTTGAGAGGTCGTGTGTCTTGACCGTGTGGGGGATATGGCCTAAGACACGAGCATGTGCCCAGGCCGTGTGAAGTCTGTACCTGAAATTAGGAATTTAATTCGACACACAGTCTAAGGACACGGGTGTATGCCTTGGCCGTGTGACCATATTAGGATGATGACGTCATAAACAGAATGTCAAGGTTTTCACACACAGGTGACGACACGGGCGTGTCATGGCCATGTGAGGGACACGGACTAGGGACACGGGCATTTGTTCGGCCGTGTGAAAACCCTGTAGGTTCGAATTAGAAAATAAAATCCATAGGGGCTGGGAACATGGGCGTGTGTGATCATACGGCCAGCCCACACGAGCGTGTTCCATTCCACACAGACGTGTGGCCCTAATTTAAGCAAAAAATTTCTAAGTGTGTGATCGCTGAAATCAGAGCTTTAAAATTTATAAAACGAATGATCAAACCTGGAAACTAACTCTGACAACGATTAAAGGCAAGTGTACCTATCGAACAGTAGTATAGCTTAGGCAAGATTGGATTGTCGAACCCAAAGGAACTAAAAGTACTAATACTAACTTTCTTTTTATTATGTAGCCTAAAATAAAGTGAAATTGCTTTAATCTAAATTAACGACTACTAAGCTAAAGACGCAAAGACAAAAAGAACGAATTTGGAAATAACTAGAAGAAAAACTTAGTTGATCACGACGATACCCTTAGGAAGAATCCACCTAGACTTCACTTGTTATCTAACATTGAACCATACGATTTATTCACTTAGTTTGATTCGTAGGACTCCCTAACGTATATTAAACCCTCTCTCGAGGCGAATAACGTCTAACCCTAGGTTAATTAGTGGAACTCTCGTTCTCTTATAATAACCCCCTAGAATAGTAGTAAATCAATCTATGGATTCCCATATTAGGTTTCACCCTAATCCGGCAAAATCTCGTCACCCTATCTCTAGGCGTGCGATCAACTTCGCTTAATTATGCTAGATCTACTCTTAAGCAGGGCCTATTCCTCCTCCACCTAAGCACATCAAACTTGAATCAATATCCGCGAAATATTAACTCAAGAATTAAGCACACATATTTAAGAACAAACTAAGTATTTATCATACAATTCAGAAAACGATAACAAGATTCATCTTGGTTTCATCCCCTCCAGGTATCTGAGGGGTTTAGTTCATAACAAATAAAGAAAACATCTCAAGAGAAAATATAAAACAAAACATAAGAAATCCCTAAAACTCCCTGAAGAAATTGAAGGAGAGATCCGCCGTCTTAAGTAGAATTACGGCTTCTTGGGATGGATCAACTAGATAACTTCGAGTGATTCCCACAACTCTGACCTTTTCGGCTTTGCTCCTTGGACTAGCTAACTGCCCCTTCAAAGGTGGTACTTAGGGGTTGTTTATAAGCTCTTGGAATGCGATTCTTTCTCCCTAAGTATCCTTTTCGGACTAAAATTGTCTAAAGCCACGACAGGGGCACGGCCATGTCACATGCCCGTGTGACTCGTCTTCAAGCCATGTTCGAATTTTTAAGTTGAGGCACGGCCGTGTAGATCGGGGTTGAGGCGGTGTTCTAGATGCTCGTCAAGGCACGACCGTGTGGACTTTGGGCCAGGCCGTGTCGATTTCGTGATATGGCCCATTTACTCCATTTTGGGCCCGTTTTATGTTCTTTTCATCCTCAGGTGCTATCCTGGGTATAAGACATGAAAAGAAAGGATTAAGAGCACATTTTTTCATAAATTGAGGAATAAATCATCCAAAAATAAGCTAAATGTGGGATTAAAATATGTTATAATTACGGTTTATCAAATACCCCCACACTTAAGCTTTTGCTTGTCCTCAAGCAAAATTCTCAACATACAATTAAAACGAACTTTCCATAATTTACAATTCCTACTGACAATGCCTTATCATAATTCATAGACAATTTATACATCGTTAATTCAATTCAAAGAGTCCTAAAGATTCAAACAATGATAAGTCATTCGTTTGTAATTCGAAAACATAGGTGTCTCCCCTTATCTGAATAATTACCTTTAATTCGAAATTGACAAGAGTTGACATCCTCATTATAGATTCACTCAAATCACTCAAAGTGTTTAAGGTTCATAAAAAGAAGCACTCATACGTCGAACCTAAAAAGTTAATCCCATAGGCTTGCCTGAAAATCAAATCTCCACCACTGTAAAATGAGATGATAAATAGATCAAAAGGTCTTTGTTAGGGTTGTAACGGGGATAGGGTTAAGGTGTGGATAAAGGTTGAAATTAGAAGGTTAGAATCGAGATTGAATTGACAAGTACCTACCTAAGAATACAGAAATAATATTTACATCAATTGATAATAATCTTAACAATACGAGCTTTTCTTTTGGAAAATAAACTTTAACTGTGTAAGCTCACTATTAATACTGAATATACTTTGATATTCTTTTTTTTAAGAACAAACTAATAATAAAAGATGAATTCAACCCATAACCTAATATAATTCGGTAACTAATCAAATCATATCTCGATTAAAGGGTAGTCAAAAGAGATGGTGATAACAAATACAAAGGGTTTTTGGGTTATTAATAGGTGAGTCAATAAAAAGGGTTGTTAGGATCAACGGGGTTCACTAGGGGTTAATTGTGAAGGTAGGCTATTTAGTGGAGTGAGTGGGTTAAAACCTAGGTGTCTTTATCATCTCTATATATCAAATCATGAATGTGGTCTCAATATGTATAAATGAGGCAAGTTCTAGAATAACAGTTCAAATTTGACACACTCATAATTAAAAAGTGAGCATGAAAAAGAATATATGCTCTAAAGGGCTCAAAATCTCACAAAAATTATGGGTGTTTTGACATCATGTAACACCCCTATCCCGTGTCCATCACCGGATTAAGGAGAGGAGCGTTACCAGACAAATCAGAAACATTCACAGGCAAAATCATACATTCAAATATCTTTCTCCGACATAATGTCCCTTAAACGAGTCCTCGAGACCTTAATCATACTTAGAAGTCGAGTCGGGACTAAACTGAAACACATATAAGATTTCATAAAAATTTAAAATTTTACTAAACTACAAGGGAGACATGCCCGTGGGAGGAGACCGTGTGCCCTCCATGGCTTCTAGACACCCCCGTGTATACATCCATGTCTATATACTGACTATACCAACACGGTCGTTAGGCACGCCCATGTGCCATGGCCGTGTACTTTTAGATCATATACAGACTTCCCCACCACGGTCACCAAGCACGCCCGTGTGCTTGGCCGTGTACTTTTAGGCTAGCTACTAACTTCCAGACCATGGCCAGATGACACACCCGTGTCGAGGCCGTGTGAAGTTAAACCACATCCTACAATTCACCCACGGTCGTTAGGCATGCCCTTGTGCCACAACCGTGTGACATTATAGGCCATTTACAAGGCCAAGATGCCACCCATAAGGGTCAAACCTACAAGCCATATTAACAAGATATCTCATGCACATTAAACCATCAAAACATACCAAAATAATCAACCAATTCATACATATTTTCCAACTAAGGTAATCACACTACAAACCATTCAAACCAATTCCAAACATACCAATTTGCATGACTAAATCTAAATTATACCAAGCTCCTTTCATCAATATATATACTTACCATCTCAAAACCATTTCATATATCAACTAATCATGCCAAAACGACTTCACATATCACATTCATTAAGGCATATTACCAAAACATAATTAGCCAAATCACATGGCTAAGTTCATTATACAACTTATACCAAAACTAGCCTATACATGCCATATTGAGCTATACACATTTTCAAAGTGTACCAAAATAAGTTTTAGTAGTGTGAAGACGATCCGTGACGGTCCCGAGCCTATCAATAGCTTTGACGACCTACAGAACAAAGAAAACACATACAGAGAGTAAGCTTTCCAAAAGCTTATAAGTCAATACAGAAACAAACTTAGCATAAAATGCATATATTGCAAATAGATACATAGGCACATTCCATCCATCTATCATATATCACAATTATGCTTTGTTTCACATACTTGTGGCCACATTTGCCACATTCATCATTTTAAGATTCTCATTCTCATATTTAAACATACACATATTCGAGTCAAAGTCTTATAGGTACTTACCTTTTTATACACACTTGTGTATATATATACCAAACGTACCTGAAAAAGACATTCGTTCACTTGTTTGATCATGGCTTGGAATCACAATTCATAACACACACTTGCCCGTTGAACCGTAAGGAACCTAATAAGATACCTAGAAAGCTCGGAATGGTTCTACAATGCCAACGTCCCAAACGAGGTCTTACATGCACACAAATATCGATGCCACTGTCCCAGACAGGGTCTTATACGAATCAATACGATGCCGATGTCCCAGACATGGTCTTACACATAAAGCTTGTATCGATGCCAACGTCTCAGACGTGGTCTTACCTGTAAACAGATATTGATGCCAACGTCCCAGACGTGGTCTTACACGTAAACAGATATTGATGCCAACGTCCCAGACGTGGTCTTACACGTAAACAGATATTGATGCCAACGTCCCAGACGTGGTCTTGCACGATAAAACAGAATAGATACCTATTCCTAGGTTCGTACGGGGCTTCCCAGACTTAGTCAATTCTATCTATTCATATGCTCATACGAGGCTTCTTGAACTTAATCACTATATCGAACTTATCTCGGCATTCAAATGCAAAACCTCTCATAAACATTCACTATCATCATAGTCACATGAACAATTATAATTGCATACATATACATTTATTTGCATAGTGACTTACCTCGAATTTAGTTTATCGGAAATGTAATCGGCTACTCGTTTACTTTCGCTTTCCCGCGATCTAAGTCTGTTTTCCTCAGTTCTTGATCTAAACATATTCAGAATTAACCCTTTTATTCACTAATTCATACAATTCTATCCATGGACACACATTTAGGGCTATTTGCAATTTAACCCTCAAATTTGCACACTTTATCAATTTAGTCCATTTTTCTCAAAACAGCAAATTCACAAAATCCACACATACACATGCTTGGCCGAATACATATAATCACATACAAACCCACATTTTTCATCAAATTCACAAATTAGTCCTTCAAATAATATTTTCACAATTTAGCCCTATTTAGCTAAATTCATCAAAACTTCAAGAACAAAACATATTCATCTAGCTCATATCTTTCATTTAACACCAAAAATCATCAAAAAGCTTAACAAATCATCAAAGGCATATCACACAAACATCATCAATTCATTAAATTGAGACATGGGTTTGATAGTAGACGAAGCAACGATTGTAAAAACGTAGAAATTATCAAAAACCGATTAAAAACATACCTTTAATCAAGTCTTGAAATAGCCGAATATAACAAAGCTAAACCTTTCTTCTTTTCTTACAAAAATTCGGTGAACATAAGATGATAACAATGACCATTTCATGCTTTTCGTTTTATCAGTTCAACATAATTATCGAATTCCCTTTTTACCCTTAATGAATTCTTAATAAAACAACATTCCAACTATGGACATTCTTGTCTATCCACCGTCCACTATATTTATAGATGGCTAATTGCCTCATAAGGCCTCTTCTTCATAAAGCCACATCAAATAAGCACTTTAACAAATAGCAAGCAACTTTCACATTCAATGCAATTTAGTCCTTTGCTCAAATTAAACACACGAACAGACAAGTTTACTTACGAAAATTTACCACATGCTAAACCACATATCAACGGCACAGAATATAATATTAAAATAATATACGAACTCGAATTTGTGGTCCTGAAACCACTGTTCTGACTAGGGTATAAACCAGACTGTTACAATTCTCCCCCTTAGGGATTTTCGTCCCCGAAAATTTACCGTTAAACAGATTCGGATATTGTAGTTTCATTGAGTCTTCAGGCTCCCAGGTAGCCTTTTCAATCCCATGTCGATTCCATAGTACTTTCTCTAACGGAATCTTCTTATTTCTCAACTCTTTCACTTCACGAGCTAAGATACAGATCGGTTCCTCTTCATATGTCATATCAGATCGGATTTTAATTTCAAATGGGGCAATCACATGTGGCAGATCGGATCGATACCTACGGAGCATCGAAATATGAAATACGTTGTGAATCTTTTCTAACTCAGATGGCAATTTTAACCTGTATGCAACAGTCCCGACACTTTCAATGATCTCATACGGTCCGATGAACCTCGGACTTAGTTTGCCTTTTTGTCCGAATCGAAGCACTTTCTTCCACGGAGACACTTTCAGAAATACTTTGTCGCTGATCTCAAATTCTATATCTTTTCGTTTCAAATCTGCATAAGACTTCTGACGATTTGATGCTGCTTTCAGACAATCTCGGATCAACTTCACTTTCTGTTCTGAATCTTTTATCAAATCAACCCCGTGAAGCTTATTCTCACTGAGTTCGGTCCAATACAGAGATGTACGACATTTACGTCCGTACAAAGCTTCATATGGTGCCATTTTAATGCTCATCTGAAAACTATTATTATACGCAAATTCAATCAACGGCAGATACTGTTCCCACAAACCATTAAACTCAAGTACACAGCATCTCAACATGTCTTCAAGAATCTGAATGATCCGCTTAGACTGACCATCTGTTTGTGGATGGAAAGCTGTACTAAAGTGCAGTTTTGTGCCCAAAGCTTCTTGCAATTTCTTCCAGAATCGCGATGTGAATCTCGGATCTCTATCTGACACAATAGATAGCGGTACCCCATGCAATCTCACAATCTCAGAAATATAAAGCTCAGCTAATCTCTCAAGTGAGAAACCAGATCTTATTGGAATAAAATGGGCAGATTTCGTTAATCGGTCAACTACGACCCATATCGCATCTTTCTTTCTCGGAGTCAGAGGCAAACCAGAAATGAAGTCCGTCGTCACTCTATCCCATTTCCATTCAGGAATCAAAATCGGTTGTAACAACCCAGACGAAACTTGATGTTCAGCTTTCACTTGCTGAAAAATTAAACATTTCAAAACAAAGTCAGAAATGTCCCTTTTCATACCAGACCACCAGTAGTGTCGTTTCAAATCATGATACATCCTAGTATTCCCCAGATGAACGGATAGACAATCATTATGTGCTTCATTCAAAATCAACTGAATCAACTCCGGATTTCTCAGAACACAGATACGATCTCGAAATCTCAAACAATTATCAACAATTTGAAATTCAGATTCAGAGTTCATTTCACACTGAGCTCGTTTTGCTAGCAATTCATTATCAGACTTCTGAGCATCACATATCTGTTGTAAAAAAAACGGTTTCGCTTTTAATACAACTGTCATAGATCAATCATCAGAGAAATCCAGTTGAGTATTCAAAGCTCGTAGTGCATACAACGATTTTCTACTCAATGCATCAGCAACAACGTCCGCTTTACCCGGATGATAATCTATCACCAACTCATAATCTTTCAACAGCTCAAGCCATCTTCTCTGACGTAGGTTCAAATCTTTTTGAGTCATCAAATATTTCAAACTTTTGTGATCTGAAAACACGTGACATTTCTCACCGTACAAATAATGACGCCAAATCTTAAGTGCAAACACAATCGCAGCTAACTCAAGATCATGTGTCGGATAGTTCTTCTCATGAGGCTTCAACTGTCTCGAAGCATAAGCTATCACTTTGCCTTCCTGCATCAAAACACATCCCAAACCATTAAACGAAGCATCACTGTATACAACAAATTCTTTACCCGATTCCGGCTGTACTAGCACTGGAGCTTTCGTTAACAGAGTTTTCAACCGATCAAAACTTTTCTGACATTTATCTGACCATTCAAATCTGACATCTTTCTGAAGTAATCTAGTCAACGGAGTAGCTATCGCTGAAAATCTTTTTACAAATCTGTGGTAATAACCAGCCAAACCCAGAAAACTACGGACTTCCGACACATTCTTCGGAGGTTTCCAATTCAAAATAGCAGATATCTTACTCAGATCCACTCGAACCCCAGATGCTGACACAATATGTCCTGGAAAACTAACCTCTTGCAACCAGAATTCACATTTGCTGAATTTCGTGTATAATTGCTTTTCTCTCAAAGTTTGTAACACAATTCTCAGATGCTCAGCATGCTCATTTTCATCATGTGAATAAATCAAAATATCATCAATGAATACAACAACAAATTGATCTAGATACGGTCTAAAAATTCTGTTCATCAAATCCATAAAAAATAGTAGGAGCATTGGTTAGTCCAAATGGCATAACTAAAAATTCGTAATGCCCATCCCTTGTTCTGAAAGTAGTCTTCGGAATATCTGAATCTTTCACTCTCAACTGGTAATATCCTGATCTCAGATCAATCTTGGAAAAAACAGTAGCTCCTTTCAACTGATCAAACAAATCATCAATTCTGGGCAACGGGTATTTATTCTTTATTGTCACCTTATTCAACTGACGATAATCAATGCACATTCTTATCGTGCCATCTTTCTTTTTCACAAACAAAATCGGAGCACCCCAAGGTGAGAAACTCGGTCTAGCGAACCCTTTATCAGTCAATTCTTGCAACTGTAACTTTAACTCTTTTAACTCTGTTGGTGCCATCCTATACGGAGCTATCGAAATAGGTGTGGTACCAGGTAGCAACTCAATACCAAACTCAATTTCACGAATCGGAGGCAAACCCAGCAATTCTTCAGGGAGCACATCAGAAAACTCACAGACTACAGGCACTGACTCAACCTTCTTCTCTGATACTCTTGAATCAATCACATAAGCAAAATATGCCTCGTAACCCCTTTTTCACATAATTCTAAGCTTTCAAAACAGATATCGTAGTAGACAAATCATTTAAATCATCAGATTCAACCCGTACAATCTCATTATTCGGACATCTCAAATCTATAGTCTTTCTTTTACAGTTCACAACAGCATCATCCATAAACAACCAATCCATACCCAGAATAATATCAAATTCATCAAATGGCAAAAGCATCAGATTAGCAGGGAAACAGGTATCTCGAAACAGTAACGGACCGTTCTTGCATACTTTGTCAACAAGGACACTTTTACGTAAGGGGTTCGAAACTTTCATAGCAAACTCAGTAGACTCTACAAGCAAAGTCTTGTTGAATACTAAATTTATGCATATATAGGAATGCGTAGAACCAGGGTCTATCAAAGCAATCACAGAAGTATCATAAAGAGTAAAAGTACCAGTTATAACATCAGGTGACGAGGCTTCCTCACGAGCTCGGATAGCATACACTCTGGTAGGCGCCCTAGCTTCAGATCTGACAATATTATCTCTCGTTACCACTGACGTTTCTTATGTTCTTCAATGGTCTACCTCTCACAGATGAATGATCAAATCTCAAATTCTGAATAGCTTCTGGCTCAACAGTCTTAGGGCAATCACGGATAAAATAATCAAGCGATCCACATCTGAAGCAAGCTCTGTCGTTTAATCTACAACTTCCCGGATGTCTTTTTCCATAATGCTTACATTCAGGTCTCTTGGATCGAACATTTCCAATGTTAGCCACTGAAGTTGCTTGGGTTTTCAAACTCATTTGCAGTCTTGATTGATTTCTATTCGAATATCCAACGTTATCTCTGAAACTACTTTGATTATCTCTTAATCTTTTCAGAGCAGACTGAAATGATTTACTCTGAAATCTCTTTTTCACATCTCGAGCTTCAGACTCAGCTTTTCTTTTATCTTTCCCAAGTTCCTCAGCTTTATCGGCTCGATCGACGAGTACAATGAACTCTTTTATTTCGAAAATCCCAACTAACAAACGAATATCTTCATTCAGGCCATCTTCAAACCTTTTGCACATTATAGCTTCAGAAGATACACACTTCCGGGCATACTGACTCAATCTCACGAATTCTTGTTCATACTCGAAAACAGTCATTCGGCCCTGTTTAAGTTCTAGAAATTCCTTTCGTTTCTGATCAACAAATCTCTCACTAATATATTTCTTCTAGAATTTGTTCTGAAAGAAATCCCATGTAACTCGTTCTCTCGGAATGATAGAAATCAGAGTTTTCCATCATTGATAAGCTGTATCTCGGAGTAATGATACAACACATTTTATACATTCTTCCGAAGTCAGAGACATTTCATCAAATACTTGAACAGTATTTTCAATCCAGAACTCGACCTTTTCAGCATCATCATCTTTAGTAGCTCAGAATTCTTCGGCCCCATACTTACGGATCTTGTCAACTGGAGGCTTATTCAACAGATTTGGATGCATAACTGGTGACACAACTGTAGTCTGAGGGGGATTAACCGGGGGCGGGGGTTGCGAAATAGTCGGGTTATTTATTACAAATTGAGTGAACCATTCACTCATCATCTGGAAGAAAGCTTGTTTAGCTTCTCCCTCATAACCGCTCGTAACCGGTCTCGAATCAAAGGGCGTTGTCCCTTGTGCGAGAGCAGGCACATTACTTTCTACGTCATCAGCTACGGCTCTTTCGGGATCCATTACTATACAAAAATCACATTTATACATCAGGATTCATCACACTATCACAATTCAGATATACGGCATGTAAAGCTAGACTCTGACACGCTATGTTAGTCCGAGAATCGGCTAAATCGTAGCTCTGATACCAACCAAATGTAACACCCCTATCCCGTGTCCATCGCGGATTAAGGTTAGGAGCGTTACCAGACAAATCAGAAACATTCACAGGCAAAATCATACATTCAAACATCTTTCTCCGACATAATGTCTGTTAAACGAGTCCTCGAGATCTTAATCATACTTAGAAGTCGAGTCGGGACTAAACCGAAACACATATGAGATTTCATGAAAATTTAAAACTTTACTAAACTACAGGGAGACATGCTCGTGGGAGGAGACCGTGTGCCCTCCACGGCTTCTAGACACCCCCGTGTACACATCCGTGACTATATACTGACTATACCAACACGGTCGTTAGGCACGCCCGTGTGCCATAGACGTGTACTTTTAGATCATATACAGACTTCCCCACTACGGTCACCAAGCACGCCCGTGTGTTTGGCCATGTAGTTTTAGGCTAGCTACTGACTTGCACACCACGGCCAGATGACACACCCAAGTCAAGGCCGTGTGAAGTTAAACCACATCCTACAATTCACCCACGGTCGTTAGGCACGCCTGTGTGCCACAACCGTGTGACATTATAGGCCATTTACAAGGCCAAGATGCCACCCATAAGGGTCAAACCTACAAGCCATATTAAAAAGATATCTCATGCACATTGAACCATCAAAACATACCAAAATAATCAACCAATTCATGCATATTTGCCAACTAAGGTAATCACACCACAAGCTATCCAAACCAATTCCAAACATACCAATTTGCATGACTAAATCTAAATTATACCAAGCTCCTTTCATCAATATATATACTTACCATCTCATAACCATTTCATATATCAACTAATCATGCCAAAACGACTTCACATATCACATTCATTAAACCATATTGCCAAAACATAATTAGCGAAATCACATGGCTAAGTTCATTATACAACTTATACCAAAACTAGCCTATACATGCCATATTGAGCTATACACATTTTCAAAGTGTACCAAAATAAGTTTTAGTAGTGTGATGACGATCCGTGACGGTCCCGAGCCTATCAGTAGCTTTGACGACCTACAGAACAAAGAAAACACATACAGAGAGTAAGCTTTCCAAAAGCTTAGTAAGTCAATACACAAACAAACTTAGCATAAAATGCATATATTGCAAATAGATACATAGGCACATTCCATCCATCTATCATATATCACAATTTTGCTTTGTTTCACATACTTGTGGCCACATTTGCCATATTCATCATTTTAAGATTCTCATTCTCATATTTAAACATACACATATTCGAGTCAAAGTCTTATAGATACTTACCTTTTTATACACACTTGTGTATATATATACCAAACGTACCTGAAACAGACATTCGTTCACTTGTTTGATCATGGCTCGGAATCACAATTCATAATACATACTTGCCCGTTGAATCGTAAGAAACCTAATAAGATACCCAGAAAGGTCGGAATGGTTGTACAATGCCAACGTCCCAAATGAGGTCTTACATGCACACAAATATCGATGCCACTATCCCAGACAGGGTCTTATACGAATCAATACGATGCCGATGTCCCAGACATGGTCTTACACGTAAAGCTTGTATCGATGCCAATGTCCCAGATGCGGTCTTACTTGTAAACAGATATTGATGCCAACGTCCCGGACGTGGTCTTATACGTAAACAGATATTGATGCCAACGTCCCAAACGTGGTCTTACACGTAAACAGATATTGATGCCAACGTCCTAGATGTGGTCTTACACGTAAATAGATATTGGTGCCAACGTCCCAGACGTGGTCTTACACGATAAAACAGAATAGATACCTATTCCTAGGTTCGTACGGGGCTTCTCATACTTAGTCAATTCTATCTATTCATATGCTCATACGAGGCTTCTTGAACTTAATCACTATATTGAACTTATCTCGGCATTCAAATGCAAAATCTCTCATAAACATTCACTATCATCATAATCATATGAACAATTATAATTGCATATATATACATTTATTTGCATAGTGACTTACCTCGGATTTGGTTTATCAGAAATGTAATCGGCTACTTGTTTACTTTCGCTTTCCCGCGATCTAAGTTCGTTTTCCTCGGTTCTTGATCTAAACATATTCAGAATTAACCCTTTTATTCACTAATTCATACAATTCAATCCATGGACACACATTTAGGGCTATTTGCAATTTAACCCTCAAATTTGCACACTTTATCAATTTAGTCCATTTTTCTCAAAACATCAAATTCACAAAATCCACACATACACATGCTCGGCCGAATACATATATATCACATACAAACCAACATTTTTCATCAAATTCACAAATTAGTCCTTCAAATAATATTTTCACAATTTAGCCCTATTTAGCTAAATTCATCAAAACTTCAAGAACAAAACATATCCATCTAGCTCATATCTTTCATTTAACACCAAAAATCATCAAAAAGCTTAACAAATCATCAAAGGCATATCACACAAACATCATCAATTCATTAAATTGAGACATGGGTTTGATAGTAGACGAAGCAACGATTGCAAAAACGTAGAAATTATCAAAAACCGATTAAAAACATACCTTTAATCAAGTCTTGAAATAGCCGAATATAACAAAGCTAAACCTTTCTTCTTTTCTTACAAAAATTCGGTGAACATAAGATGATAACAATGACCATTTCATGCTTTTTGTTTTATCAATTCAACATAATTATCGAATTCCCTTTTTTACCCTTAATGAATTCTTAATAAAACAACCTTCCAACTATGGACATTCTTGTCCATCCACCGTCCACTATATTTATAGATGGCTAATTGCCTCATAAGGCCTCTTCTTTATAAAGCCACATCAAATAAGCACTTTAACAAATAGTAAGCAACTTTCACATTCAATGTAATTTAGTCCTTTGCTCAAATTAAACACACGAATAGACAAATTTACTTACGGAAATTTACCACTTGCTAAGCCACATATCAACGGTACAGAATATAATATTAAAATCATATACGGACTCAGATTTGTGGTCCCGAAACCACTGTTTCGACTAGGGTATAAACTGGACTGTTACACATCAATCTCATAAATTTCAAATTTCAAAGCAATATTCAAATTTAGGTTAACAACCTAGCAAAATTTTATTTTGAAAAAAATAGACTTATCATGCTTGATTCTCTAGTATCTTTAAAATTCAATTATCAATGCACAATTATTAATGACTTAATCTAAAACATGTCAATAAAAATCATAAATCATCAGAAATTTCATCCTAATATGAAAATTTTACTTAAAAACAAGACTAAATTCAAGGATTTGAGAATAATGAAAAAAATTTGTCCAGATTTGAGAATAATGAAAAAAGTTAGACACTTTTATCCCCCCACACTTAAGATGTACATTGCCCTCAATGTACAAAGGTAGATAATGAGAATTAATAGGAAATCAAAAGAGAGGGGAGAAAATGACACTTCCTGAATTACAGATGAGATCCTTGGAGGATGTGGAAAATACGTGGCGTTAGGTGACTTTATTGAATTTCTCCTAGTTATATGTTTGTGTATGTGGAGTGTGCAATTTATTCTGCAAAGTCACTAGTTAAAAATCTTGGTGGAGTAATAGATATGTGTTAGGTATACTCGAATAGTTAGATAGCCAATGATAAAAGTTTGCAATAAAATAAATAAAAGTTCAAATTAAAAACTAAAATAAAAACTGAAAATAAAGAAAAGAAAGTTAAAAATAACAAATTAAGATGTCTCAAAAGTCTTCATCATCAGCCGGGTCCTGTGGTGGTGCTGGTGATGAGATATGGAGGTGCTTGCATATCTGTTGAAGGATGGCCTCTATCCCATCAAAACGTCGAGTATTTTCAGCAAAATACAACTCGAACTAGTTGAGTCGTGCAGAGATATCCGCTATTGAGGTTGTTGTATGGGATGGCCGCTGGCTCGGAATCGGTGCCTCCTGTGATGGTGGTGGGACATCATCAGTAATGTCCTCGGGCTCCCCTTCAGTTGTGGAGGTCACCAATTGGTATTGGGAAGGGTCGGTTCCTCGATGATGTTTGATCATCCTCATGTGTAGCATCGTTTGCATGCCTTGAGGTACCATATGGCCGATCAATGTAAGTGAGGAAATCTGAGCCTCGGTGTGGAGGAGGCCAAAGTATCGAGCCAGTCTTGTGATATACGGCCCCATTGATAGAACTCCCTTCCTGTGCACCTCTGTTTGATGCTAAATTGCATATGCGATAAAGTATGCCAGGTCGAAAACATGCCCTTTTGACATGCACGATAGGTAGTAGACATCGTGCTTGTTTACCACGCCGGTGCTCTCACGTCATCCTGTGATGGTGTGAGTGAGAATGGTGTGAAGATATCGTAGGGGTGGGAGAAGGGTTGTCGCCTTAGAGCGACTGGGGTCGTAGATGCTTGTGGTGGGGCCTAGGTTGCGCCAGCAGTTGAGCGGAGTGCAATGGAGCTGGCGGTTTAACCTGGAGAGTGGGTTTTCTTCTATAAATTCTGGTGTATAAAGTCCGAGTGCCGAGCCAAATTGTGGTACGCTCAGTCGACGTACCGTGCCCCCTAAACGGAATTGGATGGTACCCGGGTCGTCGAGCTAGGCCATCACTGTCTGCAATGTGAAAGTGGTGCAGAATTCTAGTGTGAGCTCCAAGTATGTGGGCTCGATGATTGAGAAAAACTGCTCCCAAGGGTCGGTCGAGAGGAAGGCTCGAATATCAGTTGCGAGCCTGACTTGTTCTATTGCGTCCCAATCGATGCACCTACCGGTGCCTAGGGTCTATCCCGGATTGCCTTGTAACGCTTTTCTTGAGCTGCTTGAGAGAATCAGAGGAATGGGTGTCGTAGCTCGGAAGAAGCACTTGAGGATGATGATCTGAGCCTCTTTCTTTTCTTGCTTGAGGCAGCTGTGGATCATTTTGGTCGTGATGATGTCATGGTACCTGAAGAAAGAAACAAAATTCTGTGCCAAAATGTAATCTAGATCGAAGATATTCCAATAAGTAACCAAATAAAAAAAATAGAAATTTGCAATAGCATATATGACGAATAGCACTATTTTTATGATGTTGCAAATATTCATGATTGAAAGATTGAAAAACATGAGAAAATTAATACTGAAAACTAAACCAAATATTAATCAAATAACTACTATCACAAAACATAAGAAAAGTCTTACTTAAAACTAAATAATATGAAATTTAGCCAAATCTAGTTAAAGAAGTGAAAAAATGGAAGGAACCAGTGATGGTGGCGGTGGTTATCTGCCGGACACGGGGCGAGCACGGCGGTGGTGCGATTTTTCAGCGTGAACACGGTGGTAGGGAGGGCGTGGTCTGCTGCAGCACGGCGGTGGCAAGGGCGTGCAGACGGTTTTTGTAATGTTTTTTTTTGTAGAGGAATGCAAAGGGAAGAGTTTTGGGAGGGTAGGGAATATGGGTGTGGCCGGATTTTGGGAGGGGGTGCTGGAAATTGATTTTAGGGTAGGCTTTGGGAAAGTGACGGTTTAATTTGGTTAAATAGGGGAGGGGACAAGGGCCAGCGCCACGCCCGTGCTCTGTTTTAAAGTGCCCGTGTTTTTTCGCGATTTCGAATTTGAGGCGCGTTCAGGTGAATTCGCCACGGTCGTGTTTCACATGCCACGCCCGTGCTCGATAAGTCAGTAACCTCGCACGGTTGGAAGACACGGGCGTGTTCTGCCCGTGGTGTGTAAGTCAGTAGCTTCACACGATCGTGGGGCACGGCTGTGTATATCCCGTGCTCGACAAGTCAGTAACCTCGTACGGTTGGGTGGCACAGGCGTGTACTGGTATCGCAGCCCGTGCTGGGAAAAAAAATTCTTCTCTGTGCACGGCTACTGGTACGCCCGTGGTTCGTCCCCTGTCTTCCACACGGCCATGGGCACGGCCGTGTTTGCGGCGATGTGTTTGAAAACCTGCTCTTTTATTAGACTAATATACTATGGAGTTAGATACTGAATAAATGAAAAATAAAATGTTAGTGAATTAGTGCTCGGGTTGCCTCCCGAGAAGCGCTTGTTTATAGTCTTAAGCTAGACTTTCCCTACTTTCGGTTCTAAAAGAAGCTTCATGGAGCAGAAGCTCCTCTCTCATATCTCCAAAATCTGCACAATTATAAACTTTGAGTCTGTGACCATTTACCTTGAATGTGCCCTTAGTGGGGTGAGTTACCTCGATTGTGCCGTATGGAAAAATTTTTTTGATCATGAATGGGCCTGACCATCTTGATTTCAGCTTCCCAGGGAATAATTTAAGCCTTGAGTTGTATAGTAGGACCAAGTCCCCTTCTTCGAATTGTTTTGATTTCTTTAGACGAGAATCGTGACGTCGCTTTGTTGCCTATTTGTATAGTTTCAAGTTCTCATAAGCCTCAGCTCTTCATTCGTCTAGCTCGTTCATCTGCATCATTCTTTTCTTTCCTGCAGTTTTAAGATCAAAATTTAAAAATTTTATGGCCCAAAAAGCTTTGTGTTCTAACTCGAATGGTAGATGACAACTTTTCCCGTATACAAGTTTGTATGGGGATGTCCCTAGAGGTGTTTTAATTGATGTTCTATAGGCCCATAAAGCATCATCTACTTTTAATGCCCAATATTTTCTATTTGATTCATCTGTCTTTTCTAGGATGCGCTTAAGTTCTCGGTTTGCTACTTCAACTTGCCTACTGGTTTGAGGGTGATATGGGGTAGCTGTCCTGTGGTAAACTCCATATTTCTTCAGAACTTTTTCAAATTGAGTATTACAAAAATGAGTACCCCTATCACTAACGATAACTCTAAGTGTCCCAAATCAAGAAAACAGTTTCTTGAGAAATTTAACTACTACCCTAGCATCATTGGTAGGTAAAGCTTCCGCTTCTACCCATTTTGACATGTAATCAACTGCTACCAAGATGTATTTATTTCCAAACCAACTAGGAAATGGTCCCATAAAATCAATACCCCATACATCAAATATTTCACATGATAACATATATGTTTGAGGCATTTCATCACGTTTAGAAATATTACCTGTTCTTTGGCATTTATCACATGAAGTAACATACCTATTGGTATCTTTGAATAGAGTGGGCCAGTAAAAACCTGATTTGAGTATTTTGTGTGCTGTCTTAATTCCATTGTAGTGTCCTCTTGAAGGTCCTAAATGGCAATGTTCCAGGATTTTGCTTGCTTCTGCCTTTGTAACGCATCTTCGAATTACCTGATCTGCACATATGCGGAAAAGAAAGGGATCCTCCTAAGAATAATTTTTCACATCAGCAAAGAATCGCTTCTTTTGGTGATGTGTTAATCTTTTTGGCAAGATGTTAGCTGCTAAGTAATTCGCAATATTTGCAAACCATGGTACCTTAGAATGTGTTATACAAAAGAGTTGTTCTTTGGGAAACGAATCGTTTATCTCACTTTCATCAAGCTCTTTGTTATGTGGATTTTCAAGTCTAGAGAGGTGATCCGCTACAAGATTCTCAGCTCCTTCTTATCTTGTATCTCTAAGTCAAATTCCTGTAAGAGTAAAATCCATCATATGAGTCGAGGTTTTGCATCGGTTTGTTTAAAAGATAACGAAGAGCTGAATGGTTAGTGTAAACGACAACTTTGGACAATATTAGATACTGCCTGAATTTGTCAAAAGCAAAAACTATAGCTAGCAATTCTTTCTCTGTGGTGGTGTAGTTTTCTTGCGCGGGTGTTAATGTTTTGCTAGCGTAGTAAATTGGCTGAAAATGCTTGTCTCTTCGTTGTCCCAAAACTGCACCTACTGCAAAATCACTTGCATCACACATTAGTTCAAAGGGTAAGTTCCAATCAGGTGCAATTATAGTCGGAGCATTTATTAATTTATCCTTAAGGACATTAAATGCATCTAAACATTCCTGATTGAAATTGAAAGGAACATTTTTTTCTAGTAATTTTGTCAACGGCTTAGCTATTTTAGAAAAATCTTTAATAAATATTCTATAGAACCCTGCATGTCCTAAAAAGCTTCTAATAGCCTTAACTGAACTAGGGGGAGGTAGTTTTTCTATGGTTTCAACTTTTGCTTTATCTACCTCAATCCCTTTACTAGAAATCTTATGTCCTAACACAATCCCTTCTCTAACCATAAAGTGACATTTTTCCCAATTCAAAACAAGGTTTGTTTCCTCACATCTCATTAGAACTCATTTTAAATTTTTAAGGCAAAGATGGAAAGAATTACTGAATACCGAGAAATCATCCATAAATACCTCCATGATGTCTTCCACGAGTTCGTCAAAGATTGCCAACATGCAACGCTGAAAAGTACCAGGAGCATTACATAATCCAAAAGGCATTCTACGATAAGCAAACTTACCGTATGGACATGTAAATGTTGTCTTCTCTTGGTCTTCAGGAGCCATGGGGATTTGGAAGTAGCCAAAGAGTCCGTCCAAGAAGCAGTAGTACATATGCCGAGATAGTCTTTCTAATATTTGATCTATGAAGGGTAGAGGGAAGTGATCTTTTCCGGTGGTATCGTTCAGCTTTCTATAGTCTATACAGACTCTCCAACCTGTAACCGTTCTTGTGGGGATTAACTCATTCCTTTCATTGGGCACTACCGTCATACCTCCTTTCTTTGGAACTACCTGCACAGGACTTACCCAGGTGCTGTTAGAAATAGGATAAATTATTCCTGCATCTAGAAGTTTAATTACCTCGGCTTTGACCACTTCTTTCATATTGGGGTTTAGCTGTCTCTGGGGCTGCACACACGGCTTGTATTCTTCTTCCATTAAAATTTTGTGGGAGCAGAATGATGGGCTTATTCCTTTAATGTCAAAAATTTTCCAAGCTATGGCCCTTTTATGTTCTCTTAGTACCTGTATCAACTCCTCCTTTAGTTCTGAAGAGATAATAACCGGCAGCGTAGAATTTTCCCTAAGGAATGCGTATTCCAAGTGTTTCGGCAATTGTTTCAATTCCAGATTGGGTGGCTCATCAATGGAGGTTTTTTGTTTTAATTCGTCATTGTCTTCAATGATTTCTTCTTGCATTTGTCTAAATGAAGATGTATTCAAGTTCATCTCTTCGCCTTCATCTTCTTCCCCCTCTTCTTGAGTCAGTCACAGTTCCATCGTGTCGTCATGGATGATTTCCTGTAATGAATTTTGAATGATATGATCAGTAGTATCAACAAAATAACAGGAATCATCTTGTTTTTTAGAACATCTCATGGCATCATAAATTTGAAAAATAATTTCCTCATCGCCTATCCTTAATGCAAGTTTACCGTCACCTACATCAATAACAGCCCTAGCAGTAGCTAGAAAAAGATGCCCTAAAATTAAGGGAACATTAATGTCTTCATCCATGTCTAACATAACAAAATCAACAGGGAAAATAAATTTATCAATTTTCACCGAGACATCTTCGATAACTCCTCTAGGATATTTAATGGATCTATCGGCTAACTGAATACTCATCCTAGTGGGTCTTGGTTCCCCAAGATCTAGTTGTTTAAATATCTTGTAAGGCATTAAATTAATACTGGCACCTAGATCAGCTAATGCTTTCTTAATATTTAAGCTACCAATTAAACAAGGAATAGTAAAACTTCTAGGGTCTTTTAATTTGGCTGGTAACTTGTTTTGGAGGATGGTGGTGCATTCTTCATTAAGTTCCACTGTTGACCCCTTCTTCAAGCTTCCTTTTATTCGTCAGGAGTTCCTTTAAGAATTTTGCGTACTTTAGCATCTGTGAAATAGCTTCCACAAAAGGTAAGTTAATATGTATTTGTTTAAAAAGTTTGAGAAACTTACCGTATTGGGCATCTAATCTTTCTTTCTCCAACTTTGTTGGATATGGGATTGGTGGTTTGCTTTCTTTGCATATTGGATTTACGTCCTCCACCCCCTCATCTTTTGTTTTGTTATCTTTGTGTGGTCTCTTTGGTTCGACTAACTCATTTCCACACCTTAGTGTAACTGCTTTTACCTGTTCTGTTCCTTTAGAAAGAGTCTCTGCCCGTATTTCGCAGATCATCTTAGTAAGTAGTCCAACCGACTTAGAGAGCTCCCCGAATGACTCAGTAAGTTTTTCAACTGACGCTTGTTGATTTTTAAGTGTTCTCTCAGTATCTTGGAAACGGTTTTTTGTGTCTGCTATGAATTTTGTTAGCATCTCTTCGAGGTTTGGCTTCTTTTCTTGCGGGTAAGGCTGATTTTGGAAATTTTGAGGAGGCTGCTGCCTTAGATTTCCTTGATTTTCTAGATCTCCCTACGAAAGATTTGGGTGGTTCCTCCAACCTGGATTGTAAGTATTACTATAGGGATTATTATTAGTTCTGAAATTATTACCTATGTAATTCATCTATTTGCTCTCTGCATCTGGTTGGTAGGGTGGGTACTCAGGATTCGCCACAGTTCCACTCGCGTGGCATTGCATGACTGGGTGTGCCTGCGACGAACACAAACTATCAATCTTTTTATTCATCATCTCTACCTGTGTTGATAGTATGGTTATCGCATCGAGGTAGTAAACTCCGGCTGATTTTGTCGGTTTCGTCCTTGTAACCTACAACTGATAATTATTCAGTGACATCTCTTCAATGAACTCGTAGGCTACTTCAAGAGTTCTATTTTAAGAGTTCCACCGGCTACTGAATCAATTAGTTGTCTCGTTGAGGGATTTATACCGTTATAGAATGTTTGGACTTGTAGGCACAAGGGTAAACCGTGGTGTGGACACCTTCTCAAGAGATCCTTGTATCTCTCCCATGCGTCGTATAATGTCTCTAGATCCATCTGCACAAAAGAAGATATATCATTCCGTAATTTGGCCGTTTTGGCCGGTGGGAAATATTTCAATAAAAACTTTTCAGTCATCTGTTCCCATATAGTGATTGATCCTCGTGGTAACGAGTTTAACCACTGTTTGACTTTATTCCTTAATGAAAAAGGGAATAACTGAAGACGTATAGCATCATCAGAAACGCCATTTATTTTGAAGGTACAGAACTCTAAAAAACTAGCTATATGCGTGTTTAGATCTTCATCCTGCAAACCATCAAATTGAACAAAGTGTTGAATCATTTGTATTGTGTTAGGCTTTAATTCAAAATTGTTAGCAGCTATAGCAGGCCTAACAATACTTGATTCCGCTCCTGTTAAATGCATTTTAGCATAATCAAACATTGTACGTGGAGCATTGTTCTCCCCCACATCATGTGGTGGTGGGTTATTCTCGTCCATCCCTTCAGTAGGATTGGACCTGCCTTCTTGATCTTCTTCTGTGTAATTTAGGGCTTGCCTGATTTCTCTGCGAGTCCTACGAACGGTAGCTTCAATTTCACTATCGTATACCAAAGGTCCTGTCGAGTTCCTTCTAGCCATAAACTAGAGGTACCTACTGAGAAAAGAGAAAGAAGGAAAATTTAGCAAAAATTAAAATTTAACCTAAAAAAATAAAAATAAAAATAAAAGTAAATTGCGTAGAAAAGAGCAAAAAAATAATGGCTAAAGTAATAAAAATAGAGTGTTTTTAATATTTTAGTTCCCCGGTAACGGCGCCAAAAGCTTGATCGCTGAAATTAGAGCTTTAAAATTTATAAAACGAATGATCAAACCTGGAAACTAACTCTGACAACGATTAAAGGCAAGTGTACCTATCGAATAGTAGTATAGCTTAGGCAAGACTGGATTGTCGAACCCAAAGGAACTAAAAGTACTAATAGTAACTTTTTTTTATTATTTAGCCTAAAATAAAGTGAAATTGCTTTAATCTAAATTAACGACTATTAAGATAAAGATGAAAAGACAAAACGAACGAATTGGGAAATAACTAGAAGAAAAACTCAGTTGATCATGACGATACCCTTAGGAAGAATCCACCTAGACTTCACTTGTTATCTAACACGGAACCATACACTTTATTCACTTAGTTTGATCCGTAGGACTCCCTAACGTATATTAAACCCTCTCTCGAGGCAAATAACGTCTAACCCTAGGTTAATTAGTGGAACTCTCGTTCTCTTATAATAACCCCCTAGAATAGCAGTAAATCGATCTATGGATTCCCATATTAGGTTTCACCCTAATCCGGCAAAACCTCGTCACCCTATCTCTAGGCGTACGATCAACTCCGCTTAATTATGCTAGATCTACTCTTAAGCAGGGTCTATTCCTCCTCCACCTAAGCACATCAAACTTGAATCAATATCTGCAAAATATTAACTCAAGAATTAAGCATACATAATTAAGAACAAACTAAGTATTTATCATATAATTCAGAAAACGATAACAAGATTCATCTAGGTTTCATCCCCTCCAGGTATCTGAGGGGTTTAGTTCATAACAAATGAAGAAAACATCTCAAGAGAAAAGATAAAACAAAACATAAGAAATCCCTAAAACTCCCTGAAGGAATTGAAGGAGAGATCCACCGTCTTGAGTAGAATTCCGGCTTCTTGGGAAGGATCAACTGGCTAACTTCGAGTGATTCCCACAACTCTGACCTTTTCGGCTTCGCTCCTTGGCCTAGCTAACTGCCCCTTCAAAGGTGGTACTTAGAGGTTATTTATAGGCTCTTGGAATGCGATTCTTTCTCCCTAAGTATTCTTTTCCGACTAAAATTGTCTAAAGCCACGATAGGGGCACGGCCATGTCACACGCCCTGTGACTCGTCTTCAAGTCGTGCTCAGATTTCTAAGTTGAGGCACGACCGTGTAGATCGGGGTTAAGGCCGTGTTCTAGATGCTCATCAAGGCACGGCCGTGTGGACATTGGGCTAGGCCGTGTCGATTTCGTGGTATGGCCCATTTACTTCGTTTTGGGCCCATTTTATGTTCTTTTCATCCTCGGGTGCTATCCTAGGTATAAGACATGAAAAGAAAAGATTAAGAGCACCTTTTTACATAAATTGAGGAATAAATCATCAAAAAATAAGCTAAATGTGGGATTAAAATATGTTATAACTACGGTTTATCAGTGTGTAAAAGTTTTCAATTTAATCCTGAACCATTCCATATGTATGTTTAGGGTCTCGTAGACCCATAATAGGGATGTTATGAATATGAATGAAAAAGTTTTAATTTGATACGAAATTTTATGGCTTGATGTTGTGTGTATGAGCAAGTTAAGTTTCGTAATGCCTTATATCTGGTTCCGACGTTGAATGCGGGTAATGGGTGTTACATTTAGCTAATAGAATAGTACTTTTTCCATTTACGCGATTTAGTCCTTTTTCTCAAATTAACCAACCAATCGATAAAATTAGCTCACAAAATTTTCACACATATTAAATAACATGCTGTAAATATCGAAAATAATATTAAAATAATTTTCTGACATTGGATTTTTTGTTCCGAAACCATTGTTTCGATTTGACAAAAACGGGCTGTTACAATTTTCGTAAACTAGGCTCATAAATAATTTTATTAAATATTTATAGAGTTACCTTAGAAGCGAATTGAATGTTAGTTAGATAATTTTATTTAATTAGTGTTCAATTTAAGTACAAGGACTAAATTAAACAAGTGATAAAAGTAATAATTAATATTAAATTACAAGGAGGGATTAAATTAAGGGACTTATTAAATAAATAGACCATTATTTATATAGGTTTTGATAGTGGACAATTATGATGGTATTATATATATTATGTTTATGATATTATAATACTTGAACTAATGAATCATGTTAAAATAAGTGAAAATGAAATAATAAAATATAGGAAAACAATAACATAATAGGACAGATAGCATTATTCAGCCATTGATTTCAACCTTTGAAGCTCAAATTGGTTGGTATACTTTCGTCCTTTTTGTATAAATTTTATGTTTTTAGAACTTTAAGATCATGAGTTAGCTTACCCATGTTGGAATTTTTAGAATTGTTGAAATTGTGGAAGTTGCCATCATAGAAAATTTTAAGTTTTTAGTAATGTTTAGATAGATTTTGAGTTTGCAAATTAAATGAGACTACCTTGTAAAGACATTTCATGAAATTGGGCATTAGGGGCTAATTTATAATAAAATTTAAAATTTGGGGTTTAATTCAGTATTTGGAATCCTATATGGACTCTATGAAAATTTAGTTTCATGTTGGGAGGATTTTTGATAAATTATGTTAGTATTGGTTTCAAGGATCAAATTGAAATTCATGTTAAAGTAGTACAAGTTTTGTAATTAAATATGAAATGGTATGTAAAATGTTAATTTATTATATATGTTTAACTTGTAGCTAACATTGAATCGGGATCCTTGAGTAAGAAAGGAAAAGGTAAGGTTCTTGTCGAGTAGCTTAGAAATTACGGTGTGTGTTTTTATAATCAAAATTATTTAAATTATTGTATTGAGAATTTGGATTACATGGTGAGTTAAGGTAAGTTACAAAATTGATATTTGTGATATGTTTGAAATGGTTGAATTGGCTACTTGTGCTTGGGATTATATTGAGTATTATTGAAAATGAAATTGATTATGTTAGGGAAAGATAAGATGTTGCTATGAGCAGATATCCAAATGATTGAATTATTTGGATTAATGAAATTGAATTATGAAATTAAGGAATTGATTTGTGTACTAATTTGAGAATGAGGTTACCTTGTTAACTGTTTGGGGAGGGTCGTGTATAATTGGCATGCCATAGGATAGAAGGAGTTCAGGGTTTTACTACTGGGGAGTGTTGGGACCTCATTCGTCGATTTTACCGACCAATGCAGGGCGCAATTGATTTCTACGGATTATTCCGTCAGGCACTGGGTGGCAAAATTGGTGTGTTAGTTGGATCCGTGTATCTGAGTCCAAGTCATGTTCATAGGGGGAAAATAAATTTAAAATAATGAGATTCAAAATAATAATAGAAATAACGATGAAAGTGAATTTTGTATATTCTATAATGTATGTATAGATGATAATGTGATGATTCATGAAATTCTATGTTTGAATTGAAGTAATTTATGTATCTTTACATTACTTAAATTGTGTTTTAATTAAGTAATTAAAGATCTTGTACCCTGGTTTAATACTTTGATTATGGAAACACCTTTGAGTTATACTTAGCGTATCTTTATTTTCTTGTACGTAGGTTAGGTATCTACAAGATCTAACATCGGCTCAGCATTCAATGACGATCCCAACTTCAAATATTGGTGAATGGTCTTTTTTTTTTTTGGCATGTACCTAGATTAATATAATAGTTTTGGCCATTTTTGCATCTTGGTGGTCTTTTGTTGTATGTATATAAGTATGTTTGATGGAAATGGTCAAATTGTGGCTAGTTGGAAGTGTTTTGCTTTGGCATATATGGCATGTAGTCGTTGAAATTTGTATGTGTTTTGATTGTGTGTATATATGTGGTGTTGGTTGGGTTGTTAAATCGATGCTTATGTTTGTGATAGCTTATACATTATCATATTTTAAATATTGGTGTATTATGGTTTTGCTGTGCTAGCTAATCGCTTGAATTAGATCTTATAAGTATTTGAATTATGGTATAGATGAATATGTTCTAGATGGGATGAGGAATGGTAAGCTTTGACATGAGTCAATGTTTGTTTCTTGAACTTAAATGCAAGACATTTGATATATGCTTATGTCATTACAATTGATATTGATAGGATGATTGAATGGTGGTGTCAATGAGGGCACATTGGTTAGACACTAAGTGTTTATATAGGTGATTTTATTTTCTTTTTTTGGATAGGTAAATTTGGTATGAAATGAACCTTTTAAAGTTGAAAATTTACCATTTTGATATTAGGTATTGATATTTTAGCATCTGGTATCGATACCTTACCATCTGAAAGTCTTAAAATAAACAGAATGCTAATATAGTATCGATTTTTATTTGAGTATTGATACTACCATAAAATATCGATACCACCTAATAAATATCGATACTTATGTTTTGTAGTAACAAACATAATGATAATTTGGTATCGATTTTTTCATAGGGTACCGATACAGTATCGATACCAACTCAAAACTTTGAGATTTTATTTTTTTTAAACCCACTTCATGTCTAATTTATTAAAATATGTCCATATGGTTTCCAAATTATTATATTTATATGACACATAAACTTAGTGAATTATGTATAAACTTATTATTTATGTATTTATAGTAATTAGAATTAAATGTTAAGTTATATATTGTTTGTATTAGATAGTATTTTGTTTGTAACATCCTATTGCTTGGTTCCGGTGATCAAAATAAGTGAGGGGTGTTACATTTATTTGTATCAGATCTGTAGGTTTAATCGATTCTCGGACTAAATCGAGATCAAAATCGAGTCTAGAGGTACATGCCATAGTATACTCGAGTTTGAGTCAGGATTTGGATCCTGATTATATATGTTTTTATTTTATAGTTAAAAGGTGTCGAGTGAATCTAATAACGAATATGACCAAGAGATTCATGCTAGTGATGATTCTACTTTGGAATTAGATGGAACGGAGTCGGTGGCACCGAGTGTAAATTTTGCTGGTGCTCAATAACCTAACCTAAACAGAGTTAATAATGATGATAAATGTGACTCCAATTTTCTTGGTACCATAGTTGAAGCTCTTCAGAGAGTGACAGGAGTTACCCCTGCTGTAGTACTTGTGCCAATGGTTCGACAGGACCTGATTAAAGAACTACAGAGATATGGTGCTACTGGGTTTTAGGGTTTAAAAGGGGTTGATCCTTAGACCGCTGAAGTGTGGTTGGAATCAACTAAATGTGTCTTGCAACAACTCGAATGCAATCCCCGTGAATGTGTACTCTATTCTATTTCTATTTTACAAAGGGATGCATAAACGTGGTGGCAGACGGTAACACGCCATGTACCTGTAGAATGAGCTAACCGGGAGTTCTTCCAAAAGGAATTCTAGAAGAAGTATATCGAAGAATTGTATCTCGAAGAGAAGAAACAAGATTTTTTACTGTTGAACATACTGAGATGCCAGTGACTGATTATGAACGGGAGTTTTTACGACTCAATAAGTATGATACAGAACTTGTACCTTCCAAAGCTGAAAGTTGTAAACGGTTCCTACGTGGTTTACATGACGAACTCAAAGCTTAGCTGGTATCACATCAAATTTCAGAGTTTGTTGATTTATCGAGCGAGCGAAAATGGTGGAGCAAGCTTTGGGCCTCGATAAGAAGACTGAGATTACTCGAGTTTCTGGAAAATGAATAGGGACTATTATTCGTAATAAAGAAGAACTAGGGATTCTCGTGATAATTGAAAATTGACTTTTATTCCCAATAGATCTAGCAGAAATCCAAATCGACAACCAACCGTGTCTGTTGGTAGTGTTAAAGGTCCAACCATAACTTCTGAAGTATTGAATTGCGAGCATTTAGGGAAGAAACATTGGAGAAAATGTTGGAAATTATCTAACGCCTGTTTTCATTGTGGATCACTAGAACATTTGGCTCGTGAGTGTCCGAAAAATGGTAATGCTGTATCTGTTGAGATTCAGAAGTCTTCTTATTCAACCACGGGTCGTGGTAATAGTTGTGGTGGTTCTATTTCAAGAAGTGGTGCAAGAAAAGGGATTGTCGCTGTTACTTATCAGTCTAAGGCCAGAGCGCGGGCTCGAGCGTATTATGTGTAGACTTGTGAGGAAAGCGATGCTATCGATGTTGTAGCATGTATCTTTCTATTTTATTTTGCACCTATTTATGCTTTGATAGACCATGGATCATCGCATTATTATATTAATTCTGAATTTGATAAATCAAGAAGTTTTAATTCTGAGACGTCTAAAGAATCTATGGTTGTTTAAAGTCCTTTGGGACAGTTAGTATTGGTCGATTGACTCTGTAGGCTCCATTGGAAACTCTGAACATATGTTTTCCTATCGATTTGTTGATTATGACATTTGGTGATTTTGATTTGATTTTGGGAATGGATTGACTTATTGAGCATGGGTGATTTTAGATTGTCGTAAAAATAAATTTGTGGTTTAAAGAGCCGACGATAACTTGGTTAAGATGAATGGTGTCCAAACGAGTGGTTCAACTCGTATCGTTTCAGCAGTTCAAGCTAATAAACTCCTTAATCAAGGTCATGAAGCTTTACTGGCCTATGTCATTAATTGTAATTCTGATGATGGCTAGGTCAACAAGATTCGACTAGTTTGTGAACTCCCTGGTGTATTTCCCAAAGAATTTCAAGGATTACCACTCGATAGCAAATTTGAATTTGCAATTGAAGTGTTTCTTGGTATGATTCTGATATCAATATCCCCTTATCATATGGCACCGACAGAGTTGAAGGAATTGAAAGTGCAGTTGCAAGATTTACTGGACCGCAGCTTTATATGCCCTAGTAAATCGCCCTGAGGAGCTTCAGTAAAATGTTATTTGTTAAAAAGAAATATGGTTTGATGTGGCTTTGTATAGATTACCGACAATTGAATAAGTTGACGATTAAGAATCAATACCCTACCTCGTATTGATGATTTAATTGATCAACTAAAAGGAGCTTCCATTTTTTTCTAAAATTGGTTTACAATTCAGTTACTATCAGTTGAAGGTGAGGGATAGTGATGTGCCAAAGACGATGTTCCGTACGCGTTTCGGCTGCTATGAATTTTTAGTAATGCATTTCAGGTTGACTAATGCTATTGCGACATTCATAGATCCCATGAATCATATTTTTCAACCTTTTTGTATCAGTTCATGGTAATTTTCATCGATGACATTTTGATTTATTCAAGATCTAAAGCGGAGCACGAACAACATCTTCAGATTGTTCTGCAAGTGTTGCAAGATAAGCAGTTATATGGGAAACATAGCAAGTGCAAGTTTTGGTTGTTTGAAGTTGTATTTCTAGGGCATTTTATTTCGATTGACGGGATTTGGGTTGATTGAAAACGATTGAAGCCATTGTTCAGTGAAAGCATCAAGTTATGTTTCAGAAGTTTGTAGTTTTCTTAGTTTATTTGGTTATTACCGAAGATTTGTAAATGGATTTTCGAAGATAGTTATGCCGATGACAAAGCTTCTGCAAAATAATACTCATTTTATGTGGAGTGATCAATCCCAAGAAAGTTTTGAGAAATTGAAATAGATGTTGATTGAAGTGCCAGTTCTAACCTTGCAGATTTCATGGTATATAGTGTTGCTTCTTTACATGATTTGGGCTGTGATTTGATGCAAAGCGAGAAAGTGATTGCGTATGCGTCTCGCTAGCTAAAAACACATGAGCGTAATTCCCAACGCATGATTTAGAGCTTGTGTAACACCCCTCACTGTATTTAATGCTGGAATACGGTTTCGGAGCATTACTGGACTTACAAAACAATTAAACAACTATTTAACATACGATTGTTCAAATTAATCATTCATCATTCAATCTCAATCAATTTGTCCCTATTAAGAGCCCACGAGGCCTTAAACATGCTTTAGAAGTGGTTCAGGACTAAACCGATATCATAACAAAATTCAAGAAACTTAGAAATTTTTCATGTAGATAAGGGTCACACGCCCGTGTGAACAAACCGTGTGCCTCACACGGCTAATAGACACGCCTATGTCTCAGGCTGTGTGAAAACAGGACATACATATTGACTTGGGCCACACAGCCGACCACACGCCCGTGTGTCTAGCCTGTGTACCCTTCGAAGTGGCCACACATGCCCGTATGCCAGGCTGTGTGTTAGGTCGTGTCAAAACTGTAGGCTATACTGAATTATGTAACACAGCCAAGTCACACGCTCGTGTGCTAGGCCATATGCCAATCACGATGGTATACTGACTTGTACCACACGGCCAGTCACACGCCTGTGGGTGAGACTGTGTGGAGCATACGACTTCAATTTAATTTTAACATCGAGGGCACACGACCGTGTAATATGACCATGTGTCACACACGGGTAAGACACACTCCCGTGTCTCTGCCCGTGTGGACAAAAATAGGCCATTTGCGAGGCCAATTTGCCACCCCATTTTGTACATACCTACATATTACAAATGGTACCATTTCAAGTCACAATTATGTAGCCAAATCAATCCAAATTCATGCACATTTTATGCTTCACTATTACAACTATTTTACTTACTCAAATATAAACCAAAACAACATCAATAATATGGTTCATTTACCATAATTCACATACACAATTCAATCAACTAAACCATTCCATACATACTTTATCAATCATTAATTCTCTAGCACATAGCTTTCCAATTTACCTAATATCATTTAGCATTATAGATTCAACTTTAACCACACAATATAGGTCAATTACCATACTCAAAATAGAACCATTTGCACATTTATAAACATCATGAACTTTCATTATCATAAACCAATTCAAATGGCTCAAAATACATGTTCATCAAACTTACAAAAATGACTTAAGCCTATACATGCCATAACCCATATATACACAATTCAAAAGTACCAAGTAGATGGTTGGATAGTGTGACATAGACTCTGACGATCCCCAAATCCAAGCTAGCTTTGAATTTACTATAAAACACGGGAAAACCAAACAAAATAAGCTTCAAAGCTTAGTAAGTTCGTACTAAATATACTCAATAATTCATAAAATACAACTCATTAATTTGAACTAGATAATGTATAATCCATAAATATAACAAACCTTCCATAAGCTTCTTTATATACTTATATGCAAAGTCATAACCTTTTCTATTTGAACTTCATACTTACATGTACATACTTGTACAATTTCATAATGAACTCATACCTTTTCGTAACACTGTCGAATACTCGATGTTTCACACAGTAAGTGCCATCGCATAGCCTACGCTATTCTATCCCGCACACTAAGTGCCTTATATAGCCGAAGCTATTCCAAATCGCATACTAAGTGCCATAATAGCCGAAGCTATCTTAAATCGCACACTAAGTGCTAAACACAGTCGATTTTTCATCGAACATGACTGTAGTCTCGTATATACAATTTATGCAATATAAAAGCATTAAAAGCATAATTGTAACAATGTTTATCACGTACAAACTTACACTGGATGCTAAAACAGCAAATCGAGTTGTTTAGTCGACCACTTTCATTTTTCCCTGATCTAGATCTGAATTCCGCTTTTCTTGATCTAAATGTATTCAAAATTAACTTATTCAATCATATATTCATTCAATTTAGTCCAAAACATACTTTAAGGCATAATTACCCTTTTACCCCTAAACTTTCACATTTTTTTCACAATTAGTCCTTATTGCATAAAAATCACAAATTAGTGAATTTCCAATTATACCCATGCTAGCCGAATTACTATTATGCCCCTAGCAGCCCATATTTGTCATTTATTCACACTTTTAACCACCACATTTCACATTTTCTCAATTTAATCCCTTTTTGACATTTTTTTCAAAAATCACTTTACAAAAGTTATTAATCTAGCATTAAACCTTCCAAATCTATCATAATTTATCAAATTACTCAAGCATTCAACAATGGCAACATGATAAATCTTTAACAGTTTCAAAATCCAAGGTACAGGCTAGCTAGAATACGAAGAAACGATCACAAAAACATAGAAATCATTAAAAACAGATCAAAAATGGACTTACAATTGGACACCAAAGTGGCCGAATGCTTTGAACCCTAAATTGGTTTCTCCCCTATTCAATTTCAGCAATTAGAAAGAAAGATGAATAAAATGTGGACTTTGGTTTTACCTATTTTTAATTTTATTACTAAATTACTTATTTAACCTTGGCTATTAATATTAAAAACACTTAATCTCATGTCCATCTTTGTCAATTTAATAAAAAATTGGTATAATAGCCACATAAATCCCTCAACTATATAATTCCATAGCCATCTAGTACCTTTTACTATTAGAACATCAATTTTGTACTTTACGCGATTTAGTCTTTTTTCTCAAATTGACCATTTAAACAATAAAATTTCTTCACGAAATTTTCACACATACATGCTATCATACTGTAAATAATAAAATAATAATAAAATAAATATTTTGACCTCAGATTTGTTGTTCCAAAATCACTATTCTGATTTGACCAAAAACGGGCTGTTACAGCTTGCCGTTGTGGTTTTTTCTCTAAAGATCTAGAGACACTACTTGTATGATGAAAAGTGTTATATTTTTACTGATCATAAAAGTCTTAAATATCTCCTAACCCAAAAAGACAAATTTGAGATAGCACCGCTGGGTTGAACTTTTGAAAGATTATGATTGCGTTATAAATTACCACATTAGTAAAGCTAAAGTTGTAGGTGATGCATTGAGTAGAAAGATAAGAGTTGAATTATGAGTGATGTTCGCTCGACTCAGCATAAGAAGAGATGGTAGTTTGTTCACAGAATTGAAAGTTAAATCGATGTTGTTTGACTAGACCAAAGCAGCGCAGTTTGTTGATGTCAAATTAGTGGGGAAAAATGGTACAAAATGGTTCGGTGGAAAATTTCAGCATTGATGATAGTGATTGTATAAGGTCTCATAATCGAATATGTGTCTCAAATGTTGCAACAGCCCGTTTTTTAGTGGTGTCAGTAATAGTGGTTTCGAGGCCACCAAATCCGACAAGTAAGTTTGTAAATATTATCTTTAATAAGTTTGTAAATATTATCTTTAATATTTGCGAGTTAATTGTGATTTTAAAAAGGTTTTTGATATTGTGTTTTTTGTTTTATAAGTGATTTATTAAGTTCAAGTGGTATGACCCTGTCAAGTGGTTTTAGAAATTGAGGTATCAGGACCTCATTTTTTATAAATCGAGTCGTAAATATTTTATAAATATTTACAAAGTATAATTAAGGTGGTATTAAAGTTCGGTTGGAAAATTTTATCGTTTCGATAGTTAATTAAGCAAAAAGGACTAACTCACGTAAAGTGCAAAAGTTGTGTTCTATAATCTAAACGTATTAAATAGCTATAGAAATTTAAAGTGGAGGTCTCTATATGGTAATTAGACCATTAATGTGTTAGTGGATGATAGTGGTTTGGCAATGTTGTAGTTTTTAAATATTATAAAGGATAATAAAGTAAATTAGGTAACTAAATGATATATTAATAAAACAAAACAATTTTTTTTGTTTTGTTCATCTTCTCCAAAACACCATAGCCGAACTTACTTGGAGAAAAATAAAGCTTGGTTCAGCCACGTTTCATTCCTTGCATGTAAGCCCTTAAGCTGTTAATTTTTTGTAATTTTTATGTTTTTGATATCGTTGCAACTAGGTCCAGCTAGCCCGTACCTTCGATTTTGAAACTGTTAAATATTTTGAATGTTTCCATTGATGAATCTTGTGATTTTTTATGTTAGGTGATGAATTTGGAATGTTGATTTATATTTATAAGTATTTTGTTAAATGCTTTTGATGAATTTTTCGATTAGGGACTAATTTGTTAAATTAATAAAAATACAAAGATTTAATATGAAATTGTTGCATGAATAGGCTATTTTGGATACCATGAACATTCAGCTAAGCTCAATTTTGGGTAAAAGTGGCTAATTTGTATGTTTTGGGTTGAGGGACTAAATTGAATAAAAGTAAAACTTTAGGGGCAATTTTGTAAAAATGTCAAAATGACCAAATTGTATGAAATGAATTATTTTATTATCTAAATTAATATATTGAATGAAATTTAGATCAAGATCGGGTGGAAAATCGATGAAAATGAAAAATTACAAAAATGCCCCTAAACTTTGGTATTTCTGCAATTTAGCTAGGTAAGTTCTTATGAACTATACTATATATATTGTTGATTAAATTGAATGTTATTATATAAACTTTTATTGAAAATGAATTGATATATATATATATATATAAATATGTTATTATACAATTTGGCTTAAAATGAAACGAAGGAAATTCAACGAAGCACGACGACTATCGAGTCCCGTTTGAACCTTAGGAATATTTAGGATACAAATGACATGTCATTAAAGGTTACCATTTTTTGGGTGCTGGTCCTGTACGTTCTATCGGTGGTTGAGTTTTCTGGTATGTGTTGCGGTTACTCGTTAGCTTGTGTGAGCAGACCTAGTGATAGCTCGAGAGTGAGCATCTATATGAGATATGAGATAAAGATGGTTTCGACCATGTGTTGGCACATAGTGTGCGAGATTTCCCATGTATTCGATATTATTCTAAGCAGTTCAATGAGAAATGTGCTGTTACGAGACGATCTGGGTTCGATACGAACTAATACATGTATATACATGAAATACATATAAATAATGGTACATGATATATTGATATATTGAAATGGATGATATATGTATATAATGAAACGGTAGGATAATGATATGTATCATGACATGTACATATATGAATATATTCGATATGTTGATACATGGTAATTATATAAGTTGAGACGAGTAATGAACTCAAGTGTGACATGTTGAGAAAATAAGGTTATGAACGTAGAATTTATATGAAATATGTTCAAGTACGCTAACATGTGTTGTTGTTTGATGCTTAGGCAAGTGCCAAGCTGTTGGTTGAATGGTATTATGTTTACTTATAAGTTGTATTGAAATGGTAAGGTTTAAATTATGCAAATTCTTATGAAATGATTTATCATGTGATTAATTCTAAAAGAGCTATGTTTAAATGCACTAGCATGTGGCTATGGTTGATGATATGCTTGTGTCTTTTGTATTACACATATGAAATGAGTGATGAAAAAGGGACTGATGAGTTGAATTGATGATGTTAGTTAAGTAAGAGAAAGTAAATGTAATGGAAAGTATTGACATGCAAACGAAAGGAAGAAAATTGAAAGAGACTTAAAAGTTTTTATAAAATCCTACTTTGTTAGGGATGATAGGTATAAGTGATGTTGTGGAATTATTCAATTTGTGAATTGTTGAATTTGGTTTCATGAATCGTGTGGTATCGGTATATGACTATTCTTGGATTGAATAAATTTCATATGTAAAATGGATAGATATGATTAAAGTTTATACGAGGTTACTAAGCATTCATTGCTTACGTAGTTATTTTTCTTTACTTTTTAGACTATCGGAAGCTTGATCGGGTTGGAAGCTCGTCGGAGATTTGTAACAACTCTTACCCGTATTCAACTCCGAAATCGGGTACAAGGCATTACTGGACTTGACTTGCTTGAGCATTCGACTTTGGGTTATAAAATTTGTTCCAATTTAGAACTTTAGCATTTACAATCGTAACGTCCCCAGACCCTTTTCATATACCCGAGATGCTTTCGGACCAAACCGAGACTTTTAAACACTGAGAAAGTTTTGGCATAAAAACTGGGCCACACGCTCGTGTGACATATCACACACCCGTGTTTCACGCCCGCGTAGAATTAATTTCTTTTCGAACCTACAGGGGTTTTCACACGGCTGGACACACGCCCGTGTTCATGGCCTGTGTGCTCCACACGGCCTAGACACACCCGTGTCCTCTCCTGTGTGTAAAAACCTGGGCATTCTATTGGTGACGTCAGCAATCAACTATGGGCATACGGCCTAGGGCACGCCTGTGTATAAGAGTTGTTTTCGCGCATCGTATTCCTAAGGTCTCAATCTCTATAGTCTTAGCTCCTAGAGCTAGAAGTTTCAGTGTACTACTACTATCTCTTACAGTTTTCTTACTATAGTCATATCATCATCATATCAACAATCATAAAATAAGGAGACTTACGGATTTGGTGCCGGAGACTCGTGGTGCCATACATCCAAAAAGATATATTTTTCCTAAACCAAATTTTAAACAAATTTGGAAAAACCCTTCCGAACCCATTCCACAGCTGAGTTTTGCAATTGGGCTCTGATACCATAAAATGTAACACCCCAAACCCAGCCTAGACGTTATGAACAGATCTAGCGTGTCACATAGAGGGTTTGTTAAAATGCTAAGCGTAAGTTAGAAATACCGTGTCTCTTTAAAACTTCGAGTTTCGATATTTGTTAGTAAAAACCCGGTTCACTTAATGTCCTTTTTTTATGAAGTTATTAATGCTTTAACAATAAAACTATTTCCACTTGTAAAAAATCAAACTTGAGTATTTGCGGGAACGTGATGTTTTTGATAAACCGTAAAAGTAACATATTTTAAGCCCACATTTAGCATGATTTTGGATGATTTAAGCCTTAGATTATGTAATTTGGTGCTCTTAATCCTTTGTTTTCATGTTTTACACTCAGGAGAGCACCGGAGGATGAAAAGAATTGAAAACGAGTTTAAAACGGATCAAATAGGCCATATCACAAAATAAACACGGCCTGGGCCCTAGACCACACGGTCGTGCCTCATTCAACAGTCTCGAACACAGCCTCGCCATGATTTACACGGGCGTGTGCCATGGGCGTGTCCCTGCCATGGCCAAGGGGAGTTTTACTCGGATTAGGATACTTGGAGGCAAAGAAACACATTCCAAAGTCTATATAAACACCCAAATAGGAATTTCACTCAGATGAGGATACTTAGAGGCCAAGTAAGGCATCTCAAAGCTTATATAAACACCCTAGGGGGAAACTTAAGCGAGGAGTTCGGCAGAAGCCTTTTGCCAGGGCTTTTGTTGAGGGAACCCGAGGCTTTAGTCAGGGGGCATCCAGCTAGGCCAAAGAAGGCCGATTTGTGGGGAATTACTCGAAGATAGCCAGTTGATTCAGCTAAAGAAGCCGGAATCATACTCAAGACGGAGGATCTCTCCTTCAATTCCTTCAGGGGGTTTTAGGGATTTCTTATGTTTTGTTTTATCTTTTCTTCTGAGATGTTTTCTTTTATTGTTATGAACTAAACCCTCAGATACATGAGGGGGATGAAACCTAAGATGAATCTTGTTGTCGTTTGTTGAACTATATGATAAATATTTGACTTGTTCTTAATTATGTGTTCTTAATTCGTGGGTTAATATTTCTGGGATATTAATTCAAGTATGATGTGCTTAGGTGGAGGAGCAAAAGACCCTGCCCAAGAGTAGATCTAGCATAATTAAGCGGAGTTGATCGCACGCCTAGAGATAAGGTGATGAGATTTTGCCGGATTAGGGTGAAACCTAATATGGGAGTCCATAGATCGAGTTATTCCAATTCTAGGGGTTTTAATTAGAAAGAGATTTCAACTAATCAACCTAGGGTTAGAAGTTAGTCGCCTCGAGAGAGGGATTAATATAACTTAGGGAATCTTACGGATCGAGTCAAATGAATAAATCATCTGGTTCAGAATTAGATAACAAGTGATGTCTAGGTGGATTCTTCCTTGGGTATCGTCTTAATCAATTAGTTTTTTCCTCAAAGTTATTTTCCCAATTTCATTCTTCTTTGTCTTAGAGTTTTTAGTTTACTAGTTAGTTAATTTTAGATTAGGTAAACAATTCCCTTAATTCTTAGGCTAAATAATAAAATGATAGTTAGTATTAGTACTTTTGGTTCCTTTGGGTTCGACATTCCGGTCTTGCCTTAACTATACTATTGTTCGATAGGTGCACTTGCCTCAAATCGTTGTCGTAGTTAGTTTCTAGGTTTGATCATTCTTTTTATAAATTCTAAGACTTTGACATCGCATAAAACAACGATCAAGTTTTTGGCGCTGTTCCCGGGGAACTGAAATATTAAGAGAGCTTAATTTTTATTACTTTAGCCATATTTATTTTATTTACTTTTATTTTTAACTTTTCTAAATTTTCTTCCTTTTTGTTCCTTTCAGGTACCTCTAGTTTATGACTAGAAGGAACCCGACAGGACCCCTACTTTACGATAGTGATATTGAAGGTACCGTTTGTAGAAATCGCAGAGAAATAAGGCGAAGCTTAAACTACATAGAAGAAGAGCAAGAAGCCGAAATAAATACTACAGAAGAGATGGCTAAAAATAATCTGCCACCTCCAGAGATGGCCGAACATCACGCTTCTCGAACTATGTATGATTATACTAAACCTAGTTTAATAGGAACTGAGTCAAGTATAGTTAGGCCTACTATTGCTGCAAATAATTTTGAACTGAAACCTAACACTATACAGATGATACAACAGTTTGTTCAGTTTGATGGTTTGCAGGATGAGGATCCTAACACACGTTTAGCAAATTTTCTAGAATTTTGTGATACCTTTAAAATAAATGGCTTTTCTGATGATGCCATCCGTCTTCGGTTATTTCCCTTTTCTTTAAGAAATAAAGCCAAACAGTGGTTGCATTCCCTTCCACGAGGGTCAATCACTACATGGGATCAAATGACCAAAAAATTCTTATTAAAATATTTTCCGCTGGCCAAAACGGCCAAGTTAAGGAATGATATCTCTGCTTTTATGCAGATGGACTTAGAGACACTTTACGATGCATGGGAGAGATACAAACATTTGTTGACGAGGTGTCCACACCACAGATTACCTTTGTGGTAATAGGTCCAAACTTTTTACAATGGTGTGAACTTTCAACACGGCAACTAATCGATTCAGCCGTCGGCGGAACCCTAAACAACAAAACTCCTGAAGCGGCCTACGAGTTTATAGAGGATATGTAATTGAATAACTATCAGTGGCAAGTTACAAGGACAAGGCCAGCCAAACCAGCCGGAGTTTTTAACCTCGACGCAGTAACCGCGCTATCAAAATAGGTAGAGTTGTTACATAAAAAATTTGATGGTGTATATGGTCCTTCGCAGGTACACCCAGTTATGCAGTGCGACGCAAGTGAATGGGTGGTGAATCCTGAGTACCAACCTTACAGACAGGGCATGGAGAGCGAACAAATGAACTATATGGGTAATAATTTTTGATCTAACAATAACCCTTATAGTAATACGTATAATCCAGGTTGGAAGAACCACCCTAATTTCTCATGGGTGGTCAAGGAAATCAAAGACAACAACCATCCCAAAATTTCCAACGACAGCCCTACCCACAGGAAAAGAAGCCAAATCTCGAGGAGATGCTGACAAAATTCATGGAAGCTACAGAAATACGTTTCTAGAATATCAAGACAACTTTTAAAAATCAACTTGAGGCATCGACACAGGAGCTCAAGGATCAGATTGGGTAACTTACTAAGATATTTTTTGAAATACAATCAGAAAGCTTACCCAGAGAAAAAAAGCAGGTAAAGGCAGTGACGCTAAGAAGTGGAAGGGAGTTAGTTGAAACGAGGAAAAAGATTCCACATGAAACTGAAAAGGCAAAGGCAACCCCGACCCATAAGGAAATTAAACCATCAATCCCATATTCAGCAAAGTTGAAGAAAGACCGCTTAGACGCACAATATGGTAAATTTCTTGAACTTTTCAAACAATTACATATTAACTTACCTTTTTGTTGAAGCTATTTCGCAGATGCCTACATATGCAAAAATTTTAAAGGAGCTTCTAACAAATAAGAGGAAGTTCAAGGAAATTTCAATAGTGGAACTTAATGAAGAATGCTCAGCTATCATCAAAATTAAGCTGCCAACCAAATTGAAAGATCCAGAAAGTTTCACTATCCCCTGTTTAATTGGTAGTTTGAACATAGAGAAAGTACTAGCTGATTTAGGTGTCAGTATTAATCTAATGCCTTATAGAATGTTTAAGCAACTTGGTCTCGGGGAACCAAAACCTACTAGGATGAGTATTCAGTTAGCTGACAGATCTGTTAAGTATCCTAGGGGAATTATCGAAGATGTTCTGGTAAAAGTAAATAAATTTATATTTCCTGTTGATTTTGTTGTGCTTGACATGAATGAGGATGTAGAGGTACCTTTAATTTTGGGACGACCCTTTCTAGCTACTACTAGAGCTGTTGTTGATGTTGGTGATGGTAAACTTGCACTAAGGGTAGGCGATGAGGAAATTGTTTTCCAAATTTATGATGCTATGCGATACTCTAGAGAACAAGATAATTCTTGTTACTTTGTTGATGCCACTGATCATATTTTTCAAGAATCTTTGCAGGAAATCATACACGATGACACGATGGAACTATGTCTTTCACAAGGAGAGGAGATAGATGACGATATCGATGAGTTAAATCCTAATACATCATCCGTTAGACAGATGAAAATAGAGGATATTGAAATCAACGACGAACAAAAACAAGAATCCTCTGTTAATGAACCGCCTAAATTAGAATTAAAACAATTGCCAAAACATTTAGAATACGTATTCCTAGGGGATAATTCTACACCACCAGTAATCATCTCTTTAGAACTAGGACCCAAGGAGAAAGAAGATTTGCTAAGGGTACTAAGGAAACATAAAAGAGCTATAGTGTGGAAAATGCCTGACATTAAAGGAATAAGCCCATCATTCTGCACTCACAAAATTTTAATAGAAGATGAGTATAAACCGTATGTGCAACCTCAGAGACGTTTGAACCCCAATATGAAAGAAGTTGTCAAAGCTGAGGTAATTAAAATTCTAGATGCAGGAATAATTTATCCTATTTCTGACAGTACTTGGGTAAGTCCTGTGCAGGTAGTTCCAAAGAAAGGAGGCATGACTGTTATAGCCAACGAAAAGAATGAATTGATTCCTATAAGAAAAGTCACAGGTTGGAGAGTCTGTATTGACTATAGGAAGCTGAACGACGCCACCAAAAAAAAAATCACTTCCCTTTGCCCTTTATTGATCAGATGTTAGAAAGATTATTTGGGCATATGTACTACTGCTTCTTGGACGAATTCTCCGGCTATTTCCAAATCCCAATAGTTCCCGAGGATCAAGAAAAGACAACATTTACATGTCCATACGATACGTTTGCTTTACTTAGAATGCCTTTTAGATTATGTAATGCTCTTGCTACTTTTCAGCGCTGCATGCTAGCCATCTTTGATGAACTTGTGGAAGACATTATGGAGGTATTTATGGACGACTTCTCGGTATTTGGTAATTCTTTCCACCTTTTCCTTAAAAATTTAGAACGAATTCTAATAAGATGTGAGGAAACGAATATTGTCTTGAATTGGGAAAAATGTCACTTTATGGTTAAAGAGGAGATTGTGTTAGGACATAAGATTTCTAGTAAGGGGATCGAGGTAGATAAAGCAAAGATTGAAACCATAGAAAAATTACCTCCTCCTAGTTCAGTTAAGGCTATTAGAAGTTTTTTAGGACATGCTAGATTTTACAAAAGATTCATTAAAGATTTCTCTAAGATAGCTAAGCCTTTAACAAAATTACTAGAAAAAGATGTTCCTTTCAATTTTGATCAGGAATGTTTAAATGCATTTAATATCCTTAAAGATAAACTAATAAATGCTCCTATTATAATTGCACCTGATTGGAATTTACCCTTTGAACTAATGTGTGATACAAGTGATTTTGCAGTAGGTGTAGTTTTGGGACAACGAAGAGACAAGCATTTTTAGCCAATTTATTATGCTAGTAGAACATTGAATCCCGCACAAGAAAACTACACCACCACAGAGAAAGAATTGCTAGTTGTAGTTTTTGCATTTGACAAATTTAGACAGTATTTGATATTATCTAAAGTTGTCGTTTACACTGACCATTCGGCTCTTGGTTATCTCTTAACTAAATCTGATGCAAAACCTCGACTCATACGATGGATCTTACTCTTACAGAAATTTGATTTGGAAATACAAGATAAAAAAGGAGTTGAAAATCTTGCAGCAGATCACCTCTCTAGACTTGAGAACCCACATATCGAAGAGCTCGACGAAAGTGAGATAAACGACTCGTTCGCCGAGGAACAACTCTTTTCTATAACCAACTCTGAGGTACCATGGTTTGCAGATATTCCGAATTATTTAGCAGCTAACATCTTACCAAAAAGGTTAACACATCATCAAAAGAAGCGATTCTTTGCTGATGTGAAAAGTTATTTTGGGAGGATCCCTTTCTTTTCCGCATATGTACAGATCAAGTAATCCGGAGATGCGTTACAAAGGCGGAAGTAAGTAAAATCCTAGAACATTGCCATTCAGGACCTTCAGGAGGACATTATAGCGGAATTAAGACAGCACACAAAACGCTCGAGTCAGGGTTTTATTGGCCAACTATGTTTAAAGACGCCAACAGGTATGTCGCTTCGTGTGATAAATGCCAAAGGACAGGTAATATTTTTAAACATGATGAAATGCCTCAAACATGTATGTTATCATGTGAGATATTCGATGTATGGGGTATTGACTTTGTGGATCCGTTCCCTAGTTCATTCGGAAATAAATACATCTTAGTAGTAGTAGATACATGTCAAAATGGGTGGAAGCCCAAGCTTTACCTACTAACGATGCTAGAGCTGTAGTAAAGTTTCTTAAGAAACTTTCCTCTCATTTTGGAACACCCAGAGCGATCATCAGTGATAGGGGTACTCACTTTTGCAATACTCAATTTAATAAAGTCTTAAGAAAATATTGAGTACACCATAGAACAGCTACCCCTTTTCATCCTCAAACCAGTGGGCAAGTGGAAGAGGCAAATCGAGAGCTTAAGCGAATCTTAGAGAAAACAGTTTAATCAAACAAGAAAAATTGGGCAGTAAAAGTAGATGATGATTTATGAGCCTATAGAACAGCATTTAAAACCCCTTTAGGAACATCCCCGTACAAACTTGTGTACAAAAAAAGTTGTTATCTACCATTTGAGTTAGAGCACAAAGCATACTGGGCTATAATATTCTTGAATTACGATTTTAAAACCGCAGGTGAGAAGAGGATGATGCAGTTGAATGAATTAGATGAATTGCAAGCTGAGGCCTACGAGAACTCACGACTATACAAGGAGGCAACAAAACAACGCCATGATGCTCGATGAAAACAATCAAAACAATTCGAAGTAGGAGACTTGGTCCTGCTGTACAATTCAAGACTCAAGCTACTTCCTGGAAAGCTGAAATCAAGGTGGTCAGGCCCATTCGTGATCAAAACTATTTTTCCTTACGGCACAGTCGAGGTAACCCATCCAACTCAAGGAACATTCAAGGTAAATGGCCATCGACTGAAACTTTATAATGGTCAAGATTTCAAGGAATTGAGAGAGGAGCTTCAGCTCTGTGAACCTTCTTTTAGAAATGAAAACAGGGTGAGTCTAGCTTAAGACTTTAAACAAGCGCTTCTCAAGAAGCAACCCGAGCACTGACTTCACTAACCCCATTATTTTTTACATTTTTTATTTTTATTTTTCCTTTTAACATCTAACCCAAACTAATCAATAAAACGAAGCGCATGTTTCCCCACCACACGGCCTTGTACACGGGCGTGCCCATGACCGTGTAGACACTATGGGATAAAAAATGGGCGTGCCGATGGACGTGCGAGATGAAAAAGAAAATTTCACACGGGCTACGATAATAAGACCACGACCGTGTGATAAACCGTGGTCTATTCTGAGTAAACCAGCACGGGCATGAGCCACGCCCGTGCCTACCAACCATGTGCGACACTGACTACATAAACACGGGCATGGCAACCTTAGCACGGGCGTGGGAGAAACGAACATAATAGTACACGGCCTAGGAACACGGGCGTGGGAAACATCTCAAATGTGCCCAAATTTAAAAATCACGAAAAACACGGCCTAAATAAAAGACAAACGGGCGTGGCACCTGCCTGTGTCTCCCTCCCTATATAAAGACTACCACGACCATCTTCCCCAAAATTTCCCCCATTTCAAACCCTAATCGTTTTCTCCCTAAAAACCATGACCAAAGTTTCAGCCACGAGCAAAATCCTCCCCTCCCTCAATTCCCTATACCCTTTAACTCCTTCCCTTGGCAACATACACATAGGAAACCAGCGTATGCCCGTGCCCAAGGAATACACACCCGCCTCAAAGGTGACCCACCGCCGTGTTTCCCAACTAATCGCAGCACACGTCTGTGGCTCGCCTCTACACGCCCGTGCTCCACCAAATCACACCGTTACCACTACTGGTCACATCTCATTGTTACATTTACCTCTATTTAACTGTTTTAAACTCAGAATTTTATCTATTTAATTAAGTTTAATAATATATTAGTCTTGTTATTTTGATGTAGTCATTGAATCCTAGTTTATATAACGCTTAGAATTAGATAGAATACTTATTTGTCAAATATACTTGAATATTATGCGTTTAGTCTTTGTATATTTTGGATACTAATCGAAGCCCTTGATATATGTTTTGGTTGGAAATATACTTGAATCATTTCTTATCGATTCTTTTCAGGCCCATAATGTCATCATCCCGAGGCAAGAAAATTGCAGTCCTTAGTTCCAAAAAATGAAAGGGATTTGGTTCCTCATCAGCTAGCGCGACCTCAGAAGTGCGCCACCCATTCTTACGTTTTCCTCCGGGTATTCAAGAGGATCGTTACAACATACTTCAGGTGTGACCACCCGGAACCAGGAGATGTATTGATTGGGCCGCCTTGGAACAGGTCCAACTAGTCGATGATGTACGGGCTCTACTAACTACCGACCCTTAGAACCAGTTCTTCAACATCATCGAGCCTACCTACTTAGAGCTCACTCTAGAGCTCTGCTCAATATTTCATCTTCATACGGTGATGTCACAACACGATGACCCCGGTACGATCCAATTACGACTTGGAGGCATCATACGAGAACTAAATTTACCACAATTCGGGGTCGTATTGGGACTTTATACCGATGAATTCATGGCAGAACATGATCTCTCAGAGCTTTCTCACTATATCCACAAGATGTTGGTACAACATAGCTTCCAACAACAACGATTATGACCTTAGCCGCTCCAAAGCGACAGCCCTTGTCCCATCCCTAAGGTACGTACACGCACTTTCAGCTCATACACTGATAGGTTGGCGAGAGAGCAACGGCGTCGTCAACACTCACGACGCCTATTTCCTATGGTACATAGAGAATGGGTACGTTTTCGACTTGGCCTATTTCTTAGCCTGCGCCATTCAACATCAGACGGAGCGGCATAGGAGAGGAGTCATCTCTATGGGGCCCTACATCACATGCCTGGCTCGATATTTCGGGCTCCTCAACACCGAGGCTCAAACATCCTCCCTTACACTAGTAGTTCAGATAACCCCACAGGGTATCCAGACAATGCTACACATGAGGATGATTCAGTGTCGACGTGGGACAAATCCCCCCAATATCAGTTAGCACCCACTACTGACGAGGAGGACCCTGAGGACATTACTAATAATGTCCCCCCAACACAGGAAGTACCACCACCGAGCCATCGTCCACCCCATGCGGCAGCATCCATTTTAGACATATCTAAGCGCCTAACACGATTTGAACAACAATGCTTCCAGCGCTTCGACCATATTGACACCACCTTCCAATAGATATGTCAGTACCTTCACATCTCATCGCCGCCACCACCGCCCGACCCAGCTAACGCAGAGGACCTTTGAGTTCTTTTCTTTTTTATTTTGTTATTTTATTATTATTTTATTATTTTTATTTTCATTTCTACTTTTATTTTCATTTTTATCTTGCTTCTATTTTAGTTGGCTGTTTAGAGACTTGACCGTTTCATTAGTACTAATGAACCCACTTTATCACTGGCTATCCAACAACAAGTTTCCATAACAACATTCATCCCCTAAAGTCTAATGGATGACTTCGTAAATTAAATAGATTAAATATACCACTCAAGGAACGAAAACATCACGTATACCTAGTCATCACATTCGTCATGGAACACCCTCCAAGGATTTCATCCATAATTCAGGAAGTTTCATTTCTCTCCCTATCTTTTGATTACTCTATTGCTATTATCTATCTTTGTACATTGAGGGCAATGTACATCTTAAGTGTAGGGGGTCAATTATAGTATTATTTGAAAATCCCTGAATTATGCCTTGTCTTTAAGTAATTTTCTCGTATTATGATTAGAATGAAATTTCCCCTGATTTATGATTTTTATTGATATGTTTTGGATTAAGTCATTGATAATTGGGCATTGATGATTAAATTTGAAGGATACTAGAGAATCAAACATGTTAAGTCTATTTTTCAGAATTAAAATTTTGTTAGGTTGTCTGCCTGAATCTAATTACTACCCTGAAGTTTGAAATTTACAAGGTTGACATCAAATACCCATAATTTTTTGTGAGATTTTTAGCCTTATAGAGCACATATTCTTTTTCTTGCTCACTTTATTGATTATGAGTGTGTCAACATTGATTTGTTATTCTAGAACTTGCATCGATTATACTTGTCGAGACCACACCTTTGATTTGTTACACAGAGATGATAAAGGCACCTAGGTTTTAACCCACTTACTCCACTAAAAGCCTACCTTCGCAAATTAACCCCTAGTGAAACCCGTTTAATCCTAACAACCCTTTTTATTGACTCACCCACTAATATTAACCCAAAACCCTTTGTATTTGTTATCACCATTCCTTTTGACTACCCTTATGTCGAGAATTAATTTGATCAGTTGCCTAACTATTTTATTTATTTCAATCGTTAAATTTATCATTTATCATGTATATTTGACTTGTTTTTTTAAAAAAGAATGAAGTATATTCATTATTAGTTTTGTGATTAGGTGAGCTTATACATTAAATTCCAATTATAGAAGAAGCTCATACTAGAGTATTATCAACAGTAGTATTATTAGTTTCCAATTGATGTAATTACTTATATTCAGTTTGTTGTTTCTAGTTAGGTAATTTGTCAAGTCAATCTCGATTCTAACCCTCTAATTCAGCCTTTATCCACACCTTTAACCCAAGCCCCGTTACAACCCTGTTAAAGACCTTTTGATTTGTGTATCATCTCATATTATAGTGGTGGAGATTTGATTCTCATGCAAGCCTATGGGATTAACTTTTCATGTTCAACTTTTGAGTGCTTAATTCTGAAACTTAAACACTTTGAGTGATTCGAGTGAATCTTTTGTGAGGATGTCAACTCTTGTCGACTGTGAATCGGAGATAATTAATTAGGTAAGGGGAAACACCAAATGTTTTCGGGATATAAATGTATGACTTAAATTGTTTGAATCTTTAGGACCCTCTGAGTTGAATTATCCATGTATGGATTATCTTTGAATTATGACAAAACATTATTGATGAATATTATGAATCTAGGAAGTTCATTTTAATTGTTAGTTGAGAACTTTGCTTGAGGACAAGCAAAAGCTTAAGTGTGGGGGTATTTGATAAACCGTAAAAGTAACATATTTTAAGCCCATATTTAGCATGCTTTTGGATGATTTAAGCCTTGAATTATGTAATTTGGTGCTCTTAAGCCTTTGTTTTCATGTTTTACACTCAGGAGAGCATCAGAGGATGAAAAGAATGAAAAACGGGCTTAAAACAGACCAAATGGGCCATATCATGAAATCAACACGGCCTGGGCCCCAAACCACACGGTCGTGCCTCATTCAACAGTCTCGAACACGGCCTGGCCACGATTTACACGGGCGTGTGCCATGGGCGTGTCCCTGCCACGGCTGATCGCTGAAATCAGAGCTTTAAAATTTATAAAACGAATGATCAAACCTGGAAACTAACTCTGATAATGATTAAAGGCAAGTGTACCTATCGAACAGTAGTATAGCTTAGTCAAGACCGAATTGTCGAACCTAAAGGAACTAAAAGTACTAATACTAACTTTCTTTTTATTACTTAGCCTAAAATAAAGTGAAGTTGCTTAAAATCTAAATTAACGACTACTAAGCTAAAGACGCAAAAACAAAAAGAACGGATTAGAAAATAACTTGAAGAAAAACTCAGTTGATCACGACGATACCCTCAGGAAGAATCCACCTAGACTTCACTTGCTATCTAACACTGAACCATACAATCTATTCACTTAGTTTGATCCGTAAGACTCCCTAATGTATATTAAACCCTCTCTCGAGGCGAATAACGTCTAACCCTAGGTTAATTAGTGGAACTCTCGTTCTCTTATAATAACCCCTAGGATAGTAGTAAATCGATATATGGATTCCCATATTAGGTTTCACCCTAATCCAGAAAAATCTTGTCACCCTATCTCTAGGCGTGCGATCAACTCCGCTTAATTATGCTAGATCTACTCTTAAGCAGGGTCTATTTTGCCTCCACCTAAGCACATCAAACTTTAATCAGTATCCGTGAAATATTAACTCAAGAATTAAGCACACATAATTAAGAAAAAACTAAGTATTTATCATATAATTCAGAAACGATAACAAGATTCATCTAGGTTTCATCCCCTTCAGGTATCTGAGGGGTTTAGTTCATAACAAATAAAGAAAACATCTCAAGAGAAAAGATAAAACAAAACATAAGAAATCCCAAAAACTCCCTGAAGGAATTGAAGGAGAAGTCCGCTGTCTTGAGTAGAATTTCGGCTTCTTGGGATGGATCAACTGGCTAACTTCAAGCGATTCCCACAACTCTGACCTTTCCGGCTTGGCTCTTTAGCCTAGCTCGATGCCCCTTCAAAGGTGGTACGTAGGGGTTATTTATAGGCTCTTGGAATGCGAATCTTTCTCCCTAAGTATCCCTTTTCGACTGAAATTGTTTAAAGCCACGACAGGGGCACGACCATGTCACACACCTGTGTGACTCATCTTCAAGCCGTGTTTGGATTTCTAAGTTGAGGCACAGCCGTGTAGATCAGGTATGAGGCCGTGTTCTAGATGCTTGACAAGGCACGGCCGTGTGCTCTTTGAGCCAGGCCGTGTCGATTTTGTGATATAGCCCATTTACTCCGTTTTGGGCCCGTTTTATGTTCCTTTCATCCTCGGGTGCTATCCTGGGTATAATACATGAAAAGAAAGTATTAAGAGAACCTTTTTACATAAATTGAGGAATAAATCATCCAAAAACAAGCTAAATGTGGGATTAAAATATGTTATAATTACGGTTTATAAAATACCCCCACAATTAAGTTTTTGCTTGTCCTCAAGCAATTCTCAACATACAATTAAAATGATATTTCCATAATCCACAATTCCTACTGACAATGCCTTATCATAAATCATAGATAATTTATACATGGATAATTCAATTCAAAGAGTCCTAAAGATTCAAACAATGATAAGTCATTCATTTGTAATTCGAAAACATAGGTGTCTCCCCTTATCTGGATAATTACCTTTAATTCGAAATTGACAAGAGTTGACATCCTTACTAAAAGATTCACTCAAATCACTCAAAGTGTTTAAGGTTCATAAAAAGAAGCACTCATACGTCGAACCTGAAAAGTTAATCCCATAGGCTTGCCTGAAAATCAAATCTCCACCACTATAAAATGAGATGATAAACAGATCAAAAGGTCTTTGTTAGGGTTGTAACGAGGCTAGGGTTAAGGTGTGGGTAAAGGCTGAAATTAGAAGGTTAGAATCGAGATTGAATTGACAAGTGCCTACCTAAAAATACTGAAATAATATTTACATCGACTGATAATAATCCTATCAATACGAGCTTTTCTTTTGGAAAATAAGCTTTAACTATATAGGCTCACCACTAATACTGAATATACTTCGATTTTTATTTTTTATTTTAAGAACAAACTAAGTAATAAAGGATAAATTCAACTACTGAAATAGTATATTTAGGTAGCTGATCAAATCAAATCTCGATATGAGGGTAGTCAAAAGGAATGGTGATAATAAATACAAAGGGGTTTTGGGTTAATATTAGCTGGTAAGTCAATAAAAAGGGTTGTTAGGATTAAACGAGGTTCACTAGGGGTTAATTTATGGAGGTAGGCTATTTAGTGGAGTGAGTGGGTTAAAACCTAGGTGCCTTTATCATCTCTGTATATCAAATCATGAATGTGGTCTCAATATGTATAAACGAGGCAAGTTTTAGAATAACAGTTCAAAGTTGACACCCCCATAATCAAAAAGTGAGCACGAAAAAGAATATATGCTCTATAAGCTCAGAATCTCACAAAAATTATGGGTGTTTTGACATCAATCTCATAAATTTCAAATTTCAAAGCAATATTCAAATTTAGGTTAACAACCTAGCAAAAAAAAATATTCTGAAAAATTGGACTTATCATGCTTGATTCTCTTATATTCTTCAAATTTAATCATCAATGCATAATTAACTACGACTTAATCTAAAAGATGTTAGTAACAATCATAAATCATTAGAAATTTCATCCTAATTAGTAATATGAAAAATTTACTTAAAAACAAGACTAAATTCAGGGATTTGAGAATAATGAAAAAAGTTTGGCCGGATTTGAGACTAATGCAGAAAATTAGGCCCTTTTTTAGATAAATATTCACCCCCCACACTTAAGATGTACATTGCGCTCAATGTACAAAGATAGGTATAACATTTATGGGATAAATCAAAAGAGAAGGGGAAAGAATACTCCCTGAATTTTGGATGGTGTCCTTGGATGATGGTAGAGGTCATGGTATGTATGTTTGAAGAGGTCGGTCTGGATGATGAACCTGTGCTAGATGAAGAAATTGGGGAGCTCGTAGGGGATTAGCCAGAGATTATTAAGACACATTTAAAATAACCTAAATATATAATTTAAGACAAGAAAGAAAAAGGAAAGGAGACTAAGAAGGAAAATTAAAATAAAAGGAAAGGTGGATGGACCGGAGAGTCCTTATTGATGGATGGTTCGCGAGGTGGGTGTGACTTCTAGGGCTGCGGAGGTGCTGGTGGTGGCGGAAGTGGCATGATTCCCTAGCAGCCAGGCAAACCTGACACTAAGAAACTAAAATAAGTTAAACTAAACTAAGTATAAGATTATCAAAGAGAAGGAAATTGAAGCAAAAGAGAAAAGAAAAATAAAAACTAATTGGTCTCAAAGACCCTTGGCTTGGTGAGTAGACAAAACTGTCGGCATGAACTCATGTTGATCGTTCTTCTTTGAGAAGACTATGGTTGGCCTTTTTCGCTTCTTTGACATGATGTTGGATGGATCAAGGTTCTAGAGATTTATTATAAAGAGGAAAAAGTCTAAAAGGGGGAAAGGAGAAAAGAAAAGAAAGAAGAAATTAGATGGGGAGAAGGGAAGGGCTGTGGGGTTTAAATAGGATTTCAAATCTGGTATGTTCCCACGCCCATGGACCAGGGGCGTGTCGATTTACGCAGCTGTCTCGCATGGCCGTGTGTCTGTGCGTGCTGTATCTCCCTAGCCGTTCTTCCACTAACCACGCCCGTGTATGTGAAGTCAGTATGTTGGCATGGTCGGTAGGCACGGGTGTGTTCTGCCCGTGGTGTGTAAGTCAGTAGCTTCACACGGTCGAGAGGCATGGGCGTGCCACTTTTACGGAGCCTGTGGCGTAGTGGTTGGGTCCGTGACGTCGCAAAGTGGTTGGGACTTATTCGCACGGCTTCTGATAAGTCAATACGGAGATTCTGGTGGTCCACGCGGTCACGGACACGACCGTGTGTAAGACCGTGGGGTCTGGAATTCTACACTTTTGTGTTAGTTTAAAAGAAAAGAAAGAAGGAAAGAAAAGAAACTTAAAAATTTGAAAGTAAGTAGTGTTAGTGCTCGAGTTGCCTCACGAGAAGCGCTCGTTTATAGTCTTAAGCTAGAATTTCCTCGAAATTGAAAAAAAATCACGGAGGTTTAAAGGTTTGAATATCTTCCCTTATGCTTATAGTTCTATTTTCCTGATAAAGTTTAAGTCGAGAACCGTTTACCTTAAAAGTGTCGAATGTTGGATTACTTACCTCAACTGTTCCGTGCGGGAAGATATCGTGTACCTTTAGAGGAATTTCCTCGCTTACGTTCAGGTCTGATGTGTTGATGCAAGGATTGACTTTGTCTAACAGCATCTGGTCTCCTATTTTGAAGTGATTTGATGTTCCTACGAGTTCTTCAGGTGGTTCCTTCGATTTTGCTTTGTGTGGTTCCGGTTCTTCTTTGACGTACGTCTTCTACTCTTCTAATTTGTCAACCCTAAGGCTCTGTTCCTTCTGTAATTCATCTTTGTTGGTTTGGGGTCTAAGATTTGGCTCAGGGTTGTATTCCTGTGGTGTTTCCTGCGATGAAAGTTGAACAATTTGATTATCAAATGAAGTGACTTTCTTACCTTCATCGACTGTTGTCCTGGCCGAGTCAAGAGCTTGGAGACTGAGTGATTCGTCACCTACACAAAGAATGAGTTCGCCTATGGCAACATCAATTTTAGTTTTGGCAGTTGCTAGAAAAGGTCTTCCTAAAATTAAGGGGATTGAACTATCCTCATCCATGTCTAAGACAACAAAATCTACTGGGAAAATGAATTTGTCGATTTTGACAAGAACATCTTCGATAATGCCCCTAGGAATTCTAACAGTTTTATCAGCTAATTGTATACTCATCCTAGTTTGTTTGGGCTTCCCTAGACCTAGTCGATTAAACAATGTATAAGGTATGACATTTATGCTTGCCCCTAAATCAGCTAACGCATTATCAATAATTAAACTACCAATTAAACATGGAATTGTAAAACTCCCTGGGTCTTTTAGCTTTCGCAGTAGTTTATTCTGTAACATTGCTGAGCATGCTGCGTTTAATTCCACATGGTGCTCTTCATCTATTTTGTGTTTGTTTATCAAGAGCTGTCTTAAAAATTTCCTCGAGTTTGGCATCTGAAAAAGAGCTTCAAGAAGAGGTAAGTTAATATGTAATTTCTTTAAAAGTTTAAGAAACTTACCGAACTGTTCTTCTGAATCGTCTCTTTTCATCGCTTCGGGATAAGGTATACGAGGTTGGTACTCTTTGATTACCGGTTTCGGATTATCTTGCGTTACCTCTATTTTACCTTCGTCTACCTCTTGGTTTGGTTCGTCTATCCCTTTGCTATCATGATCTGTGATGGCTTGAATTTGCTCCTTAGGGTTAATCTCGGTGTTACTTGGTAGGCGTCCTTGCGATCGTTCAGACATTAGCTTTGCGAGTTGTTCGACTGTATTAGTGACTTCCTTGACTGACTGAGTAAGTTCCCCGACTCGTTTCTCGTTGTCTTTAATTGTTCTCTCAGTCTCATGGAAACGGTTTTCCTTGTTTGTCATAAATTTTGTCAGCTTCTCTTCGAGGTTTGGCTTCTTCTCTTGCGAATAGGGCTGATTTTGGAAGTTTTGAGGAGGCTGCTGCCTTTGATTTCCTTGATTTCCTTGACCTCCCCAAGAAAACTTTGGGTGGTTCCTCCAACCTGGATTATAAGTATTACTATAAGGATTATTATTGGATCTGAAATTATTACCTATATAGTTCATCTGTTCGCTCTCTGCATCTGGTTGGTAGGGTGGGTACTCAGGATTCGCCACGGTTCCACTTGCGTCGCACTGCATGACTGGATGTGCCTACGAAGAACACAAACTATCAATCTTTTTATTCATCATCTCTACCTGTGTTGATAGCATGGTTATCGCATCGAGGTTGTAAACTCCGGCTGATTTCGTTGGTTTCGTCCTTGTAACTTGCCACAGATAATTATTCAGTGACATCTCTTCAATGAAATCGTAGGTTGCTTCAGGAGTTCTGTTGTTCAGGGTTCCACCGGCGAATGAATCAATTAGTTGTCTCGTTGAGGGGTTTACACCGTTATAGAATGTTTGGACTTGTAGCCACAAGGGTAGACCGTGGTGTGGACACCTTATCAAGAGATCCTTGTATCTCTCCCATGCGTCGTATAATGTCTCTAGATCCATCTGCACAAAAGAAGATATATCATTCCGTAATTTGGTTGTTTTGGTCGGTGGGAAATATTTCAATAAAAACTTTTTGGTCATCTGTTCCCATGTAGTGATTGACCCTCGTGGTAACGAGTTTAACCACTGTTTGGCTTTATTCCTTAATGAAAAAGGGAATAACCGAAGATGTATGGCATCATCAGAAACGCCATTTATTTTGAAGGTATCACAGAACTCTAAAAAATTAGCTATGTGCCTGTTTGGATCTTCGTCCTGCAAACCATCAAAATGAACAAACTGTTGAATCATTTGTATTGTGTTAGGCTTTAATTCAAAATTGTTAGCAGCTATAGCAGGCCTAACAATACTTGATTCCGCTCCTGTTAAATGCGGTTTAGCATAATCAAACATTGTACCTGCAGCATTGTTCTCCCCCACATCATGCGGTGGTGGGTTATTCTCGTCCATCCCTTCAGTAGGATTGGATCTACCTTCTTAATCTTCCACTGTGTAATTTAGGGCTCGCCCGATTTCTCTGCGAGTCCTACGAACGGTAGCTTCAATTTCACTATCGTATACCAAAGGTCCTCTCGGGTTCCTTCTAGTCATAAACTACAGGTACCTGCTGAGAAAAGAAAAAGAAGGAAAATTTAGCAAAAATTCAAATTTAACCTAAAAAAATAAAAATAAAAGTAAATTGCAAAAAATAAAAAATAATGGCTAAAGTAATAAAAATAGAGCTTTCTTAATATTTTAGTTCCCCGGCAACGGCGCCAAAAACTTGATCGCTAAAATCAGAGCTTTAAAATTCATAAAACGAATGATCAAACTTGGAAACTAACTCTGACAATGATTAAAGGCAAGTGTACCTATCGAATAGTAGTATAGCTTAGGCAAGACCGGATTGTCGAACCCAAAGGAACTAAAAGTACTAATACTAACTTTCTTTTTATTATTTAGCCTAAAATAAAGTGAAGTTCCTTAAAATCTAAATTAACGACTACTAAGCTAAAGACGCAAAGACAAAAAGAACGAACTGGAAAATAACTTGAAGAAAAACTCAGTTGATCACGACGATACCCTCGGGAAGAATCCACCTAGACTTCACTTGCTATCTAACACTGAACCATACGATCTATTCACTTAGTTTGATCTGTAAGACTCCCTAACATATATGAAACCCTCTCTCGAGGCGAATAATGTCTAACCCTAGGTTAATTAGTGGAACTCACGTTCTCTTATAATAACCCCCTAGGATAGCAGTAAATCAATCTATGGATTCCCATATTAGGTTTCACCCTAATCCGACAAAATCTCGTCACCCTATCTCTAGGCGTGCGATCAACTCCGCTTAATTATGCTAGATCTACTCTTAAGCAGGGTCTATTCCTCCTCCACCTAAGCACATCAAACTTGAATAAATATCCGTGAAATATTAACTCAAGAATTAAGCACACAAAATTAAGAACAAACTAAGTATTTATCATATAATTCAGAAAGCGATAACAAGATTCATCTAGGTTTCATCCCCTTCAGGTATCTGACGGGTTTAGTTCATAACAAATAAAGAAAATATCTCAAGAGAAAAGATAAAACAAAACATAAGAAATCCCTAAAACTCCCTAAAGGAATTGAAGGAGAAGTCCGCCGTCTTGAGTAGAATTTCGGCTTCTTGGGATGGATCAATTGGATAACTTCGAGCGATTCCCACAACTCTGACCTTTCCGGCTTGGCTCCTTGGCCTAGCTCGACGCCCTTCAAAGGTGGTACTTAGGGGTTATTTATAGGCTCTTAGAATGCGATTCTTTCTCCCTAAGTATCCTTTTCCGACTCAAATTGTCTAAAGCCACGACAGGGGCACGGCCATGTCACACGCCCGTGTGACTCGTCTTCAAGCCGTGTTCAAATTTTTAAGTTGAGGCACGACCGTGTAGATCGGGGGTGAGGCCGTGTTCTATATGCTTGACAAGGTACGTCCGTGTGCTCTTTGGGCCAGGCCGTGTCAGTTTCGTGATATGGGCCATTTACTTCATTTTGGGCTCGTTTTATGTTCTTTTCATCCTCGGGTGCTATCCTGGGTATAAGACATGAAAAGAAAGGATTAAGAGCACCTTTTTACATAAATTGAGGAATAAATCATCCAAAAACAAGCTAAATGTAGGATTAAAATATGTTATAATTACGGTTTATCAACGGCCAAGGGGAGTTTCACTCGGATTAGGATACTTGGAGGCAAAGAAACACATTCCAAAGTCTATATAAACACACAAATAGGAATTTCACTCAGATTAGGATACTTAGAGGCCAAGTAAGGCATCTCAAAGCTTATATAAACACCCTAGGGGGAAACTTAAGCGAGGAGTTCAGCAGAAGCCTTTTGCCAGGGCTTTTGTCGAGGGAACCCGAGGCTTTAGTTAGGGGGCGTCCAGCTAGGCCAAAGAAGGCAGATTTGTGGGGAATTAATCGAAGATAGCCAGTTGATTCAGCTACAGAAGCCGGAATCATACTCAAGACGGAGGATCTCTCCTTCAATTCCTTCAGGGGGTTTTAGGGATTTCTTATGTTTTGTTTTATCTTTTCTTCTAAGATGTTTTCTTTTATTGTTATGAACTAAACCCTCAGATACATGAGGGGGATGAAACCTAAGATGAATCTTGTTGTCGTTTACTGAACTATATGATAAATATTTGACTTGTTCATAATTATGTGTTCTTTATTCTTGGGTTAATATTTTGGGGATATTAATTCAAGTATGATGTGCTTAGGTGGAGAAGCAAAAGCCCTTGCCCAAGAGTAGATCTACATAATTAAGTAGAGTTGATCGCATGCCTAGAGATAGGGTGACGAGATTTTTCCGAATTAAGGTGAAACCTAATATGGGAGTCCATAGATCGAGTTAATGCAATTCTAGGGGTTTTAATTAGAAAGAGAATTCAATTAATCAACCTAGGGTTAGACGTTAGTCACTTCGAGAGAGGGATAAATATAACTTAGGGAATCTTACGGATCAAGTCAAATGAATAAATCGTCTGGTTCAGAATTAGATAACAAGTGAAGTCTAGGTGGATTCTTCCTTGGGTATCGTCTTAATCAATTGGTTTTTCCTCAAACTTATTTCCCAATTTCATTATTCTTTGTCTTAGAGTCTTTTGTTTAGTAGTTAGTTAATTTTAGACTAGATAAATAGTTTCCTTAATTCTTAGGCTAAATAATAAAAAGAGAGTTAGTATTACTACTTTTGGTTCCTTTGGGTTCGACATTTCGGTCTTGCCTTAACTATACTACTGTTCGATAGGTGTGCTTGCCTCAAATTGTTGTCATATTTAGTTTCTAGGTTTGATCATTCTTTTTATAACTTTTAAGACTTTGACATCGCATAAAACAACGATCGATTTTGAAAAATTATTAATTATGCTTTAAGAAAATCCCGTGTTTATGAAATCAAAGTTATTAATGAAAAACTTAAAAGAAAATTTAACCAGAGGCCTTATTACAAAATATTAAACCCACAGAATAAAAATAATCTTAGAAATAAAGCAAAAAGGAAATTTACTAAAGTTTGCAAGCGATGTTTCTAAGTATGGCCTCCACCGAGTTATCCACGGCTCCAAGTCCTTACTACTGGGAATTACTTGTGAGGTTAAGGAAAAAGGGGTGAGTTACAAGAACTCAGTGTGTAATCCCCTAAATCGACATTAACTGGGCCCAAACCCTTAAACATCAACCTGGGCCAAAGCCCTATAATCATGGTAGTGCAATAATGAAATGCAGCCCAACCCAAACCAACCATCACACCCCCGACTAGCCAATCACACCTGTGGGGATCAAGTCAACCCACCCCGCCGACCACACCAATATTGCAGACAAGCTGCTAATCATAATATTTGTGGTTGAGCCACCAGAGTCATAATTATGTATATATATGTATATATTGTGGCTATGCCACCAGGCTACACTGCTCTTCATTCAATAACCCTCCCCATGCAACATGATAAAATGCAACATACATATCAAGATATGAAGGAGTAATGTAAACACACAAACATTACTATACAATATTGAGGGTATAACAGACATTCGACCCAGCGAGGGTATTTTAGTAATTTCGCAACCCAGGGGTATTTCGGTAATTCGGCCCACTGAGGCATTTTGGTAAATCGGCCCTCTAAGGGCATTTTGGTAAATCGAACCTCTAAGGGCATTTTGGTAAATCGGCCCTCTAAGGGCATGTTAGGAAATCGACCCTCTAACGGGATTTTGGTAAATCGGCCCTCTAAGGGCATTTTAGTAAATCGGCCCTCTAAGGGCATTTTAGTAAATCGGCCCTTTAAGGGAATTTTAGTAAATCGGCCCTCTAAGAGCATTCTGGCAAATCGGCCCTCTAAGGGCATTTTGGTAAATCGACTGGTTAACGATGATTTTAGCAAATTTAGAACTGATGTTATTAAAGCGAGTTATTCGATTCCATGCAGTTTTCTGGATTATTAAACATGCGGATAACAGTGATTCGGTTTTTGCCAATGTTGTAGCTTATTATGAAACTACATGGTAACGGTGTGAGATTACACACCTACTTTGGAAAACGAACCACGACACTCTCCGAAGCACCTAAAGCATAATAAACTATCAGTTAATCTCCTCGCTAGAAAGTCCCAAATTGAGAATACCTATGACCATAGGCTTAACTTACCAACCAATATTAGCCTCCCTTTTAACGAGGGTATCCGGTCCTCCTTCACCGCTCAAAGATACGTGCCTCTAACAAAAGATCGTGTTAGAAAACTAAACAAAGAAAGCCGAACAACTCAACTAGATAAAAAGGCCTTCCATCTCTAACTGGCCATGCTGCACTTACCAACACTTGGGAACGACCACGAAGCAGTTTGCACCACGAAGCACCTTAGAAGATTCGACACTTACCACAACAAAAGGGATTAGAGATGGCAGACGATGAGTGGATTCGGCCTAAACCATTAGAATTAAGATTGAGTGCCTCGGTTTTAAGGAGAAGTAAGGGAGATGAAAAAGAATAAAAAAAAAAGAGAAACATTACCTTGAATAGAGAGAAGCCGAATGGAACACAAGAAGATTCGGCACCCAAGGAGAAAACACCCAGATTCAAACTACCAAGTAATCAAAAAATCCGGCCAAGAGAGGAAGTAATAATTCGGCTAGAGAATAGAGATGGAGTGTAGAAGAGGTTCGGCTATGGTGATACAAGAGAGAACAAATGGTAAGATAAAGGTAGAAAAGAGTAGATGAAAAGAGAGGTACAGAGGAGTTTCGGCTCACAGATGTTTAGAGTAACAAACAAAGAAAAAAAACATCAATACAAAATGGGGAAAAGAGGGAGAGAAAACTATCAATTTGGCAAAGAAGACTTTTTGGAGAAAAAGACCCGAAATGCACAAATGCAAGCAAAAGAAGTTCTCAAGAATTTCGGCACTCTCCCCTACACAAAACCGAAAATGCTACCCCCCAACTCATTTACCCAGCCGAACATTCCCTTGCTAGACTCCCACATTCAGCCACTTCTTCCTACACTTTGAATCCCATGATTCTCTCCCCAAACCACTCCACCATTCACTCCCCATCATCCCTCCAAACCGATTTGACCAATTCAAATCCTCCCTGGTAGAGTCCCACGCCAACTCCGCCTCTTCTCCATCTTGGGCACAAAATAAAAGCCATATTTTGCAGCATGTGGGATTCGAACCCCATCCCCTCTTGCTTCTACAAGTGACGCCACACCACCTTTACACTTGCTCAACTTGTTTTAGCAATTTACCAATAATTTCTCTTAAGCCCTGCCTCCAACAGTCTTCCCTCCTAAAATGCCCAAAAATCAAAATTTTACCAGGGCTCAAACTCGACCCCAGACCCCCCTCTAGGGCCCCAAAACACCCTTAAACAACACACAGACCCAACAAAACATACAATAACACAAATTTTACAGACCCCTAGATTTTAGGATGTTACAGAGTGTACTGACATATGCAACACGACCAAGTCACACACCCATGTGCTAGGCCGTGTGCCAATTAGGGGGTACACTGACTTGTACCACATGGCCGAGCACACGCCTGTCTGTGAGACCGTGTGGAGCATACTGACTTTATTTCAATTTCAACACTAGGGGACACAAGCCATGTACCCTGACCGAGTGTTACACACGGTTGAGACACACGCCCCTGTCTCTGCCCGTGTGGACAAAAATTGGCTATTTACCAAGCCAATTTGCCACCCAAAATCTCATGTACCTAAACAACCCAAATAGCACCAATTCATAGCACAATATGCAATCTAAAACATCCAAACCAAGTTTAAATATTACCATTTCAATACTAACCAACTCAAGGCACATAAGTATCACAATATACTAACTAAATTCATACCAATTCTTGTCTACTCAATCATCAAAATGACCATTATCAAAGATATATTATTAGGTCTAATTTCACAAGCATACCAACTTTCTCAAATAATCAATTTGACATTCATAACACCAATTAGCAACAATGACCATAATTCTATAATATAAGCCATCCTCATATCCATCCATGAACTTAACTATCAACAAATATGCACATATAACCACATAATCAACTTCACTAAATTAAGGTAACTCTCATGGCTATATTTACAACTTAAAATATAGACATTTACAATGCAAATTCATTTGGCCAACATCATTACCAAAACATAACCAACATGACTCAAATACCTATACATGCCATACATTTAAAACATAGTTTCAAAAGTACCAAAGAGTCAGTGGATAGTGTGGTGAAGTCTCTGACGATCCCCACATCCAAGCTAGCTTTGAAATCACTATAAAACATGGAAAAGCAACAAAGTAAGCTATATAGCTTAGTAAGCTTGTATGTTAACAATGAGAAACTATCATCATTCATTGAACATTCATATAATGGAAAACAATATACAACAAGTTTATTAAATATCAAGCTATTATATGATCATTTATATAACTTACCAAGAAGCTCATCAATTTCATAGTTTTTAATACTCAATTCATTTCCGTACGTACCTGTACTATCTCGTACCAATCTCATATTCAACCACTTTCTACTTTTACCCATTGAACCATTCGGAATATAAGTCAGATACTCAAGGTCTCACTCGGTAAGTACCTATACCATGGCCCGTAGCCAAATCAAGATAACTTATTCGAAATTTTGATATCATGGCCCGAAGCTAAATTAGCCGATATGCATGGCCCGAAGCCAAATCAGTTTATCTCACACACATAGTGCTAAACCATGGCCCGAAGCCAACTCAAAATTCACCTAATGACATGTCACTACTATCCTAAACTATTCCTAAGGTTAAATCCAGTTTCCAACTGTCGAATCTTTATCAAATCATTTCTGAACTCGTACGTATTCACATAATCACAATTCATGCTATATCAAAGTAAATAAAATACATTTAAAATGAATTTATAACATACGAACTTCCTCAGATATTAAAACGGCAAATCAGGTCGATTAGTCGATAACTTAACACATTTACATTTACACTTTTGCCCCACATATTTCACATTTTTCACAATTTAGTCCGTTTTGCATAAAATCACAAATTAGTGAAATTCCAAATAAACCCATGCTAGCCGAATTACCATAGTGCCCCTAGCAGCCCATAATTTTCATTTATTTCACATTTTAACCACCACATTTCACATTTTCTCAATTTAATCCCTTTTTTGACATTTTTTCAAAAATCACTTTACAAAAGTTATTAATCTAACATTAAACCTTCCAAATCTATCATAATTCATCAAATTACTCAAATATTCAACAATACCAACATGATAAATCTTTAACAATTTCAAAATCTAAGGTACGAGCTAGCTATAATACAAAGCAACGATCACAAAAACATAGAAATCACTAAAAACCGAACAAAAATGGACTGACAATTAGATCATGAAGTGGTTGAACCCTAGAAACCTTTAATGGATGTTTTTCTTTCTTAGTTTCGGTGGTATAAGATGATAATGGAATAAAATTTTGGCTTATTTTTACTTAATTCATGTTTATTTTATAAATTACAAATTCAACCTTTATAATTAAACATATAAACCATTTAACATATGCCAAAAAATGTCCACTCACCATTATAATGGTCTAATTACAACATAAGGACTTCTAATTTAATATTCCATAACTATTAGATAGCTTTAGCTAATGGAACTCCACTTTTACACTTTACGCGATTTAGTCTTTTTTATCAAATTAACCAATCAAACAATAAAGTTTCTTAACGAAAATTTCACACAAACATATTATCATGCCACAGACATTAAAATAATAATAAAATAATTTTTTCAAGTTCAAATTTGTGGTCCCGAAACCACTGTTCCAATTTGACTGAAAACGGGCTGTTACAGAATGGGTTAAATACATCAGATTATTAATTGATTGATATAGGTGAGTACTCAAAAGAATATTCACAGCACTCTAGACATAGAAGATGCGATCTGTATAGGTATAGAACGTTAGTTGGGTTATCATTTTGTAGGCGTACACAGACTCTGAATAATAATTAGAGTTTTACTCTCGAAAGAAGTAAACTGCAGTAGTAAATATCTAGGAAGTAGTTTAGTCGTAACTTTGCCAAGGCATTATTTTGTTATGAAAATATTCCCTGAGTAATTCCAACCTTTATCATTCAACAGTAAGAATACTCTTTACTTGTTCCTTGTGAATTGCCACGACATTTAGATTGTTGGGTCATTTTTCAGTTATAATTTATATTATTAGTTCAATCATTAATTCCCTTCACCAATTTATATTTTGTTCCTTTTGCAGAATTTCATTCCTTAAAACTTCAGTAATACTTACCAATTCAAATCAACTTCTAATCCCTGTGGAGACGATACTCACTCATCATTATATTACTTGAATCGACATGTACACTTGCACATTTGCATTATTTACATGCAACAGTGACACTTCACCACACTTCTAAGTACCTCACCAATGCCTTTTGCTCTTCAAAGAGGTCACTTTATAACCTTCCCTTTAATGGGTGAACAATTGTTGGATATACTTCACTAGGCTATACCTCGCTGAAGCACAAGGCCACGCCAAGTCAGCAGGTCTCTCCAAGCTCACCAACGAGATTACTGTCACTTGTCACACATATACCCAATAATCATGCCTCACCAAATCACATCATTAACCTAATGAGAAAGAACTAGACTATAAAACTTTATTAACAATCCACCAATTGAGAGATATCATGTAATCTACAAATGTTTCTTTTAAATTCCTCTAATCTTAGCTCTTATCTTCTTCAACTTTGAGAATCTTCTTTATGACTCTCGGCCAATGAACCATTCCACAATTCTCCTTCCCTTTCATTCCATAAAAAAAAAGGAAATAGGTTCATAAATAAATCCAATCGTGTGATTATATTTATGTGTATAATTTCCAAATGGTCATACAAGTAAAGTTTATAAAAGGAGCCAGCCAAGAACAACCTAATATGATTAAAACATGAAATTCCTTCATTAATTATCTACCTAAACCCTTAATTATTTTAAAAGTAACACCTAGTTTTCAGACACGGCTGTTAACAAAGAGTCACAGTAAAATTTTCTTTCAAATGCCAAAAAAAAAATGATATTTCATTGTATAGATCTAATCAACCCCCCAAAAAATAGAAAAATAAAAGGAGTACCCAAAGGAAATAGATCACCCGTCGACTAATTAAAATGTACCATCAATCAACACATGAGGGACTATCCCCATATTTTATATACATATAATAGTCATAGATCTTTTCATTTTGATAAGCTCCTGTGGGGACTTATTACTAACCAATATGCATGGAAGTAGACATATTAACGAAGGCTTGATAAATAATCATATATAAGTAAATTTTGGTATATATATATATTTTTTATGATCCCATCGTTCCCTCCCCTTTTGTTTTTAGCTAGATATCTTCTTCCATTATTAATTTCCACACCACTTGGAAGTTGCTACGATGTAATGCACTCCAAGCATACATATCTCGACAACTCATCCACATAAATGATAGTTATATATATAAATATATAAAGGAATTAAAATGAATTTAGATTCATAGAAACAGTGATGGATTGATGGGGGCATATCGAAGGAGATGCAATTTCTTCTTTGTCTTTCTTTTTTTATTGAAAGTGTGAGGTATCGCTGTCGACTATAGTTATGAGTTCTAGACTAGAGTCTATTTCCATATTTAACAGCAAGGCATTAAAATATATGTCCTTAGGAAAGGGGAGAGAAGGGTTTTTAATGCTTTATTAGGAGTTGTCATGCAAGTTTGTGAAGTTGATATCTATTGTCTCTAACTATGCTTTTGTACCCCTTAAGGCTATTGCCAAGTATGTGCCATCAAATGAATCAAACCTACAAAATGATTTAAAAAATATATATTTTACCCCCAATGCCACGGTAAAATCTGACAATTAAATGTGCATGCTAAAAATCAAAATTCAGTTGTCAATTTAACTTACTATATTTAAGTATTTAAATAATATCTCGATTCAATTTTTAAACAACTCTTACCTTTAATCCTTGTAAGAAAATTACCAAAACAAAAATTATTAATTTAATTTGTATCCCTTTTACAGTTTTTCTTTGGTTATAAATTTAGCCAAGATTCATTGGCCTTTACCATCCGCTACTTGAAACCCCACCAAATACACACCTCGTGAAGGTCCCTACTAGACAATGAGCAAAGACCTTTCCTAGTTATTCACCACCATGCATGTAACAACCTGATTTAGGGGCTAGTCGGAACAGTGATCTTGGGATCACTAATCCAAGGTTAGGGAAAATTATTTTCATGTTATTTTATGAGTTAGTATATGATTTTATGAGCACATGAGAAATTTGGTACTTTAATTTTGGCGATTTCATGTTTAATCGCGAAAAAGGACTAAATCGCATAAAGTGCGAAAGTTCCATTTTATAAGATAAAGGTACCAAATAGCCTTAGAATGTAAATTAGAGGTCTTTAAAAGGCAATTAGACCCCCAATATATGCTTGGCCGGCCATAGGAGACAAGAATTGACCAAGTTGGTCAAAGTTGGTGATGTTTGGTGGATTAAATTGATAGTTTAATATTAAAATAAAGAAAAGATAATGCCCATCTTTCTTGTTCATTTCTTGCCCCAAAAATTGGAAGCCAAATAGGGGTCAAAAGCTTAAAAAAAAAATCAGCACACTCTTCTCTTCACAAGTAAGTGTTCTAGTGATCTTTTCTTGAAAATAGTTGTACTTTTGAGACCTCTAAAGCTTAAGCTTTCAAATGAGGGGACTAATGTGCAATATGGTGAAGAGTTTAGAGATTTTCCATGAGAGCTATCATTGTTAATTGCTGCATTTTTATGGAAGAAAATGAGTCTTAGTTGTTAGATGAACAACTTTTGTGAAAGGTGTTGTCTTGAAAACACCTAATTGGACCTTGATGAAAAGGTTACAAATTTGTAGGAATTATGTGAAATGTTGAGTTTTGATGATAGCTATGAGAGTATTAAATGTTCACCTAGGCTTGTTGAAGGTAGAAATGTGATTAGAATTTATTTCCGAGCCTAGGGGCAAAATGGTCATTTTGCCAAAGTCTAGGGGCAAAATAGTAATTTTTCCTAAGCATGATTATTGAAATGATTTTATTAATGTGGTGATTAAAATGAGTTTAATTGCTATTATAGAGCAAGAATAACTGAGAATCCGCCTCGATCAGGGAAAGAACAAGGTCTTTGAGTAAACCGACGAGTTAGCTCATTTTGAAATTGAGGTAAGTTTGTATGTGATTCATGCAACATTTATGTTAGCATAAATGAGAATGCTTTGTATTATATTGATGCATGATGCTCTACTAAATTGAGTAGTTAATGTTGAATGAGATGTTGAGGTCCTAGTGGACTATATTGAATATAAGGTCCCGTATAAGACCATGTCCGAGACATGGCAGGTTGAGATCCCGTATAAGACCATATCCAGGATATGGCTTCGGTAATGAATATGAGAATCGTATAAGACCATATCTGGGATATGGCATCGATACTTGATGTGAAAGTCCATATAAGACCATATCCGGGATATGGCATTGGCATTTAGAAGTGACTCCATATAAGACCATATCTGGGATATGACATTGGCATTTAGAAGTGACTCCATATAAGACCACCTCGGGGATGTGGAATTGGCTTTGTACCTACATGAATGACAATTAAAGGTGTCTTTGACTATCCCTAGTGATTAATGGGATAAGTAAATGAGTTTAGAAGTAGAAATGAGAATTGTACTAAATTCATGTGAATGAGTGAATACAGGTACACGTGAATGAATCATGAAGAAACAATTACGATGTGTATCACGGTATGTGCTAAATAAGGGCAATTGTAAGTGAGTATGGCAAGAAGCCTATGACTTGTGTATGGTTAATTAATTCCGTGGATGGATTATATTATGAGCTTATTTGTTGCTATTTATTTTCCATGCAAACTTACTAAGCTTTGTGCTACCCTTTTTCATTGCCCTTTTTTCCTTGTAGTATTGCCAAGATAATTCGAGGAACGTGGACGTAGGGGTTCGGAAATCACACTATCGACCCCACTTTGGTATAACAATTTAGACTTGTTTTGAATATGGCATGCATAAGACTCGAGTATTTTGTTAGGCGGTAATTGTTGGCCAAAGTGTTGGCTTTGTAAGGTATCGAGGTCTTTTTGTAATAGTCTATTAAGTTAGGCCACTACTTGAAAAACCCTTATGCTTAATGAAAGTGATATTTCTAATATGTATGCCCTTGTGTATGGATGTTGAATTGAGTATTTAGATGTGCCTTTAGTCTATAAATCATGTCATATTGAATTGGTGTATGTATGTGCGCAATGTAGGGTGACATAGGGCTTAGCAGATAGCCATCTAATTGTCCACACGGGTAGACACACGGTCAGCCCTATGGGCGTGTGAGTCAACCGTGTGTCTCATTTAATGCTAAGCTTGCAAGTCAGGATGCTCCACGGGCAGAGACATGGTCGTGTGTCTCAGCCGTGTGGGAGACACGACCTAGGACACGGGAGTGTGCCCAAGCCGTGTGAAGTCTGCACATTAATTGTGGAATTTAATTCTACACACGGTTCAAGGACACGGGCGTGTGCCTTTGTAACACTCAAAACCCAGCCTAAACGTTACGACCAAATCTGGCATGTCACATAAAAGGGTTGTTTAAAAACTGTGCGTTTGTTAAAAAGTTCGTATTCTTTTTGAAACTCCGCGTTTTGTGGTTTGTTGATAAAAGCCATTTCATTCAATGCCCACTTTACAAAGTTGTTATTAATTTGAATAAAATTGTATTTGTTGTGAAAATCGGGTTTAAGTAATTTTGAATAAAAATGGTTTATTATCATTTCAGGAAAATCCCATATTGAACATAAAATAGTAAACAATAACCAAATTGAAAGCTAAAACCAAATAAAATACCAAAGGCCTTATTACATATCAAAATCCCAAAATTAAAAGTAAGTTTAAATATAAGAAACGAGTTTACGAGAAAACATTGCAGGGCCACCACAAGTCTGCCTCGGCTCCCTAAATCCGCGATCTAATGATTACCTGAAACATTTAAAAAGAGGGGGTGAGTTTACGAAAACTCAATGTGTGTTTCCCCTTACGAGTGATAACTGGGCCTAAGCCCATAGAAGCAGATTGGGCCTTAGCCCTCACAATAACACACTTGGCTGAAGCCCACATAAATCGAATCGGGCCGTAGCCCTAACATCACAGTATAGCAGATAGCACATGCCAAATGATGCAAAACCCATTCTCTAGTCATATTCGGCCATAAGCCCATAACATAGCATATCGAACCATAGCATATTAAATCACATGTACATATAAGAATGAAAATGCAATCCTGAACCCACCTAGGTATCCATCCTCTACACACTACCCGTACCTGCCAATCACACCGTGGGGATTACTAAATCGACCCTCCATCCGCTACACACCATCGAAGGCAGTCGCTGCAGTCAACTGCACATCGCCCTTACAATCGTGGCATGGCCACCAGATAATGTGATAGAGTCACCATATAGCAATATGTGACATTAGTCACCAGATTCATAATTTGTGACCTAAGTCACCAGATAATGTGGTAAAAACCACCAGAACACTTCCCCTTTCATATTATATCACCCATATGCCCATGCAACATACATATTATTCAGATATATGTATGCAAAACATATATCAAATATAAGAATAACATGAGTTACCGTCATAATCAGATAGACATAAAATAACAAAATTAAGCTAATCAACCTCTAAGGGTATAATCGTAATTTTACCTACCAAGGGTATTTTTGTAATTTACCCACCAAGGTTATTTTCATAAATTCGCACCTGCAATGGCCTTTTCGAAGGCCTAATGTCGCCCCGAGCGACTCAGCTACCATTTCCGGTCCTTGTCGGGCTATTGGGCCTAAAATTCAATTTCGGCCCATTCGGGCCCACACGCTCGTGTGGCCCACCTAGCACAAATCTATCCACGTATATAAGTTCCACCTAGTCTAGTTCAACATATACTAAACAATCATACAATTTACTCATTTGGGCCCACGGGCCCATTGGGCCGACTTCAGCCCATCGTGGCCCAAGCAGCCCAACCCACAAGAATACTACTGATGGCCTCAACCATCGCGTCGAAGCCCCACACATGCGCTCATACGCTTGTGTGGCTACTATTGCCGTGACCGGCACTTCGGCATTTGCCGCTCTACAACTAGAGTAGAGAGAGAGTTGCACACACACCTGATAGGAGTCTGGTGCTAATCTGCGCTCCGACCACTCCTGTGCCCAAACGCCCTCCAAGGTATGTTAACTCTCCTCCTGGAATGCTCTTTATATAGCTAGCTCTTCACTTTCCTTCTTTGTATCTTTCCGATGTGGGATCCCTTCGTCAGTAGAGTTTAAATTCAACTGAAACTCTTGCCGTCCAATCTGCAAAATAAATACTCCTTTGCTTCTCACGAGATTCGAACCCAGGCTCTCTTGCAACATAATCCATGCTGCTAACCACTTGGCCACAAGCTCCTCTTCTGTCTTAAACCATGCGCAACAAAATATAAACTATGGCCCAAATTCTAAGATCCAAGTAAAAAGAAACCAAAATGCAAAAGCCAAGACTTGAACCTTGGACCTCCTTCCTTCCTTGTGGCGTCACTCCCTTGTCCCCTAAGTGGCGTCACTTTGCCACTACACCACACACTCCTTTTGTGTCATTTTTCTCCATATTTTATTCTTAAGGCCTACCTGCCAACTTCCAGGGTTTTTTTTTCACCTAAAACCAAAATTTCCCCAAAGCCAATATTTGATCCCGGGACTTCATAGAAGCCCTCTAACCTTTCAAAATCACTTATCTAATAAGTCTAACTTGCATTAATGCCATTATCAAAAATTTTAAACGCTACTACGCTTGAGGCCCATTGGGCTCAATTCTCCTAAGCCCAATTTCGGGATGTTACAAATCTACCCTCCTTAAAGAAATTTCGTCCCCGAAATTTCCAGCTATAGGTACAGTCACACATCCTAACCTACAACACTACGCTCACGCTGTGCACTCTGATCTTAATAAAACTAATATACTTTCCAACTAAATCTTGGAATCCTTCACATAACCAACTATCTAACACCGGAGCAAACAGATATTTTTCCCACATACATACAATTCCTATATTCAAGCATCACATCCACACATCGTAGAATAAATACAATCATTCAGCATATAATAAAATATAGTAAAAAGGAAACTTACGGATTTGGTGCCGGAGACTCGGGTGCCACACTTCCAGAAAACTGATATATATTTTTCTAAACCATCCTTTGAAAACATTTTTGAACCCAAACCCACAGCCGAGTTATTGAAACTGGGCTCTGATACCATAATTGTAACACTCCAAACCCGGCCTAAACGTTACGACAAAATCTGGCATGTCACATAAAAGGGTTGTTTAAAAACTATGCGTTTGTTAAAAAGTTCGTATTCTTTTTGAAACTCTGCGTTTTGTGGTTTGTTTATAAAAGCCAATTCATTCAATGCCCACTTTACAAAGTTGTTATTAATTTGAATAAAATTGTATTTGTTGTGAAAATCGAGTTTAAGTAATTTTGAATAAAAACGGTTTATTATCACTTCAGGAAAATCCCATATTGAACATTAAATAGTAAACAATAACCAAATTGAAAGCTAAAACCAAATAAAATACCAAAGGCCTTATTACATATCAAAATTCCAAAATTAAAAGTAAGTTTAAATATAAGAAACAAGTTTACGAGAAAACATTGCAGGGCCACCACAAGTCTGCCTCGGCTCCCCAAATCCGCAGTCTAATGATTACCTGAAACATTTAAAAAGAGGGGGTGAGTTTACGAAAACTCAGTGTGTGTTTCCCCTTACGAGTGATAACTGGGCCTAAGCCCACAGAAGCAGATTGAGCCTTAGCCCTCACAATAACATACTTGGCCGAACCCCACATAAATCGAATCGGGCCGTAGCCCTAACATCACAGTATAGCAGATAGCACATGCCAAATGATGCAAAACCCATTCTCTAGTCATATTCGGCCATAAGCCCATAACATAGCATATCGAACCATAGCATATTAAATCACATGTACATATAAGAATGAAAATGCAATCCCGAACACACCTAGGTATACATCCTCTACACACCGCCCGTACCTGCCAATCACACCATGGGGATTACTAAATCGACCCTCCATCCGCTACACACCATCGAAGGCAGTCGCTGCAGTCAACTGTACATCGCCCTTATAATCGTGGCATGGCCACCAGATAATGTAACAGAGTCACCAGATAGCAATATGTGACATTAGTCACCAGATTCATAATTTGTGACCTGAGTCACCAGATAATGTGGTAAAAACCACCAGAACACTTCCCCTTTCATATCATATCACCCATATGCCCATGCAACATACATATTATTCAGATATATGCAATGTGTCATGTATGCAAAACATATATCAAATATAAGAATAACATGAGTTACCATCATAATCAGACAGACATAAAATAACAAAATCAAGCTAATCAACCTCTAAGGGTATAATCGTAATTTTACCTACCAAGGGTATTTTCGTAATTTACCCACCAAGGGTATTTTTGTAAATTCGCACCTGCAATGGCCTTTTCGAAGGCCTAATGTCGCCCCGAGTGACTCAGCTACCATTTCCGGTCCTTACCGGACAATTGGGCCTAAAATTCGATTTCGGCCCATTCAGGCCCACACGCTCGTGTGGCCCACCTAGCACAAATCTAGCCACGTATATGAGTTCCACCTAGTCTAGTTCAACATATACTAAACAATCATACAATTTACTCATTTGGGCCCACAGGCCCATTGGGCCGACTTCGGCCCATCGTGACCCAAGCAGCCCAACCCACAAGAATACTACTGATGGCCTCAACCATCGCGTCGAAACCCCACACATGCGCTCGCACGCTTGTGTGGCTACTATTGCTGTGACCGGAACTTCGGCATTTGCCGCTCTACAACTAGAGTAGAGAGAGAGTTGCACACACACCTGATAGGAGTCTGGTGCTAATCCGCGCTCCGACCACTCCTGTGCCCAAACGCCCTCCAAGGTATGTTAACTCTCCTCCTGGAATGCTCTTTATATAGCTAGCTCTTCACCTTCCTTCTTTGTATCTTTTCGATGTCGGATCCCTTCGTCAGTAGAGTTTAAATTCAACTGAAACTCTTGTCGTCCAATCCGCAAAATAAATACTCCTTTGCTTCTTACGAGATTCGAACCCAGGCTCTCTTGCAACATAATCCATGCTGCTAACCACTTGGCCACAAGCTCCTCTTGTGTCTTAAACCATGCGCAACCAAATATAAACTATGACCCAAATTCTAAGATCTAAGTAAAAAGAAACCAAAATGCAAAAGCCAAGACTTGAACCTTGGACCTCCTTCCTTCCTTGTGGCGTCACTCCCTTGTCCCCTAAGTGGCGTCACTTTTCCACTACACCACACACTCCTTTTGTGTCATTTTTCTCCATATTTTATTCTTAAGGCCTACCTGCCAACTTCCAGGGTTTTTTTCACCTAAAACCAAAATTTCCCCAAAGCCAATATTTGATCCCAGGACTTCATAGAAGCCCTTTAACCTTTCAAATCACTTATCTAATAAGTCTAACTTGCATTAATGCCGTTCTCAAAAATTTTAAACGCTACTACGCCTAAGGCCCATTGGGCTCAATTCTCCTAAGCCCAATTTCGGGATGTTATAGCCTTGGCTGTGTGACCTTAGTGAGTTGGTGACATCATAGTCAGTATGTTAAGGTTTTGGCACACGGGCTAAGGCATATGCGTGTTAAGGCCGTGTGAGGGACACGGACGTGTGTTCGGCCGTGTGAAATTGGTCAGGATCGACCACGGGTGGAAGACACGGGCATGTCTTAGAGGCACACAGGCGTGTCCCTAAACCAACACGGGCGTATGGCCCCTGTTTTAAAGAAAAGTTTTCCAAGCTCGTAAAAGTTACTGATTAAGTTCCCAAACCTCTCAGAGGTATGTTTAGGGCCTTGTGGGCCGAGAATGATCAAATGATGGGTTCAAATGAAATCTTATAGCCCGATCTGAGATGTTCAAGTGTGATAAGTTAGGTAATGCCTTAATCCCGATTTCGGCATCGAACCCGGGCAAGGGGTGTTAGAATGCAAGTTTAATACTTTGGCAAGATGGCAAGTCACTTAAGAAGCACATAGAAGAAAACATGTCCACAATAAGCCTTGACTCATCCAATGAATGTCCAGAAGATACCTATATAAAGGCACTTATATATACTGTTGATATAGGGTACAACAAGGGAGGTGAGTAAGGAGTAAATGGTGGTTCTATAGAGGCTGGTTCACCTATAGAGATGGAAAGCCATAAAAGAACAAGAGGACAGGTTAATTGTTGAGAGAGAAAGAGTATTTGGGTAGAGTAAATTAGGGGCTATAAAATCGATCTCTTCTTCATACTTGGAAGAGTATTTGAGAGGTTCTCTTGTGCACTAGCTAGACGTGGCAGGATAAATACTCAGTTCCACCAATTGCGTAAAGAATATTCAGAGTGGGGCCTATCTTGTTATTTATTCGATCAGTACAAGGTTGTTATGACCAAGTGGGCCCCTCATTATCTTGAGAATGTGTTCACACTTAGGGGGTGTTTACACCTAATAGAAGAGTTGTAATGACTCGATTTCCAATGGTACTAGAAACTGTGATTTTGGAACTTCGTTTCCATAAACCAACTCCATAAATATAAAATAGGAATATTTATGGACTTATTGTATAAATAAATTGAAATTTAAATAGGTAATTTAGCTAAAATTATGCTTAATTAAGGCCTAGGGACTAAATAGTAAAAAATTAATTGCTATAGATTTTTAATTAGGAATAAGCTTGGGGGCTTAAATAGAAATTATGCCAAGAACCAAAATGGATAATAAACTACTTTTGAATAGTTGATAATGGATAATGATGTTGGATGTCATTAACTTAGCTTAAACATGACTAAATTTGATTAAACTAGATTAATTAAGCTAATTAAAATTAATTAATGAAATAATCTTAATATAAAAACCAAAGCTTAGTGGAAGATGTTATTATCTTTTTCACTAAGCCGTGAAAGACAAAGAAAAAAAATAAAAGAAGAATGTTAGGTTTCAAACATTTGGCCATCCAATTTCAAGTAAGTTCCTAGTCATTTTTCTTTGATTTTTATGAAAATTGAATCTTGGGAGCTTGGTTTAACTAGCTCATGTACCAATTTGTAAAATTGTTAAATTTTTTGAAAGATGCCCTTTGTTGAGAAATGGATGAATTTGGTGTGAATTTGATAGAAATTAAACTTAGTTTATGAAAATGACTTAATTGTAAAAATTAATTGTTAGTTTTGTACGTTATAAACTAAATTAAATCAAATGCAATACTATTATAAAATTTTCGTAGGAATAGAAAGTAGGAGATCCATAATGAATATATGTGAAATTAGATTTTAATTTGAAGCTCTAGATTGAAAATTAAGCTAGACCCGATTTTACAGACTAAATTGAATAAATTAAAATTTCTAATTGAAAATGATTTGATATGGAATTTGATATTGTGCATTATTTAATTACTATTCATAGTTAAAGATGAAGCAGGGTCGTCAAGAGGGAAAGGAAAGGTGAGAGCTAACGACGAGTGGCGCGAACTGTCATTTTGTATTTCTATGATTCAGGATCAATGTAATTGTTACATATTCATGATGTTTTGCATAATATGATACTGAGGTGATTTGAAGATGGTTACTTGAATTGAATTTCTATTATTGGGACTGATTATCGAGATAGAGGACTAAATTGAATAAAATGAAAAGTAGCATAACTTAATGATTTATGATATTTGGTATGAAATGGGGTTGAAAAATGTTATATGACTTGATGAATTGATGAATTGATGATAAACTGAGATTTATAGGATGTGAATCTAACTATATAATGAAATTGGAAAATCAGTTACCCCATTAACTGTTCAGGCAAAGTCAGATATAGTTGGAACAATTATTATTTTGGTTAAATCGATGAGCCCTAGGTGCAATCTATTTCCTTCAAATGTTTCGATGAGGCACTAGGTGCCAAATTGGTGTGTTGGTTGGAATTCGTGTATCCATTCAACTTTGAGTCACGTTAATAGGGATCTAAATTAGGAATTGGTTATACTATTCTTGGAAATGAATAAATCCTATGGAATTGTACTATTGGTACATATATACGATAATTGGTTATTGATAGCATGTGAAAGATCATGCGAACTAGTTTAACGAGCCTAAAGGGCCAATATGGAGAAACAATAAATGAAATGATTCTATTTGGAAATGAAATGTGATATGATCAAATGTTATAAATTGAATAGAAATGCAACTATCATTGACATTGGTATGCTAGTTTGACATGTTAATTTAGTTTGGCTAATTAAAGTAATGTATAGATAATTCATAATGCATTTGGTATACTTTTGGCATATGTTTATCTTGAAGCATTGGATGAGATTTGACATGAGATATGCATAAATTGGTTGACAGTAGAAATCAAATAGATTGTATGCAGTTGATTATAACCTATGTTATATTAATTTGAATCATGGAAGTACCACTGAGCTTTATCGTTTAGGGTACGATTTGTTTCCCGTGCACAGGTTTAGGTACATCTCGAGGTCGCAAGTAGTGACTCCAGAATCCAGTTAGAGATCTCAGACTCATCATTGTTTTTAAAGTTTCTTTTTTTTTTCGTTACACAACATGTACCTAGGTGAAGTCAGTTTTTGTATAATGTGTGAACTTATGATTTTATAATGTTAGAAATGGTAACTTGAAAATGTCAATTCGGTTGATTTTTGTACTAGAGATTGGAATTTGCTGGAATTCCTTGAAACATCACCATCTTAGTGATCTTTATGTGAAAGAACTTGACAATATGGTAAGAATTAAAAATTATCACAAGTGAATGATTTCAAATGTATCTTTATGAATTTTAATGCATATGTGAAAAGATATGCTAGAAATGTGGAATTGGGGATAGTGTAATTGGTTGAAATGGTATACATTTGAATTGAATTTTGTTTTCTAGGTGGAGCTTGATGGTAGCAATTTGAACCTTTTAGAAATTGTAAGTCACATCGCAACGAGATGAAGCAAAGAATTACATTGGGATGACATATATTCGAGGTCACGATGAGACCAAGTCAATATGTGGCATCCTGATAAGGAACTCCTAATGTCGCGACATCAACCCAATATTTTGAATTCTATACATTTTGGTCCTAATTTCGACATCAGGTTAGCAATAAAGCTTTTATAAGCTCAATATGACTTGGAAACAGATGTATATTGTATTCTATGTATGTATTATATGAAAATTAATCATTTTTTTCTATAAATCAAATATAGATTGATCGTAGTTGCTCTAGCAATGAATATGACATCTTGTAGCTCAGACCCGATGATTGGGTCAAGTATCGGGGTGTTACACGAGTGCCTAATAAGTGGGTGCTTATCTCGTCATCAAAAAGCAGGTGGTTCTGACAACAAAATGATAACATTCCTTTCATTTGATTAGAATGGAGGGTCAACTGAGACATTGTCTCAGGTGGGGTCAAATAGGAGGTTAGCATCTTTAGTCTTGCTGATACGTGTCCAGATGGCGGAGGGGTATAACATATACAATCAATGCTCTCTATAACAACCACTCTTTATAATAACATTTCATTATAACGACCAAGTTTTTTGTAGAACCTTTTTTTATGTTTTATTTTTACACCCATAACAACATTTCATCTATTATAACAACCATAAAGTATAAAGCACACTCTTTACTAAATTAGTTTTGTATAAGCATTCTTTGTCTTAAATTTTGATTAAATTAGTTCTATTCCTAAGTGAAATAAAAATAATAAATTTTAGTTAAAATATTATTTCAATAAAATAATTCCATTTTATATAAATATTTAATAATTAAATGAAATTATATTTGTAAATTTTATTAAAGATACAATCTAAACCTCAGTAATTAATATTATTATATTATAGTTTTTCAATTTGAAAATTTTAAAAATCTCAAATTATCTTGACCCTAGTTTTCACTCACCCAAAGAAATGCTCTCGATACTATCGAGTAGGTGCGAAACAAGAAAATTCTTTTAGGGGGCCAAAATTAAATTGTAATTTTTATGATGGCAAAAATGTAATTCCACCATTTTAATAGCATATATCTTTATAATTTTTAAATAATTAAATCAAACTTTTATATTTTTAGGGGGCCCAAGTGCGATTTTACCTTTACTAATTTAAATTTTAAAAATTTTAAAAAACCTAAATGAATAACTTTCCATTTTAGGGGGCCAAGTGTCATGGGTTGCGCATGAGAGCCCTTAACCATGAGGAACTTGTACGATCCATCGAGTTCAAAGGAGGTAATTTGGCCCAAATAGACTGGCCCGTTGCTTGGAGAGATTGAAAGCCCATCTCCAAAGCTTGGCAAATATAGAATGTGATCTTCAAAGATATGTGATCCTAGACATTAAATGTAATCTTTAGAAGATACGATTCTGTAATCTTAGAGATTTGGTATCTAGATAGCTTTTAATCTTAGCCATTGATGTACTTTGATCTATACCGTTGATTATGGGGAGGCTCAACTATAAATAAAGACCTCTCCCCCTCATTGTAATTCATTCAATTATTAATAGAATTTTGAGAGTTTTCACTCAAAGTTTTGTCTCAAGTGTTCTTGCTTTTCTACGGCTTTTGTTCATCTTTTGAATTCGTTCTTATTCTATTCTTCTACTGTTCCACGTGGGTGCCTTAGAAGAATTCTGTTGAATCCTCAATTTTTGCGAGTTACGCTGACTTAGGCATTTTTTAGCGAAGGAACTGCCTAAGGCCGCACGGATCACATGGGAAAAATCTAAGTCTGTGATAGTTGGTATCCGAGCTAGAGATCGAAGGCACTATTGAAAGATGTTGAAAGAAGTTACTAAGAATGTTGAGGGAATGGAGACCAGAGGGAGGGCTAGGAAAGCTAGTCGTTCGAAGGACATACTCTCGGCTTTGAAGTATCGAGTCGTTACTCTCGAGGAATCCGTGGGAGATACTAAGGAGAGGATTGATGATGTCGATGATAGGCTCATTGATGGGTTACAATCCATGAAGGAACAACTTAAAGACTATGTGTTGGACTATGTTGAAAAGATGACTGGTAGGGATGATGCCATTGAGGCTATGATGACGCCATTGAGGCTATGATGACGACCTTGAAAGAGGAGATTGCGAAGTTCAAGGGTGAACTCAGAATCTACAAGGCTGCTTTGGGCAATAGAGGGTTAGCTGCTGTCGTACCTAAGCTCAGTGTGGATGTTCCCAAGCCCAAGGAGTTTAACGGAACAAGGTCCGCAAGAGATGTGGACAATTTTCTGTGGGGAATCAAGCAATACTTCCATGCTGAAGGCATCACGGATGATTCCACTAAGGTAATTATTGTTGCTATGTATCTTACTGACGTTGCTTTGTTGTGGTGGCATCGTAGGTCCACCAATGTGAGACGTGATAGGACAAAAATTGGGACTTAAGAGGAGTTCCAATGTGAGTTCAAAGCACAGTTTTATCTAGAGTATGTCCAGGATGAGGCTAGGGCAAAGTTGGGTCTGCTTGCGCAACGAGGCACTGTGAGGGAGTATGTACAGGAGTTTAGTGAACTCATGCTTCAAATCTCATGTATGGGTGAGAAAGAGGCGTTGTTTTCTTTCATGGATGGGTTGAAACCATGGGTGAACCAAGATTTGCAACACCGAGGAGTCCAAGAGCTTACCAAGGTCATGTTTTTAGTAGAATCTTTTATCGAATTTGGTGGGAAGAAAGACAAGCCTGAGTCTTGTAAGCCCAAATTCAATCCAAAGGGAAATAGTGGGGGAGACAAAGAAAGGCCCACTAAGAATGGCAACGGTAGGAAGCCTTGAGACAATAGGAAGAGTGGGCCTATAAGTTGCTTCCATTGTGATGGCCCACATATGATCAAGGATTGCCTAAAGAAGGCTGCACTTTTTGCTATGGAAGCAAAAGTGGAGTCAGGTGTGGACGATAACAATCTTGGTTCGATACTACGGGGTGTCGAAGACAAGACGGGTCATGGGTTGATGTTTGTAGATATCATGGCAGTCGGCAGAAAATTGAATACGCTTGTCGATACAGGTGCGTCTGATTTGTTCATGTCCTAAGGTGCTGCTCATAAGCTTGGCCTCAAGATCGAAAATAAGCCGAGTCGGATCAAAACGGTGAACTCAGAAAGTGTTCCAATCAAAGAGGTTGCAAAAGGAGTGGATCTCTAACTTGGTGATTGGACCGGTAAGGCATCCATTAAGGTAATACCACTTGATGACTATGATTTTATGGTTTGATTAAGTTTCCTTGATTGGGGTAATGTGTCTATTGTTCTTTCCAGAAATTACATGGTGATTTTGGATCCGAACCATCAATGTATGGTGAGAATGATAAGAAAGGGGAGCATGGAGGGAAAAACATTATCTGCAGTCCAATTTGCTAAAGGAGTATGTAGAGATGAAGTCTCCTACTCAGCCACCTTGAAGATCGAGGAAACCGTTAAGTCCGTTGGTGAGGTCCCTAAGGAAGTGGGCCAAATATTATAGTCTTTTTGGGATGTGATGCCTGCCAAGCTGCCCAAGAATTTGCCACCCAAGAGGGAGGTGGATCACATGATTGAATTAGTGTCTAACATGGTGCCGCCAGCTAGGGTCCCATATCATATGTCTCCGCTGGAATCGAAAGAACTACGGAAACAGTTGAAGGAGCTTTTATATACGTGATTAATTAGGCCATCTAAATCTCCATATGGTGCTCCGGTGTTGTTTCAAAAGAAACATGATGGGTCGTTGAGGATGTGCATCAATTATCGGGCTCTAAACAAGATCACTATTAAAAATAGGTACCCTATTCCTCTTATTGCGGATTTGTTTGATTACCTTGGTAGTGTGAGATGGTTTACCAAGTTGGACTTGAGATCGGGGTACCATCAAGTTCGGATAGCCGAGGGGGATGAGCCAAAGACAGCTTGTGTAACGCGGTATGGTTCGTATGTGTTCCTAGTGACGCGCTTCAAACTCATGAATGCCCCTGCTACATTCTGTACCCTGATGAATAAGGTACTTCAACCTTTTCTTGATCATTTTGTGGTTGTTTGCCTTGATGGTATTATGGTGTACAGTAAGTCGCTCGAGGAGCATGTGGAACATTTGAGGGAACTGTTCCAGACTTGGAGGGAAAATGAGTTGTTTGTCAAAGAAGAGAAATGCTCATTTGCTCAACGAGAGATGCCATTTCTATGCCACATTGTGGGAGGTGGCAAGATCCAGATGGATGAGACCAAGATTCGGGCCATTGTTGAGTGGGAGCCCCCAACAAAGGTGATAGAGTTGAGATCTTTCCTTGGGTTGGCAAATTACTATTGACGCTTCATTGAAGGCTACTCTAAAATTACCGCACCCTTGACGGACATGTCGAAATAAGGTAAGATATGGGATTGGAATCCACAATGTGAGAGGGCATTTAATCAATTGAAGCAAGTGATGACTAAGGAGCCCGTACTTGCATTGCCGGATTATTCGAAGCCTTATGAGAGACACATAGATGTATCGAATTATGCCATTGGGGGAGTACTGATGCAAGATGGGCATCCAATTGCTTTTGAGAGTCGAAGGCTTAATGAGATGGAGTGGAGATACACAGTCCAAGAAAAGGAGTTGGCCGCTGGGGAGCATTGCTTGCGCACAAGGAGGCGTTATTTACTGGGTTCTAGGTTCGTGGTCCTTACCGATAATGTTGCCAATAGTTATTTTCTAACCTAAAAAAAGTTGTCTCCCAAATAGGCTCATTGGCAGGTTTTTCTAGCTGAGTTTGATTTCACCATTGAGTATAAGTCGAGGAGTGCCAACACTATGGCTGATGCGCATAGTCGAAAGATGAAATTTGTGATAATCAGCCAACCTGATGGTTCCTTATTGGAGCACATTCGAGAGGGATTGTCTCATGATACCATAGCCAAAAGTGATTGAGCTTGCCAATGAGGGGAAAACGATGAGATTTTGTCTTGATAGAGAGTTGCTATACACTCATGGGCACCGCCTCTATGTGCCTTATTATGGGAAATTGTGCAAGGAAGTCATGAAGAAATGTCATGACTCGAGATGGGCGGGCTATCTAGGAATGCACCGTACCTTGTCCCTTTTGGGAAATCGTTATTATTGGCCTTACATGGGTGATGATGTGGAGACCTATGTGAAAACTTGTCTAGTATGCCAACAAGACAAGGTTGAGTTAAAGACTCTGGCCGGTTTGCTACAACCCTTTCCTTTTAGGGAAAGACCATGGGAAAGTGTATCCATGGATTTTATTTTTGATTTGCCTATGTCTGATGGATTTGCAAGTATTCTTGTTGTGGTGGACATGTTTTAAAAGTATGCGACGATTATTCCAGCTAGCAAGGAGTGCCCTGTTGAGGAGGCAGCTCGTTTGTTCCATAGACACGTGATGAAGTATTGGGGAGTGCCACTGTCTATTATCAATGATCGAGATGGGCAATTCACAGGCCAATTCTGGACGAAGTTTTTCAAGTCAATGGGCTCAGACTTTAACTTTTTGGTTTATTAGGCTATTTGAAATCATAGAAAGAATTGGACCTATTGCATATCGGTTAGCCTTACCACCAGAACATGATCAGATTCATAATATTTTTCATGTGTCAATGTTACGATGGTATCGATCGGATCCTTCACATGTTATTTCTCAGTAAAGGTAGAGATTCAGCCTGATATGACATACAATGAAGAACTGATCAAAATTCTGTCCCATGAAACAAAAAAGTTAAGAAACAAAAAGATGGCTTTAGTAAAAGTTCTTTGGCAACGACATGGTATAGAAGAGGCTACCTGGGAACCGGAGGATAACATGAGGAAGCAATACCTGAATCTTTTTACTGGTAAGATTTTCGAGGACGAAAATTCTTAAGGGGGAGAGTTGTAATAGCCTATTTTCAGTGAAATTGAAACAGTGGTTTTGAGACCACAAATCCGAGCCAGAAAGAAATTTTATTTTAATATTATTGGATGATCTACATTGTAATAGGAATGTCATACGAAAATTCTGATAAGAAAATTTTATCGATTATATGCTTAATTGTGGAAATGATCAAATTGCATGAAATGCAAAAGTTGAATTCTAGTAGCTAGAATGATCAAATAGCTATGGAATTCAAAACTTGAGATCCTTATATAGTAATTAGACCATTAATGAAAAGTTAGTAGATATTTTAGGATGATTCATCCATGGAAAGTTGAAAAAGGGCAAGGACTAAATTGGATATTGAATTAATTAAAAGATGATAATAAAAAATATCATCTTCCTCAATATTTGCAAGGAAACCCTAGGAGAGTGAACGAAAACTAGTCAAGCTTAATTGGGTAAGTATTCTTGTCCCATTTTTAGTAATTTTTATATTTTTGAGATCGGGATAACCTAATCAATTTAGTTTGGGGATCAATTTGAAAAGTTATCAAAGTGTAGAAATTTTTCCATGGATGAATATGCTGAAAATTTGAAATTTATGGTAGAAAATGAAAGGTTGTTGATAGATATACAATTTTTACAATGTGAATTTTGATGAAATTGTGGTTTAGGGACTAAATTCTAAAGTTGTGAAAATTGCAGAAAAATTATGAATTTTATAGAATACATGTGCCGTAAATGTTATACTGAAATTTCAGTTAGGCTTGGAATAAGGTTTAAATTTCATGAATTTCATTTTTCGAGCCTAGGGATGAAATTGGAATTTTTGAAAAGATTAGGGCAAAATGGTAATTTTGTCTAGAGTGCAAATTGAACTCAATGGAATATGAAATATGATAAATTGGTGATTTAATTCATTTATATAGATCCGAACAACTCAAATTCAAAGCTAGATCGAGGAAAATAAAAAGTTTCGGATTAGTAGAATTTTTTGTACGGACAAATATTAAGGTAAGTTCGTGTAACTTAATTATACATGTTAATATGGTTCAATTGGATATTATGTTTGGATTGATTGTGATATGAGTTTATGGGGATTTTGTGAATGTTAAAAATGCATGAAATAATCATATGCCTGAAACAAGTCCAGAAAAGGTTAAATTTCGTTTGAGTATTGAATTTCGATGGATATGTGATTACCTATATCAAAAGTGGTTTTGCATATATAGTAGGCAGGATTTAGCTCAGACGAGTAATCCTGATATAGCCCTCTCGAGTATCCTGATATATAGTTCTTGCGAGCATCCTGATCGATAGTGATTTAGCATGTGTTGCGCACTACCGCAGCTCTTTGTGAGCGTCCTGATATGCGATCGGTTGTAATCTTGCATATAATGCGGACACAAACGTAGCTCTTCAGGAGCATCCTGTTAAGCTCGCTTGAACTCTCTGCTACCTTATTCGGTGCTCTCTGATATTATATCTTCGAAGATATCTAATAAGCTCTATAAGTTTCCTGAGTAAAACTCTTATGAGTTTCCTGATTAGCCCGGATAAGTGTCCTGTTACATGGCTCTTCTGAGCATCCTGATATGTGGCTCGAGAATGTGCTTTCTGATAAAGTACCTTAATAGGTACCCCTGATTTGGAATTGACAGATTACATATTTGTACACCTTGGGTGTACTATTTGAGTATCCATCGATATTTCAATAATTCAACGGATAAAACTCTCGACATGAGAAAATGATGAGATAAATAGAAATATGCTTTGAATGCTTTTGAATTATTTGATGAAGGGTCATATGATGAGCTCATCTAAGCTTATTTGATGTGCAATTATATTATATGACTAACTTGCTTGATTGAGTATATGTGTTTAGGTAAACTTGCCAAATTGATGAAAAGCATGTTAATTGTATTCTTAATATTAATAAACATGCACAGGAGCATGTGGTTTGGTCGTGTGTCCCCTGTATCTTAAATTTGAGAAATAGAATGCTTAGAATTAAGCACATGGGCAGAGACACAGGCGCATGTCTCAGTTGTATGCTACAAGGCCCAGACCATGTTCATGTGTCTTGGCCGTGTGAAACCTGCACTTAATTTTGGAAAAAATAAATTGACCAGACGGCCTAGCACACGAGCGTGTGGCTGGCTGTGTGGCACAAGTCAGAGAGTTACACAGGGTCGGGCATGGCCTATAGCATGGGCGTGTCCTATGGTCACACGGGCGTGTGTGCCCTGCATCTAGGAAAAGTTTTGAAAATTTTGTGCAAATATTTTGGAGTTCCCAGTTTAATCCCGACTCGATTCCAATGTTATGTTGGGCCTCAAGGGTCCATTCAAGAGACAATATGACCACTTTCGAAAATGAATAGTAATTAACATGAATTATCTACAATTGTTCTGTAAAATTTAGTAATACTCTGTAACTCTATTCTGGCGATGGATATGGGTTAGAGGTGTTACATTTATTGGTATCAAAGCTACAGTATAGTCGATTCTTGGACTAACGTAGCAAGTACTAGTTTAGCTATACATGCCATTATATAATTTGTGATAGTGTGATATCTCCTGACCATTTTAAATGTATTTTTCATATAGCAATGTCATCTAACCAAGCTAGAGCTGAATCTGAGGAAGCTGAGAGCAATGCTTTAGCTTCAGTTCATAGAGCTGCATCTAGTAGTAAAACGACTGAATCTGAGGGCCGAGGTGAGGAGGCAAAAGAAGACTTCTTCCAAATGATGAATGAGTGGTTTACAGATTTTATAAGAACAAATCATATTGTACAACAACCTCCCCCACCTGCTCCTCAACCAGTTCCAGAGATGCCATAGGGAGTTGAACTTATTAGAACTGGTAAGCCTCCGGTAAATAAGATTCATAAATATGGGGCAGAAGAATTTAGAGCCACTGCTGATGATGATCCAGAAAGGGCTGACTTTTGGTTAGAGAATACCATCAGGGTTTTAGATGAATTATCATGTACACCAGCCGAGTGTTTGAAATGTGCAATATCATTGTTAAAAGATACAACCTATTTTTGGTGGAATACCATAACTTCTGTTCTACTGAGAGGAAATGTTACCTATGAGTTTTTCCAGACTGAATTTAGAAAGAAGTACGTTAGTCAGAGGTTTCTAAGCTTAAACAGGGAAACATGACTATATTTGAATACGAGCGAGATTTTGTCAGGCTAAGCAAATATGCCAGAGAATGGGTTCCAACCGAGGCTGATATGTGCAAACAATTTGAAGAGGGCTTAAATGAAGACATCAAGATGTTGATTGGAATCCTTGAATTGAGGGAATTTGTGTTGTTTACCGATTGAGCACACAAAGCTAAAGAATTGAGTAAAGAAAAGAAACAAGCTGAAAGAGAAGCTCGGGTTTCTGGTAAAAGATTTATGAGCAAGTCACAATTGTCTGCTTCAAAAAAATCAAAGATGTACCATTATCGTTCTACCACCTTTACGGGATATTCTGGAAAAGAGCGAGGCTCTCAACGCTCTAAACTAAGGTCTTCATCTCCATCTGTAACCAGTGTTGGAAGTGTCGGTAATCCCAAACGGAAATGTAAATATTGTAACAAATTTCATTTTAGGGAATGCCATTTGAGAAGTGGAGCCTGCTACTGATGTGGTTCTCTTGATCATTCTCTCAAAGATTTCTCGAAAAGAACTCAAAAAGATATTGATCAAACTTCAAAACTATGTAATCTCGCCTCGAGAGATAGACCACCCCGTCACCTCGGTAATGTCAGTGGTAGCTGATGTGCTACAAAAGATTCAACAGTTAAATCTGAGGTACGAGTATCAGCAATGACATATGCTATTCGTGCTAGAGAAGGTACTTCTGCACCATACGTCATTACTGGTACATTTTCTGTACTTGATACTGATATTACTGCTTTAATTGATCTTGGTTCCACACATTCATACATATGTACAAATTTAGTGTCTGTTAAAAATTTACTTGTTGAATTCACTGAATTTGTGGTTAAAGTTTCAAACCCCCTGGGCCAGTATGTTATGGTGGATAAAGCCTGTAAAAATTGCCCGTTGATGGTAAAGGTTATTGTTTTTTGGCTAATTTGATGTTATTGCCCTTTGATGAATTTGATGTGATTTTGGGAATGGACTGGTTAACCTAACATAATGTAGTGGTAAATTATAAATAGAAATATATTGTGTTGAAATGTCAAAATGGTGAATTACTTCATGTTGAATTTGATAAACTGGATGGGTTAACTAATGTAATTTCAGCAATATTAGCATAGAAATATGTCAGAAAGGGTTATGATGTCTATCTTGCATATGTGTTGGATACTACAGTATCTGAGTTGAAGATTCAGTTAGTGTCAGTTGTTTGTGAATTTCCTGATGTATTTCCAGAGGAATTACCTGGTTTACCACCGGTCAGAGAAGTGGAGTTCTCTATAGACCTTGTTCCGGGGACAACACTAATATCTATAGCACCTTATAGAATGGCTCCTATTGAATTGAAAGAGTTGAAACCACAGTTGCAAGAGTTGATTGACAGAGGCTTTGCTCGAACTAGTTTTTCACCATAAGGTGCCACGGTTTTGTTTGTAAAGAAGAAAGATGGATCGTTGAGGATGTGCATTGATTATAGACAGCTCAACAAGGTTACAATAAAGAACAAGTATCCATTGCCTCAAATTGATGATCTATTTGAGCAGTTGAAAGGTGTTACTGTATTTTCAAAGATTGATATCCGTTCTGGCTATTATCAGTTTGGGTGAAGGAATCAGATGTTCCAAAGACAGCTTTCAGAATAGGTATGGGCACTATGTGTTTTTTGTGATGCTGTTTGGTTTGACAAATGCACCTGCGATATTTATGGATCTGATGAACATAATTTTTAGGCCTTATCCAGACAGGTTTGTGGTGGTATTTATATATGATATTCTGGTTTACTTCGGAGATGAAAATGAACATGCTGAACATTTGAGAATAGTATTGCAAACTCTGCGTGAGAAACAATTATATGCCAAATTCAGTAAATGTGAATTTTGGCTACGAGAAGTTGGTTTTCTCGGACATATATTTTTTGCTGAAGGTATCAAGGTGGATCCGAATAAAATTTCATCTATTGTTAACTGGAAGCCACTGAAAAATGTGTTTGGAGTCAGAAGTTTTTTAGGATTAGCAAGATATTATGGGAGGTTTGTTAAAGGGTTCTCGATGATAGCTTCTCTGATGACTCGATTATTATAGAAAGATGTGAAATTTGAGTGGTCTGATAAATGCCAGCAAAGTTTTGACAGATTGAAAGCATTATTCACAGAAGCACCTGTGTTAGTTCAGCCAGAATCGGGTAAAGAATTTATAATTACAGTGATGCATCATTAAATGGTTTAGGCTGTGTATTGATGCGAGAAGGTAAGGTAATAGCCTATGCTTCAAGACAGCTAAAACCACATGAAAGAAATTACCCAATACATGATCTTGAATTGGCAGCAATTGTGTTTGCATTGAAAATCTGGCGGCATTACTTATTTGGTGAAAAATGTCAAATATTCACTGATCATAAAAGTTTGAAGTATTTGATGTCCCAGAAAGACTTGAATTTAAGACATCGTAGGTGGCTTCAATTATTGAAAGATTATGATCTTGTTATTGATTATCATCCGGGGAAAGCTAATGTGTAACACCCTTCACCCGTATTGAACGCCTAAATAGGGTTACGGAGCATTATCGGGCTTACAACACATTTAAACAAACTTTTCTAATGCATTTAATCAACATACAATTATCAATCAATCTCAATCAATTTGTCCCTAATACGAGCCTACGAGGCCTTACACATACATTGGGAGTGGTTCGGGACTAAATCGATAAGTCGGGAAATTTTTCAACACTTATAAATTTTTTCTCTAAAACAGGGGACACAAGCCCGTATGACTAGGCCATGTGTCTCACACGGCCACTAGACACGCCCGTGTCACAGGCCGTGTGGACATTCGAAATGGAAGCACATGCCCGTGTCCCAGCCCGTGTCCTACCCATGTCCAAACAAGTGAGGATCCTTACTTGGGTCGTCTGGCCAACCACACACCCGTGTGTCTAGCCCGGGTGCCCTTCGAAGTGGCCACACACACCCATGTGTCAGGCCGTGTCAAACCTGTAGGGTATACTGACTTATGCAACACGGCCAAGTCACACACCCGTGTGCTAGGTCCTGTGCCAATTAAGGGTATACTGACTTATGCCACACGACCGATCACACGTCCATGTGTGAGACCGTGTGGAGTATACTGACTTCATTTTAATTTCAACACCAGAGGACACGCGGCCGTGTAATTTCATCGTGTGTCACAAACGGCTGAGACACATGCCCGTGTCTCTACCCGTGTAGACAAAAATAGGCTATTTATCAAGCCAATTTGTCATCCAAATTTGAATATACCTACACAACCAGAATGGCCCAACTCATAGCATAAATAACATTCAATTCAGCAACAATCAAGACTAACTCATGCCATTTTAAATACCAATATTCAACATGCTTATAACCTCAAACCTTACTCTATCAAAATGTAACAGCTTGGTTTAGACCCTAGTCAAAATAGTGGTTTCGAGACCACAAATCTGAGGTCAAAAAAAAATTTTATTATTATTTTTGGTGTTTATAATATGTGATTGATCATGTGTGAAAGTTTCGTGTAAAAATTTTATCGATTGTGTGTCAAAATATGAGAAAGGACTTAATCGCATAAAATGTAAAAGCTGTGTGCTGATTATTAAAGTGCTTAATTGACATGGCTTATTAAAGGTGAAGTCATTATGATGTTATTATGCCATTTTTAAGCTAGTGGACAATTATATCCATAGATTAAATGTTTTGTTTTATTATGTCATTACGGGTAAAAAGGTAATATGGTAAATAAACTTATATTAACATAACAAAAACATGAAAATAAGTCATGTTCATCTTCTTAGTGCCGAAAATACAAAGAAAAATAAAGAAAGGAAGAACAACTAGGTTTCAACTAGCTTTTAGCTTGATTCAAGGTACATTTTGCTTCAGTTTTTGATAATTTCTACGTTTTTGTAATCGTTGCTTAATGCTCTTCAAAACCCATGCTTCAATTTTGTGAATTTATGAAGATTTTGAGAAGTGTCATTAATGAATCCATGAGTTTTGTGATGTTTGATGAAGAAATGTGATAGTTATGTGGTAGATTAACATAGTTTGTCTTTGGATTTTTGGTGATTTTGAGTATATTGGAATAAATTGTGAAAATAAGAATTTGGAGGACTAAAATGTGAAATAAAGGAAATGTGTGTGCTTGTATGGGTATAGGGAGAATTCGGCCTAAGCATGGTGTAGTAAAATTTTGTGTATTTTGTGGTTTTGTGAAATAGGGACTAAATTGTCGAAATGTGAAAATGTGAGGGCTATTTTGTAAAATGCCCTAAATATGTGTGTTTGGACTAAATTGAATGTATTGGTGATTAAATGAGATAAATTTGAATATGTATAGACCACGAAAGGAGAGATTCGGATCGAGACCGAGGTAAAAACAAAGTACTCGATTGATCGGCTAGTTTTGGTATTTCGACGTCCGAGGTAAGTTTGGATATAAAACAAGTTGTTAAATTTATATTTATGTCATGAGAAATGAATGATTGTATAATTAATGAAATAGCAATGTTATATATGAAATTAAGCATTGAGGCACTAAATGTGCGATATTAGAAATGAGACAGATATGATTAGCACTATGTGTGCGAAATAATAGAAGCTTCGACTTATTGAATTGGCACTGTGTGTGCGATACCGAGATAAGTTCGATTTAAAGTACATGCACTAAGTGTGCGATGACAATTGTGCTTCGGCTACGAAATTTGGCACTAAGTGCTCGCTTAAATCAAATAAATAACAAAGGTTGATCGAAATGTAATATCGAGCATAAAGTAGCATGGATGGTGAATAACTATGTGTTGGTTAAGGTATGTATTGAACCTTTGTGGTTGATGAAAATTTTGTATGGAATTATGAATGGTTGAGTGAGTATTTTAGTTATGGATGTTATGGTGTGAATATTTGAGAGTTGATCTATGTGATGGTTTCACTTTGTATATTGAAAATGATTTATTAAATTGAATGTATTATGTTACAAACTTACTAAGCTTTCAAAAGCTTACTGTGTGATGTGTTTCTCTATTTTACAGTGTTAGTAAAACTAGCTCGGATCCGGGGATCGTCAGCGACTCAATCACACTATCGGCTAACTATTTCGGTACTTTTGAAAGATGTGTATATTTGAATATGGCATGTATAGGCTAGTTAATGTAACTTGTTTTGAAGTGTATAAACCTTGCCATGTGATTTGGCTTGGTAGAATGATGGTTGATTTATGTTTTGAGCTTGTGAAAAGATTACCTTATAAATGTAAGTGAATACTCTATGTGAGTGATCCTTATTGCATGAATTTAGCAAGATGGAAATGGTATGTTTTATGGTAGGATTTATAAGAAAAGAATGTTTGATAGATTACATGATTTTGGTTGTGTAACTAATAGTTTGGATTGATATATTTTGGTGGATTTGTATAGTAAGTTGAATGATGTTGTTTTGAGTTTAAATTGAATATGATTTGGTGTGTTTAGATGCCAATTGAAGTATAAATTTGGATTGGTTTGTGCTTCTAGGTGTGACACTAAGTGTAGTTGGCAAATTGGCCTTGAAAATGGCCTATAATTGCCCACACGGTTGAGCACACGGCGTGTGGCTTGACTGTGTCATTCAAGGTTGCCCACACGGTTTGTGCTTGTAGGTGTGACACTAAGTGTGGGCGGCAAATTGGCCTTGGAAATGGGCTATAATTGCCCACACGGTTGAGCATACGACGTGTGGCTCGACTGTGTCCTTCGAGGTTGTGTTTCAAAACAAGTCAGACTCGACCACGGGCTGGACACACGGGCGTGTGACTGACCGTGTGGTGCAAGTTAGTGTCGACCACGGGTGAGGCGCATGGGCTTGTCTCAGGTCGTGTGAACAAGTCAGTATGTATGCCCTGTTTTACCACGGCTTGGACGCACATGCGTGTCCGAGGTCGTGTGAGGCACACGACCTTTCCACACGGGCGTGTGATCTCTGTAACTTAGAAAAATATTTGAATTTTAGAAATTTTCGTGTGTGTTCAGTTCAGTCCCAGTCCTATTCTAAAGCATGTTTAAGGTCTCGTTGACCTATTTAAGGGACTATATTTAAGTGAATTGCTATGTTTGGTTGTGAATGATATGAAATGTTCGGAAATGATTAGTAATGTCTCTTAACCCTAATTCGGCAACGGTTATGGGTTAGGGGTGTTACATTTTATTGGTATCAGAGCTACGGTTTAGTCGATTCTAAGACTAACGTAGCGCGTGTGAGTCTAACTATACATGCCATATATATATATTTGCAATAGTGTGATGGATCTTGACAGTTAAAAATGTGTTTTTATATAGCAAATGGATCCCGATTGAGCAGTTGCTGATGATGTAGAGAGTAACGCACCCGCTCCCGCTCAAGGGACGGTGCCGACCACATCTAGGCCAAATGATAGTAGCCAAGAGGGAGAGGCTAAGCAAGCCTTTTTCCGAATGATGAGTGAGTGGCTTTCAGAGTTCGTTCGAACGAATCCGGCTACTCCACAACCTCCACCCCCACAAGTACCCGTTGTGCCACAAGTTGTAGATCCAATTAGATTGAATAAACCTCCTGTAGATAAAATCTGAAAGTATGGGGCCGAAGAGTTTAGGGCCACAACTGATGATGATGCTGAGCGAGCTGAGTTTTGGCTCAAGAATACTATTCGAGTGTTTGATGAGATGTCGTTGACTCCTGATGAATGCATTAAATGTGTTGTTTCTTTGCTGAGAGATACAGCATATAACTGGTGGAAGACATTGATATCTGTGGTTCCGAGAGAGAGAATCACCTGGGATTTCATTCAAGTTGAATTTTGAAAAAAGTATATCAGTCAACGATTTATAGATCAGAGACTTAAAGAGTTTCTAGAGCTGAAACAGAGTCGTATGTCAGTTACGAAGTATGAACGGGAGTTTGTAAGACTGAGCCAATATGCGCGGGAATATGTTTCGACCGAAGCTACTATGTGTAAATGTTTCATTGAAGGGCTGAATGAAGACACTAAATTATTGGTTGGAATACTTGACTTGAATTAATTTGTTATGTTGGTTGAACGAGCTTGCAAAGCTGAGGAGCTTAGCAAAGAAAAGAATAAAACAGATTCTAAGGCTAGAGATGAAAGAAAAAGATCAATGAGTAAGTCGTCTCAACCTTCAACGAAGAGATTTAAAAATGCAAGCAATCGATCAAATGCTTTGTTTGGACATTTGGGTAAAGATCGTGCAAGACAATGTGTTGGTCCAAAAACTCAAATTCTGACCGAATCAAGTGTTGGAAGTGTCAAAAGCAACAAGCTTGAATGTAGACAGTGTGGAAGACGACACGTTGGAGAATGCTGGGGCAAGTACAATAATAGAACTTGTTATAAGTGTGGATCCTAAGATCATTTTATTCGAGATTGCCCAGATTTGGCTGAGAAAGACAATGTTCAGAGTGTGAGACCGAGTAATACGACAGCTAGGGGTAGACAACCCAGAAACACCGAAAAGGTGAGTAGTAGTCAGAAAGGGACGACGAATACGGCTGTGAGATCCGAGGCGAGAGCACCTGCTCGAGCCTATGCTATACGCACATGAGAAGAAGCGTCATCTCCAGACGTCATTACTGGTACTTGTACTCTATTTGATATTGATGTGATTGCATTGATAGGTCCAGGTTCTACTCATTCCTATGTGTGTGTGAATCTAGTATCAAGTAAGACTCTATCTATTGAGTCTACTGAATTCGTGATTAGAGTATCGAACCCCTTAGAGAAGTGTGTCTTGGTTGATAAAGTGTGCAATAATTGTCCGTTGATGTTTCGAGATATTTACTTTTCGGTTAATTTGATGTTGCTACCATTTGATGAATTTGATATCATTCTGGGTATGGATTGGCTCACTTTGCATAATGCTATTATACATTGTAAACAGAAAACTATTGATTTGAGAAGTCAGAATGGTGAGATGGTTTGAATAGAATCCAGTGATTTGAATGGGTTACCAGTTAATATATCATCAATGAAAGCTCTGAATTATGTGAAAAAGGGTTGCGAAGCTTATCTTGCATATGTGATTGATACAAAAGTGATAGAAAAGAAAGTTGAATCTGTACCTGAGGTTTGTGAATTCCCTGATGATCGCTGAAATCAGAGTTTTAAAATTTATAATGAATGAGATTGAACCTGGAAACTAACTCTGACAACGATTAAAGGCAAGTGTACCTATCGAACAGTAGTATAGCTTAGGCAAGACCGGATTGTCGAACCCAAAGGAACTAAAAGTACTAATACTAACTTTCTTTTTATTATTTAGCCTAAAATAAAGTGAAGTTTCTTTAATCTAAATTAATGACTACTAAGCTAAAGACGCGAAGATAAAAAGAACGAATTGGGAAATAACTTGAAGAAAAACTCAGTTGATTACGACGATACCCTCAAGAAGAATCCACCTAGACTTCACTTGTTATCTAACACTGAACCATACGATTTATTCACTTAGTTTGATCCGTAGGACTCCCTAACGTATATTAAACCCTCTCTCAAGGCGAATAACGTCTAACCCTAGGTTAAGTAACGAAAATCTTTTTCTCGAATAATAACCCCCTAGAATAGCAGTAAATCGATCTATGGACTCCCATATTAGGTTTCACCCTAATTCGGCAAATCTCGTCACCCTATCTCTAGGCGTGCGATCAACTCCGCGTAATTATGCTAGATCTACTCTTAAGCAGGGTTTATTCCTCCTCCACCTAAGCACATCAAATTTGGATTAAACTCACATAATTAAGAACAAACTAAGTATTTATCATATAATTTAGAAATCAATAACAAGATTCATCTAGGTTTCATCCCCTTCAGGTATCTAAAGGGTTTAGTTCATAACAAATAAAGAAAACATCTCAAGAGAAAAGATAAAACAAAACATAAGAAATCCCTAAAACTCCCTGAAGGAACTGAAGGAGAGATCCGCCGTCTTGAGTAGAATTCCGACTTCTTGGGATGGATCAACTGGCTAACTTCGAGCCATTCCCACAACTCTGACCTTTTCGGCTTGGCTCCTTGGCCTAGCTTGACGCCCTCTTAAAGGTGGTACCTAGGGGGTATATATAGGCGCTTGGAATGTGATTCTTTCTCCCTAAGCATCCTTTTCCGACTGAATTTGCTCTTTGCCACGACAAGGACACGGCCATGTCACATGCCCGTGTGACGAATCTTTGAGCCATGTTCGGATTTCTTTAACGAGGCACGGCCGTGTAAATCGTGGGTGAGACCGTGTTCTAGATGGTCAACAAGGCACGGCCGTGTGGGTTAAGTCCAGGCCGTGTCTATTCCGTGGTATGGTGCATTTACTCCGTTTTGGGCCCGTTTTATGTTCTTTTCATCCTCGGGTGCTTTCCTGGGTATAAGACATGAAAGGAAAGGACTAAGAGCACCTTTTTATATCAATTGAGGCTTAAATCATCCAATAGCATACTAAATATGGGATTAAAATATGTTGCTTTTACGGTTTATCAAATACCCCCACACTTAAGCTTTTGCTTGTCCTCAAGCAAAATTCTCAACTTACAATTAAAACAAACTTTCCATGATTCATAATTCCTATCAATAATGTCTCATCATAATTCATAGATAATTTATACATGGATGAGTTAACTCGAAGAGTCCTAAAGATTCAAACAGTCAAAGTCATATATTTGTAGCATAAAAAAAGTAGGCGTTTCCCCTTATCTAAATAATTACCTTTGATTAAAGATCGACAAGGATTGACATCCTCACTAAAGATTCAATCAAATCGCTCGAGGTGTTTAAGGTTCAAAATTAAGCTCTCAGAAGTCGAACCTAAAAAGTTAATCCTATATGCTTGCTTGAAAATTAAATCTCCACCACTGTAATATGAGATGATACACAAATCAAAAGGTCTTTAACAGGATTGTAATGGGGCTAGGCTTAAAGGTGTAGATAAAGGCTGAATTAGAAGGTTAGAATCGAGACTGACCTGACAAATTGCCAAACTAAAAAAATTAAACTAATCCTAATAATTACATCAATTGAAAACTAATAATATGAGCTTTTTCCTCAAGATGTGGAATTTCAACATGTAAGCTCACTTAGTAGAACTAATACTGAATATACTTCGTTTTTTTTGTTTTTTCTTTAAGAACAAATCAAGTTTACATAATAAGAAATGTGTCTATTACTTAAAATAAAGATAACAGCTAGGCAACAAATCAAATCAAATCTCGATATGATGGTGGTCAAAAAGAATGTTGATAACAAATACAAAGGGGGTTTTGGGTTAATATAAGCTGGTAAGTCAATGAAAAGGGTCGTTAGGATCAACGGGGTTCACTAGGGGTTAGTTGTGAAGGGAGGCTATTTAGTGGAGTGAGTGGGTTAAAATCTAGGTGCCTTTATCATCTCTGTATATCAAATCATAGATGTGGTCTCAACATGTATAATCGAGGCAAGTTCTAGAATAACAGTTCATAGTTGACACACTCATAATCAATAAAGTGAGCATGAAAAAGAATATATGCTCTAATATGCTCAAAATCTCACAAAAATTATAGGTGTTTTGACATCAACCTTGTAATGTCAAACTTCAAGATAATATTCAGATTTAGCTCAACAACCTATCAAAGATTTTAATTTTGAAAAATAGACTTATCATGCTTGATTCTCTAATATTCTTCTAATTTAATCATCAATGCACAATTAACTATGACTTAATTTAAAACATATCAATAAAATCATAAACCATCAGAAATTTCATCCTAATTAGTAATATGAGAAGATTGATAAAAAACAAGACTAAATTCAGGGTTTTGAGAATAATTAAAAAAGTTTGGCCCGATTTGAGAATAATGCAGAAAGTTAGGCCCCTCCTTCAAATAAATATTCACCCCCCCACACTTAAGATGTACATTGCCCTCAATGTACAAAGATAGATAATAACATTTACGGGATAAATCAAAAGAGAAGGGGAAAGAGTACTCCCTGAATTTTGGATGGTGTCCCTGGAGGATGGTAGAGGTCGTAGTGTGTATGTTTGAAGGGGTCGGTCTGGATGATGATCCTGCGCTAGATGAAGAAATTAAGGAGCTCGTGAAGGACTAGCTAGGGTTTATTAAGACATAATTATATAACTAAAAACAAGAAAGAAAAAGGAAAGGAGACTAAGAAGGAAAATGAAAATAAAAGAAAAGAAAAATGGACTGAAGAGTCCTTATTGTTGGATGGTTCGCGAGGTGGTTGTGACCTCTAGGGTTGCGGAGGTGCTGGCGGTGGCGGAAGTGGCGTGATTCCCTAGCAGCCTTTTGAACCTGACAGTAAAAAACTAAAATAAATTAAACTAAATAGAGTAGAAGAGAAGTAAAGATTAGGAAATTGGAGCAAAAGAGAAAAGAAAAAATAGAAACTAATTGGTCTCAAAGACCCTTGGCTTGGTGTTTGGATGAAGCGGCCGACATGAACTTATGTGTAGGGTCTCTTTTGGGGAGACTATGCTTGCCTTCTTCCACTTCTTTGGCATAGTTCTGGTGTTGCGCAAGAGTCTGGACACCTTTTCTAAGGAAAGAAAGAAAAAAAAAAGAAGAAAGAAGATGGGGAGAAGGGGAAGGGCTGTGGGGTTTAAATAAGATCTCAACTCCTGCACGTCCCCACGTCCATGGACCGAGGGCGTGTCGATGCACACGGCCGTGGTGAGGCTCCGTTCTTTTCTCCCACGCTCGTTAGCCATGGGCGTGTTGAGTCACACGGCCGCTTCGCACGGCCGTGTGTATAGGCGTGTTGAATCTCCATGGCCGTTTTTCAGCAAGCCACGCCCGTATGTCACAAGTCAGTATGTTGGCACGGTTTCAAGGCACGGGCGTGTTCTACCCGTGGTGTGCAAGTCAGTAGCTTCACATGGTCGTGGGGCACGGCCGTGCCATTTTGTCGGTGCCCGTAGGGGAGTGGTTGGATCCGTGGTGTCAGAAATTAGGTGGGATTTGATTCGTACAGTCTCTGCTATGTCAGTACTAGGATTCTGGTGGTCCACACGGCCACGGACACGGTCGTGTGTAAGACTGTGTGGATTGGAATTCTGCACTTTTGTGTTAGTGTAAAACTAAATTTTCAGAAAAGAAAGAAGGAAAGAAAAGAAACTGAAAATAAATTTGAAAGTAAATAGTGTTAGTGCTCGGGTTGCCTCCCGAGAAGCTCTCGTTTATAGTCTTAAGCTAGACTTTTCTCGTAATTAAAAAAAAATCAGGGAGGTTTAAAGGTTTGAATATCTTCCCTCATGCTTACAGTTCTATTTTCTTGACAAAGTTCAAGTCGAGAAATGTTTACCTTAAAGGTGTCGAATGTTGAATTGCTTACCTCAACTGTTTCGTGCGGGAAGATATTGTGTACCTTAAGAGAAATTTCTTCGTTTACTTTCAGGTCTGATGTGATGATGCGAGGATCGGCTTTGTCTATCAGTACCTAGTCTCCTATTTTGAAGTGATTCGATGTTCCTATGAGCTCTTCTGGGGCCTTTTTAGGTTTTACTTCAGCCGGTTCCTGTTCCTCTTTGATTTGTGTTTCCTGCTCTTTTAGTTTGTCGCCCCTTAGGCTTTGTTCCTTCTGTAATTCTGTTTTGTCGGCTTGGGGTCTATTATTTGGCTCAGGGTTGTATCCTTGTGGTGTTTCCTGTGATGAAGGTTGCACAAATTGATTATCAAATGAATTGTCTTTCTTACCTTCATCGATTGTTGTCCTGACCGAGTTAAGAGCTTGAAGACTGATTGATTCATTACCTACACAAAGTATGAGTTCTCCTGTGGCAACATCAATTTTAGTCTTGGCAGTTGCTAGGAATGGTCTTCCTAAAATTAAAGGGATTGAATTATCCTCATCCATGTCTAAGACAACAAAATCTACTGGGAAAACAAATTTGTCGATTTTGACAAGAACATCTTTGATAATGCCCCTAGGAATTCTAACAGTTTTATCAGCTAATTGAATACTCATCCTAGTTTGTTTAGGCTTCCCTAGGTCTAGTCGTTTAAACAATGTATAAGGCATGACATTTATACTTGCCCCTAAATCAGCTAACGCATTATCAACATTTAGTCTACCAATTAAGCAAGGAATACTAAAACTCCCTGGATCTTTTTGCTTCCGTGGTAGTCTATTTTGTAGAATTGCTAAGCATACTGCGTTCAATTCCACATATGGCTCTTCATCTAATTTTCGTTTGTTCGTCAAGAGCTGTTTTAAAATTTTCCTCGAATCTGGCATCTGAAAAAGAGCTTCAAGAATAGGTAAGTTAATATGTAATTTCTTTAAAAGTTTGAGAAACTTACCGAACTGTTCCTCTCTATCATCTCTTTTCATTGCTTCGAGATAAGGTATACGAGGTTGGTATTCTTTGATTTCTGGTTTTGGCTTTTCCTGTGTTGCCTCAACATTTCCTTCATCTACTTCGTTCTTTTGTATTGGATTAGGTTCGTCTACCCTTGTGCTATTATGAGCTGTGATGGCTTAAATTTGTTCCTTTGGGTTAATCTCTGTGTTACTAGGTAGACGTCCCATCGGTCGTTTGGACATTAACTTTGCAAGGTTTCTGACTGCTTTAATGACTTCCCCTACTGACTTAGTAAGTTCCCTGATTCGGTTCTTGGTCTCCTCAGCCGATGTTGGTTGACTTTTAAATCTTTTCTCGATATCCTGGAGACGATTTTCTGTGCTTGTCATGAATTTTGTCAGCGTCTCTTCGAGGTTTGGCTTTTTCTCTTATGGATATGGCTGATTTTGGAAATTTTGAGGAGGTTGTTGTCTTTGATTTCCTTGACCTCCCCATGAAAATTTTGGGTGGTTTCTCCAACCTGGATTGTTAGTATTACAATAAAGAATATTATTGGATCTAAAATTATTACCTATATAGTTCATCTGTTAGCTCTCTGCGTCCGGTTGGTAGGGTGGGTACTCAAGATTCGCCACAGTTCCACTTGCATTGCACTGCATGACTGGGTGTACCTGCAAAGAATACAGGCTATCAAGCTTTTTATTTATCATCTCTATTTGTGTTGATAGTGTGGTCACTGCATCGAGGTTGTAGACTCTAGTTGATTTTGTCGATTTAGTCCTTGTAACTTGACACTGATAGTTATTTAGTGACATCTCTTCAATGAACTCGTAGGCTGCTTCAGGAGTTCTGTTGTTCAGGGTTCGACCGACGGCTGAATCAATTAGTTGTCTCATTGAGGGGTTTACACCATTACAGAAAGTTTGGACTTGTAGCCACAAGGGTAAACCATGGTGCGAACACCTTCTCAAGAGATCCTTATTTCTCTCCCATGCGTCGTATAATGTCTCTAAATCCATCTATACAAAAGAAGAGATATCATTCTGTAATTTGGCTGTTTTGGCCGATGGGAAATATTTTAAAAGAAATTTTTCGGTCATTTGTTCCCATGTAGTGATTGACCCTCGTAGTAACGAGTTTAACCACTGTTTGGCTCTATTCCTTAATGAAAAGGGAAATAACCGAAGACGTATGGCATCATCAGAAATACCATTTATTTTGAAGGTATCATAGAACTCTAAAAAATTAGCTATATGAGTGTTTGGATCTTCGTCCTGCAAACCATCAAATTGTTGAATCATTTGTATTGTGTTAGGCTTTAATTCAAAATTGTTAGCAGCTATAGCAGGCCTAACAATACTCGATTCCGCTCCTGTTAAATGCGGTTTAGCATAATCAAACAAAGTACGTGAAGCATTGTTTTCCCCCACATCATGTGGTTGTGGGTTATTCTCGTCCATCCCTTCAGTAGGATTGGATCTGTCTTCTTGGTCTTCCTCTGTGTAATTTAGGGCACGCCTGATTTCTCTGCGAGTCCTACAAACGGTAGCTTCAATTTCACTATCGTATACTAATGGTCTTTTCGAGTTCCTTCTAGTCATAAACTAGAGGCACCTGCTAGGAGAAGAAAGAAAATTTAGCAAAATCAAAATTTAACCTACAAAAGTACAATTGCGGAAAATAAAAATAATGGCTAAAGTAATAAAAATAGAGCTTTCTTAATATTTTAGTTCCCCGGCAACGGCGCCAAAAACTTGATCGCTGAAATCAGAGTTTTAAAATTTATAATGAATGAGATCGAACCTGGAAACTAACTCTGACAACGATTAAAGGCAAGTGTACCAATCGAACAGTAGTATAGCTTAGGCAAGGCCGGATTGTCAAATCCAAAGGAACTAAAAGTACTAATGCTAACTTTCTTTTTATTATTTAGCATAAAATAAAGTGAAGTTTCTTTAATCTAAATTAACGACTACTAAGCTAAAGATGCGAAGACAAAAAGAATGAATTGGGAAATAACTTGAAGAAAAACTCAGTTGATCACGATGATACCCTCGGGAAGAATCCACCTAGACTTCACTTGTTATCTAACACTGAACCATACAATTTATTCACTTAGTTTGATCCGTAGGACTCCCTAACGTATATTAAACCCTCTCTCGAGGCGAATAACGTCTAACCCTAGGTTAATTAACAGAAATCTCTTTCTCGAATAATAACCCCCTAAAATAACAGTAAATCGATCTATGGACTCCCATATTAGGTTTCACCCTAATCCGGTAAAATCTCGTCACCCTATCTCTAGGCGTGCGATCAACTCCGCTTAATTATGATAGATCTACTCTTAAGCAAGGTCTATTCCTCCTCCACCTAAGCACATCATATTTGGATTAAGCTCAGATAATTAAGAACAAACTAAGTATTTATCATATAATTTAGAAATCAATAACAAGATTCATCTAGGTTTCATCCCCTTCAGGTATCTGAAGGGTTTAGTTCATAACAAATAAAGAAAACATCCCAAGAGAAAAGATAAAACAAGACATAAGAAATCCCTAAAACTCCCTGAAGGAACTGAAGGAGATATCCGTCGTCTTGAGTAGAATTCTGTCTTCTTGGGATGGATCAACTGGCTAACTTCGAGCGATTCCCACAACTCTGACCTTTTCAGCTTGGCTCTTTGGCCTAGCTTGACGCCATCTCAAAGGTGGTACCTAGGGGGTATATATAGGCTCTTGGAATGCGATTCTTTCTCTCTAAGCATCCTTTTCCGACTGAATTTGCTCTTTGCCACGACAGGGACACGGCCAAGTCACACGCTCGTGTGACGAATCTTTGAGCCATGTTCAGATTTCTTTAATGAGGCACAACCATGTAAATCGGGGGTCAGGCCGTGTTCTAGATGATCAACAAGGCACACCTGTGTGGGCTTAAGTCCAGGCCATGTTGATTCCGTGATATGGCCCATTTACTCCATTTTGGGCCCGTTTTATGCTCTTTTCATCCTCGGGTGCTTTCATGGGAATAAGACATGAAAAGAAAGGATTAATAGCACCATTTTATATCAATCGAGGCTTAAATCATCCAAAAGCATACTAAATGTGGGATTAAAATATGTTTCTTTTACGGTTTATCACCTGACGTGTTTCCTGAAGAACTATCGGGATTACCTCCAATACGAAAAGTTGAATTTGGTATTGATTTAGTGACGGGAACAACTCCTACCTCAATAGCTCCGTATAGGAAGGCACCGACAGAATTGAAAGAGTTGAAGTCTCAGTTGCAAGAGTTGACAGATAGAGGATTTGCATGACCAAATTTCTCGCCCTGGGGTGCTCCTATGTTGTTTGTGAAAAAGGAAGACTGCACTATGAGGATGTGTATTGATTACCGACAGTTGAATAAAGTGACGATAAAGAATGAATACCTTCTACCGCGAATTGATGATTTGTTTGATCGGCTGAAAGAAGCTACAGTGTTTTCGAAAATAGATTTGAGATCAGGTTATTATTAGTTGAGAGTTAAAGAATCAGATGTACCAAACACTGCTTTTAGAACGAGGTACAAACATTATGAATTCTTAGTTATGCCTTTTGGATTAACGAATGCTCTTGCAGTGTTTATGGATTTGATGAATCGAATATTCAGACCATACTTAGATTGCTTTGTTGTGGTGTTCATTGATGATATCCTGATATACTCATGTGATGAGATGCAACAAGCCGAGCATTTGAGAATTGTGTTACAGACTCTGTGTGAGAAGTAATTGTATGCAAAGTTTAGCAAATGTGAGTTCTGGTTGCGTGAGGTTGGTTTTCTGAGGCATATTGTATTAGCTGCGGGAATACGAGTTGATCCAAGTAATATATCAGTTATTTTAGGATGGAAACCACTGAGAAATGTGTCTGAAGTCCGTAGTTTTCAGGGACTAGGGGGATATTATAGGAGGTTTGTGAAAGGTTTCTCAATGATTGTGGCTCCATTGACGAAGTTGCTATAGAAAGATGTTAAATTCGAGTGTTCAAAAAAGTGCCAGCAGAGTTTTGAGCAGTTGAAAGCATTATTGATAGAGGCACCAGTATTAGTTCAACCTAAGTCTGGTAAAGAATTCATAGTTTACAGTGATGTGTCGTTGAATGGTTTGGGCTGTGTGTTGCTGCAAGAAGGCAAAGTTATCGCTTACGTATCGAGGCAGTTAAAGCCACGTGAAAAGAACTATCCGAAGCATGATCTTCAATTAGCTGCTATTATATTTGCATTGAAGATTTGGCGTCACTACCTATTTGGTGAGAAATTTCATATTTATACTGATCACAAGAGCTTGAAGTACTTGATGACTCAGAAAGAATTGAATTTGCAACAGAGAAGATGGTTAGAATTGTTGAAAGACTACGAGCTTGTGATTAATTATCATTCGGGTAAAGCTTATAGTTAGCCCATTTTTCCCGGGCATAAATAACAAACCAAAAAAATACAAAATATATATATATATATATATAAACAGTCCATTTACAATCCATTTTACAAAACCATCTACAGGCCCAAATATTACCAAAAGCCCAATGCTTAAACAAACTAACCCAAACTAAACCCTATTAGCCCACTTACACCCTTAGCCCAAAAACTAAATAGACCCAATACCTAAACAGCCTACCTAGACCCAAAACAGAAATGGCCCAAAAGGGCCGAACACTAAAACAGCTTCAGTGGCCTAGGGTTTCTGGGAAACCCTAGGCGCCGCAAGCCTCGCACCCAATCACGCCACAATTCACACGAGCCATGCCGTCATCAACGCACGGATAGCTCCCCCCACCATCGCTTAGACCCTCGTCGATTACCTGCACAAGAAAGGAAAACGTAGCAGCAAAAATGGCAAAATATATGTATTTCCTTTTTTTATTTCTTTATTTTGGGGTTATAAAAACCCCAAATAAATCTGTAAAATGAAAAATACTCAGACATAGAGAAAAATACAAAAAATATTTAGAATACAGTACGCAGTTTTTTTAGAGGTGATTTCTTATTTTATTCGTATCATTCCATTCAATACATGCATTTTTTTATATATAAAATAGTTTAAAAAAATAAAAAGGGGCGAGTTTACCTTTCGAAACTGAGGTTTTTAACCTCCGGCCACCATCAGTGGTGGTGCATGTGGCACGTATGACAGCCCTCCATCGGAGCCCTGGCTGAAGGCCAGAGAGAATTTGAGAGAGAGGGGTATTTCTGTTTTTTTTTTTAAATTCAATGTTCAAAATGAAATTTTTTAGTTTTTTTTACTTATATAGTATTATTAAAACGACGCCGTTTCTGCTTAATTTGATAAGCACAAAACGACGTCGTTCAGAAGAGGGGATCCGCGCGTTAACCCAAAAACCTGGGGAGGATCCGCGTGTTTTATAAAAAAGGGAAATTTACCCTTTTAGTCCCTCCGCTATTTCATTAAGTTTAATTTCGTCCAATTTAGTATTTTTATTTTTTAAAATTAGCCTTAGAAATTCTTTTTTGTTCCAATTTAGTCTTTCGGGCTGCCTTAAGGGCCAAATTCATTAGGACGCCGTTTTGGAAAGAAGGCATAATTGCCCTATAAGCCCCTATGGTTTAATACGCGTTTTGATTTAGTCCTTATTATTTATTTTTATTGCTATTTAGCCCCTTTTTTCTTTGTTTTTTTAAATTTTTTATTTTTTTTAAATTATTATTAAATTATTTATCATATTAAATATTTTATATTTTCTTTAGTATTTATATATTAATTTATTAATACTGTAAAATTTGTATATAATTATTATTATTTATTTAATTATTTTTATTATATATTATTTTAGTATTTATATATATTAGTTATTATATTATATATTTTAAAATTTTGTACATTATATTATATATATCATATATTATTTTTAACTAAAATTTATCTATATTGTATAACATATTATTTATTTATAATATATAGTTTTCTTTTATGTATTATGTTATTATAAATATGTTTTTATTTAAAGTTGTAAATAATTTATTTATTAATGTATTTTATTATCCCAAAATATATATATTATGTTTTTTTATTTTGCAACAATTTATTTATTATTGGGCATATGCCATTGCATGAAATATTTAATCTTGCATAAGAAGTTTTCATATTTATTTATTAGTTATTTATTTATTTTATTTTTTATTGTTTTACATTTATCCATACTCTTTCATTTATTTACGATTGCTTTAGTGTAAGTATTATTATTAAATGTGTTTTATATTGCCAATATTAGTGTGAAATGTTAGCATGTCATGATAGTTTTTGGTACTTATATTTGATGATGTATTAATACGATATTTTCATGTGGACCAATGTTTAAAATAAAATACATTCTTGCAAAATTACTATATTTTATCTAAAAGTTTTTTTTTTAAAAAATAAGGCAATGTTTAGTATTTAGAAATTCAGGAAATAGTGCCCTAACTTGCTAGGTTTCGATTTTCCGTTTGACTAAATAACTAAATATCCTTCTGATAAAATTTTGTAAATCATGAGATGATTTTAGTTACGATGATTTAAAAATATTATGTCCTAACGTGCTGGATGTGATGTTTGTATTCTTTCAAAACAAAGGAATCTCAAATTTTAACTCAAATTGTTCAAGTTTTTTTTAAAGAAATCATATTTTAAAAATTCTTTCAAATTTTCAGCATTAGGACATGATTTTATCGATTAGGTACTAGTTTTTTGGGCGTTATGAGGGTGCTAACCCTTCCTCATACGTAACCGACTCCTGAACCCGTTTTCTTGTTTTTCATGGACCAAAATCAAATATTTTAAAATAAAACGTTTTACAAGGTAGTTCAATCACACCTAAATAAAAAGGGATTGGTGGCGGCTCCATTTCCGTTCTTTTTAAAGTCGACCCTGTTTTCTAAAAATATAAAAATGGTTTCGACAGCTTGGCGACTCCGCTGGGGACTAATAAGAGAGTCAAGCCGTAAAATCGATAATTTCATGTCCTTTTGTTCGAATTTAAAATTCTGATTTTTTAAAAAAAAAACATGATCCTTTATTGCATGTGGTTTTAATATATATATCTCTGCATTGCACTACATGACCGCTATGGTCGCGCCTTTAAGTGGGAGCGAGAAGCTATGCCTTCGGGAGGTTTTCACCTCTGCATGGGCTAGTGGATTGCTTTCGGGATACATATGTACCTATGTCTTCGTGAAGTTTTCACTTTCGCATGGCCATAGGGAAATGTATTCCCCTGAACCGAAATCGGCCCGTATGAGCCTATAATGGGTGAGGATCGAGGAATCTACTGGTTCAGGTACCTCAACTTTAGAACTAAACCGCATATAGTAAACCCTAAGAACCCACCTTTGGTAGAGCTATGCCAAACTTTAGTAGTTACCCAGATAGGTGTGCGTTTATTTTACTTGCTTTATATTTTATTCTATGGTACTACCTTGTTGTGTTTCATTCACTGTCAGTTTTTAAGTTAGAAAGCTGGTTATGGAGAACGAGTTCCTTGATAAAGTGGGAGACAATGCAGCTGTTCACACATGGTTAGAGCAAACGCAATTAGAGAAAAGGAATAACTTAGTTGATGGGTATGTTTCTGAACTATGGGATTTTACTCGTATTAGTATTACACAGAATGAGTTCCAAGAGTTGAAAGAAATATGGACTTAGTGGGACGATGAGGCAAAGCAGATGTTCTATTGTAATTATGGCTATCGACCCTACTTGCTCGACATCAAGGTAGATAAGCATCTATTCCGGGCTATGACTCAGTTTTGGAACTCTGCTTATAGCTGTTTCACTTTTGGGGAAGTAGATTTAGTGCCCACGCTGGAGGAATATACGACCTTACTTCGCTGTTCGGGGATCCAAGTCAACAAAGCTTATTTTAAGGCTGCCAATGTCCCAACTTTTGTGAAGAAGTTAATGAGTATCACAGGGATGAATGAACAATGAGTTACAGCTAGAGTCCAAGAGAAAGGTGAAGTTTGAGAGACCTCATCCTAGCACATGCAGATGAAAAAAAGAAGATCGACATCTTTGCCTTATGTATTAATGGTTTGGTGATCTTCCCCAAAGCTCTAAGACATATAGATGAAGCAGTTACTGATTTATTCGACCAACTTAACAAAGGAGTCACGCCTGTACCTGCGATATTAGCCAAGACGTTCAGATCTTTGAATGCATGTCGAAGAGCTGGTGAAGGTAGATTCATTGGATGCGCACAATTATTATTGGTTTGGTTTCACAGTCATTTTTGGAAGGTTGACAAGGTTCCTTACCGAGTGTTCTCCAAAAGTTATTCTCCCTTAAAGGAGGCCACAGCTACAACAAGGAGATATGATATATCAGAAGAAAGATGGATGGAAATTCTTCAAAACCTCTGAGAGAAAGATGTTGAGTGGAAAGCCCTTTGGATGATTCCTGACGAAGTCCTTTATCGATGCTAAAATTTTGATTGGGTACCTCTGCCTGGAATATGAGGAGTTGTTGGATATGCACCGTTGCTCGTACTAAGGCAATACAAAGCAAGACAGTTCATACCGGCAACATATGGGTTAGCTCAAAGTGAATTCTCATATAAGGGGGATAATTATAAGAAGAAAATTCGAGAAATTTCTAAGGCTTGGAGGCAGACATGCCGTATGAAGATATTGACTGGAGGACCGATGACAACCCCAGAATACAAGGAGTGGTCGAGCAAAAGGATCAATGATAACATCCCTGGGCCGAGTTTGGAGGGTGCTCGATCAATGAAGGAGTATTTATAAGTGGTCCCATCGGAGTTAGAGATTATAAAGCAAGACTTCGAGAGGCAGAGTTTAGAACTTTGAAAGAGGATAGAGAAGCTGGAAGAAGAAAAGATGCACTTGAGGCTAGATGTAGATGTTGAAAAATCAAAAGCCAAGAAAGTAAGAAAAGAAAAGAGGAAAATAGAGGAAGATCGAGACAGTTTGAAGATAGAATATAAGAAGATGCGTCTATCAATGAGGAATGCCGGATTGGGAAAGACTTGGGGACAGTGGCAACAAGAGGTCCAAGAGAAAAAGGCCAAAGCTGATTATTGGGAGAGAAATTTTCAAGAAATGCAAGCGCGAAACGAGGCCTTAGAGAAGAATTTGGCAGAAAGTCTAAATGAAAAGGGAGAATTAAAAGCTAGAGTGGCTGAACTTGGACGGTCTCTTCATCACCATCGAAGTTGTAATTCTGCGATCGAGCTAAAGTCAAGCCTAAGCAAGATTGAGAAAATGAAAGGTAAGATTGAAGAGTTAGAATCAACATTGCACAGTTGTGAACTTAGGATCGAGCTTCTTGAAACAAGAGAAGGGCGCTAGAAGGAGGAACTTCACCATTCTCGTGATCAAGTTAGAAGTCAGGATTATCTCATGGCTGAAGCAATAGTCCAGATTCGAGAGGTAGCTGATCACCTACAGACTTTGGCAGCACAGGCTGATACATTGAGCACGAAGTATGAGCTACAGTCAGATCGAGGCCAAGTGTTAGCTTTGTTGTTTAGGAAAGTCAGAACTTTGGGCCTTAGGGCGAAAGCATATTTGTAATCTGTTTTATGTAAAGAATTTTGTTTTCTAATAAAGTTTTCTAAAATGAAGTTGAATCAGAATCGATGCCTCTTTGTATTCTTGCATTTGCATTACATCATATCATATGCATTTAAGTCCATAGAGAGAGTCTAATTAGTTGAAATTATAACAGAGAGAGAGAGAGAGAAAGAGAAGGAAAATCTGGAAGCTGAACATTCTTACAGTACATGTGCCAAATCAAAGAAAATGGATCAAAGATTGGAACAATTCCAAAGAGATATCCAAGACCAGATGTAGGAGCAAATGGCAAAGCTCCAACAAGAAATGAGGGACCAAATGTTGGAAGCCCAAAGGAACATGATGGCTTAAATGGCCTAGATGCTGAGTGGGGCAATGGACAAGGGAAAGGGTCCCATAGTTAACGCTGAAGATAATGAGGACTTTCCTCGGGGTTTCACCCCACCTCATGTACAACTTGAGGAGTATCCCCAAAGGCCACCTGTTACGATTAGGCCTCAACAGGGGCAAGCTGATACTAAACCACCCATGAACTTCTAGGTCGGCTCAGGATCTAACCTAGGAGATAACCCCACCAATTCTATTATCCCTAATTTGGACATAGTAGAGAGAGGGAATAAGAATTGAATCCTTGAGGCAGTTAGAGGATCGCTCTAGATGGTTGGAGGAAAAGTTCAAGGCTTTGGAAAACGCCGATCATCAACATGGTATTGACCCAAAAGACTTGAGTCTGGTTCCAGATTTGGTGCTTCCTCATAAATTTAAGATGCCAAAATTTGAGAAGTACAATGGGACTAGTTGTCCTGAAGCCCACATCACAATGTTCTGTGGACGCATAACTGGCTAATGAACAATGATCAACTTTTGATTCATTGTTTCCAAGACAGTTTGGTGGGGGCAGCGTCTAGGTGGTACAATCAACTTAGCTGTGCTAATATTAGCTCTTGGAGAGACTTAGCCCAAGCCTTCATGAAGCAATACAATCATGTCACAGACATGACGCCTGATAGAATCATGTTGCAAAACATGGAAAAGGAATCGAATGAAAGCTTCAGGCAATACGCACAAAGATGGAGGGAAGTTGCCATGCAAGTCCAACCACCTCTCCTAGAGAAGGAAGCCACAATGCTTTTTATCAATACCTTGAAGGCTCCATTCATTAATCATATGATAGCAAGCACTACCAAGAGATTTGCGGATATAGTGATGGCAGAGAAATAATCGAAAATGCCATAAGAGGTGGAAAGATCGAAGCAGGGGAAACCACTAGGAGGTCTGCTCTTAGGAAAAAGGACAATGAGGTGAATAATACGAGTACATACAATAAGGGGTACTCGAAGTCTATCACTGTTAGCCAACCGAAAGTAGTTACTGCCAGGAAACAAGGGTCGACAAGACAAGAATCAAGCCCAAGGCAAAATTTTGAAAAGCTCCAATTTACGCCAACCCCAATGACGTATAATGAGCTATATCAAAGTTTATTCGATGCGCACGTAGTGTCCCCATATTATCTACATCCGTTAGAACCCCTATATCCTAAATGGTATGACTCAAACACTCAATGTGATTACCACGCAGGAATAGCGGGTCATTCGATAGAAAATTGCACCGCCTTCAAAATGGTAGTTGAGAGGCTCATCAAGATGGGGATTGTCAAGTTTGATGATACACCCAGTACGGAGAACCCGTTACCCAATCATGGAGATAAGGGGATAAATGTGATTAGGGAAAATGTCGTGAGAAAGATTAAAAGGGATATTTCGGAGGTAAAAACTCCGTTGAGAATGGTGTGGAAAGAAATGGTAAGAAAAAAAATGATATTATCCGATTCTTTAAAAGGATGTGAAGGACTAAGGAACTACTGTGAGTTCTACAAAGCTGAAGGACATGAGATCCAACAATGTGCTGAGTTTAGGGTCTTGGTGCAAAGCCTTATGGACAATAAGGAAGTGGAATGTTATGAAGAAGGCCTAGAGGAAAGAAACGTATGTGCAACTGAAGGAGAGTTGACAAACCACAAAGTTAATTATCCGAGAATCATAATTTCCCGACCAAGAAATACAGAAGGCAGAGTGCAAATTGTCCCTAAAGTTGTGATCTAGAAACCTGTTTCCTTTCCTTACAAGGATAACAAGATGGTACCATGGAATTAAGACTATAATGTGACGACACCGAGAGTGGAAAACTCAGCTAGCACTTCCAAGGAAGTCCAAAGCGAGGGATTCTACACACGAAGTGGAAGGCGTTACAACTCGGTAAATGTCAGAACAGAACCAGTAAGGTTAAAGACTGTGGCAGTTGAACAAGAGAAAGGACCTGGCGCCCTTATCAACGAACATGTGAAGGAGGAAGAGGCTAAAGAATTTTTAAAATTCTTAAAGCACAGTGAATACAGCATGGTAGAGCAGTTGTGCAAGCAACCGACTCGTATATCGATGCTAGCCTTACTTTTAAGTTCGGAAGTACATCGTGAGGCTTTGATGAAAGTGCCGAACGAAACTTACATTACTAAAGATATATCTGTCAATAAACTTGACTGAATAGTTAGTAACATAAGTGCTGATAACTTTATTTCCTTCAGTGACGATGAAATTCCACCTGGGGGTATGGGATCAACCAAGGCCCTACACATAATTACTCGTTGTAAGGGATATACTTTACCGAGCATGCTAATCGACAATGGATTAGCCTTGAATGTCTTACCGTTGTCAACACCAAAGAGGTTGCCGATAGACAGTTCTCACATGAAGACATACCAGAACATAGTGAGAGCATTTGATGGCACCGAGAGAAGAGTGATGGGAAGAATTGACACACCGTTGCAAATCAGACCAAACACATATGAGGTGGACTTTCTGGTGATAGATATAAATCCCTCCTACAACTGCTTGTTGGGATGACCATGGATTCATTCGGCAGGAGCAGTGCCCTCATCGTTGCACCAAAAATTGAAGCTAGTGACAAATGGTCGATTAGTTATCGTAAACGTAGAGGAAGACATCATAGCGGCTGTTACCAACGACGCGCCATATGTGGAGACGAATGAAGAGGCCATTGAGTGTTCTTTCCGATCTTTAGAATTCGTAAACGCAACGTTCATTTCGGAAGGGAATGAGGTTCCGGTGCCTAACATATCCAAGACAACGAGGATTTGCTTATAAATGATGGTGGGGAAAGGAGCCCTACCAGGAGAAGGACTGGGCAGACATCTCCAGGGGAAGTTCAAGTACCGATGCTGAAAGAGAAGAGGGGCCGTTTTGGCTTGGGTTTCAGGCCAGATGCTAAACAAAGAAAGAAGGAAATCGAGAAAAAGCAAGAAAGAAGGAGAGCATGGTTGAATGGGGAAGAAGTCCAGTGGGAATCGATGTCATTCCCCCACATCCTAGACCTTTGTATCCGGAGGAATAATTCACCCTGAGAGAGGGTTATTGGAAAGTCCTTACATCAATGCCATACACGAGGAAGAAGTTGAACAAAGAAACCTGTTGGGCATTCGCCCTTATGAACCTGGAAGCGTTTTGAACAATTGGACTGCAGAGGAACTTCTTGTAGTTTTTAGAGATTATAAGAGTAATATTCAAAATGCTCTTATTGTTTTTTAGCCTAGGAACAATAAGGTTTCTTTTGTGAAATAGGCTCATGTTCAGAAATTATTGTTTCAATAAAATACATTTTTGATAATTAACTTGACCAAATATTCTTTCATTTTATTCCTTTGACTTTCTAATTTCATTCCAAATTTTTTATTCCTCATTCATATCATGTGAATGGTTGTCCTCGAATTCATTTGTTCTTTGTACATTCTTTGGTACCCATCACAGGTCACTAGATATCAATGATGTGAGCAATATTAATACAGATCCAGAGGTCCACTTCGAGTAGGACATGTGTTTAGAGGAATCTTAGGATTCTGATGGTGACCAAGATTATGATTTATCTCCAGATCTGTTAAGAATGGTAAAGCAAGAGGAGAAACAAATCTTACCACATGAAGAGGAGGTAGAGAACATAGCCTTAGAGGAAGGGAAGGTTGTGAAAATTGGAACACGCATAACTAAAGAAACGAAGCAAGACTTTGTTGAATTATTACGGGAAATCAAAGACGTCTTTGCATGGTCATACCAAGATATGCCTAGACTAAGCACTGATATTGTGGTGCATCACCTTCCCATAAGAGAAGAGTGCAAGCCAGTTCAGCAAAAGCTACGAAGAATGAGGCCTGACGTGGTGTTGAAAATAAAAGAGGAAGTCAAGAAACAGTTTGATGCTGGATTTCTACAGGTGGTCAAGTACTCAGAGTGGGTTGCCAACATTGTTCCTGTCCCTAAGAAAGATAGAAAGGTCCGGATGTGTGTACACTATAGTGACTTAAATAAAGCCAGCCCAAAGGATAATTTCCCTTTGCCTCATATTGATACGTTGGTGGATAATACAACGGGATACTCATTGTTTTCCTTTATGGATGGCTTTTCAGGATACAATCAGATCAAGATGTATCCTGAAGATATGGAGAAAACTACCTTCATAACATTGTGGGGTACCTTTCGTTATAAGGTAATGCCATTTTGACTAAAGAATGTTGGGGCAACATATCAAAGGGCCATGGTAACTTTGTTCCACGACATGATGCACAAAGAGATTGAAGTATATGTTGATGACATGATCGCCAAATCTCGAACAGAAAAGGAACACATTAAAATTTTGAAGAAGTTGTTTCTGAGATTGAGAAAATTTCAATTAAAACTCAACTCGCCAAAGTTTACCTTCGGAGCTCGTTCAGGGAAATTACTGGGTTTTGTAGTCAGTGAGAAAGGAATCGAAGTTGACCCAAACAAGGTCAAAGCAATACAAGAATTGCCTTCACCACGCACTCAAAAGGAAGTTCGAGGTTTTCTTGGAAGATTAGATTACATTGCTCGGTTTATTTCACAATTAACTGAGAAATGTGATCCCATATTTCGTCTTCTCAAGAAACACAACCAAGGTGTATGGGACAATGAATGCCAGAGAGCTTTTGACAAAGTCAAACAAAATCTGTCAATTGCACCAGTACTATCTCCACCTAATCCAGATAAACCATTGATACTGTATTTGTCAGTGTTCAATAACTCCATGGGATGTGTGCTTGGTCAACACGATGAGTCAGGAAGAAAAGAAAAGGCGATATACTATCTTAGCAAAAAGCTCACTGATTGTGAAATGACGTATTCGTCGATCAAGAAGTTGTGTTGTGCCTTGATTTGGACAACTCGGAGATTAAGGCAGTATATGCTATATCATACAACCTGGTTGATTTTGAAGCTTGATCCGTTAAAAAATATGATTGAGTCAACTACTTTGAATGGAAGGATGGCAAGGTGGCAGATTTTGCTATCTGAATTCGATATAGTCTATGTGAACCAAAAGGCTATAAAAGGAAGTGCAGTAGCAGAATTTCTGGCTAGCAGAGCTTTAGAGGATTATGAACCTTTGAGTTTTGATTTCCCCAATGAAGAGCTGATGTATGTGGCAAATACTGAAGAATGTTCGTGGAAGCTAAACTTTGATGGAGCATCAAATGCTGTGGGAAATGGAATTGGGGCAATATTGGTATCCCCTAGTGGTGATCATTACCCATTCACATGCAAACTAGATTTTTATTGCACGAACAACATGGCGGAATATGAAGCATGCATCATGGGAATTCAAGCAGCTGTAGAGCATAAGATCAGAGTATTAGAAGTATATGGAGATTCTGCCTTAGTAATCTACCATCTTAAAGGAGAGTGGGGGACAAGAGATCCCAAACTAATGGATTACCGAAAAATAGTTCTGGGATTGATTGAGGAGTTTGATGACATTACTTTTAATTATCTCCCTCGTGATGAAAACCAGATGGCGAATGCTTTGGCGACCCTGGCTTCTATGATTAAAATAAACAGACCAGAGGATATGAGACCTATTCAAATGAGTATCTTTGAAGTTCCAGCTCATTGTTATAATGTGGAAGAGGAGGAAAAAGATGATCACCCTTGGTATCAGGATGTATTGCGATATGTAAAAAATAGTGAATACCCGGAGCATGCCACTGAGAATGAGAAAAGGATATTAAGAAGATTGGCCTCTAACTATGTTTTAGATGGGGATATCTTGTACAAAAAGAGAAAAGATCAAGTACTATTGAGGTGCGTTGATGCAGTTGAAGCTAGGAAAATCCTGGAAGAGGTTCACGAGGGTGTTTGTGGAACACACGCTAATTGATTCACAATGGCTAGACAGATAATGAGATTTGGATATTATTGGTCTACCATGGAAGGTGATTGTATCAACTATGCTAAGAGATGTCATAAATGATAGATTTACAGAGATAAAATTCATGTGCCTCCGTCACCTTTACACATTATGACTTCCTCATGGCCATTTTTCATGTGGGGCATGGATGTTATTGGACCAATCTCACCAAAAGCTTCGAATGGGCATCGATTCATCTTCGTGGTAATTGACTACTTCACGAAATGGGTAGAGGCTGCTTCATATGCTAGCGTCACTAAGGCAGCAGTTAGTCGATTCTTGAAGAAGGAGATCATTTGTCGATATGGAATGCTAGAGAGGATCGTATCAGACAACGCACTAAATTTGAACAACAGCACAATATCAGAAATTTGTAGTCAATTCGGGATCAAGCACCACAACTCGTCTCCGTATCGTCCAAAAATGAATGGGGCAGTAGAAGCGGCTAACAAAAAAATCAAGAAGATAGTAGGGACGATGACTGAGACCTATAAGGATTGGCATGAGAAATTACCGTTTGCACTCTATGCTTATCAAACGTCCGTCAAAACCTCTACTGGGGCAATGCCTTTCTCATTGGTCTATGGGATGGAGGCAGTTTTACCTATTGAAGTGGAAATACCCTCGCTTCGAGTTTTATTAGAAATAAAATTGGATGAGGCTGAATGGATCCAGGCTCGGTATGATCAATTGAACTTAATTGAAGAAAATAGGCTAAGGGCTATTCGTCACGGTCAGATGTACCAAAAATGAATGATGCGAGCCTACGATAAAAAAGTTCGCCCAAGAGAGTTTAATGAGGGGGACCTTATACTAAAAAAGATTCTTCCTATACAAAAGGATTTCAGAAGAAAATGGATGCTGAATTGGGAAGGACCATATGTGGTGAATAAGGCTTCTCTGGAGGAGCACTGATATTGACCGAAATGGATGGGAAAAGCTTACCCAATCCTGTGAACTCAGATTCAGTAAAGAAGTATTTTGCTTGAAAAGGAGAAGAGGCCAAAGTGAAAACCTGCAAAGGGCACTTTGAGTTTTTAAAAAAAATGGAGAGGCCAATACGAAAACCCGCAAAGGGCGCCTTGAGACCAAAGGGGTTTTGAGTTGAAAACCTGAAAAGGGTGACTCAAATTCTGAATGGACATACAGTGGTCTTGCTCTACTTGAATCAACAAGAAATGAAGTATGTTGCATATCGGGGCATGAACAAAGTACTTTGGGTCTTCTAAACACATGTTGAGCTCAAGGCAGTTTTCATGAAATTTGTATAGAGAAGCTCAATCTGCGATATCTAGGGTATCTGATCTTTGTCTTATTCATTTTAATATCTTTGGATTCTTTTTCTTCTCAAAGATATATTCCCAATTAATTTTCTTTGTATTTCTTATAATTCATTTAACGATCTTTGAGAGTAATTTATTTGTTACCCATTATTCATAAATGTGTTGCATTGAAATAATAATTGACGAATTAATGATTTCACAAAAAGAAGTTCTACAAGTTACTTTGGAAATTTCCAGATAAAACAAGGAACCGAAACAGGACAATTGTTTAGAATTTCCATGTGCATAGATTGGAAATACTTGAGAAAGAAGAGTCTGGTTAGAGACCATTTCTCTGAATTCTTTGTCCAAATGATAATTGGACAAAACAATGAGTTGACGTGATGAAAGTAAGTGATGTCATCAGGTCATAACATTCGGGGAATGGTGTGACAAACTAAGAAACCCTGAATTGTGGTAGAATGGGTTGAACTCAAAATAAACCCTATACCCTAAAAATTACAGAAGGGATGGATTGAAAAAGTTCTAATTCCTATTGTGGTGGGATGGTACAAGCCTTGTGTTCTCAAGATCCAAGCGGAGTTGACTCTAAAATTACATTGGGCCAAGCTTGTTGAGCATAACATGATTAATGAACAAAAATGAAGAACAAATGAGTGATGACACCTAGAGTAGGAATCATACTCATAACATTTTTGCATCATAGCAAATCTCATTAGAAGCATTTGATTCGTTTCGATCATTGCATCCTAATCCTTTAAAAGGGATCATTTTCATGACATGTTACATTCATGTCACTCATAACACATGTAGCTAGAAGCATTTGATTCATTCTGATCATAGCATCTTAGTCATGTGACATAAACATATGGAACTGAGTTTACAGGACATGTCCTTTAGTGGACGGTGTAGCAATATCAGTGAATTTGCAGATCTCATCTTCTTGAAGTTGCAGGAAGCAGATCGAAGATACTTTCAGTCTTATCTCCCTGAAGTTGTAGCGGAGTAGACTAAAGGCAGAAGATCTCATCTTCTTGAAGTTGCAGGAAGCAGATCGAAGACACTTTCAGCCTTGTCTCATTGAAGTTGCAGCTGAGTAGACTGAAGATAACAGATCTCATCTTCCTAAAGTTGCAGGAAGTAGATCAAAGGCACTTTCAGCCTTGTCTCACTGAAGTTGCAGCTGAGTAGACTGAAGACAGAAGATCTTATCTTTCTGAAGTTGCAGGAAACAGATCAAAGGCACTTTTAGCCTTATCTCCCTAAAGTTGCAGCGGAGTAGACTGAAGACAGAAGATCTCGTCTTCCTGAAGTTGCAGGAAATAGATCAAAGGCATTTTCAGCCTTATCTCTCTGAAGTTGTAGCGGAGTAGACTGAAGACAGAAGATCTCATTCTTGAAGTTGCAAGAAGCAGATCGAAAACATCAGATCTTGACTTCCTGAGTTTGCAGTGGAGCAGATCAAAAGATAGCATATTTGAAGTTGCAAGAAGCAGATCAAAAACATCAGATTTTATCTCCCTGAGTTTGTAGTGGAGCAGACCGAAAAATAGTAGATCTGACATTCCTGAAGTTGCAAGAAGTAGATTGAAGCCATCAGATTAATTGAAATCAAGATGAATTTCCAATATCGTTGAAGTTGCAGTGGGAAAGGCGAAGACCAAGAAGTCGAGGCTCCGCAAAGATCGGGCAAAATTGGACCTTCTAAAGTCTTTGCCCTATTTTCGTTACACGACAATGAGCAAAGAGGGGCAGCTATAGTTAACCCATTTTTCCCGGGCTAAAATAACAAACCAAAAAAATACAATATATATATATATATATAAACAGTCCATTTACAGTCCATTTTACAAAACCATCTACAGGCCCAAATATTACCAGAAGCCCAATGCCTAAACAAACTAACCCAAACTAAACCCGATTAGCCCACTTACACCCTTAGCCCAAAAACTAAACAGACCCAATACCTAAACAGCCTACCCAGACCCAAAACAGAAACGGCCCAAAAGGTCCCAACACTAAAACAGGTTCAGTGGCCTAGGGTTTCTGGGAAACCCTAGGCACCGCAAGCCTCGCACCTAGTCGAGCCGCAATCCATGTGAGCCACACCATCATCAACGCACGGACAGCTCCCCCCGCCATCGTCGAGATCCTCGTCGATTACCTGCACAAGAAAGGAAAACGCAGCAGCAAAAATGGCAGAATATATGTATTTCTTTTTTTATTTCTTTATTTTGGGGTTATAAAAACCCCAAATAAATCTGTAAAACGGGCAATACTCAGACACAGAGAAAAATACAAAAAATGATCAGAATACAGTACGCAGTTTTTTTTAGAGGTGATTTCTTATTTTATTCGCATCATTCCATTCAATACATGCATTTTTTATATATAAAATAGTTTTTAAAAAAAATAAAAAGGGGTGAGTTTACCTTTCGAAACTGAGGTTTTTAACCTCCAGCCACCGTCAGTGGTGGCACGTGTGGTGCGTATGACGGCCCTCCATCGGAGCCCTGGCCGAAGGCCAGAGAGAATTTGGCACTAAGTGTGCGATTAAATCAAATGAATAACAAAGGTTGATCGAAATGTAATATCGAGCATAAAGTAGCATGGATGGTGAATAACTATATGTTGGTTAAGGTATGTATTGAACCTTTGTGGTTGATGAAAATTTTGTATGGAATTATGAATGGTTGAGTGAGTATTTTAGTTATGGATGTTATGGTGTGAATATTTGAGAGTTGATCTATGTGATGGTTTCACTTTGTATAATGAAATTGATTTATTAAATTGAATGTATTCTGTTACGAACTTACTAAGCTTTCAAAAGCTCACTATGTGATGTCTTTCTCTGTTTTACAGTGTTAGTAAAGCTAGCTCAGATCCAGGGATCATCAGCAACTCAATCACATTATCGGCTGACTATTTTGGTACTTTTGAAAGATGTGTATATTTGAATATGGCATGTATAGGCTAGTTAATGTAACTTGTTTTGAAGTGTATAAACCTTGCCATGTTATTTGGCTTGGTAGATTGATGGTTGATTTATGTTTTGAGCTTGTGAAAAGAATGCCTTATAAATGTAGGTGAATACTCTATGTGAGTGATCCTTATTGCATGAATTTAGCAAGATGGAAATGGTATGTTTTATGGTAGGATTTATAAGAAAATAATGTTTGATAGATTACATGATTTTGGTTGTGTAACTAATAGTTTGGATTGGTATATTTTGGTGGATTTGTATAGGAAGTTGAATGATGTTGTTTTGAGTTTAAATTGAATATGATTTGGTGTGTTTAAATGCCAATTAAAGTATGAAATTGGATTGGTTTGTGCTTGTAGGTGTGACACTAAGTGTGGGTGGCAAATTGGCCTTGAAAAAGGCCTATAATTTCCCACACGGTTGAGCACACGGGCGTGTGGCTCGACAGTGTCCTTCGAGGTTGTGTTTCAAAACAAGTCAGACTCGACCACGGGCTGGACACACGAGCGTGTCTCAGGCCGTGTGAGCAAGTCAGTATGTATGCCCTGTTTTGCCACAGCTTGGACACACAGGCGTGTCCGAGGCCGTATGAGGCACACGGCCTTCCCACACGGGCGTGTGACCTCTGTAACTTAGAAAAATATTTGAATTTTAGAAATTTTTGTGTGTTCGGTTTAGTCTCGACTCTATACTAAAGCATGTTTAAGGTCTCGTTGACCTATTTAAGGGACTATATTTAAGTGAATTGCTATGTTTGGTTGTGAATGATATGAAATGTTCGGAAATGATTAGTAATGCCTCTTAACCCTAATCCGATGACGGTTACAAGTTAGGAGTGTTACACAAAACATACCAAATCACAAACATAACTCACATCTAATATCAACCATATATGCACATAACCAAAATTCACCAAATTAAGCCAACTCTCATGGCTATATTTACAGCTCAAAACATATACATTTACAAGCTATTACAATTAACTAAAATCACTATCAACACATAATCAAAATGACATCAAAATACCTATACATGCCATATACTCAAAACATAGTTTCAAAAGTACTGAAGAGTTAGTGGATAGTGTGGTGAAGTCTCCGACTAACCCCGAATCCGAGCTAGCTTTGAAATCACTATAAAACATGGAAAAGCAACAAAGTAAGCTATATAGCTTAGTAAACCCGTATAATTCAGAATTAAACTTACCATTTATACATAATCAAGACAATAAATAAGGTATACTCATTTCAATTACCAAATGCCTAAACACAAGCTTTCATCAACAAGTTAGTTATATAAGTGCATATAATCATCCATTATCTCATTTTAGTACTCAATAAATTGTATCATATCAAATTCATATATCATGTACATCATTTGTAACATTTCACTCTCAATCATATAAACAATAATTCATTCGATAACAGTAACTCATCCGTATAAACAGTATTTCATCTATATAAACAGTAATTCATCCATATAAACACATAGCTTTTTCACATAAACAATAACAGAATTTATGCCAGTTGAACCTATTAGAATATCAAGGGCTACCCGGGTGATATTTATTACGTGTATAAATCAGTAATCCGTCAATTCATTATCATTTTCGCTCTTTCGAGCTATGATCAATAAGCTCCTCCTGAGCTGATGGACAGTAAGCTCTATTGAGCTAAAATAGTAAGCTCTTACGAGCTGAAAATAGTAAGCTCTTATGAGCTGATATATCGGTAAGCTCATACTAGTTGTGGTGAGTCTGCAACACATGCAGGATCTCGACCAAAATGGTAACCCTAGTGACATGTCACTCGTATCCTATGACTTCCTACGGTTCAAACGAGACTCGTTATTCAGTAATTCTCATCAATTATGCATTTGAACTCAGTAATACCATTTACTCAATTATACTTTCATTTCAAATAATTTACAAGTATTTAAAAATTCGATTCTAACTATATGAACTTACATCGAGTTGCTCGAATGGAAATTATCGACTATTTGTCTACTTTTCCTTTCCCAGATCTAATCCCTATCTCAGCTTATCTTGATCTATATATATTATCAAATTTAGCACATTCAGCATTCAGTCTATTCCATTTAGCCTATAATTTAGAATTTGACAAATTTACACATTTGCCCCTAATGTTTCACATTTTCACAATTTAGTCCTTATCACATAAAATTGCAAATTCATGAAATTTAGTACAAACCCATGCTTAGCCGAATTTAATACATGTTACTAGCAGCCCATATTTTCAATTTATTCAGACTTTTAACCACCACCATTCACATTTTCTCAATTTAATCCCTTTTTGACATTTTTGTCAAAAATCACTTTACAAAAGCTATTAATCTAACATTAAACCTTCCAAATCTATCATAAATCATCAAATTACTCAAGCATTCAAAAATGGAAACATGATAAATCTTTAACAGTTTCAAAATCTAGGGTACGGGCTAGCTAGAATACGAAGCAACGGTCACAAAAACATAGAAATCATTCAAAACCGAGCAAAAATGGACTTATAATTGAGCAATGAAATGGCTGAAACTTTAAACCCTAAGAATAGATTTTTCTTCTCTTCAATTTCGGTAATAAGATGAAGCTGATAACATTAAATTTGTTTGTTTTACTATTTAACTTATTAATTCACTAAATTACCTTATTAACCTTTGTTATAAAACATTCAAATCACTTATTATAAGCCCATAAATGTCCATTACCAATAATAATGGTTTAATTACCCTTTAAGGCTACCATATTTGAAAACCAAAGCTAATTGACACCTTAAACTAATAGAACATGCATTTTACACTTTACGCGATTTAGTCCTTTTTCTCAAATTGACCATTTAAACGATAAAATTTCTTAACGAATTTTTCACACAATCACTCAATCATGTTGAAAACATTAAAATATTTTTAATAAGATAAATATTTTAACTTTGAATTTGTGGTCTCGAAACCACTGTTCCGATTTGACCAAAAATGGGCTATTACAACTCTCTCCCCCTTAGGGATTTTTATCCCCGAAAACATTACCAATAAACAGGTTAGGGTATTGTTTTCGTATAGCTTCCTCGGGTTCCCACGTAGCTTCCTCTATCCTGTGTTTATGCCAAAGAACCTTCACTAGGGCTATGAGTTTATTTCTTGATTCTTGGATTTCATGAGCTAAAATCCTGATCTGTTCTTCGCTATACGTCAAATCAATCTGTATCTCAACATCTACCGGAGAAATCACATGTGACGGATCGGATCTATATCGACGTAGAATAGAAACATGAAAGACATTATGAATCTTTTCAAGTTCTGACAGTAAAGCTAGTCAATACGCTACAGGCCTTATTCTTTCGATGATCTCATACGGTTCGATAAATCGCGAACTCAGCTTTCCTTTACGGTCGAATCGAATAACCTTTTTCCACGGTGACACCTTTAGAAACACTCGGTCCCTGACTTGAAACTCAATTTCTTTACGTTTCAAATCCGCGTATGATTTCTGTCGATCTGAAGTTGCTTTTAAACTGTCGCGAATCATTTTCACTTTTTCTTCAGTTTCTCTGATCAATTCAACCCCGTGAATCTTTGTCTCACTTAGTTCAGATCAGTATAACGAAGTTTGATATTTGCAACCATATAAAGCTTTGTACGGTGCCATCTTTATACTTGTCTGAAAACTGTTGTTATACGTGAACTCAATCAACGGTAAGTATTTTTCCCAACTGCCCTCAAACTCTAAAATACAACATCTCAACATGTCTTCGAGAATCTGAATAACTCTTTCGGTCTAGCCATCAGTCTGAGGATGAAAAGCAGTACTGAAATTCAACTATGTTCCCAGAGCTTCCTATAGTTTCTTCCAGAATCGCAACGTAAATCTCGAATCTCTATAAAAAATAATAGATAGTGGCACCCCGTGCAATCGAACAATCTCAGAAATGCACAATTCAGCTAGTCTATCAAGTGAGTTATTTGTACGTACCGATATGAAATGAGCAGATTTTGTTAGCCAATCAACGACATCCCAGATAGCATCTTTCTTTTTCGGAGTTAGGGGCAATCCCGACACAAAATTCATTGTAACTCTATCCCATTTCCACTCGGGAATCATCACAAGTAATAAACCTAAAGGTACTTGATGTTCAGCTTTGACTTGCTGAAAAATCAAACATTTAGAAACAAACTATGAGATATCTCGTTTCATGCCTTGCCACCAATAAAACTGTTTCAAATAGTTGTACATTTTGGTACTCCCTGGATGAACATATAAGCAGCTATTGTGCACTTCGTGCAAAATCTTCTGAATAGGTTCTGAATTTCTCGGTATGCAAATTCTATTCCAGAACCTTAAATAATCACCCGCTCCTATCTGAAACTCTGAATTAGGGATAGTCTCAGATTGAATTCATTTAACTTACAATTCACGGTCATCTTTTTGAGCTTTACAGATTTTTTGAAGAAATACCAGTTTAGCTTTTAATTCAGCTAAAATAGACCCATCATCACAAATCATCAACTAGGTATTCATTGCTCGTAATGCAAACAAAGATTTTCAGCTCAGGGCATCAAAAACAATGTTAGCTTTTCTCGAGTGATAATCAATAATAAATTCATAATCTTTCAGTAACTCGAGCCATCTTTATTGTCGCAGATTCAGATCTTTCTATGACATTAGATATTTTAAGCTTTTTTGATCCGTACAAATGTGGCATTTTTCACTGTAGAAGTAGTGTCGCCAAATTTTCAATGCGAACACAATTGCAACCAACTCTAAGTCGTGCGTCGGATAGTTCTTTTCATGCGGTTTCAATTATCGGGAAGCATAAATTATAACTTTCCTTCTTGCATCAGAACACATCCCAGACCGTTTAATACGTGTCACTATAAATCACTAACTCCTTCCCCGATTCAAGTTGAACCAGAACTGGTGCTTCAGTTAACAGTACTTTCAACTATTCGAAACTTACTGACACTTTTCTGACCATTCAAATTTCACATCTTTTTGAAGCAATCGTGTCATTGGTGTCGCAATCATCGAAAATCCTTTCACGAGTCTTTGGTAATAGCCCGCTAAGTAATAATAGCAGAAATCTTACTTGGGTTAACTCTAATACCATCAGCTGAAACAATATACCCCAGAAATCCAACCTCTCGGAGCCAAAACTCACATTTGCTGAACTTCGCAAATAATTGATTATCACGTAGAGTTTGTAACACAATTCTCAAGTGTTCAGTATGTTCAGATTCATCTCGCAAATAGATCAGAATATCGTCAATGAATACAACAACAAATCTATCTAAATACAGTCTGAATACCCGGTTCATCATGTCCATAAAAACTGTAGGAGCATTAGTTAATCCGAAAGGCATAACAAGAAATGCATAATGTCTGTACCTCATTCTGAATGCGGTTTTCGGCACATTCGACTTTTTAACTTTCAACTGATAATAACCCGATCTCAAATAAATCTTTGAAAATACTGGCCCCTTTCAACTGATAAAATGAATCATCAATCTACGGTAGAGGGTATTTGTTCTTTATAGTCACTTTATTTAGCTACCTGTAATGGATACACATTCTCATCGTGCCGTCTTTCTTCTTTACAAACAATGCTAGTGCACCCCAGGGCAAATAACTCGGTCGTGCAAAACCTCTGTCTGTCAATTCTTGCAACTAAGCTTTCAACTCTTTTAATTCTGTTGGAGCCATTCTGTATGGAGCTATCGATATTGGTGTTGTTCTCGGTACTAATTCAATTCCAAATTCAACCTCTCTGGTCGGTGGGAAACTCGATAATTCTTTTGGAAATACATCCAAAAAATCACAAACAACAGGTGCAGATTCAATATTTGATTCAGACACCTCTGTATCCAATATATATGCAAGATATGCATCATAGCCCTTTTTCATACATTTCTGAGCTAACATAGACGATATCATAATAGGTAATTTACTTGAATCATCAGACTCAATTCGAAGAATTTCACCATTCTGACATTTTAATTCGATAATCTTTCGTCTACAATTCACAACTGCATCATGCATAGCCAGTCCATACCCAGAATCACATCAAACTCATCGAACGGTAGAAGCATCAAGTCAGCCAGAAAACAGTAACCCCGAGTCATCAAAGGACAATTCTTACAAATTTTATCAACTAAAACAGACTTGCCTAAGGGGTTCGATACTTTAATTACAAACTCTGTAGACTCGACTTGTAAACTCTTTTTAAACACTAAAATCATACAGATATATGAATGGGTTGATCCTAGATCTATCAACACAATTATATCAGTATCGAAAAGAGAAAAAGTACCGCTAATAACGTCTGGTGATGATGCCTCCTCCCGTGCACGGATAGCATAAGCTCGGGCAGGTGCTCGTGCCTCAGATATCACAGTAGAATCTCGCGTACCACCTCGGTTACCACTCATATTTCCAGTGTTTCGGGGTGGTCTCCCTCTAGTAGTTGTATTACTTGCTTTCGCCGGTTGATCTCTTTCAGCTATAGACTTTTTTGGACAGTCCCGTAGATAATGATCAAGAGATCCACATCTAAAACAAGCTCCGCTCATTATTCTACATTCACCAATATGTCGCTTATTGCAGTGCTTACATTCAAGTCCAAAATTTCTAACACTACCCACATTGGTAACAGATGTCGTCTGAGGTTTAGAGCTGAAATGTCTCATATCTCTATCTTTGATCGAAATCCCTACAAATCTCTTTCTAAAGTCTCTAACCTCAGAATCAGCTTTTCTTTTCTCTTTGCTAAGCTCTTCGACTTTGCAAGCTCTGCCAACTAGAACGACAAACTCTTTCAGCTTAAGAATCCCAACTAATAGTCTGATTTATTCATTTAATACATCTTCAAACCTTTTACATATTATAGCCTCGGAAGAAACACATTCACGAGCATATTTGTTGAGTCGTACAAACTCTCTTTCGTATTCTGTTACCGACATACGACCTTGTTTCAGTTCAAGAAATTCCTTTCATTTTTGATCAATGAACCATTGGCTGATGTATTTCTTTCTGAATTCAACTTGAAAGAATTCCCAAGTAACTCTTTCTCGCAGAACTACGGATATCAAGGTATTCCACCACTGATACGCAATGTCTCTCAACAGTGATACATCACATTTTAAACATTATTCAGGTGTGCAAGAAAGTTCATCAAATACCCATATCGTGTTCTCAAGCCAAAACTCAGCTCTCTCAGGGTCATTGCTAACAGTGGCTCTAAATTCTTCAGCCTCGTATTTCTGCATCTTATCAACAGGTGGTTTATTCAATCGCAAAGGATCCATACCTTGAGGAACTACAGGATCAGTTGGGGAATAGGTGAGGGTGGAGGTTGTTGCATAGCCGGATTAGCTCGGATGTACTCAGTGAACCATTCACTCATCATTTGGAAAAAAGCTCCTTTAGCCTCCCTGACTGCCCGTTACGGATCTAGAATCAGATGGCGATGTCCTTTGCGCGGGAGCAGGCACATTACTTTCAACCTCACCAGCTATAGCTCGATTGGGATCTATTTGCTATTTGAAAACACGTTTTAAAATGTTAGGAGTCATCACACTATCACAGTTTATATATGGCATGTATAGCTAGACTCTCACACATGCTACGTTAGTCCTAGAATCGACTAAATCGTAGCTCTGATACCAATAAATCTAACACCCCTCACTCGTATTCAACTCCTGAATAGGGTTACGGAGTATTACCGGACTTACAACACACTTAAACAAACTTTTCTAATACATTTAATCAATACATACAATTGTCAATCAATCTCAATCAATTTGTCCCTAATACGAGCCTACGAGGCCTTACACATGCATTGGGAGTGGTTTGGGACTAAACCGATAACTCGAGAAATTTTTCAACAATTATAAATTTTTTATCTAAAACAGGGGACACACGCCTGTATGACCAGGCCGTTTGGACATTTGAAATGGGAGCACATGGCCGTGTCCCAGCCCATGTCCTACCCCGTGTCCAAACAAGTGAGGTTACAGACTTGGGTCACACGGCAAACCACACACCCGTATGTCTAGCCCGTGTTCCCTTTGAAGTGGCCACACATGCCCGTGTTCCAAGCCATGTGCTAGACCATGTCAAACCTATAAGGTTTACTAACTTATGCAACATGGCCAAGTCACATGCTCGTGTGCTAGGCCGTGTCCCAATTAGGGGGTATATTGACTTATGCCACACGGTCGATCACACGTCCATGTGCGAGACCGTGTGGAGTATACTGAATTCATTTCAATTTCAACACAGGGGACACACAACTGTATAATTTGACCGTGTCACACACGGCTGAGACACACGCCCATGTCCCTGCCCATGTGGACAAAAGTAGGCTATTTACCAAGCCAATTTGTCACCCAAATTTGCATATACCTACACAACCAAAATGGCACAACTCATAGCATAAATAACATTTAATTAGCAACAATCAAGGCTAATTCATACAATTTTCAATACCAACATTCAACATGCTTATAACCTCAAACCTTACTCCATCAAAACATACCAACTCACATCTAATATCAACCATATATGCACATAACCAAAATTCACCAAATTAAGCCAACTCTCATGGCTATATTTACAGCTCAAAACATATACATTTACAAGCTACTACAATTAACTAAAATCACTATCAACACATAATCAAAATGACATCAAAATACCTATACATGCCATATACTCAAAACATAGTTTCAAATGTACCAAAGAGTCAGTGGATAGTGCGGTAAAGTCTCCAACTAACCCCAAATCTTAGCTAGCTTTGAAATCACTATAAAACATGAAAAACAACAAAGTAAGCTATATAGCTTAGTAAACCCGTATAATTCAGAATTAAACTTACCATTTATACATAATCAATACAATAAATAAGGTATACTCAATTCAATTGTCAAATGCCTAAACACAAGCATTCATCATCAAGCTAGTCATATAAATGCATATAATCATCCATTATCTCAATTTAACACTCAATACATTGTATCATATCAAATTCATATATCACGTACATCATTTGTAACGTTTCACTCTCAATCGTATAAACAATAATTCATTCGATAACAGTAACTCGTCCGTATAAACAATATTTCATCTATATAAACAGTAATTCATCTGTATAAACACATTGCTTTTTAACATAAGAAATAATAGAATTTATTATCATTTTCGCTCTTTCGAGCGATGATCAGTAAGCTCTTCCTGAGCTGATGGACAGTAAGCTATATTGAGCTGAAACGGTAAGCTCCGATGAGTTGAAAATAGTAAGCTTTTACGAGCTGATATATCGGTAAGCTCATACGAGCTGTGGTGAGTCCACAACTCATGCAGGATCTCGACCAAAATGGTAACCCTAGTGACATGTCACTCATATCCTACGACTTCCTACAGTTCAAACGGGACTCGGTATTCAATAATTCTCATGAATTATGCATTTGAACTCAGTAATACCATTTACTCAATTATACTTTCATTTCAAATAATTTACAAGTATTTAAAAAGTGGATTCTAATTATACAAACTTACCTCGAGTAGCTCGGATGGAAATTATCGACTATTCGTCCACTTTTCCTTTTCCCCAATCTAATCCCGATCTTGGCTTATCTTGATCTATATATATCAAATTTAGCACATTTAGTATTCGGTCTATTCAATTTAGCGTATAATTTACAATTTGGAAAATTTACACATTTACCTCTAATGTTTCACATTTTCACAATTTAGTCCTTATTACATAAAATTACAAATTCATGCAATTTAGTACAAACCCATGCTTAGCCGAATTTAATACATGTTACTAGCAGCCCATATATTCAATTTATTCACACTTTTAACCACCACCATTGACGTTTTCTCAATTTAATCCATTTTTGACATTTTTGTCAAAAATCACTTTACAAAAGCTATTAATCTAACATTAAACCTTCCAAATCTATCATAAATCATCAAATTACTCAAGCATTCAATAATGGCAGCATGATAAATCTTTAATAGTTTCAAAATCTAGGGTACGGGCTAGCTAGAATACGAAGCAACGATAAAAAATAGAAATGATTAAAAATCGAGCAAAAGTGGACTTACAATTGAGCAATGAAATGGCCAAAACTTTAAACCCTAAGAATAGATTTTTCTTCTCTTCAATTTCGGCAATAAGATGAAGATGATAACATTAAATTTGTTTGTTTTATTATTTAACTTATTAATTCACTAAATTACCTTATTAACTTTTGTTACAAAATATTTAAATCACTTATTATAAGCCCATAAATGTCCATTACCAATAATAATGGTTTAATTACCCTTTAAGGCCACCATATTTAAAAACCAAAGCTAATTGATCCCTTAAAGTAATAGAACATGCATTTTACACATTATGCGATTTAGTCCTTTTTCTCAAATTGACCATTTAAACGATAAAATTTCTTAACGAAATTTTAACACAATCACTCAATCACGCTGTAAACATTATAATATTTATAAAATAAATATTTTGACTTCGAATTTGTGGTCCCGAAACCACTGTTCTGATTTGACCAAAAATGGGTTGTTACATAATGTGGTTATTGATGCGCTAAGCAGAATGGTTCAATCATAGCTGAGTTAAAGGCTAGACCGGCGTTTTTGTAGTAGATTTTTTGAAGCATAGAAAAATGATGATAAATTGCGAGCTAAACGAGAGTAGTGTGAGTTAAATTCTGATTTAGAATTTCAGACTGGGTTTGATGATTATTTATTAGTTAGAGACAGAATATCTGTACTGAAGAACTCAGGATTGGTACAGAAGATTTTACATGAAACTCATAACAGTACCATGTCTATTCATCCTGGTAGTAACAAAATGTACAATGATTTGAAAAAGATTTACTGGTGGCCGGGAATGAAACGGGATATTTCTGATTATGTATCTAAATGTTTGATATGTCAGCAAGTAAAAGCTAAACATCAGTTGCCTTCGGGATTATTACAGCCAATCACGATACTGGAATGAAAGTGGGAAAGAACTACCATGGACTTTGTATCGGGATTACCCTTGTCTCCAAAGAAGAAAGATGTCATTTGGTTAATCGTTGATCGGTTAACAAAATCTGCACCCTTTATTCTGGTATATATGGATTATTCCTTAGATAGATTGAGTGAATTATATGTTTTTGAGATTTTCAGATTGCATGGAGTGCCTGTCTCTATTATTTCTGATAGAGATCTTCTATTTACATCTCGATTTTGGAGCACATTGCAAGAAGCTTTGGGTACGCAGTTACATTTCAGCACTGCATTTTATCCCCAGACTGATGGTCAATCTGAATGTGTTATACAGATTTTGGAAGATATGCTTCGGTGTTGTATACTTGAATTTGAAGGCAACTGGGAAAAGTATCTGCCTTTAGTTGAATTTGCTTACAATAATTATTATCAGTCAAGTATCAAAATGGCACCGTATGAAGCTCTGTATGGCAAGAAATGTAGAACTCCATTGTATTGGACAGAACTTAGTGAAAAAAAGATACACGGAGTTGACTTGACCCATGAAACAGAAGAAAAGGTAAAGGTAATTCAAGACAGTTTGAAAGCAGCCTTTGGTCGTCAAAAGTCCTATGCTGATCATAAACTAAAAGAAATAGAATTTCGAGTCGGTGACAAGGTATTCTTAAAAGTATCACCTTGGAAGAAAGTTCTCCGGTTTGGCCGTAAAGGAAAATTGAGTGCACGGTTATGAAATCACAGAAAGAATTGGACCTGTTGCATATCAATTAGCCTTACCACCAGAACTTGATCGGATTCATAATGTTTTTCATGTGTCTATGTTACGACGGTATCGATCGAATCCTTCACATGTTATTTCTCGGTCAGAGGTAGAGATTCAGCTTGATATGACATACAATGAAGAGTCGATCAAAATCTTGGCCCATGAAACAAAAAAGTTAAGAAAAAAAGGTGGCTTTAGTAAAAGTTCTTTGGAACGACATGGTATAAAAGAGGCTACCTGGGAACCGGAGGATACCATGAGGAAGCAATACCCGAATCTTTTTACTGGTAAGATTTTCGAGGACTAAAATTCTTAAGGGGGAGAATTGTAGCAGCCCATTTTCAGTGAAATCAGAATAGTGGTCTCGAGACAACAAATCCGAGCCGAAAAGAAAATTTATTTTAATATTATTGCATGATCTACATAGTAATAGAAATGTCGTATGAAAATTCTAATAAGAAAATTTTATCGATTATATGCTTAATTGTGGAAAGGACCAAATTGCATAAAATGTAAAAGTTGAATTCTAGTAGCTAAATGGATCAAATAGCTATGGAATTCAAAACTTCAGGTCCTTATATGGTGATTAGACCATTAATGAAAAGTTAGTAGATATTTTAGGATGATTCATCCATGGAAATTAAAAGAAAAGGGCAATGACTAAATTGGAAATTGAATTAATTAAAAGATGATAATAGAAAATATCATCTTATTTTCATCATCTTCCTCAATATCTGCATGGAAACCCTAGGAGAGAGAAAGGAAACTAATCAAGCTTAACTGGGTAAGTATTCTTGTCCTGTTTTTAGTAATTTTTATATTTTTGAGATCGGGATAACCTAATCTATTTAGATTGAGGATCAATTTGAAAATTTATCAAAGTATATAAACTTTTCCATGGATGAATATGTTGAAATTTTGAAATTTATGGTAGAAAATGAAAGGTTGTTGGTAGATAAACAACTTTTACAAAGTGAATTTTGATGAAATTGTGATTTAGGGACTAAATTGTAAAGTTGTGAAAATTACAGAAAAATTATGAATTTTATATAATACATGTGTTGTAAATGTTATACTAAAATTTCAATTACGCTTGGAATAAAAATTCAATTTCATGAATTTCATTTTCCGAGCATAGGGACGAAATTGGAATTTATGAAAAGATTATGGGCAAAATGGTAATTTTGTCTAGAGTGCAAATTGAACTCAATGGAATATGAAATATGATATATTAATGATTTAATTCATTTATATAGATCCGGACAACTCAAATTCGAAGCTAGATCTAGGAAAATAAAAAGTTTCAGATTAGTAGAATTTCTTGTATGGACAAATATTAAGGTAAGTTCGTGTAACTTAATTATACATGTTAATATGGTTCAATTGAATATTGTGTTTGGATTGAATGTGATATGAGTTTATGTGGATTTTATGAATGTTAAAAATGCATGAAATAATCATATGCCCGAAACAAGTCTAGAAAAGGTTAAATTCTGTTTGAGTATTGAATTTCAATGGATAGGTGATTACCTATATCAAATGTGGTTCTGCATATGTAGCAGATAGTATTTAGCTCGGACGAGTAATCCTGAGAGAGCCCTCTCGGGTATCCCAATATATATTTCTTGCGAGCATCCTAATCGGTAGTAATTTAGCATGTGTTTCGCACTACCGCAGCTCTTTGTGAGTGTCCTGATATACGATCGGTTGTGATCCTGCATATAATGTGGACACAAACGCAGCTCTTCATGAGCATCCTGTTAAGCTCACTTGAACTCTCTGCTACCTTATCCGGTGCTCCCTGATATTATCTCTTCAGAGATATCTGAAAAGCTCTATGAGTTTCCTGAGTAAAACTCTTATGAGTTTCCTGATTAGCCCGGATAAGTTTCTTGTTACATGGCTCTTCTGAGCAACCTGATATGTGGCTCGAGAGTGTGCTTCCTAATTGAGTACCTTAATAGGTACCCCTGATTATGAATTGATGGATTACAGCTTGTACTCATTGAGTGTACTATTTGAGTATCCATCGATACTTTAATAATTCAACTGATAAAATTCTCGACATGAGAAAATGATGAGATAAATAGAAATATGCCCTGAATGTTTCTGAATTATTTGATGAAGGGTCATATGATGAGCTCATCTATGCTTATTTGATGTGCAAACGTATTATATGACTAACTTGCTTGATTGAGTATATGTGTTTAGGTAAACTTTCCAAATTGATGAAAAGCATGTTAATTGTATTCTTAATATTAATAAATATGCTTACTAGGTTTTATTTTCTCTGTTTTATAGTGCACAAAAGCTCGCGAAGGTTGGAGATCAGTCGGAGCGTCATCACACTATCCACTAGCTTGTTTTGGTATAAATAGTAAACTTATTTTGGTATAATGGCATGTATAGGTAACTTGGCCATTGTTGGCCTGTAAATGTTGTTTGTAATCTAGCCATTGGAAGGAATGGCTAGTAATGATTTGTTTTGGTATATTTATAAGGTTATATTATGACAAATACCTATGTGTTAAGTATATTAACTATGATTGATCAAGTTATGCTTAACATATAAGTTAAACAAGGGTAAGAATATAAACATGAATGCATATTATAGTATATCATATTAGATGTTAGAATTGGCTTGGATTTAATGCTTAAGTTGGCTGGTATATACTTGTAACTTTTGGTGTAGGTTATTGGCAAATTTGGGTGAGAAATAAAGCTAGGAATGGCTTCATTTTGTCCACACGAGTGTGTGTCTTGACCGTGTGTGACACACGGCTTGGCACATGAACATGTGGTTTGGCTGTGTGTCCCATGCATCTTAAATTTGAGAAACAGAATGCTCAGAATTGAGCACACGGACAGAGACAATGGCGTGTGTCTCAGTTGTGTGTGCTACACGGCCCAAACCACGGGTGTGTGTCTTGGTTGTGTGAAACCTGCACTTAATTTTGGAAAAATTAAATTGACCACACGACCTAGCCACGGGCGTGTGGCTATCCATGTGGCACAAATCAAAGAGTTACACGGGGTCGGACATGGCCTACAGCATGGCCGTGTCCTATGGTCACAAGGGTATGTGTGCCCTACATCTAGGAAAATTTTTGAAAATTTCGTGAAAAAATTTTGAGTTCCCGATTTAGTCCCGACTCGATTCCAATGTTATGTTGGGCCTCGAAGGTCCATTCAAGGGACAATATGACCACTTTCAAAAATGAATGGTAATTAAAATGAATTATCTGTAACTGTTCTGTAAAATTCAGTAATACTTTGTAACCCTATTCCGGTGATGGATACGGATTAGGGGTGTTACATTTTCCACTAGCATGCATCCACAAACTGATGGGCAAACTGAACGAGTGAATACATTGTTGAAGACATATCTTTTGCATTATGTGAGTCCCACACAAAGGGGTTGGCCAAAGTTGTTGGATGTGGCCCAATTTTCATACAATTTGCAGCGAAGTGGGGCCACAAATCAAAGTCCATTCGAGATAGTGATGGTCCAATAGCCACTCACACCCAGCGCTGTTGTGACCCGTTATACAGGACCAAATCCAATAGCTTATCGATTTGCGAAGGATTGGCAAGAGAAGAATGAATTGGCTAGAGCTTGTTTACACAAGGTAAGTAAGCGTAACAAGAAGTAGGCTGATCAGAATTGAAAAGATGTGCAATTTCAGGTGGGCAATTCAGTCCTTGCTAAACTACACTTGGTTTTACGACATACGGGTTTGCACAAGGGGCTTGTGCGAAGGTATGAGGGGCCATTTCGAGTTATGAAGAGAGTAGGCAAGGTGGCCTACAAGCTTGAGTTGCCAAAAATACTCAAAGTCCACCCAGTGTTTCACGTAAGCACGCTTAAGCCATTCTATGGGGATCAAGAGGACCCAAATCGAGGTAAGTTTGAACGAGCACCATTGGGGGTAAAGATCTCCTACGATCGTGAAGTTTAAAACATCGAGGCAGATCGTGTGATCAGACAAAAGTACCATTGGTCGCGGCATGAATACTTAGTTCGGTGGAAGGGACTTCCCGACAGTGAAGCAAGTTTGGAACCTGCTGAGGCATTGTGGTAGTTCAAGGAAAAGATAGAGCAGTTCCATAAGGAGGACGCGATGAGGGCGTCACTAGAACAAGTGGGGGAGAATGTCATGGGTTCTGTATGGGAGCCCGTAACCATGACGAACTTGTGCGATCCATCGAGTTCAAAAGAGGTCATTTTGCCCGAACGGACTGGCCCATTGCTTGGAGAGATTGAAAGCCCATCTTCAAAGCTTGGCAAATATGGAATGTGATTTTCAAAGATATGTGTCACAAACATTAAATGTAATCTTTAGAAGATACGATTCTGTAATCTTAGAGATTTGATATCTAGATAGCTTTTAATCTTAGCCATTGATGTACTTTGATCTATACTGTTGATTTCGAGGTGGCTCAACTATAAATAGAGACATCTCCCCCTCATTGTAATTCATTCAGTTATTAGTAGAATTTTGAGAGTCTTTACTCAAACTTTTCTCTCAAGTGTTTTTGTTTTTCTGTGGCTTTTGTTCATCTTTCTAGTTCGTTCTTATTTCATTCTTCTGCTATTCTTCGTGGGTGCCTTAGAGGAGTTCTGTTGAATCCTCAATTGTTGCGAGTTAGGCTAACTTAGGCATTTTTGAGCGAAAGAACTGTCTAAGGCCGCACGAATTGCGTGAGAAAAATCTAAGTCCGTGACACAAGCACCTAGTTTCGGCCTTGCTATTGAGTGTGAAGCTTTACCGTTGTTACCCACGCTATCAACTTTCTTCCTTCCCATCTCATTTCAACTCACATCAGCCCCTTTGAAGTTTTTGAAGAGTTAAAAGGTTGCTAAAAATGGCTATATCTTGGCTTATTTGTGCATCCCGTACTTCCTCTATTAATAGTTAGTATGTTGGTAGCGGACAATAATGAAAATGACAGCGTACAGTTATGGTTTCAGTCCTACGTTGCTGCACCTTAAAATTTGATCACTTAAATTTAATTTCATATAATTTAATTATCTCTACTTCTACGATTTTAGTAATGGGTCTACATTAATAATACTCTTAATATTGTTAAATGTTGCTGTTAATATAACTTGTCATGATTTCATTCGTCTATCTTTACAATACTAACAATAGTTGTTAGAAAATCCACTTCCTTATTGTTACTGTTGTATAAAATTATAAAAGGAATGGGACAAATTGTATAAAATTAAAATAAGAGAATCAAATATTAAATTTCAACATGATAGAGAAATTAAAATTAAAATTAGATGTTTACTTTTGTATCTAAGAATTGATAAAAAAAAAAAAAAAAACTAAAAGATTTACCAAAACTTAATTATGGATACCGATATTTTTCATCAAAATATTCTTTGTATGACTTATTTATAATTATATATTTATCTTAACCTATTCAAGGATGAAGTGACCCACTTAATCCAATCCCATCGAAATTGGATTTGTATTAAAAAAATTATCTTTTGATCTGCTGAATTTTATCTAAATTTTAAATAATAAAAAAGGATTATTTGAATCAATTAGACTAAAACTCAAACTTAAATTTTATTTTTGCAATTCAATTCGATTCGTTATATCAACACTTTTATTTATCATGCATTACTAAACAGACGTGTTAAGAGAGATAGCATGCACGTATTATTTCAGTCAAAGCCAGCTCTATCAATCTTTCCTAATCAATAATTAGTTTCTTATAAAGAAAAGAATTATTAAAAAAGTTTGAGAGTTAGTTAGGGGATCACGTTGTGATCATTATATATTTTTCATGTACTATAGAATTATATGCATATAAAAGTAATTAAGATATACTTCTTTGGGGGAATCATACCCATTAATTTCATCATATTATTATAAGCTTGTTTATCTCCCATTTTTAATTAAAAAAATATTTGTATACATTATCTTATTTCTAATTTGAGTTCTCAAATGGGTATAATGTAAACCTCTCCATGGTCGAGCCGTCCGCCCAAAAAGTGGGAGGGTTTGGGTAAAAATATAAGCCCGAAAAATAGGCTTGGAAAAAAAAATAAGGCTTGTTTAGAAAACGGATTAGGCCTCGACTAAGGCTTTTTTTGGCCCGAGCCCGACCCGACCCAGCCCGAATATGCAAAAAAAAAAACCTACTTTCTTTTTACTGTTTTATTGCTACTATTTTGTTGCTATTGTTTGGATATTGTATAACTTTTGTTTTATTGTTAATTTTGTTACTATTTTAGAGGCATGTGCTTGTTAAGTTGCACTTATGTTAGTGTTATTTAAGTATACATATTGTTATTTAATTTATTTTCAATTTTTTTGCAAAAAAATTATTTTAATATTTTTAGTATTTTGATATATTATATATTTTTTTGAAAATTATATAAAAAATTAATACGGGCGGGCCGAACCCTTATTTTAGCATTTTTATCTAGGCCGGGCTTGGGTAAAATTTTAGGACCATTTTTGAACCATGCCTAGGCCTAGCAAATAGACCTAAAATTTTGGTTAGACTCAGCTTGAACTCGACCCAACCCATAGACACCTTTAATACAATGGTAAGAAAATGTGTTTGATTTATTTAATTTATAAATTATTTATTTATACCATACTAATAACTTTTGATTGAACTAATATCACGAGTTAATTGAATAACAGTTTAATTGAAAATTTTTTAAAAACTCATTTTTTATAAAGTAATTATTATAAAATAAAAAGAGATGGGGAGAATAAAGAACAAAGAAAATATAAAAGCAATAGAGAATGTACTTTATTAATCAAATGGATGATTACAATGCTTCATCAGAGTCTCTATTTATAGGCATAAGAAGTATAAAAGAAGTAGAGATCCAATTCTAATAACTATTAGAATTTAAAGTACATCAAAGCTTTATCTTGATCATGATGGACATCCACTTAATAAGATGTTCATAACACTCACCCTGGGATGTCTATTTGTAGATAATGTGCCTCGTTAAAACCTTATTAGAAAAAAACCCTGTGGGATAAAAACGAAATGAATAAAAAAGAGTACGCAATCTTCTATTACAAGCTACATGTAACAGCCCGATTTTGGGGCTAGTCGGAACAGTGGTTTTGAAACCACTAATTCGAAGAGAAAGAAATTATTTTATGTTATTTTATGAGATAGAGCATGATTATATAGGTGCATGAAAATTTTGGTGCTTTAATTCTAGCGATTGCATGCTTAATTGAGAAAAAGGACTAAATCGCATTAAGTGCGAAAGTCTTAGTTTACAAAATAGAGGTACCGATTAACTATAGAATTTTAATTGGAGGCCCTTAATGTGAAATTAGGTCTTTTTAAAGGCCATAGCCGACCATAGGGGGGGACAAGAGGATTAATTTAGTCAATGTTTTGGTGGTGTTAGGTAATTTATGAGTAAAATAAGAGAAAAATAAAGAAAGAAATGATATAATCTTTTTCCTTCTTCTTTTTACCACCAAAAATTTCAACAATAGAAGGGGTTTAGAAGCTTGAATATTTTCAGCCACTTCAATCTCTACAAGTAAGTGATTTTAGTGATTTTTGGTTGATAATTTTTGTACTTTTGGAACCCCTAAAGCTTAAGTTAGCTATAGAGGGGACTATTTTGCAAAATGGTTGAAAGTTTAGAGTTTTACCATGTGAGCATGTATGTTTTTTGCTGCATTTTTATGGAAGAAAATTAGTCATGGTTGTTTAATAAATAACTTTTGTGAAAGGTGTTACCATGAAAACACCTAGAATGACATTTTTGTAAAGGTTGTGGAATATGTGGTAAATGTGGGAAATAATGAGTATTGAGGGCTGCCATAAGAGTAATAAATGTTCACCTAGGCTCGTTAAAGAAAGAAATTTTATTAGAATTGATTTTCGAGCCTAGGGGTAAAATGGTCATTTTGTGAAAGCTTAAGGGCAAAATAGTAATTTTGCCAAAATTATGATTATTGAAGTGTGTTGATTAATGTGGCGATTAAATGAGCTAAATTGTTATTATAGATCAAGAAGAGCGAAGAAGTAACCTCGACTGAGGAAAGGACAAAGTATCGGACTAGATCGACAATCTAGCCTATTTTGAAATCGAAGTAAGTTTGTGTGTAACAAATTCAACATCATGTTATTAAGTTTCTAAATGTTTGATATTAGTGATGTTGTATAATATTTCTATAAAATTGAGTTATGATATGGAATGAGAAGATGATGAGAATTGTAACATGAAAGTCCCGGTTGAACTTTAATAAATGAGAGAATAAGACCATCGAAACATGAGATTGGTAAGGTCCCATATAAGACCATGTCTGGGATATGGCCTCGGCACCGAATAGAGATCCTGTATAAGACCATATCTGGGATATGGCATCGGCATCGAATATAAGAATCATATAAGACCATATATGGGATATGGCATCAACAATGGATATGAGATCCCGTACAAGACCATATCTGGAATATGGCATCAGCATCTAGAAGTGACCCCACGTAAGACCACATCTGGGATGTGGCATTGGTGTCGTAATTATGTGAATGAGGATGATCATATATCTTTGAATATCTCAAGTGAGTCAATGTGGTAGATAGTTAAGATCATGATAGAGATAAGATTAATGCTAAGACCAAGTGATAAAGTGATACAGGTATATGTAAGTAATTCACGAGAATTGTTCACGATATGTGGCATGATATGTAATTGGTAAGAGCAAGTATGAGTAAGTTATGGAAATGAGCTTAAGGCTTGTGTTTTTATTCAATGCAATGGATGGATGACATTATGAGCTTTATGTTGCTACTTATTTCATGCAAACTTACTAAGCTTTATGCTTACTCCTCTCATTTCCCATTTCCTTATAGCATTGCCAAGTTAGCTCGAGAATTCATGGAACGTGGGAGTCCGAAAATCACACTATCGACCACTCTTTGGTATAGAAAAGTTAAATTCATTTTGAGTGTGGCATGTATAGGACTTGGTCATTTTGTTATGTCATATTGGTTAGCCAAAGTGTTGGCTATTTATGCTATCAAATTTATCTTGTAAGTGGTCATTGGAATTGGGCCAAAACTTGACAAGTTTATATATATTCAATGATGACGAAATTCATTAAGTGTATGCTTGTATGGATATCTTGATTTTGAATCTTTAGAAGTGCTTTATAGTTCTGATACTTGTTGGATTGAGTTGGTGTAAGTATGGTTGCGGTGTAGGGTGGCATTTGACTTGGTAGATAGCCTTTCAAATGTCCCCACGGGTAGACACACGGGCGTATGTCTAGGCCGTATGTGACACACGGTCAGCCCCATGGGCGTGTTGATTGGCTGTGTGTCCCCTTGCATGCTAGGTTTACAAGTCAGTATGATCAGTAGTAAACACACGGGCAGAGCCACGACCGTGTCTCTCAGCCGTGTCGGTGGCACAGCCATGGGTATGGGCGTGTGCCCAGGCCGTGTGAAGTCTGCACCTGAATTTAGGAATTTAATTCGACACACGGTTTAAGGACACAGGCGTGTGCCTTGGCCGTGTGACCTTAGTGAGATGATGATGCCATAAAAAGAATGCCATGGGTTTTGCACACGGGCTAAGACACGGGCGTGTCGTGCCCGTGTGAAGAACACGGGCCAGGGACATGGGCATGTGTCCCGCCCTGTGAAAACCCCTGTAGGTTCGAAATGAGAAATAAATCGACACGGGCATGTGAAATTCCACACGGGCGTGTCCTTTCCTCCACACGGGCGTGTGGCCCTGTTTTTAGTAAAAAATATCTAAGTGCGTAAAAGTTTCCGGTTTGGTCCCGAACCATTCCAAATGTATGTTTAGGGTCTCGTAGACCCGTAATAAGGATGCTATGTTTATGAATGAAAAAGTTTTAAGTTTGGAACTAAATTTTATAGCCCGATGTTGTAAGTTTAATGTTAAGTAAGTTCGGTAATACCTCGTATCCGGTTCCAGTGTTGAACACGGGTAAGGGGTGTTACACTACCTCATTAAAAACCTTTACCAGGAAAACCTAATGAGATAAAAACTTGGTTAAAGGAAAAGAGTACAACTTATTTTAGACTCCCCCTAATGGCAACATTACATTACATTTTTAAGTTTACACTTTCCAATCTTGTGTAAAAGTCTTTCAAATGTTGAAGTTGACAATGCCTTAGTAAAATGATCTGTTAAATTATCACTAGAATGAATTTGTTGAATATTTGTATCACCTATTTTCTCAAGATCATGGGTGAAAAATAATTTTGGTGAAATATGTTTTGTTTTATCACCTTTGATGTAATCACCCTTCAATTGAACTATATATGCTACATTATCTTCACATAAGCTACATTATCTTCACATAAGATAGTTGACATCTTTTACTGTAAAGGCAAATTACATATCTTCTGGATATGTTGGGTCAATAACCTTAGCCAAACACAATCTCGACTTGCCCCATGCATTGCAATTATTTTTGCATGATTGAAGAAGCAGTAAGTAATATTTGTTTTGTTGAACGCCATGATATGGCAGTACCCCCACATGTAAATAAATATCCTATTTGAGATTGACCTTTATGTGGATCTAATAAGTATCCAGCATCAGCATAGCTAAATAATAGGGATTTTGAATCATTTGAATAAAATAACCTCATATCAATGGTCCCTCTGAAATATATAAATACATGTTTAATTACATTCCAATGTCTACATGTTGGAGAATAACTAAATCTTGCTAACAAGTTTACAGCGAAAGCTATATCAGGTCTTGTGTTGTTTGCAAGTTACATTAATGTCCCTATGGCACTTAGATATGGTACTTCAGGACTAAGAAACTCTTCATCATTCTGGCAAGGATGAAACTGATCTTTATTCACATCTAACGATCGTGCAACCATCTGAGTACTTAATGGGTGTGCTTTATCCATGTAAAATTTCTTTAATATCTTTTTCATATAAGCTGATTAATGAACATGAATTTTATATTTTAAATGCTCGATTTGTAATCCAAGATAAAATTTTGTTTTTCCAAGATCTTCCATCTCAAATTATTTCTTTAAACAATTTATTGTATTTTGAAGCTCTTTAGGAGTTTCAATAATATTTAGATCATCAATATAAACAAAAATTACCACAAAATTTGATCCAAACCTTTTTATAAAGACACATGGACAAATTGGGTCATTTTTGTAACCTTCTTTTAACAAGTATTCACTAAGACGATTGTACCGCATACGTCCAGATTGTTTTAATCCATATAAACTTTTCTTTAATCTGATCGAGCAATTTTCTCAAGAAACTCAATCTTTTTGGGATTGTAAATCCTTCAGGGATTTTCATATAAATTTCACTATCAAGTGTACCATATAAATAGGATGTAACAACATCCATTAGATGCATGCCAAGTTTTTCACATACTGTCAGACTAATAAGATATCTAAATGTGATTGCATCCACCATAGGAGAATATGTCTCTTCATAATCAATGTCAGCCGTTTGCGAAAATCCTTGTGCTACAAGGCGAGCTTTATATTTTATGAATTCACCAATTTCATTTTGTTTTCTCACAAATACCCATTTATATCCTACCGAATTTACACCTTTAGGTGTTTGGACTATAGGTCCAAAAACTTAATGTTTAGAAAGTGAATTCAATTATGCTTGAATTGCATCTTTCTATTTTGGTCAATATTTTCTATTTTTACATTCCTTAGTAGATTTAGGTTCAGGATCCTCATTTTCTTTTGTTATTTCAATAGCAACATTATAAGTAAAATTGTTGTTAACAACTACATTTTTTTTCAGTTCCATCTTTTTCTTTTTCTTGCATTGACATAACTTATCAAGATCTCTTTATTTTCATCTTTTTTGTTTTCACTTTTAGGTATCTAAATTTCTTCTTGATTTTTATAATTAGTTATGTCATGGGTCTCTTTAGGAACCCCCGCCTCCATTATATGACCATCTTGAATGTTTACTCCTTTACTTTTACGAGGATTTTATCTTTGGAACTGACCGGTCTTCCACGCTTCAAGCATGGATTACTTTCTTTTGCATTAAAAGTTTTCCCTATTAGGACATCAATTCGTATTGGAGCATTTTCAACTGGTATGTAAGATTTAATGAATCTGGCAGTTGATTTGTAAAATGAATTATCTGTTGAACTTCTAGTTCATATTACTTTGTACGAGGATCTTAGACATTAATAATTCATTTCAAGTACTTTATTAATCCATCATTTTATTCTCTCCCACTAATATTGGGAAAATTGAAAACTTATGTCATAACAAAATATCAAATTAAAGCTGAAAAATATTATAAGGAGACTCATATAAATATGCATTCCCAATCTCTTATTATGACCCATCTTTGTGCGTTGTGGTGGAGCAGTTGAAACATATACCGCACATCCAAAAATTGTAATATGGGAAATATTTGGCTCTTGACCAAAAATCAATTGTAATGGGGAATATTTATAATTTATTGGCTTGATGCGTAAACATGTAAATCAATACAATCTTATTCTGAAATAGAAAGTTTTATTCTCATAAGTAATGATTTAGCTATTAGTTGGAGGCATTTGATAAACAATTCAGCTAAATCATTTTGTGTGTGAGCATGAGCTACAGGATGTTCAACTTTTATCCCAATTGACATGCAATAATCATTGAAAAATTAGAACGTAAACTCACCAGCATTATCAAGATGAATTATTTCAATTACATAATCATAAATTAATCATTTATATAAGCAATCTCGCAATGACAAGTTGCGAGTTGATAACGCATTAGATTATTTTATGGATGCATCTACCAAAATCATATAATATCAAAACCATCCACATAGTGGATGAATGGGCCCATATTCATTTCAAAGATGCAAGACATTAAATCCTTTTTGGGCAGAACCATAGTTTTCTCCCATTGCTTATGGTTCACCTGTTTGATTTCCTCGACAATTGTAGCCTCCTCCGCTAGGTTTTCAAATACCCGTTCTTGGTGTAGAGTGACATGTATCTTAAGGTCAAACCGTAGCCCGTTTTTGAACCATATGCACTTGTTTTATTCCGTGCCAACTATTCCCTAAGCATAATGATTAAGCCTCAAGAATTCAACCTCATATTCCACCAAAGATTTATCTCCTTGCTTTAGCTCGATGAACTAGAGCCTGTGGGCTTCCACATACCTCGTGCCCACATACTTCTTCTAGAAGGCTTCTTGGAAATATTCCCAAGTGATCTGCTCAGCCTGTGTACCTTTTACCACATGCTGCCACCAGCAATAAGCCTCATTTCTAAGTAAGGACACAGTGCCATTCAGTTTCTACTCTAGAATATATTCTAAGTCCTCTAGGATTCTTTTGGTCGACTCCATCCAATAGTCAGTCGTAGTGGGATTCGTACCAATGTTACCCTTGGACGGCTCTGCCCTATTCGACCAAAGTTTCTCTTCAATAAATCTATGGCTCACCGATCTAGTTTTGGCTCTAACAACCCTTTGCAGGACCCTCAGCTTTGCCTGCATCACGGCATCATCGTCGTTCTCATAGCCTCTACCACTGTTGGCGGTAGAGTTTTCAACATACTACTCAAAAATTGGGTCCTCGCCCTGAACAATGGGTAGCTCTATAGGTGCAGCCCTACGAGGTCTATCCCTACCACGTCTACCTTGAGTGTTCATAGTTTCGCGAAGGTCTAAGTAGTTTAAGTATATCAAAAGTTTTCATGCAAGAGTTCGAACATTATTTTTTCTTCTAAATACTCATAGTTTAAAGTTTACAGTCTAACTAAAGTTTTCCCGGTAATTAAAGTAGGACCAATACCGTAGTCTCGAAGTTTAATTTCCTGCATAAAATTAATTTAAAAAAATTGTGCCTTGGTTGTTTCCAAAATACCCTTTCAATACATGCATGAAATTTATTCAAATTTGTATTATCTGAGTTTAGAAAAATTAGGCTCTGATACCAAAAAATATAATTTTCTCAACCCGACCTAGATGTTAGACCCGACAGTGTTATCAGAGTTTTCTGAAAATAGTTATTTTGAAACATTTGTTTAATTTGGTAAAAACTTAGTTTAAATACCATATTATTATTCTTCAGTGTTCTAGTTATCTTCTAGCAGCAAAAAATATGGTATTTATTTTTCTATTAAAAAACTGGAGTTTAATCATAATATGTAATAATCATAGCCTAATATCTGAAGATTTCCAATAAAATGTCATATATAGTAAAAACAAACCTACATCCTAATTCCCATGCCACAGTTTGAATAAACATTAGAATATTTGAATAATAAAATAAATCAAGAGATTAAGCTCAAAATAACTAAAAATGAAATGGATTGTGCCAAGACCCTCCATATGCCATGCCCGCGTTGTAACTTGGTGGGTTATCTGTAAGGATAAAAATTAAGGGTGTGAGCTTTGACTCTCAGTGTAAGCCCATTTACAACAAAATCAATGTGACACTTGTTAAGATACATTAATTAACTTTGCATAGAATAATCAAAGTTAACAATTCGGTTCATACTATTGATTTTTTCAAATGCAACCATCCCTGATATATCAGAAATCACAATAACAGTTTTCAAGATAATCAAATCATCAAAATTGTCACAATAATCATAATACATACAAATATATATATATATATATATATATATAGATTCTCGCATATGTATCCTAACATAATTTTCCATGTTTGTATGCACATGGTTTAAGTGATATAATACATATTCTGGTTTAAAATAAAATAATTCCTACTCCACCGCTACACACCACAGTAGGAGTTCTCTAGAACTCCTCTACCTTTATGCCACATTGTCGATAAACCACTATGGGTTCCCAAATAACAACTGCCATGTTGGTTGTGGACATACAACAAGTCCTCGCGGTTGGAATCCACCTTTGGCTATGGGTTCACAACAAAAGTCCTACAGATAAAACCTGCTTTTTTGCTATAGATTTTACAACATAAACTCGTCGTTCGAATTGACCTTTGGTTGTGGGTACACAACAATTTGTAGATAATAACTGTCACATGGCTATGCTCTGTACTTGCCATTTTTCTTGCAGATATACTGCTTGATCTTCCTCCATTCAGAACAACCCAACTCATGCAATGCATTAAGACACTTTAAATAATCTAACACATGGCCAATTAGTAGCAATTCAAGCTTTTCATTTATGCAGTATTGATAATAATATAAGGCATGTCATTCATGCGATCGTAAGAATATAGATACAAAGGTAACTTATACTATTCATAATTCATGCAAATATTCATAAATATAAATAGTTACCACATAAAATGGAACAATCGTAGATTCTACCATATCTCATATCATCAAAGACCTATTTGCATAATTTAATTCATTAAAAATAGTTTGAAACTTATTCAGGGACTAAACTGATAAAAACATACAATTATGGGTCAAAACTAAAAATTCTTGGTTCTAGGGGACACACGACCTTGTGATATTCAAAAATATCGACCTACAGGGGAGACACAACCATGTAGGGGGTCCTAGGCTGTGTGAAAGTCAAACATCCTAGGGTTTCAGGGGCAACATGTCAATGTGTAAGGGTTTTATAATCCACATGGGCATCCCACGTGCTCATGTAGTTTGGCTAATTTCGATTTTTCCTTGATTTTCTCTTAAAAGAACACACACCTAACTTTTGGGTTCTTGAACGATGATCCTCATGTCCAAATCTGGCTCAGTATACCTACAACGGGTCTTTTTGTTGACAAATACGCAAGAATTAATATTAACTTTCAAGATTTATCGAAATTATCAAAATTTTTGGGAAAATTCGTAAAAGATTCGTAATCGATTTGAAAGATTGTCAAGAAGGATGTTATTCAAGAATACTAGGGTTCTACGTAATTAGAACTAGAATTCTTACCAATCTTTGATGTCATTTTGTAGATTAATGATGATAGATTCAACGATTGATGAAGAAACTGTTCAAATGGGAATTGATCTTGATTCGAGCTTTCATGAAATTAATTTTCAGCACAAGAATATAGAATTTATATAAAAAGGGGAAGGGAAAATAAAAGAATATGAGGGTTTTAAAGGGGAAGAAAAAGAGTTCAATTTAGGGTTGAAAAGTAATTGAAATCAATATGTGATTAGGAAAAGTTATTAAATACTTAGGCTTTCAAAATTTGAGGGGCTGATTGGCGAAACAACCCTTTTTTCCATCCAAAATAAAGAAATGGGAAGGAGAGTGGCATGATTTGAACCTAGAGAATTGAAAAGAGTTTGTTCCCTAGTTGCCGGAAAATAATAGAGGAAAATTGAAAAGAGTGGGGCTTGAACTATGACACTCTACGGTGCTCTCTACCACCTATAATAAGGCTTCTTTCTTGATGGTTTTATTAATTCAAACCCTGTGATTTTTGGAGTGTTACACTAACTGGTCTAAAATGGGTCATTACCTCTAAGTTTGACTGTTAAGGATTAAGAACCATATTGTTCCAATTTATAACTTCCAACTTGTCTATTCAAAACCACAATACAATATTGGCTAACACTGACATCTACAATATGCCAATATTTTTTATAACATAAAGTCTGAAACCCATCTCCACTTGAGGCTTTTGTGGGGCTCATACTCTTTCTTTCCTCATAAAATTTGTCCATAGTAAACGAGACTAATAAGGGGGTGTTCATTTCATTAGAAATACACTGTTGTACACCATTTAATACATAAGTAGAACCAACAGGAGACTGACTAGCAAATAGTTTTGTAAAATACTTCTTTGGGATCTCTAACATGGCGCCATTTGTATCCCAAAGAACTTTGTGATCATCCACTAGTCCTCGAACCTTATTCGTCCGCCACCTTTGAGAAGCAAAGTATGGAAAAAAAGTTGTATTCCCATCCCCTTTCTGTAGTCAATTCACTGTTGCTCGTTGTTCCCAAAACTCTTTTGTTTGTCAATTTCCCAATTCGTAGAAATGTTTAGATCATTAATTTTATTTAATACAACATCATCTAGATAAAGACCTTCCAATTCAATGAGAAGGCTCCATAAAGTCTTGATGGTCGACTTGGAATTCCACCATAATAACCGCCCCCAGTGTCGTAGCTCGTAACTCAATTCCTTTAGTCTATTTGGAACATCTCCCTCACTTGATAACCACAACCTTCTGATTTCCTCCTCCCATGACCCTTTTAAAACCCAATTGGCCTCAAAACAAATGTGTTCTCTGTTCGACCCCAGAATCTTTCTGACAAACTCCACACCATCGTTCACAAGAGGCAATGATTTGAAAAAAAGTGTGGCAAATGTTGAACCAAAATTTCTAGGAACAATTCCGTCAATCTAGTTGAACTCACACCCCTATCCAAATGTTCTCTAATATCTAACCTTGACAGTAAGTTGGAGAAAAACTTATAAAATAATATAAAATATAAAATATATAACATTTATAAAAAATGTTTTATAAAAGTTCAAATAACTTTCATAATACTTCTTATAAAAAAAATTCTTTTGTCATAATGTTGGAAAAATATTTTTTTATAAATAAGTTAAGAAAAAAATATAACACATTTTTATGAATAAACATATTATTTTTTATAACATATAGCATGGACACGTAGATAAGTTTTTTTGAATAATCTCATTATAGGTTCTGATTATATCTGCTTTTTTGACATAATACCAAGAACTACCCATAGCCACTCTCCAACCCATAAATAGGAGGATAATACGCTTCAACGCACTCGAACCCACATCCTCCTACATTGGCAGCAATGTCCATGCCAATTGAACTAAAACTCAACCAGTTGTAGATAAATTATATCCATACTTTTTGGAGAAAACTTTTTATAAATAACTATATTGCAACACTTTTTACAAAAATGTTAGAACTCTTAAATTATTTTTTTAATAAACTTTTTGGAAAGAAATTTATAATTTTTTAGAACTAAAGAACTATAACTTTTTATTATAACTTTATAAAAATAAACAAATTATTTTATAATATAATTTTTTAGGATTTATAATATAACTTAGAATTTTTTATTATAATCTTACCAAACGCTCATACATGTTCATATTTATAATATAATTTTTATAGCTTGTCTAAAAAATAATAATATGTTTAAAGTTCAATCTTAATGAGTGTTTTGAAAGCCATAGGGCAATTGGATTTGGGTGTAATTGTCTGCAGAATTACACAAATTCTCACCCCACTAGGAATTGAAAAGTGCAATTAGGGTGTTCCAATTACACCCAATCTAATGAGACTCACCATTTTTAATGGTAACCCACACATGTCACCCCAGTCTAATTATAAGCAATTACATTCAAATCCAATTACTAGATAGTTTTTCAAACACTACCTTAAAGAATTTTTTATTTCCTCAAAAAATAAAGAATTTCATATTTAAATTTTTTCATCTTTTTTATTTTTAGTGATAAATCTCAAAACTACAAATGAACTTTGGTCTAATGTACAATTTTATAGATAAACATTGATTCTATGCAATTTTATGCATGGAAATTTGATTTGATTCAATTCTCCCAAGTTATTAGCACAATTATTGATAGAACATCATTTTATGTTTATATGTTGCATACATAAATAATTATATTTATCCAATATAAAAATAAATCAATGTGTTTATTTCTTTAAATGTGTGTGATTGAATCAAAATTAAATCCATAAATGTATTTTAACCACAATCAAAGCTTCATATGTATAATTGCACCAAATTAAAGTTTATGTATCATCAAGATTTATATAACTGTGATTTATCTCTTATTTTTACGAAAGGATAAGTGGATGAAATTGTTTAAGTTTAAACTCAAAACATATTATCAACCAAAATTTAAATAACGGAAAATATTTACTATTATACCAATGACTATTTGGTATACTACTCTTTAATCTTTAAAATAGATATACAAAAGTATCATAATTGTTTTTTTTTTAAATAAAAAGTTGGAGTTGTATAATTTATTAATATTTAATGTTAAACGTTTAATAAACATGAGCATCAAATTATATTTTTAAAAGAAGTTAAATTTTTTTGTTAGATATTTTGTTAGATATTCGTTTGACATGAGTTTAAATTGTATGATCTTTATTTCTAGCTTTCAATATTATATAAAAAATGTTTAATAAATATGAATTTCAAAAAAATTTAATTTAATTATCATTTGAATTTTATAAAAAAGTTGCACGAGCACAAATTTTATTAATTTATTATTTATCTTAAAAACTTTATTTACTTAAATGGTGTATCTATATTATTAGAGATTATAATTCGGTACTTTGACTGGAAATGTCTAGACCAGCCAATCCCAAAATAGGCTTGCGGATATACACGAAATTTATACAAAATTTAATATAAAAAGACAAATATCCTGATTTTATTTTATTCTAATCAATTTAATTTTTTTATTTCTGCTTTTTGTTATGTTATTTATTGATTTTTTTATATTCGATAATTTAAATATAAATTATTCTATTTATTTTATTTTATATATAAATATTTGTTGATTTAAGAGACCAGAGTCACCATTGATGGTAATATTTATAACTTAATAGTTGATAATGGCAGCAAGGAAAACATAATCGAGAAAAGTATAATTGAAAAGATGCTGATGCTAGTGAAGAAACCATTCTTTAAAAATGTACGATTTTCATTTGAAGGATTAAAAGATTTTATGCCTGAAGAGTTGCCTTCAAAATTACTGCCTACGATAGGGGCATGCGTGTTTAACCTACCACACTACTAAATGAGTACACAGAAGTATGATATTTTATGGAAAAAGAAGTTGAAAAGTTTCTGCATAAAGGAGGATAAAGCTAACACAAGGACGAGTTATTTATTATAAGAGGGAGAATTGATAAGGGCGCAATATCTTAATAATTTATTATTTATCTCAAAATTTTTTATTTACTTAATAATTTATCTACATTTTTATATTATTTTTGTTAGAATCTAAAATTGATAATTGCAAAGTAACGGCTAGAAATAACCAAAGTGCCATTGTTCGTGGCAAACCTAATTTGATTTTTATACATCTACGAAGCTTGGCTTAGTGAGCAAATCTACAATCACTAATCCAATACAACAAGTGATTTAAGTTCTATCACACCCTAATATAGCAACCTCGCTTTTGTATCTAAAGATCTAGACCCCTCACCTTTAAGTTCTCCCTTTAAGAAATTTGGCCAGATACCAAAGAACAAATTGATTTACACTCTTAGATACAAGCTCCTCAATGAATAGATAACTACCCAAACTCTCAATATAAAACCTATACAAGTTTCTTTAAATATATAAGCATTCGAGATTTACAAGCATACTAGATTAATTACAAACAATTTCCGAACAACAGCTAAGATATTATACTAATCAAATCTAAGATACTCAAAGAATAAACAAATATCATCCTTCAATTTAGCATGATTTAATCTCTTTATTTTATAAGATCTAATTATTTGATCCAATCAAATCCAATCCTTAAAATATATTGCTCAAAAACGAGAGGGACTATCACACTTCCAAACTATTAACACGATCAATCTAAAAATTTTGTTCCAAAAGATTGCAAACTCCGAATATAGCAAGTTATACTTGCCAGTCATAGTGTTGCCCATAGAGGTTATTGCACAAGTCACTTCCCTAACGTTTTAACAATCATTTAATTTGTTCTTATCTAATAGATACGGGTTACTAATTGTTTTAGATAGATTACTTAGACAAATATTGCTATTATCTACTGGATAAGTATGCAAACTATTTAGATTGTCACATTTTTTTACATATTTCGAGGTTATAATATAATATATTAGAGTTTGAATTCAAGTTTAAATATTTTAAATGGTATAGGATATTATATTTTAATTAATTTTTCTAATCAACTCAAATAAATAATTAAAATTAAATTGATTTTATCAAATTGACTCAATTCTAACGAATAAATCGATTTTAATCGATTTTAGCTCACACATTAAGGCATAGACTAGAGATTTAGGTTTTATAAATTTAAGAAAATATTTTTTTAATGTTCAAAATTTAATAATAAAATTAAAAAATTAAATTATACTTAATGTGGTAATATAATAAACAATAAATGATTTTTTTATTAATTCAAAAGTTATGTATAGGCCAGTTACTTACAATTAGATTAGAGCTTAGAATAATTACGTGTACTTTATATTATAGTATATGATATAATATTACATAATATAATACACATATATAACTATTAACTATTAAATATTATTGTATTTGTGTGTAACATCTCATGGTATTCGCCAGTAGATTTGGCGAGTTGGCGTTCGCAAGAAGGCTAGGCGAGTTGGTATTCGCCAGTGGACTAAGTGAATTGTACTCGCCAGAGGGCTTGGAAAGCTGTAGTGATTTTGGGATGAGAGACAAAAGTAGGAATAACAAAGTAGAGTTATACCATAATTAAGAAGTCAAATTATATTACAATACCATTCATGCACATAACTATTTCCTACTTCTATTACAACTAGAGTATCCTAATAACACTAAAACACTAAGTGCCTATAAATAAAGCCCTTGCCATTAGAAAGTTCATAATCTGTTATTCTTTTAAATTCTTCATCTATTATTCTATTACCAAGTTCCAAAAAAAAAACACTTAGCCCTCTAAAGTAAGACTTTGTTCCTCTGTCACATTCATGTTCACAACAAAGGAAACTAGGTTCACTAAAAGACTCGCATGAGTGAACCTAGGTCTGCTATGTTTATGTATGAGTTCTAATATGCTTTGAAAGTTAGCGACTTTGTGTATGTTTGTGAAATTGCGAACCTAACAGAACCATCAACAAGCAAAGACAAGGGAAAGGCAGAACTTGTCTGAATTTTTAGAAAATTGGTGAATGTTCAGGCATTGCCACTAGTATGTCTGAACTGTAATGTTAATCAGGAGCTTAGGGTTTTAACCTAAGTTTCTAGAGTAAACCTTCTTTAAAAACCCTATTTTTGTGATTGTGTTTTAAACTATGTTTTTTTATAAATAGTGATACGCGAGCTCTTTATTCGAGACCTATATGTTAAAAGTATTGCAAGCCTTATATGTTATAAGCATTACGAGCTTTTTATGAATTGTGAGCTTTATGCTTTAAGTAAAAGTTTTAACATGACAATCTCCTAAATCTATTGGATATAACGGCATGTCATAAGATTGTGAGTATTCACATATAAGTTTAATGTTTTAGGCAATGAGGCCCTAGGAAAAGTTGGAGAGATAGTATTGAGCTTAGTTCCATTAAATGGGACATGTTGGTGTGTTAAAGAGTGCTTAGCTTTGTGCCGCACTTATAGGACATGTTAAGTCTCTTTGAGCCATTCTAAAGCGTTATAAGGAGATCTGCTTATCTAATAGGAAAGAACAAGTGAACAAGTTTATGTTTTTTGAAAAACAATATTTATAGTTTAAAGCTATCTGGCAGTAAGTGTTAGTGAACTAGGCCTTGCATAAGAATGGCGAACCCAGTCGCAAGTTCAGTAAGTTTTCCTAGCCTTTATTTAACTTATGGTTTATGTATGCTCTGTGGTTATTCTTTCCTGTATATTCATTAAGTTCACAAGAACTCACACACTCCCTTTCTAAATGTTGTAGAAAGTTAGGTCGCAAGGTGAGCAACAGCGAGGTAGGTGATCCAAAAAGCATAATTACTAACAAGGTGAAACAAGTGAACCCTGGATTAAAGACAATGTGGGATATTCTACTTGGGCGTAGAGGTAACTTCTGATGACTTTACTGATTATCCTAAGACTTAGTTATTTTATGTTTTCTTATATCTTCCTTTATGTTTGTGAACCTATTTACTTTATAAATATCTGAATTTTAAGTACATGAATATAAGTCAAGACTGATTTGAAGTTTTCTTAAATTACAAGTTCATACTTAAGTAAGTAAATTGCTAAGCATAGTGTCCACCATAAGCCATAACATAATATGAATCAAATTGACTAACATATAAAAAATTTGCCAAAATTTACTATGTAGAGACAGGGTGCAAACCCTATTAGCTGGCGAACTACTTTCAAGCAAACCTTTAACGTATTTTGATAATGCAGAACAGGAGGAGACCCTACAAATCGAGTTCATGGAATCTAATTGCGCAGGGGTAATTCATGCACCTTACCCTATTAAAAGAAATTGTTATGTTTGCGAACCCTATTCGTAGGACCAACCCTATTTAGGTAAACTTAGAACCTTTGTATGATGCAAACACTTAATAGAATAATTATGTGAACCTCACAAGATTTGTTAAACGAACCCTAGATGAATAATTATGTGAACCCTTAGCAAATTATGTGTGAACCCCAACCAATTTTGCATGTGAACCCTTACATTTTATGTTTGCAAACCCTGTATTGCATGTGAGTTGTATTTTTAAAAATAGTGGTGTGATAGAGTTTAGGTTGAGTGATATTGGAGAGTTACTTAAGTGTCTAATGTGGCGTTTCATAGCTTGAGTTCAGCAACCGGACCGGGTTTGAGGTGTTACACTTGTTGGTATCAAAGCCCGGTAGGTTGGACAGGTTCGCCAAGCTTGTTAACCTAACAGGTTCACCAGGTTGGTGTTAAATTCACCAAGTTTGTGAAAACTTGAAGTGTCATGCGTGAATGTTGTTTTTTTTTGGGGGGGTAGGACTGAGAAAAAATACATTGCCTTGGTTCAGCTATTTTTTTTAGGTTTATGCTTTGGAACACTCTTCTCTACTCACCTTTTTAGAGAATGTATGTACAAGTACACTTGGTGAGATATGCTCACAGGTATGTTTTGGCGAATAGTGTTTGCAAATGTGTTTTAGCAAACCATGTTTGCAAATATGTTTGTTAAAATTTAGGATGTATAACTGTAAGTGCTTAAACTTGTGCCTTACGTACGTTTAGAATTAGTAAAATGCCTCCCAAAAGAGTGAACGCAAACCTTGTTAATGGAACGACGGACCCCTCTAAAGGGTGATAGGTCTTCAACATCACTAGTGTGACCTCACAGACTAGTGGTTTGGTGAGAGTGTCAAACCGTTGGTACATGCTATGCTAAGAGCATTTCAACGATATGCTGGTACGAACCATTCCCTTGCCAGTCAAGGATTTCCAGTACAGCGTCTACGAGCTCTAAGTGGTAAAGAGTTTAGTGGAGTTAGAGAAATTGATCCTATAAAGGTTGAATATTGGCTCAAGTGTGTTGAGAAAATCCTTGAGTAGATGGCTTGTAAAGAGTAGGAAAAGTTGGGATGCACTGTGTCCTTACTCACTAGCGAATCCCATTATTGGTGGAACAATGAAGCAAAGGACTACTATAAACAAATTGACTTGGAATTTCATCCTAGAAATGTTCAAGAAGAAATTTATGGGCAAATAATATATGGAAGCTCACAAGTGAGAATTCATAAATTTAGTGCAAGACGAACTATCTATGGCTAAGTACGAGGCAAAATTTGTGCAACTGAACTAGTACATGGCTGAAATGATTTCGTAGGAAAGGGATCGCTGTAAAAGGTTTCGCTTAGGGTTGCACCACGATATCCAACTTTATATAGTAGCTCATGACACGACGAGCTTTGATGAGTTGTTTGATAAGGCGAAGGCTATTGAGGAGATAAAGGCAAAGACTTCGCGAACTGGAATAGGGTCTGTGAGATAAGTTTCTGGACATCTTGGGCGAGCACCCAAGTAGGATTGCGACTCACATATCTCTAACAAAAATGTTAAACATAGTTTCCAATCAGGCCAATAGTAGGAGCAGGGAAACACCCAAGCTCAAAAAGGAGGTTCACACAAAACATTAAGTTGGATACTCTGCGAACACTGTGAATGCAGGCACTCTGGTGACTGTTGTAAGTTAATAGGAGGATGGAGGATGTTTCAAATGCGGATACAAGGAACACATGATAAGGGACTGCCTAGAATGACAACAGGGGCTGCAAGCCCAGAAGCAAGTTGGTACTTGCGATTGAGGACGAGGTAGAAGTGGTGACACTAGACCAGCTGAGCAGGGAACTCTAGCACACATAGTTGCAGCCCAAGCTGAGACAGGAGAGCTTGCACAAGTTTATATTGTAAGGGAACCACAAGAACAACGTTTGTCCGACATCATCACAGATACTTTCACACGGCAAAACCTACCACTATTTTCTTTGATTGATTCTGGTTCCACACACTCATACATATTAAGCGAGCTAGCCTATGAGTTGGTTATTCCAGTAGGAAATATAGATAATGGTATAATTGTCACCAATTCATTTGGTGAGAGTATATTGATTGATAGAGTGTATCATAGGTGTCCCTTAATGATCCTAGGACATGTGTTTTCATGGATTTAATGGAATTTCACTTTTATGGGTTTGACAAAATTTTAGGGATGGATTGACTAACTGAGCATAAAGCTAAGATAGACTTCGCACTAAAATGGGTGACTGTAAATGAAGGGATGGAAATTGTGGTGGTTGGGGGGCAAACCCATTTTCTGTCCAACACGGTCTCAGTAATAAGAGCAAAGAAGATGATGGGTAAAGGCTGTAAAGCCTACCTTGCTTATGTGATGAACTCGCATAACAAGGCAATAAGTGTTCACAACATACGTACTGTGAGGGATTTTCCTAACGTATTTCTAGATGAGCTACCTAGGTTAACCCTAGACCGCGAAGTGGATTTCGCCAGTATCAGTTACACCCTATCACATGGCACCAAAAAAAGCTCAAGGAATTAAATATACAACTACATGATTTGTTGGATATAGGTTTCATTCGACCAAGTGGGTCTCCTTGAGGACTGCTAGTATTGTTTGTGAAGAAGAAAGATGGTAGCCTAAGGATGTGTATCGACTACAAACATTTGAACAAATTGACTGTAAAAAGTAAGTACGCACTGCCGAGGATTGATGACTTGTTCGACCAGTTGCGAGGTGCCATAATATTCTAAAAGATAGACTTGTGATCAAGATACTATCAGCTTAAAGTGAAAGAAACAGATGTTTGAAAGACAACATTTCGCACAAGGTATGTGCATTATGAATTTTTGGTCATGCCTTTTAGACTTGATGAATAAAGTGTTCTATGATTATTTGGACCAATGTGTGGTGGTCGTCATAGATGACACCCTGGTGTAATCGCGAACCAAAGAAGAATATGATGCTCATCTATGAAATGTGTTACAAATTCTACGAAGAGAAACAATTGTTCGTGAAGCTCAGCAAGTGTGAATTCTGGCTTAAGGAAGTTGTAACACCCCTTACCCATATTCGACGCCGGAACCGGGTACAAGGCATTACCAGACATAACATATTTAATCATACAAAATTGGGCCATAAATCTTCATTCCAACTTAAAACTTTTCATTCATAATTATATTATCCCTATTACGGGCCTACGAGACCTAAAACATACATATAGAGTGGTTAGGAACTAAACCAGAAGCTTACGAATACTTATAATTTTTTTTTTGCTCAAAACAGGGCCACACGCCCGTGTGAAAAGGATACTCAAGAATTGTCATACACGTAGGAGGATGCCAATGTCATATCCCAGATATGGTCTTACATAGGATCACATGTCGATGCCGATGCCATATCCCAGATATGGTCTTAAACGGGATCTCATATCAATGTCGATGCCATATCCCAATATGGTCTTACACGAGATTGTATGTCGATGCCATGTCCCAGATATGGTCTTACATGATTTCATACCCAAGCCAGGTCCCAGACGTGGTCTTACACGGAATCACTATTCGATGTCAATGCCATATCCATGATATGGTATTACACGGGATCTCTATTCGGTGCTGAGGTCATATCCCAAACATGGTCTTATACGGGACCTGATACGAACTCACCTACGAAGCCTGTGACGGACGTCAACCATGACCCGATGAAGCTACCTAATGGGCCAATTACACGTTCCCGTACCAAACCATTCAAAGATGCCGCAATGATTTTGGTGGCACAAATTTGGGATGACCATAGAAGAGAGCCCAAAAACATGCTGAACCCATACAACTTATTTGAAGTTGAATATACTAGCTAGTCCGACTGCTAGTTTATTTAACACTTTAAATTACGCATGTTTTATTTTCAGTAATAGCTTCATTTTCTTATTTCATATTTATTTGTTTAGATAGTACAAGTTTTTAGTTAGTCTTTGTCGAAGTTGATTATTAGTATGCTATTACCTAGTGTTAAATAAGGTGATTAAAAAAATTCTGTTCTAACTATGTTGGCCGAATTTTAATTAGTGTGATTTATGCATTTGTAGTGCTTCACGTTTTTGATAAGATGTCATGGAAGATGGTAGCTGAAAGTCTAACAAATGTGCAAGTGGGTGATGGTGGAAATGCAAGCCTTGAATTTGAAATTATCATGGTGGGTTTTACAAGATGGACATGCGGCAATATGGAGCATAAAATAAGAACTTTGTCTTTTATAAACAAAGTGGATAGACGGCATGCTTGTTGAATGAATTAAACAATTGAAGAATTCTTAATTGAACCAAGGCATTGGACGGCAAAGCATGAGGCACCATGGAGGAATTAATGAATTAAACAATTAAAGAATTCTTAATTTAAGCAAGGCATGGGACGGCAAAGCATGAAGCACCATAGAGGAATTAATGAATAAACAATTGAAAGGATGAAAACATGCAACATCAAAATAAGTCACTATGGAAGTGGACGGCCACACCTAAATTAGGCCATGTGCGCATAAAATAATAAGCAAAGGGGAAAGCATGCATAGTGGATGGCTTAAGCACTTTTAAATTAAGATAATTTAGTCAAACTTATGGCAAATGCAAGTGGCATACGACAGCAAGCTTTGGTGGAGTTTAGGTTGAATGGCCACAACATTCAAGTGCTTTAATTTAATTGCAAGTGGCCATACCTTCATGCTCCATGATCTTTTTTTCTTACATGACACCTTGTCTCCAACGTGACTAGCCCTTCCCTTGGCCGAATACTCACAAATGCCCCACCAAGTCAACTACCCGTGCGCACAAATAGAGATTGAAGCCCTCTTTACTTTCTGGAATTTTCAAGTTTATTCCTTCCCTATTCGGCTATCATTGGAAAAGCCTATAAATATTTTGCACATTTCATTTTGTAAACAACTTTGAATTTTAATGAAAGAAGAATTTCTTTTGGTGAGTATCCACTCTCCTAATTCTCAAGGTTTGAATTGACTTATCTAGTTTTCTAGTGGCGTCGATCTTTCCTTGTTTTGAACTTATCATCCTTACGGGTGTGGCGTTCATTTACCTATACCGTTGGTTCCTATCTCGCTAGATAGTGGGTCTCGGTTTTATTACAAAAACTCATTCCATCAATTTGAAACTTATAAGATTCGGGTCTTTAATTTTTATTAAAGGATCTTTCTTGTTTCAAATACGTATCCATTTCAACCTCTCACCTATCTTTACCTTTCAAAGATATTATTTCCAATAAAATTAACCCTTTTGTTAATTAAAAGAAAAACTACCTAATTTACGATCGGGCAACATTTACGATTTGTCTTCAAACCCGAGACGGACCGTATCATCTGGTATCAGAGCCAATTAAATTAGGCACGTTTTGATCATCTCGAGTTTTTTTTTCGAGTAAGTTTCAAAAAAAAATTCGAGTAAAAAAAATTATCATAGTATCTGGATTTTCAAACTCGTCATATAGAGCCTCATTTTCCGACCCACCACCTATCAACCTTCCTACCCTTTCAAGGCCTACTTATTTCCGAAAACCAATTTTAACCTTTTAACTCTTGAAATGACCTACGAGTTGCTAGTAAGTCGAAGACAACCTTCTAGAATCTAGAAGAGTGAATTTGAGTGGTAAAAGGCAAGAGTGATTACATTAAAAAAAAAAAGCCAGAAATTGAGTGAAAACACGAGTGTGAGTGTTGATAATTTCTTTGTGAGTGAACAAGTAAGGATTGTAGTGAGGATTCATTAATATTGTTTAACATGTCTAGAAGCCCCGAACGACGAATAATAAGCGACGAAGCATCCGACGCCGCCGGAGGTGGAAGGAGATTGCAACCCCGAAGGAATGATCCTGAAGGGAGAGAATCGGATTTGCAAACACTAATGCGAGAAATCACACGTTTGTTCTGATCAATCAACGAACGATTAGATCGAAGAGATGAACGAAGGCCTCGAGCAAACACCCCTCCAATTCCGAGAAGGGGACGAGAACAACCTTGGTTACATGACAACGACGTCTACGAACCAAGTGAAGCCGACAGCAACCCGGCTTTCGAACACGATGAACGGGGAGGAGGTCCAGGAGTCCGTGAGCGAAGAGATCAAGAATGGGCCGATGACGACTTGAAGAACATTAAAATGGCGATTCCTGCTTTCCAAGGGCGGTCCGATCCGGAAGCCTACCTTGAGTGGGAAAAGAAGGTGGAATTAATCTTCGAATGTCATAATTATTCAGAAAATAAGAAGGTGAAACTTGTTGCCATCGAATTTTCTGATTACGCCCTTATTTGGTGGGATCAATTAACGACAAGTCGAAGACGGGATGGTGAACGCCCAATATCCACATGGGCGGAAAAGATTCATCCCAACCTACTATCACCGCGAGTTGCATCAAAAGTTGCAAAGCCTAACTCAGGGTCACCGAAGCGTGGAGGATTACTACAAGGAAATGGAAGTGGCCATGATCCGAGCCAATGTGGAAGAAGAACGAGAAGCCACCATGGCACGTTTTAGCGCTGGCCTTAATCGAGATATCACAAATATTGTAGAATTACACCATTACATCGATATCATCGAGATGGTTCACATGGCAATAAAGGTCGAAAAAACAGCTAAAACGAAAAGCTACGCCTAGAGCAAACCCCAATCATGCTTCAACATCTAAGTGGGGGCAAGTGACCAACAAAAGGGACATACCGAACCGAGCCAAAGAAACAAGTGGCGCACCCAAGTTTAACAAGCCGATCGGTGAAACGAGCAAAGGCAAAATGGAAGCTCTTCCGAATCGATCCTGAGACATTAAGTGTTTCAAATGTTTGGGACGAGGACATATTGCAAGTCAATGTCCAAGCCGAAATACTATGTTTATTCGAGATAATGGCGAGATTGAATCCGAAAGTGAAAAGGAAGATGATGCCAGTGAGACATCCCAAGACGAGGAAGAAGTAGAACAAGCCGAAAATGGAGAGATCTTGGTGGTAAAAAGGAGCCTTAGCTTACAAGGTGTCGAAAATGAACAACAACGCGAAAACATCTTCCATACGCGTTGCCAAGTACAAGGGAAGATTTGTTGCGTCATTATTGACGGAGGAAGCTGTACTAATGTGGCCAGCACCATGTTGGTGGAGAAACTTGGATTGACTACCACCAAACATCCCCATCCGTATAAGGTACAATGGCTTAACGACGCGGGAGAACTTAAGGTCACAAAACAAGTTTTGGTTTCCTTTGCAATAGGGAAGTATCAAGATGAGGTCTTGTGCGATGTGGTTCCGATGCTAGCGGGACATCTCCTGCTTGGACGACCTTGGCAATTTGACAAGCGAGCAATCCATGACGGCTACACTAATCGGTATACCTTTAAATACTTGGGCTGGAACGTGACACTAGCTCCGCTAACACCCAAGCAAGTTTACGAAGATCAGTTGAAAATGAAGGCATCAATAGAAAAATCAAAAGAAAGTGAGCGGAAAAATGAGAAAGAAAAAGAAAAGAATTTAAAAAAAAAAAAGAGGGGCAAGAAAATAAGTGATAAAACAAGAGAGTGGGAACAAAAAGAAAAGGAAACTAAGGAAGAGAATGAAAAAGAAAGTGGAAAAATGAGTGTTTTTGCAAAGGCAAGAGATATTTGAAAAGCTTGGTGTGTGAGACAATCGATGTATGTCCTACTATACAAGGAATCATTTTTGAACACTAACGACTTACCCGAGCTTCTGTATTGTCTCTGATTCAGGAATTCAAGGACATCTTTCCAGATGAGATACCAAGTGGTTTACCGCCCATTCGAGGCATAGAACACCAAATTGACTTGGTGCCGGGAGCTTCACTGCCCAATCGACCTGCGTACCGGAGCAATCTCGAAGAAACAAAAGAGCTCCAAAAGCAAATCACTGAATTGCTAAAAAAGGGATATATCTGAGAAAGCCTTAGTCCATGTGCGGTACCGGTGCTACTAGTGCCAAAGAAAGATGGTTCGTGGCGAATGTGTGTCGACTGTCGCGCCATCAACAAGATTATCGTCAAATACCGACACCTGATACCCCGACTCGATGATATGCTCGACGAGTTGAGCGGAGCTCGAATCTTCACAAAGATTGATCTCAAAAGTGGCTATCACCAAATTAGGATGCGGGAAGGCAATGAGTGGAAAACGGCTTTCAAAACAAAGTTAGGTTTGTATGAATGGTTGGTAATGCCATTCAGACTTACAAATGCTCCAAGTACTTTTATGCGACTTATGAATCATGTTTTACGAGCTTTCATTGGCAAATCATGTGTTGTTTATTTTGATGGCATATTAGTGTACAGTAAATCTTTGGAGGATCACCTCCAACATCTACGTGCGATCTTAGAAACACTGCGGAAAGAGGTATTGTACGCCAATCTCGAGAAATGTTCTTTTTGTACTGACAAGGTTATTTTCTTAGGATATGTCGTAAGTGCAAATGGATTAGAGGTGGACCAAGAGAAGGTTCGAGCAATCCAAGAATGGCCCCGTCCTACAACGGTTAGCCAAGTATGTAGTTTCCATGGGTTGGCTAGTTTTTACCGCCGATTCGTGCCCAACTTCAGCACGATAGCCGCTCCTTTAACGAGCGTGATCAAGAAGAATTCAGCTTTCCATTGGTCCGATGAGCAAGAACGGTCTTTTAATGCTATTAAAGAATGTCTTGTTAAAGCTCTATTGTTATCCCTTCCTGACTTTACTAAAACTTTTAAAATTGAGTGTGATGCATCAGGTGTAGGGATCGGAGCCGTTCTAACTCAGAATGGAAGACCGGTGGCGTACTTCAGCGAGAAATTAAACAGAGCTGCACTCAATTACCCCGTGTATGACAAAGAGATGTACGCTCTAATAAGATCGCTTGAAACGTGGCAACATTACTTGAGGCCAAAAGAGTTTGTTATTCATTCAGATCATGAAGCACTCAAGTATATTAAAGGTCAGCACAAGCTCAACAAACGACATGCAAAATGGATCGAGTATTTAGAATCGTTTCCGTACGTAATTAAGTATAAGAAAGGTAAGGAAAATGTAGTAGCAGATGCGTTATCATGAAGGTACACTTTATTAACCTTTCTTGATTCTAAAATACTTGGTTTCCATCACATTAAGGAATTGTATGCTAATGATGCTGATTTTGGCAATGTCTATAATGCTTGTGAGAGTGGTGCTTTTGATAAGTTTTACAGGCATGAAGGATTCCTTTTCAAGGAAAATAAGATATGTATACTGCAAGGTTCTATGCGAGACATGCTTGTGATAGAGGCACATAGTGGTGGCCTTATGGGTCACTTTGGAAGAGACAAAACATTGTCCACTCTTCAAGAACATTTTTTCTGGCCAGGAATGAGAAAGGATGTCGAACGGATTTGTGAACGTTGCATAGCTTGCAAACAAGCAAAATCGCGGGTCCAGCCTCATGGTTTATATACGCCTCTTCCTATTCCAAACACTCAGTGGGCCGACATTTCCATGGATTTCATCCTTGGAATACCGAGATCAAAAACCGGGAAGGACTCGATTTTTGTTGTAGTTGATCTTTTTTCAAAAATGTCCCATTTTATCCCTTGTTCTAAGACTGACGATGCTGTGCATATTGCAAACTTGTTTTTTAGGGAAATCATACGATTGCATGGAGTTCCGAAGATGATCGTATCTGATCGGGACGTAAAATTTCTAAGTCACTTTTGGCGAACTCTGTGGGGAAAGTTAGGGACGAAATTGCTATTTTCGACCACTTGTCATCCTCAAACGGATGGACAAACCGAAGTAGTGAACCGAGTCCTATCAACCTTGTTGCGAGCATTGGTGCAAAATAACCTCAAAACGTGGGAAGACTGTCTGCCCCACATCGAATTTGCTTACAACCGAGCTGTTCATTCTGCAACTAAATTTTTGCCTTTCGAGATTGTTTATGGGTTTAACCCTCTCACTCCTCTTGATTTATTGCCATTGCCTTCAGATAAATTTATCCATTCTGATGCTAGAAAAAGGGCGGAATACATAAAGGAACTGCATCGAAAGGTGCGTGAGAATATTGAAGCAAGAACCAAGCAATACGTCCAACGAGCTAACAAAGGTCGTAGACGCATTCTCTTTGAACCAGGGGAGTGGGTTTGGGTTCATATGCGAAAAGAAAGGTTTCCCACACAAAGCCGATCTAAACTTCTCCCAAGGGGGGACGGTCCATTTCAAGTCTTTGAACGCATAAATGACAACTCATACAAATTGGACTTGCCAGGTGACTATAACGTGAGCGCGAGTTTTAATGTTTCTGATCTTTCTCCTTTCGATGTAGGTGATGATTCGAGGACGAATCAACTTAAAGAGGGAGGGGATGATACGAACTCACCTACGAAGCCTGTGACGGACGTCAACCATGACCCGATAAAGCTACCTAATGGGCCAATTACACGTTCCCGTACCAAACCATTCAAAGATGCCGCAATGATTTTGGTGGCACAAATTTGGGATGACCATAGAAGAGAGCCCAAAAACATGCTGAACCCATACAACTTATTTGAAGTTGAATATACTAGCTAGTCCGACTGCTAGTTTATTTAACACTTTAAATTACGCATGTTTTATTTTCAGTAATAGCTTCATTTTCTTATTTCATATTTATTTGTTTAGATAGTACAATTTTTTAGTTAGTCTTTGTCGAAGTTGATTATTAGTATGCTATTACCTAGTGTTAAATAAGGTGATTAAAAAAATTCTGTTCTAACTATGTTGACCGAATTTTAATTAGTGTGATTTATGCATTTTGTAGTGCTTCACGTTTTTGATAAGATGTCATGGAAGATGGTAGCTGAAAGTCTAACAAATGTGCAAGTGGGTGATGGTGGAAATGCAAGCCTTGAATTTGAAATTATCATGGTGGGTTTTACAAGATGGACATGCAGCAATATGGAGCATAAAATAAGAACTTTGTCTTTTATAAACAAAGTGGATGGACGGCATGCTTGTTGAATGAATTAAACAATTGAAGAATTCTTAATTGAACCAAGGCATTGGACGGCAAAGCATGAAGCACCATGGAGGAATTAATGAATTAAACAATTGAAGAATTCTTAATTTAAGCAAGGCATGGGACGGCAAAGCATGAAGCACCATAGAGGAATTAATGAATAAACAATTGAAAGGATGAAAACATGCAACATCAAAATAAGTCACCATGGAAGTGGACGGCCACACCTAAATTAGGCCATGTGCGCATAAAATAATAAGCAAAGGGGAAAGCATGCATAGTGGACGGCTTAAGCACTTTTAAATTAAGATAATTTAGTCAAACTTATGGCAAATGCAAGTGGCATACGGCAGCAAGCTTTGGTGGAGTTTAGGTTGAACGGCCACAACATTCAAGTGCTTTAATTTAATTGCAAGTGGCCATACCTTCATGCTCCATGATCTTTTTGTCTTACATGACACCTTGTCTCCAACGTGACTAGCCCTTCCCTTGGCCGAATACTCACAAATGCCCCACCAAGTCAACTACTCATGCGCACAAATAGAGATTGAAGCCCTCTTTCCTTTCTGGAATTTTCAAGTTTATTCCTTCCCTATTCGGCTATCATTGGAAAAGCCTATAAATATTTTGCACATTTCATTTTGTAAACAACTTTGAATTTTAATGAAAGAAGAATTTCTTTTGGTGAGTATCCACTCTCCTAATTCTCAAGGTTTGAATTGACTTATCTAGTTTTCTAGTGGCGTCGATCTTTCCTTGTTTTGAACTTATCATCCTTACGGGTGTGGCGTTCATTTACCTATACCGTTGGTTCCTATCTCGCTAGATAGTGGGTCTCGGTTTTATTACAAAAACTCATTCCATCAATTTGAAACTTATAAGATTCGGGTTTTTAATTTTTATTAAATGTTCTTTCTTGTTTCAAATACGTATCTATTTCAACCTCTCACCTATCTTTACCTTTCAAAGATATTATTTCCAATAAAATTAACCCTTTTGTTAATTAAAAGAAAAACTACTTAATTTACGATCTGGCAACATTTACGATTCGTCTTCAAACCCGAGACGGACCGTATCAGGACCTTATTAATCTAATGTCGTGATAAGGGTATCCTTTCTATTCCTAAGGTTCAACCGGGGACTTCAATATAGTAAAACTTCATCATATTTTTCACTGATACCTAATTAACCATTTTCATAAAAAGAATATACATTTCATGTAATATCAAGCATTTAAATACATAATAACATAATATTGATTTATTACACACTAACTTACCTTGGTACCAAAATATAGATAGTTGTTCAATTTAGTCCACCACTTTGTTCTTTACTCGGTTTAAGTCCGGACTTCTTGTTTCTTGATCTATAATGACAGATTTCACTTATTAAATTATCACATTGACCAAAATAGCCCATGAATCATACTTTGGCAAAAATTATAATATTGCCCCTAAACTTTTACATATTTACAAAATGGTCCCTAGGCTCATATGATGAAGTGTATTCATTTTTCTCACACCCAAGCCTAGCCAATTCATAATCTCTCTTATAGTAGCCCAAAATTTTAACTATTTTCCATTTTATACACATATTATTTCATCTTTTGCAAATAGGTCCCTTTTATCAATTTCAACAAAAATCATCTAGCAAAAGTTGTTTATCACACTTCAAACTTTCATATTCTACCACTAGACATCAAAATACATGCATGTCATCCAAGGGTAAAATTTTAAACACAAACCCTAGCTCAAAATAGTGGTAGAAATAGCTAAATCGAGCTACGAGGATTTCAAAAATACGAAGAACATCAAAAACGAGGCTAGGAGGTACTTACAATCAAGCTTGAAAGTGAAACAAAACCCTAGCTATGGCTTCTTGAAATTTTCGGCTATGAAGGATGAAAATGGACACCAATTTTGACTTCTTTTCCCCTTTTTATTAATTTATTAACCAAATGACTAAAATGCCCTTAAGGCCCTTCCTTGAGATTTTTCCATTCCATGTCCATTTTTGTCCATCATGAGATATAATGGTCTAATTACAAAATAAGGACCTCTAATAAATTTTCTAATGCTATCTCATACTTAAAACTTCTAGAATCTCATATTTTTCAATTTTTTCAATTTAGTCCTAAAAGATAAATTGATTACTAAATCATAAAATTTCTTCTTGAAATTTTCACACAATCATGCAAATATGTTATAGACCTCATAAAACCATAAAATATATATTTCTACTTCGGATTTGTAGTCTCGCAACCACTATTCCGACTAGGCCCTAAATCTGGCTGTTACAATTCTCCCCCCTTAGGGATTTTCGTCCTCGAAAATCTTACCAGTAAAAAAGTTTGTATATTGGTTTCTCATAGCCTCCTCAGGCTCCCATGTAGCCTCTTCTACCCCATGTCTTTGCCATAGTACTTTCACAAGAGCTATACTTTTATTTCTTAACTGTTTGACTTCCCGTGCCAAAATTTTAATCTGTTCTTCGCCATAAGTCATGTCGAGTTAAATTTCAACCTTTGTAGGTATAATCACATGCGAAGGGTCTGATCGGTAACGACGCAACATAGACACATAGAACACATCATGGATCTTTTCCAACTCAGATGGAAAAGCCAACCGATAAGCTACTGGCCCTATCCTCCCGGTAATCTCATACGGTCCGATAAAGCACGGACTCAATTTATCTTTTCGGCCAAATTTGAGAACCTTCTTCCATGGTGACACTTTCAAAAAGACCTTATCACCAACTTGAAATTCAATCTCTTTCCGTTTCAAATCCGGGTAGGATTTTTATCTATCCGAAGCAGCTTTTAAATAATCACGAATCACTTTTACTTTTTCTTCGGTTTCTCTAACTAAATCAACTCCGTGAATTCGATTTTCTCTAAGTTTGGTCCAACACAAGGGTGTTCGGCACTTACGCCCATATAATGCCTCATAAGGAGCCATATTCAAACTCGACTGAAAAATGTTATTGTAGGCAAAATCCACAAAGAGTAAATACTTTTCCCAATTACCTTGAAATTCCAAAACATAGCTTCGGAGCATGTCTTCAAGTATCCGTATTACTCTCTCTGACTATCCGTTGGTTTACGAATGGAAAGCTGTACTAAAAATTCAACTTGGTGCCCAAGGCTTCTTGCAACTTTTTCCAAAATCGTGATGTAAATCTCGGATCTCTATCCGAAATAATCAACAACGGTACTCCGTGAAGTCTCACAATTTTTGAGACATACAAATCCGCCAACTTGTCAAGCAAATAGTCAATGCGTACCGGTATAAAATGAGCCAATTTTGTATGCCTATCAATGAAAACCCATACGACATCTTTCTTATTCGGTGTCAAAGGCAAACCCGTCACAAAATCCATAGTAATTTTGTCCCATTTCCAATCGGGAACCATAATAGGCTGAAGTAAACCAGAAGGTACTTGGTGTTCAGCTTTCACTTGTTGACAAATCAAGCATCTTGATACGAACTCGGAAATATCTTTCTTCATTCTTGGCCACCAATACCATTTCTTCAAGTTGTTATACATCTTTGAACTGCTTGGATGAACAGATAAACCTCCATTATGTGCCAAAATTTTTTTGAATAAGCTCATCATCTCTCAGTACACAGACCCTATATCGAAACATCAAACATCCATCAGCATTAATCCGAAAGTTTAACTCCATACCCGATTCACATTGAACTCTTTTGGCATGCAAATCACTATCGCCTTTCTGAGCTTCACAAATCTCTTAGAGAAACATCGGTCTAGCTCGCAATTCAGCTAGAATAGAACCATCATTCGATAAAGCCAACTGTGTATTCATAACTCTCAATGCAAACAAAGATTTCCTACTCAAGGCATCGGTGACCACGTTCGCCTTTCCCGGGTGGTGGTCAATCACTAGCTCGTAATCCTTTATCAACTCTAACCATCTTCGTTCAATTCCTTTTGAGTTATCAACTACTTTAAACTTTTATGATTAGTGAATACCCGACATTTCTCGCTATACAAATGGTGTCTCCAAATCTTCAATGCGAATACAATGGCTGCTAATTCTAAATCATGGGTTGGATAATTCTTCTCGTGCGGCTTTAACTGTCTAGAGGCATAAGCTATCACCTTACCCTTTTGCATAAGTACAGAACCCAATCCATTCAAGGATGCATCACTATAAACCACAAATTCTTTTCCCGGTTCAGGTTGCACTAAAACTGGAGCCTCAGTCAATAATGACTTTAGTTTTTCAAAACTCCGTTGGCACTTTTCTGTCCATTCGAACTTAACATCTTCTTGCAACAACCTCGTCATCGGAGTAGCTAACATGGAAAATCCTTTGACAAACCGTCTGTAATAACCAGCTAGGCCTAGAAAACTCCTAACCTCTGATACGTTCTTCGACAGTCTCCATTCAACAATGGCCGAAATCTTTCCTGGGTCAACTTTAATGCCATCGCCCAAAACAATGTGGCCCAAAAATCTAACTTCTTTAAGCCAAAATTCACTTTTACTAAACTTGGCATATAACTGTTTATCCCGTAAAATTTGTAAAACTCTCCTTAAGTGCTCCACATGCTCGTTCTCATTACGAGATTAAATCAATATATCATCAATAAAGACTACAACAAATTTATCCAAATATGGCTGAAAGATGCTGTTCATTAAATCCATAAACATGATAGGGGCGTTGGTTAAACCAAAAGGCATAACTAGAAATTCATAGTGACCATAGCTTGTCCGAATGTGGTTTTCGGCACATCTGAGTCTTTGACTCTTAGCTGGTAATAACTGGACCTCAAGTCTATCTTGGGAAACACAGTGGCTCCCTTCAATTGGTCAAACAAATCATCAATCCTTGGAAATGGATACTTGCTCTTTACGGTTACCTTATTAAGTTACCGATAATCTATACATAACCTCATAGAACCATCTTTCTTTTTCACAAATAATACGGGAGCACCCCACGGAGAATAACACGGTCTTGCGAAACCTTTATCTGTCAACTGTTGCAACTGAGCCTTCAATTCCTTTAACTCGGTTGGAGCCATCCTGTACGGAGCAATCGAAATAGGCGCAGTACTAGGGGCTAACTCAATACCAAATTCAATTTCTCTAACCGAAGGCAACCCGGGCAATTCTTCCAGAAATACATCCGGATACTCACATACTATTGGCACTGATTCAATTCTTAACTCAGACTTTTTGGCATTCATCACAAAGGCAATATAAGCTTCATATCCCTTTCTTATGTATTTCAAAGAAGACATAAACGGAATCACTACAGACAATCTATCATGTTCATCTAATTCAACACGAAGAATATTCCCATTTTCACATTTCAATTCAATAAATTTCCTTCCACAATTTACCATCACGTCATGAGCAGTTAACCAATCTATACCAAGAATTACATCGAATTCATCAAACGGCAATAGCATAAGATTAGCCAGAAAATAATGACCTCTAATCATCAAAGGGCAATCCCTGTATACCTTGTCAACTAACACACATTTGCCTAGAGGATTTGACACTTTTATCACAAATTCTGTAGACTCTACAAGCTTGTTCATACTAGATACTAATTTCATACAAACATACGAGTGGGTAGACCCCGTATCAATTAAAGCAACAACATGAGTATCATAGAGAGAAAATGTACCTGTAATCACATCAGGGGATGACGCCTCTTCGCGAGCGCGAATGTCATAAGTCCTCGCAAGCGCTCTACCCTCAGATCTTGCAGTCTTATCTCTAAGTGTATTCTTACTACTCATTCCATTTCCCAGATTTCTCTATGGACTCCCTCTAGTAGTATTACCCGATCTTACACTCTGGTTTCTATCTTTTTCAACCATCTCGAGGCAGTCTCTAATGAAGTGATCTTGGGAACCACACTTGAAACAAACTCTCTCATTTGCTCGGCACTCACCAGGGTGACGTCTACCACACTATGAATATTCCAATCTACTTGGTCGAGCATTACCAACACTAGCAAACGAAGTGGTCTGAGCTTTAGAAGCCGAGTACTGTTTACATTTACTTCTGTTTGAGAACCCAACTGAAGTGGCTGATCGAGTAGTGAACTCTCTCGATTTCTTGGATAAGGGTTGAAATGATTTACGTAATTGTCTCTTCCTCGAGTCACGGGACTCAATTTAAGCCTTTCTTTTCTCTTTGGCCAATTCCTCAGCCTTGCAAATTCTCTCTACCAACAAACAATCGAACGTCCTCATTTAATCCGTCCTCAAACCTATTACACATGATGGATTCGGTGGATATGCATTCCCGAGTGTATTTACTGAGCCTTACAAACTCACATTCATATTCGGTTACCGTCATTTGACCTTATTTTAGCTTAAAGAATTCCTTTCTTTTCTGATCGATAAACCTTTAGCTAATATACTTCTTTCGGAACTCTTCTTGGAAAAATTCCCAATTAACTTTCTCCTTTGGTACAACCGACACAAGGGTGTTCCACCACTGGTAAGCCGAATCTCTCAAGGGAGACACAACATATTTCATACCCTCTTCGGGTGTGCAAGACAATTCATCAAATACCCTAATGGTATTTCCAAGCTAGAATCCTGCTCTTTCTGGATCGTCATCTTTCTTAGCTCGGAATTCCTCAACTCCTTGTTTTTGGATTCTATCAACCGGGGGCTTTTCTCTTCTTACCATTTCTACTGCTTGGGGAGCTAGAGGGATAGGCTGAGGAATAGGTGGGGTAGAGGGGGTTGAGCGTTCGGGTTCGTTTGAATGAACTTCATATACCAAGCGTTCATCATATGGAAAAAGGCTTCCTTAGCCTCTTCTCCTCCTCTCCGACTCACAGTTACTGGTCTATTTTCATTTTCAGTTGGCACCGTCCTTTGGGCGGAGGCCAGCGAGTTACTTTCTACATCATCCTCCACTGCTCTGTCGGGATCCATTTGCTATACGAAAACATATTTTAAATCGTTAGAAGTCGTCACACTATCATTATGTATATACACATACGTATGGCATGCATAGCTAGACTCATGCATATGCTATGTTAGTCCGAGAATCGACTAAACCGTAGCTCAGATACCACTAAATGTAACACCCCTTACCCATATTCGACGCCGGAACCGGGTACGAGGCATTACCAGACTTAACATATTTCATCATACAAAATCGGGCCATAAATCTTTATTCCAACTTAAAACTTTTCATTCATAATCATATTATCCCTATTACGGGCCTACGAGACACGAAACATACATATAGAGTGGTTCGGAACTAAACCGGAAGCTTATGAATACTTGGAATTTTTCTCAAAACAGGGCCACACGCCCGTGTGGGTAGGTCATGTGGTCACACATGCCCATGTCCCTAGTCCGTGCGAATTTTTATTTTTCATTTTGAACCTACAGAGGTTTTCACAAGGCCTAGCACACGCTGGTGTCTACGGCTTGTGTCCCTCACACGGCCATGACACGCCCGTGTCTTAGCCCGTGTGTGAAAACCTTAACGTTCTATTTATGACGTCAGCAGACATTTAAGGTCACACGACTGAGTCACACACCCGTGTGCTATCCCTGTGTGACAAACTTAATTTTTGCAATTAATGTGCAGACTTCACATGGCTGAGACACATGGCCGTGTCTCTGCCCTTCTGTTTACTACTAGGCATTCTATTTTGCTAAATTTGGATGCAAGGGACACACGGCCTATCAACAAGCCCATGGGGCTGACCGTGTGTCACACATGGCCTAGAAAAACGCCGTGTGTCTACTTGTGTGGACAAATATAAGGCTATTTACCAAGCCATTTGCCACCCTGAAAAGCAACCACACTTATACCAATTCCAGCAACACATAGCATAACAATAATGCACTTCTAATATCCACAATAAAGACATTCACACCTTAATTTCACATGACGTTTATCATGCATATACTTCACACATTACTCATTCAATTACGCAAGCTTGCACTTCATGAATTTCATCATCATTAATTATATAACTTAACTAGTATTAGCCAATTTAAATGGACATTTAAAAAATGAAATAAGTAACATTAATGGCCAACACATTGGCTAACCAATATGACATATAACAAAATGACCAAGTTCCTATACATGCCATACCCAAAATAATCAACCTTTACAGTACCCAAAAGAATAGCTTGATAGTGTGAATTGAGCTTCGACGTCCTACGGTTCCCGAGCTAGTTTGGCGATACTACAAGGAAAGGGAAAAGAGAGTAATCATAAAGCTAAGTAAGTTTGTATGTAATAGATAACAACATAAAATCTTGTAATAATATCCACATATTAGATTATGAATTAACACAAATTCTCAAGCAACATTGACATGGCTTAGTCATGATCACTCTTACCAACAACATATCACATACCGAACTCATTTCTCGTGAGTTTCGCAAATGTACCTATATCACTCCATCACATAGCTTTAGCACTTTTTCCATCTTTAACATAAACTTTAATTCTTTACCCTGTTTAACCATTTGGAATATCGAAGGATACTCAAGAATTGTCATACACGTAGGAAGATGCCAATGCCATATCCCAGATATGGTCTTACATAGGATCACATGTCGATGCCGAGGCCATATCCCATATATGGTCTTATACGGGATCTCATATTGATGTCGACGCCATATCCCAAATATGGTCTTACACGAGATCGTATGTCGATGCCATGTCCCAGACATGGTCTTACACGATTTCATACCCAAGCCTGGTCCCAGACGTGGTCTTAAACGGAATCACTATTCGATGCTGATGCCATATCCAAGATATGCTCTTACACGGGATCTCTATTCGGTGCCGAGGCCATATCCCAGACATGGTCTTATACGGGACCTTATTAATCTAATGTCTTGATAAGGGTATCCTTTCTATTCCTAAAGTTCAACCAAGACTTCAATATGGTAAAACTTCATCATATTTTTCATCGATACCTCATTAACCAATTTCATAAAAAGAATACACATTTCATGTAATGTCAAGCATTTAAATACATAATAACATAATGTTGATTTATTACACACTAACTTACCCCGGTACCAAAATATAGATGTTTAATTTAGTCCACCACTTTGTTCTTTCCTCGGTTTAAGTCCGGACTTCTTATTTCTTGATCTATAATGACAAATTTCACTTATTAAATTATCACATTGACTAAAATAGCCCATGAATCATACTTTGGAAAAAATTATAATTTTCCCCTAAACTTTCACATATTTACAAAATGGTCCATAGGCTCGTATGATGGAATGTGTTCATTTTTCTCTCACCCAAGCCTAGCCGATTCATAATCTCTCTTATAGCAGCCCAATATTTTAACTATTTTCCATTTTATACACATATTATTTCATCTTTTGCAAATAGGTCCCTTTTATCAATTTCACGAAAAATCATCTAGCAAAAATTATTTATTACACTTCAAACTTTCATATTCTACCACTAGAAACCAAAATACATGCATGTCATCCATGGGTAAAATTTTAAACACAAACCCTAGCTCAAAATAGTGGTAGAAATAGCTAAATCGAACTGCGAGGATTTCTAAAATACGAAGAACATAAAAAACAGGGCTAGGAGGTACTTACAATCAAGCTTGAAAGTGAAACAAAACCCTAGCTATTGCTCTTTGATATTTTCGGCTATGGAGGATGAAGATGGACACCAATTTTGACTTCTTTTCCCCTTTTTATTAATTCATTAACCAAATGACTAAAATGCCCTTAAGGCCCTTCCTTGAGATTTTTCCCTTACATGTCCATTTTTGTCCATCATGAGATATAATGGTCTAATTGCTAAATAAGGACCTCTAATAAATTTTCTAATGCTATCTCATACTTCATATTTTTCAATTTTTGCAATTTAGTCCTAAAAGATAAATTGATCACTAAATCATAAAATTTCTTCGTGAAATTTTCACACAACCATGCAAACATGTTATAGACCTCATAAAAACCATAAAACATATATTTCTACTTCAGATTTATGGTTTCGTAACCACTATTTTGACTAGGCCCTAAATCAGGTTGTTACAGAAGTAGCATTTCTGGGTCATGTGGTCTCAGCGGAGGGAGTTCGTGTAGACCCAAAGAAGATTGAGGTAATATTAGAGTGGAGATCACCGAGAAGTGTTACTAAAGTGCGAAGCTTTCTGGGGCTCACAGGATACTATCGCAGATTCGTTGAAGGTTCGTGACAATTGCGGCACCCTTAAGCAAACTATTGTAGAAGGATGAGGAGTTAGTGTGGATAGAAGAAAGACAAAAGAGCTTTGAAAAACTTAAGGTGATACTCACTAAAGCACCTTTGTTGATACAACCAGAATCTTGGAAAGACGGTATGGTCTATAGTCATGTCTTGCACATGGGACTTAGTTGTGTGCTAATGCAAGAAGGAAGGGTGGTGGCTTATGTTTCGAGGCAACGGAAGCATCATGAGCAAAACTACCCAACTCATGATTTTGAGTTAGCAGCAGTGTTGTTTGCACTCAAAATTTGGCAACACTACCTATATGGCGAGCGATGTACGATCTACTCAAACCATAAGAGACTCAAGTATCTTCCCGCACAGAAAGAACTGAACTTGTGACAGAGAAGGTGGATAGATCTGCTGAAGGACTACGATTGTGTGATAGAATATCATCCTAGAAAGGCAAACGTGGTTGCAAATGCCTTAAGTAGGAAGTCGATGAGCGAGCTACGAGCTCCATTTATATATATCTAAGTATGACTACTCGTAGAATTACAAGTAAAACCAATCCTTTCACAACAAAACAAGGAGAAGCAGACCACAAATGAGGATTTGGCGAAGTGGGTTTGCCAAGTAGAATAAGGGGTTCAGGGAGACTTTGCATTAAATAAAGAAGGGGTACTTTATTTTTGTGGAAGACTCTGTCTGCCCTGTGATGAAAACCTCCGATATGTGATGTAACAGCCCATTTTTCAGTGAAATCGAAACAGTGGTTTCGGGACCACAAATTCGATCCAAAAATAAAATTTATTTTTATTTTATTACATGGTCTATAATATGTTAGAAATGACATGTGAGAATTCTGATATGAAAATTTTATTGATTATGTGCTTAATTCCGAGAATGACTAAATTGCATAAAATGCAAAAGTTGAATTCTAGTAGTTATAAGGATTAAATAGCTATGGAATTCAAACTTGAGGTCCTTATATGGTAATTAGACCATTAAAGAAAAGTATGTAGATATTTTGGTGACTCATCCATGGAAATTTAGAAAAAGGGCAAGGACTAAATTGGAAATTAGAAATAATTAAATTAATTAAAAGATGATAAAAGATATCATCTTATTTTTATGACATCTTCAACCTAAAACACATGGAAACCCTAGGAGGGAGAGAGAAGAAACTTTCATGGCTTAATTGGGTAAGTTTCCTTGTCCCGTTTTTAGTAATTTTGATATTTTTGAAACTGGGATAGCTTAATCTTTCTATTTGGTGGATCAATTTGAAAATTTATCAAATATAGAAAATGGGTCACGGATGAATATGCTGAAAATTTGAAATTTATGGTAGAAAATGAAAGGTTGCTGACAGATAAACAACTTTTACAAAGTGATTTTTTGATGAAAACATGATTTAGGGACTAAAATGTAAAGTTGTGAAAATTGATGAAAAATTTTGAAATTTATAGAAAATATGTGCTGTAAATTCTATATTGAAATTTTGGTTAGGATTGAAATAGGAAGTAAATGGCACAAATTTCATTTTCCAAGCCTAGGGACGAAATCGGAATATATGGAAAAGTTAGGGGCAAAATGGTATTTTTTTCCTAGGACGTAAATTGAGTCCAAATGAATAAGAAATGTGTGAAATTGATGATTAAAGTTATTTATATAGATCCGGACAACACAAATGCGAGGTTAGACCGAGGAAAAGAAAACGTTTCGGATTAGTAGATATTATACGCGAACAAGTGTCAAGGTAAGTTCGTGTAACTTAATCAAGCATGTGAATATGGTTAATTGAATGTTATATTTGTATGTAATGTGACTTATATTGATGTGAATTAGTTGAATACTATAATGAAAAATTGAATGCATGCTTGAAATAGTGAAAAGGGGGTTAAGTCCCGTTTGAATATTGAATTCCGATGAATATATGTGATTTCTAGAAATGCATGAGGTCCTGCATTTGTTGCTGACAGATTTAGCTAAGATGAGTAATCCTATTGACCTCCTTATAGAAAGGATTTAGCTTGGACAGGTAATTCTGATATAATACCTCTCGAGTATACGTTACAATTAGGATTTAGCCTAGACTGGTAATCCTAATTGAGCTATTATGAGCATACGTTAAATAAAGGATTTAGTCTGGACTGGTAATCCTGTTATTCAATATGTGGCTCGAGAGTGTGTTCCTTGGTTAAGTTCCCTAATAGATACTCTTGAAAAATAATTGATGGGTTATTGAATCGTACACCTCGAGTGTACCACTTGAGCATCCATCGAAACTTCAATGGTTCAACGGACAAAACTCTTGGCAAGATGAGAGAATTATGAGATGGAATGATAATATCTTGAAAGAATATGGTATGATGAGATCATCTATGTTTACTTGATGTATATGAAAATTTTGTGACTAACATGTTTGATTGAATGTTTGCATTTAGGCAATTTTGCCAAGTTGATGGAAAACATGTTATTGTATGCTTACATTTAATAAACAGGATCAGTAAGTTTAGTTTTTCGTTATACGAACTTACTAAGCATGTAATGCTTACTCTATTTTATTTTCCCCTATTTTATACTGCTCCAAAGCTCACGAAGGTTGGAGATCATTGGAGCATCATCACACTATCCACTAGCTTATTTTGGGTATACGTAGTAAAATCATTTTGGTATAATGGCATGTATAGGACAACTTGGCCATTAGTGGCTTGATAATGATGTTTGTAATCTAGCCATTGGAATGGCTAGAAATGGTTGTTTTGATATACTTATAATGTTATACTATTGTAGCTTCATATATATTAAATAATTGATCAAATTATGCCTAACATATGGATTAAACTAGGGTAATATTATAAACATGTATGCATGTAATGATATGCCTTGTGGAATGATAGAGTTTGCTTAATTTGAATGCCTGAAATTGTTGGTATTTGGACATAAGTTTTAAGTGCAGGTCATTGGTGTGATTTTGGGTGAGAAATGAAGCTAGAAATGGCTTTATTTTGTCCACACGGGCAGACACACAGGCGTGTGTCTAGACTGTGTATGACACATGGCTAGGTACATGGGCGTGTAGTTGGGCCATGTGTCCCTTACACCTTAAATTTGAGAAACAGAATGCTTAGAATTGAGCATACAAGCAGAGACACGACCGTGTGTCTCAATCGTGTGTTCTACATGGCCGAGAACATGGGTGTGTGTCTTGGCCGTGTGAAACCTGCACCTAATTTCGAAAGAATTTTAATTAACCACATGACCTAGCACACAGGCGTGTGGCATGGCCGTGTGCACAGGTTAGAGAGTTACATGGGGTCAAACACGGTTTGTAGCATGGGCGTGGCCCAGGGTCACACGGGCGTGTGAGCCCTACAACTTGAAATTTTTTTGTAATTTCGCGAAAAATATTAGAGTTTCCGATTAAGTCCTGACTCGATTTTAATGCTTGTATTGGGCCTCGAGGGTCCATTTAAGGGACGATATCAATAATCTCGGTTAATCAATAGTAATTTATATGAATTATTTGTAAATCTTCTAAAAGTTTTAGTAATGCTCTGTAACCCTGTTTTGGCGACGGATACGGGTAAGGGGTGTTACATGTGATCCTTACTGAAGCTCACAGTAGTCCTTACGCATTGCACCCAGGAAGTAACAAGATGTATGATAACTCATGAAAAGAGTTACATTTCAGGCCTTTGGACTTGGTTAATTATTCGTACTTGAGTAAATTTAATTACATTTTAGAAAATTATATTATTATTTTTTATAACATTGCATCATGAAGCTTGGATTGGGCTTTCAATGTCACTATATGTTACTTTTACTTGTGGGATGAAAGGAATTGAGTGTCGTTTATAACATGTGCAGAAATAAGGAAAAGAAGCGAATGAGTGAAGTTTGGTTATGAAAAAGGTTGGATAGATTGCTAGCAAAAATGCCATGGAAATTCAATGAAGATGATAACTCAATTGTCAATCCATGCCACTCTCAGTTAGCTGTACTTGTACCAAAAATATCCACCAAAAAAAGAGGGAGAAAAGAGTGTTTGCCTAAAGAGGTACCTACCCTATAGAAAGAAGAAAGAGAAAAAGAGGAAGAAAGCAATTTTTCCTCTCACAATTTCTCGTCGGAGACCAGGGACGCAAGGAAAGAGGGTAGTAGCTAAGGAATAGAGCATCAACACAAGGAAGAAGGAGAATCATTCGACCTTGGGCTTCACAAGATATTGCAGCACTGGAGTTTAAGGCTGGATTGGTCAAAGCTTTCTGAAGTTTTTCCTTCATTATCTTAATTGATTTCTTTGAATTTTAACTGTATAAATATGTTGTTGAATGATACTTTCATTTTTTATTTTAATTTCCAACTCATGAGCTAATCTCATCGGGTTGGGATTACTGGATGAATCTTCAGTTCTTTTAATAACCAAGGCATTATCCTGATTAGATTTACTGTTTCATTCTATTTGCTCTATTTTAAAATGTATGCATGTAGTCTCTAGACATAGATGAATGTATGGTATGTCCATAAACTTGATTTAATTCTTAAAAGGATAGATGAGTTTAATTGTATTAGAATGATACAAGCGAGTATTCGACAGAATACTCGTAGCACTCTAGACATAGAGTTACGCTCTATACCAAGGAAGGAAGAAACATTACTGGGTATCCTTCTTAAGGCTTATAGACACACAAAGCCTTAGGTAGGGTAGCTTAAAGTCTGACTCTCAAAAGAAGCAGACTACCTTAGATTTAATATGAATAATAGATTGGTTAAGATTTTTCCATGACATTATTATTTTATAAGGAAAGAGTCCTAGTAATCCAAACCTTCCAATTCAATAGCGTGGATCCTCTTAACTTTTTCTCTGTATCTTTGCTACAATATTTTAAGTTAGTTATTTGATTTTAATATTGCATACATGATTATTCCTCTACAAAATTGTTATTCTGTTTTGCCGCAGCCTGATTCATATAGTTTATAGTAATAGCTTAATCGAATTAATCATATCTGATCCTTGAGGAGACGATCTTACTTACTACTTTATTACTTTATTCGATGTGTACACGTGCACATTTACATATTATATTCACACGCGACAAGTTTTTGGCGTTATTGCTAGGGATCGATATTTTGGTTTTGTTATTTTCTTATATAATTCCATTATTTTTAACTTTTCTTTTAATTTATACAGGTTTGCTGCTAGTGCATGAGGAGAGGCATTGCTGCTAAGATTGGAAATGATCCAGGTAGGGAAGATCCATTACATCTGAATGGTCGGGATGTTGATTTGCCTATCCCTCGTGTGATGGATGATAGAGAGAACCATTCAAGAGCATGTTGTGCCAATTTTGGATGATTTGAATCCAGGAATAATCAGGCCACGCATTCAAGCTCAGCATTTTGAGTTGAAATCGATAATGTTTTAGATGCTACAAATGATAGGGCAATTTAGTGGATTTCCTATTGAATATCCACGATTGCACTTAAAACTTTTCTTGGAAGTTTTTCACTCATTCAGGCAACAAGGTGTTCCTGAAGATGCCTTGCGACTTAAACTGTTTCCATATTCATTAAGAGATCGTGCCAGAGCATGGTTGAACGCTTTGCCGCTAGAGACTGTGGCATCTTTGAATGATCTTTGTCAAAGGTTTTTGCAACGGTATAATCCTCCAAATATGAATGCCAAGTTAATGAATGATATCACATCTTTTTGGCAATCAGAGGATGAAATGTTGTATGAAGCTTGGGATCGATTCAAGAAATTACTTAGGAAATGCCTGATTCATGGTTTACAACACTAGACATAGATGGAAATGTTTAACAATGGATTAAACATGCATACAAGGGTAGTAGTTGATGCGTCTACCAATGGTACTTTTCTGGATAAATCATATAATGAAGCATATGAGATTTTGGAACAAATTGCCAACAATGATTAGCAATACCCTACTATGAGAGTGGGGACTAGTAGAAGAGTTACTGACACAATGGAGCTTGATGTAATCACTTCATTAACAGCTCAAGAATCATCTATAGCTAATATGATCAAATCACTAAAAAGACCAGCTGTAGTTCAAGAGGTGAAAATAGTCGAGCTATCTTGTGTTTATTGTAGGAAAGATCATGTTTTTTATGAATGCCCATCAAACCCAACCTCTGTGTATTACATGGGTAATTTCAACCGGAACAATAACCCGTATTCCAAGCAACATCCAAACATCAGTTGGAACAATCAAGGAATTTGAACTCCAACAGTGTCGTTCGATAGAATGCCACAAATGCACCACTTGGTTGTAATCAACCCATGCCATGAAAAAATGTTCAGCAAAGTTCAGCATCATCTTCTTCATCTATGGAAGCTTTATTGAAGAAATATATGGCCAAAAATGATGTTGTGATCCGGAGTCAAGCTGCATCCCTCAAAGCTCTTGAGAGTTAAGTGGGGCAGATAGCAAATGCTCTGAATTTGAAGCCATAAGGAGATTTAACAAGTGATACTAAGAATTTGAGATCTTAAGGGAAAGAGCATTGCAAAGTGATCAATCTCAAAAGTAGAACTCAGTTGAGTGATGTTGCTCAAGATGCCATGGTAGGAGAGGATAACTCAAATAAAAACCATGTGAAGATCTTAGAGCCATCTAAAAAGTACACTGCAACTGAAAAGGCTAAGCAAAAGATTGTTGCGGGAGAATTAGATTGTGTTGGCAACAAAAATGCCACAACAAAATAATATTAGCAACCTAAAGGACGACCACCTCCACCTTTTCCTCAACAATTTCATAATTCTAAACAGGATGGTCAGTTCAAAAGAATTTTGGATGTCTTGAAGCAACTCCACATCAACATACTGCTAGTAGAAGCTTTGGAGTAGATGCCTAATTATACGAAATTAATGAAAGATATATTGTCAAAGAAGCGCAGATTGGGAGAATTTGAGATTGTTGGTCTCACTAAAAGGTGCACAACAGTGTTGATGATAAAGTTACCTCTAAAGTTGAAAGACCCAGGGAATTTTTCTATTCCTTATTCAATTGGAAATCATTATGTTGGTAAGGCATTATGTGATTTAAGAGTGATTATAAATGTAATTCCACCGTCTATTTTCAGGAAGTTGGGAATTGGGAAGGCAAGACCTACTATGGTTACGTTGCAACTGGCTGATCGATGCTACGCACATCAGAAGGTAAAATTGAGAACGTACTAGTAAGAGTAGATAAGTTTATTTTTCCTGTAGATTTCCTTATTTTAGATTGTGAAGCTGACAAAGATGTGTCAATTATTATTGGAAGACCTTTTCTTGCTCAGGTAGAACTTTATTTGATGTGTAGAAAGATGAACTGGCCATAAGGATGAACGATTAGCAGGTCACGTTCAATGTATTTAATGCGCTGAAATATGCTGATGAGAATGAAGAATGTCGTCCCATTGACTTGATAGGAGTAGAATTGGAGGAAGAATTCACGAGATTTTTCCACAGTAATTTTGATAGTGATGAAGATTCATTTGAGCGGCGACCCTTGTGCACTTTGCTGGAGCAAAATAGACCTTTCAATTTTGATGAACAATGCTTGGTAGCTCATGTAAATCTGAATGGAGTTGCTGATGTCAAGGACATGAAAACAGAGGGCAAGGATCGGTGACACAGAGCCCGTTGAGACGATTTAAATTTTGATGAACAATTCTTTTTATTTTTATTTCATTTTGTCGATTTAATTTTCTCTTAGTTATTTTATTTCCTTTGTTTTATAAACTGCATGAAGGACAGGGATCAGTGACGCAGAGCCCGTTGAGACGAATCTTGCCACTGAGGAGAAGGCCACAAAAGGACCAGAGGGAGATGAGGAGAAGACTGAATCAGTGCATATTGAGACTGACCATGACGGAGAAGAAGAAAACCCAACTTTTGCACCACCTACGGATGCTACTACGCCTATCCCACCTCAATCGACTGCGCCAATGACCCAGTAAAATCATGAGATAAATAAGTTGATTGATGATCTCAAAAAATTGGATGATGAGGAAGACGAGGTGCCAATCATTGTGTTGAAAAGGAAGTAGTGCTACAAGCATGCTACACAAAAATCCACTCGTCCAAATTAAAGTAACAACAATTTTACTCTAAGCTTCATTCATTTTTTTATGTTATTTGTTTTTCATTTCATTTTAGCATGCATTCATCATTTTTTTTTCTTATTATTTTTTGTCCACATATATGTTTGTGCATTCATTGTAACACCCTGAATAATTTATTAATGTTTCTATAAATATTTAACACAAATATCTGTTTGCTTTAGTGGTTAAGTGTTCTGGGTGCGTCTGAGAGGTCTTGGGTTCAAGCCTTATCTTTGCTAAATTTTGTTATTTTCTAAATCCTAGCCTTATCCTTGTTCAGTAGGCTTATATTAAATTGTCTATAAATCCATATCAGATTGGGCTTGCTGGTTCGAGTGGCAAGGGTGTCGGTGTGTTGGAGGTACTGTGTTCGAATCCCTGCGTTAGTGTGGGTATTTTTTTTTGCTCGGTTATCAGACAGAGTTTTGATGGACTTAAAATTCTGTAGTGGTTGAGATTGAGGGGTTAGTGGGATAGATTAGAGGGTTTTAGGGATATATTTTTATTTTATTATTTATTTTATTTGTTTTCAAATTCTCTCTCTCCTACAAAAAGAATCACTTCAATTTCTGTTTCTCCATTATTCTGTCAAATCCTCTTTTCTTGTTTTCCTCTTTTTTTGTTTACCTGTTAATCTTGTGCTTTTGGCTCTTAGTTTGCATATATTGGGGTAAACGGTGGTAAGTTTTTGCTCAAGCTAAGAGAGAGTTTCTGTTTAGTGCTGTTTTAAAGTTAATGCTTTGTTTTTGATAGTCTAATTGTTGGGTTTTGGCAGCAGCAAATTGCAAAGAACGGGGCTCTCCTCTTGCGGAACCGTAGTCGAAAAAGTTCAGAGTGTTGGGGTAAGTGATGATTTTGTGAATTGAGCTGTTGTCGGTTTCCTAGGTTTGGATCAATCGTGAATTAAGGCTAATATTGTGTTTTGGATGTCGTTTTTAGGTTTTGGTGGGCTTGGGGTAATTTTCGCATCAAATCATTACCAGGTGTGTACCCGAAACGCAGAAAGTCAAACTTTGGCAAAAGCCAAAAAACTGGTCTGTTGATGCCACACAGGCGTGTGGTAAATTGTGTGCAAGACACGGTTGTGTGGTCGACGAAGGGATGGCCATGTGCAGCACATGGCCGGGTGGTGGCGTGAGTGTGGCCTAGGCCAAGTTGGGCGTGTGGGCCACACGGGCATGCCACACAGGCGTATGGATTCTGGGCCAGGCCATGTAGGCCGCATGGGCAAGACCAATATGGGCGTGTGGGCTCGTACGGGCATGTGGGCACATTTTTTTTTGAAAATCTCCCTAGGGTCTCACAGGTTACTCTAATCGACTGTAGGCCTACTATAGGGTCGGTAAGGGCTAATTAAACTCTAATTGGAATGCTATGATATTCTGATAGACTGATCTGAGTGGGATACTGAACGTATGCCTGACTGTACTACTATATGTATATCTGATATCTGTATATTTGCATGTTGAGCATGTCAAATCTGTTATATCTGTATCTGATTTTTGCATCTGTTATTGTGGTGGGATTTGTATATGAGGAGAAAGTATTATGTTCGACGTTAATCGCCTATACTCTGGCAGCTTGGCTGCATATATTCTGATATGTGTCTTAATGGCACAATGTGGTGTGTAGAGATGGATAGGTGTTTTAAACCCTACATGGTGTGATGGGATGGCCGGATATGGTGTGTAGAGGATTGGGGTAGGATTTATGCATATCTGCTTCTAAATGTGAAACTCTATCTGTTTCTGACTGTGTATATAATTTTGTATGTTTGCATGCTTAACTCTGATGGGTTACACACTAAGTTTTCGTAAACTCACATCTGTTGTTTATTTTGTCAAGTAATCCACAAACTTAGGCGGATCAATGCGACAAAGACTCAGCGATGACCACATGTTCGTAAACTATATAAACTTAGCAATTTATGGTTTTATTCTTGATTTCTGGTTTTCATTTGAGAGTTTGTAATTTCTGGGACTCTCTGGACTTTATGGTTTTAAACAGATGATTCTTGGTTTATTGATATTCTGCATGCTTGATAAAATTATTTTATGGAATTGACGGTTTTTACACAAAAAGAGGTTTTCCTAAAAACACCAGCTGGATTTTTAAAATGTATAGATTTTGTTAGACTTCCGCTGAAAGATAAGATTCGGCAAATAAACTAATTAATCATCGTTTTCGAAAATGAATAGGAAGTACATGAGTTTAAATAACTGAAATGATTTTACCATTCTCTATGACATCTCCGGATTAGGTCATAACGTCTAGGCTACGTTTGGGGTGTTACATTCATAATTTTTGTCTATTCATGCATTGTGGGCAATGCATCCCTGAGGTTTGGGGGTGTGTTGTGCATATAGGTTGCATTCGAATAGTTGTTCATTCTGTCTTTGACATTCATTTTGCCATGACACATAAATGCCAAAGAATTGTTACACTATGATGAGTATATTTTTTCTTATGATGTTCAATGAGGAATTTAATTCTTCGACATTCCTAGAAATTGTGACAGTGAATTAGGTGAGTTTAGCTTAGGATAGTTCTTGAAAGTTGACCCCTAAAAGTAGAATACACTAATTTAAATTGCAATTAGTCTATATTAAGTTTCTTTTAATAAACTTAGAGATTCTTGAAGCTAAATTTAGAACAATGGCAATACTCAATAATGAATAAAGTGGAAATGTTTAAGAAAATTCAAGAAAAAATCTCATCAAAAACTCCAAAGCTTAGAATTTCCTAGTAAGTCAGCATCACTTTGTTTGCTCCATCATGTTGTTGGTTAGAAAGGTAAGTTTAAGTAAGAGTAATTCAATAAAATAAGCAATTCAGGGACACTCTATTGTAGTGCTAGGCTAAGTAGCTAAGGGGGTAGTTGTTTGCTCCATCCATCTTTTAAGTTAAAAGCCTTAACTTCATGAGTGAGTATTCAAATTGAGACATGATGAAATATCTAGCAATTTAGTGTATGCTCCACTGAGATTCTCAAGTAAAGAAAATCATGTGGCAAGATGAATCCCCTAGTAAAAATACTTGTAAGTGAGTTATGTAAGACCATATTGTTAAAAGGAAACTAAGCTTAGATAATAGATACACTAAGTACATTAGGAGGTGCTTGCTATAATCGAAATTGCATGAGTAATTAGAAATTTTTATTTTTAGGGCAACAATTTTTGCTTTTTTTTTTTTGCTAAACAAGCTTATGAAACTTTAGCAAATTTTTGGAAATCGAAGATTACTGAGAACCGAAGTATAAAATATGCTCTACATAGTCTGACATTCCAAAAGATAGTTATATTGTTGTGGCAATTCATTCATTCATTCATGCATTCATGCGTTTTTTTTTAGGACAAGCAATAACTCAAGTTTGGGGGCATGATAACTCTTGAAAAGAGTTATATTTCAGGCATCTAGACTTGGTTAATTGTCCATACTTGAGTAAATTTAGTTCCATTTTAGGAAATTATATTAGTATTTTTATAACATTGTATCATGAAGCTTAATTTTCATTTTATATTATTGAGAATCACTTATTTTGGAGTGGTTGTATTGCTGGTGGTTATAGAGTTACATGAAGCTGATGTTTTGTGATTCAAGGAGTGATTTGGATACTGTTACTGATGCTCTTTTAAGGGAATTCTCTTTGAAAATGAATTTTGGTGACTTTGAAAGTTCATTGTTGAAAATTTGAATTGATGGCTAGTGTGTCATGAGTGCTTGATTGGTGTTTCTTTTATTATTCTTATTGTAAGTTTCGGTGTGTGTCTTTGCTGTAAGTTGTTAGTTGTCTTGGCCAAGGTGCATGATTGTATTCTTGTAGAAGTACTATTGTTGATGTTTTCAAAGGTGTTTGTTCTTTGCTACTCATATTGTTTTTCCTTTTATCACAAAAGTTGATGATTAAATAAACAAAATCAAAATTTTAAAGTGGTGGTATCCTCTATTAAATTCTCAACTATTATTTGGTTAACATAGTCAAAGTTTTTTATTTTTGAGTTTATCATATCACAAAATTGCATGTTCAATATTTCACATCATTATTTCACAAAAATACACGCTTTTCTAAGGTTTTTCATATATTTGGAGGAATCTTGGAGGTTTTATCCCCATATTTAGATCCATTTACTAGATACGAGTACTTCGAAGAGTTTGAGTAGCATAGCTGCTACCTATATATGTGTGTTCTTTCCATACTTTTTTTTTCTTTGTTAACTATGATTTGTTTCCATCCATTTAGGACGATGCAATAGACCAGATCAAAGAAGCTCCCAAACGTGAGGAAGAGAAACAAGAGTGAAATCTCCAATCTTCACAGTACGAATTTACTTCCGTAGTTATTTTTATATGGAGAAGTTGCTCGATTCCACTATCCCTTTGATTCCCTCCAGTTACTTGTTCTTAGATCATGCCTCTTGGTTTATGATCCGTCGAAGCATTGCTAAAAGTTTCTTAAGTATTTCATTGGTTATTACTTTCTTAGGTTTCTTGTATGATTATCTCAAGAAATTGGTTATGATAGATTAAGTTCATATTTGATAAACTGATTATACAAATCAGATGATGAAAAATCAACAAAAGTTTTTAAAAATAAATATGAGTGGCTTTATTTTTAATTTTTTTTTGGAGGGATGCTTTATTTTTAATTATTTGATGACTCACTGGTAGTTGTATATTATAAGTGCATCATGTTAGATTTTAACACTACAGTATATTAAGTTTTATATTAAGTCAAAATTTAATAAATAATAATTGAATCAAAACAAAATTATATACAAAATTAAACAAAAACAAAACAATACCTAAGTCATATTAAACATACAAGGACTTGATCTACAATTATCATAATGCTTATAATAACTAAAAGAACTCTTCAATAAACAAAAACACAATCATGACAATCACAATGAAATTATTACTATTAAACTACTTGAGTTCTATAAGTTTTTAAATGCACTTTTGTAATACCCCTAACCCGTATTCATCACTGGATTAGGGTTCGGGACTAGACCGATAACTCAAGAAATTTTTGGAAAACTTAAAAAAATTCAAAATATAGTAGACACATGCCCATGTCACATGTCGTGTGGACATTCGAAATGGGATCACATGGCAGTGTCTCAGCCTATGTCCGACCTCGTGTAACTCTTTGACTTGGGTCACACGGCCAACACACACGCTCGTTTGACTAGCCCGTGTGCCCTTTGAAATGGCCACACATTCCCATGTACCAGGCCATGTGTTAGGCCGTGCCAAAGCTGTAGGGTATGTTGACTTATGCCACACGACCAAGTCACACACCCGTGTGTCAGGCCGTGTGAAGCATACTGACTTGTTTTCTAATTAAAAACTAGGGGGCACACGGCCATGTCACTTGACTGTGTGTCACACATGGCTGAGACACACACCCGTGTCTCTGCCCATGTGGATAAAAATAGGCTATTTACCAAGCCATCTTTCTCACCCAAACTTTCATTCACCTACACAAACCAAATGGCATATAACATGGCATAAATAGGCATTCCAACCAATCTCAATCAAGTCTAATTCATGCTATTTCCATACCAAGAACTATAATGCTCATAACATCATGACTTGCCTATACAAAACATACCAATTTCACATTCACAAATTCACCTAAATGATCATTTTCAATTTTGCATCACTTTGCCTAAAGCCACAAGCATACCAATCTCAAATTTCAATTATTTGGTACTCCAAACACCAATGCACATCAAGCATCTATATAACAATTATACACAACATTTCAAAAAGCCATTTGCACATATATATACATCACCAAGTACACCAAAATAAGCTAAATCAAATGGCTAAATCCATTACCATACTATATACCAAAATGACCATAACTCCTGTACATGCCATATGACCAAATACATAAGTTCAAAAATACCAAAGTGATAGCTTGATAGTGTGATGAGATCTCCGACGACTCCTTAATCTGATCAAGCTTTGATAAACACTATAAAACACGAAAAAATAAACAGAGTAGGCTATAAAGCTTAGTAAGCTCGTATAGTAATAAACTCAACTTACCAAATATACACAATTTAAGCAATTAAACAAATTATAATATAACTCATATTGATCTACAAACATATCACATATTCATTCACAAGGTTAGATATAAATTTCACAATTTTCTTCGATTCAATGCTTGTATGGTTCATGTACATACCTGTACCAACTTGTATCAATCTCATACTCATCCATATCCTTGATATACCCGTTGAACCATTTGGAATAATACCGGATACTCGGGAATCTCACACCCTGAGTGCCAATACATAGCCGAAGCTATCATAATCTCATATCTCATATAATGCTCACTCTCGAGCTACCAACGGGTCTACTCACACAATCTTATGAGAATCCGCAACACATGCTAGATAACTCAGCCACTGGTAGGACGTACGGACCAACACCTAAAACACATAACCCCTAATGACATGTCCTTCGTATCATAATCTATTCCTAAGGTTCAACCAGGATTTCATGTAACACCCCAAACCCGGCCTAAACGTTATGGCTGAATCTGGCGTGTCACATTAAAGTGTTTTTCGCAAACCAAGTTTTCATTGAAAACCCTTCTTGAAATTTCAAACTTCTTGCCATTTAAAACTTGTACGAAACCTCAATTTGCGTTTGTTTATTTTCGATCGTGGTTTAAAAAGTTATTCCCTTTTAAAATGTTTTTACCTTTAAAACTTTATTTGTTGCGGAAGCTTAATTTAAAACAATTTATTTACGAAAATATGATATTTAAAAAATTGAGTTACGAAAACGTAGTGTTAGAAATAGTTATTGTTTTGGAAAACCGTGTTCTACTTCTAGCAGATATAAATCACAATCAAATCAAATCCCAAATTCAAAATCCAAAAATTATAAAGGGCTTATTACAACCCGGACCAACAAGCTCATTCTTAAGTAAATGAACTAAACAGAGTAAAACTTGTGCAGTTGTGTGGCCCTCTCTGAGTCCCTTGTAGATCTGAACCGTCTAACGCTGGGGATTACCTAAAAAGTTAAAAACGGGGTGAGTTTTTGAAAACTAAGTGTGTAATCCCCTTATTAAAGAAACAGTCAGTATACAGTAACAAAATCAGTCTGGACCTAAGCCCTTTAACAGTAACAGTACAGTGTGGGCCTTAGCCCATTACAGTAACGGTGGCAATTGGGCCTTAGCCCCCATCAGCCTCGGTTGGGCCTTAGCCCTTATCAAATGTCACATATCAATTCTATATGGGCCTAAGCCCATCTCATTATCAGAATCAGTATATGCAATGCATAAATACCCATACCAACCCTGCACTCCGTCTCCTGTCTAACCCTACACTCTTATGGGGATTAAATCGACCCACCCATCCCTACACTCCTTATGTAGCACCGGTAGCGGCACTAACCAATATTGTAGCAGAGCTGCCAATCACATAATCGGCTTTAAGCCATCGATGGGTCCATAGCCGTCTCATGCGACCCGTGCGACCCTCACATATCAATCACTTCCTCCAATACAAGATCCCAACTCCATGTAGTATGTCGTGTACGCAGTATGCCATGCTCAGAATCAGTCATATCATTCACAGTTAAGTCAATCAAATCATAGTCATACAATCACAGACAAATCAGTCAAATCGTAGTACAAATCAGTCATTTACCCTCGAAGGGAAAAATAGTCATTTAACCTCTAGGGGCATTATGGTCATTTTACCTTACAGGGGAATTACAGTCATTTTACCCTAATTTTACCCTACAGGGGTATTATAGTTATTTTACCCTACAGGGGTATTACAGTCATTTTACCCTAATTTTACCCTACAGGGGTATTACAGTCATTTTACCCTATAGGGGCATTATGATCATTTTACCCTACAGGGGCATTATGGTCTTCTTACCCTATAGGGGTATTACGGTCATCTTACCCTACAGGGGTATTACGGTCATCTTACCCTACAAGGGTATTACGGTCATCTTACCCTACAAGGGTATTACAGTCATTATACTCTATGGGGGTATTACAGTCATTATACTCTATGGGGGTATTTCGATCATTTACCTTATGGGGGTATTTCGGTTATTTACCCTATGGTCAATAATGTGAATGGGCCCAAAGCCCATTTTATGGCCCATGTGGGCCCACATGCCCGTGTGGCCTAGTAAGCCCACAAATGACCTTAGCATGTGAACAACACAGCCAGGTCATCTCCACATGTCCTTGAGATTTACCTGTGTAGGGCACACGAGCCCATTGCGCCCACACGACCCATTTTGGCCCAACGTGGCCCAAAACGGCCTAAGCCCATGAGATCGCTCATGGTGGCCTCTACAGTCAAACGCCCATGTTTCGTGGGCTCAGTTTACCACACGAGCGATCGCACGCTCGTGAGGCCTCGAATGCCGAAGTTTCAGCTTTTCAGCTTTTGCCAATTCACAGCAGAGATAGTGTGATTTCACACTTTACCAACTTTTACGCCTATTACCGTTTGCAAGGTACGGTTACTCACCTGATTGCGAAATGTGGGAATGACCCACAAGAACTGCAACCTACATTCAATCAATGCAATCCATTAATCACTTGTCAATCGGGTTAATCGAATCCCAACCAACTTATGAAAAACAACCTCTACCAAAAATACTTGTGCAACAGATTACCTCTCCCTTGACTAGATCAGTCGGTTGTGGTTTGCCCACTTGATCCAGAGATTGGTGCATCCACCCTATCACACCCCGATGGAATATCTAGAACAGCTGACTCTTTACACTGCTTAAATTTAGGGGCAAGGGCTATATGCCCATTCTCAGCTGGCACCATTCCTGATCCTCCCTCAAAATGGCTACTACTCGTCACGATTGGTATCTCTTTATGCAACATACTATCGGAAACCTCCATTTCTCTTTTAGAGATTTTAGAACCCTAAGAAAAAAATAAGCGTGGCTTGGAAACACAATGCTAATGAAATAACTCACTTGGAAAAGTTGGAAGACTTACCAAAATTGATGATGATGGAATCGGTTGGAATAGTTTAGGTATATTCGGCCAAGCACAATAGGGAAAGATGATAAACTAAACGTACAAAAAAAGCCTTATGAAGAATTCGGCTATGATTGGAAGAGAGTTGAAAGTAGAGAAGAAGAAGATGGAGAGTAGGTTCGATTTAGGAGGGAGGCAGAGAGTAGAAGGATTCAGAAGGAAAAGAATAAGCAGAACCAAGAGTGAGAGAGGAAAGGGATTTCGACAAAGCAGAGAAAGAAAAAGAAACCAAAAAGAAGGTTGCCTATGCGATAATTGTAGGAAGGAGGAAAGTAGTGGAAATTTTGGTCACTTCAATAGCTAAAACGTAAACTCGGAAGAAACCTCGAATGGTAGAAAAATCCCAAAGAACATTCGGCACCTTCCTTTCAACCCTCTCAAAATCGAACAAAGAATTGCCTTGTGCCGAAAATGCTCCCTCACTTCTCCTTAGCCGAATTTCACTAAGCCTTAAAGTCTCAATTAGCCACAACAGCCTACCAACCTCCCGTTTTTGAATTTCCTTGATTTTCTCCCCAATCTCCTCCTTTATTTGCTCCACAAAACCCTCAAAGACCAATTCAAACTTCACCTGACAGAGTTTCGGTCTAACTCCACTTCTCATGCTGCAAGGAAATAAAATAAATACTCCCTTGCACATCATGAGACTCAAACTTGAGCTCCCTTGCAACCTTGAACATGCCACTTACCACTTGACTACAAGTTCTCTTATGTCATAAAACAAGCATTATTACTAATAAAGCCTAAGTGCCAGTGTCTAGGTTCATTTAAGAGAAAACTAAAAATTTTGCAAGAGCCAAGACTTGAACCCAGGCTTCTCACACACTCCCATACACAACCAAATCACTTAGCCATTAAAGCAAACAAGCTTTTTGTGACATTTTCTTGTACACATAAATATTTATGTGCAGTCTCCTAGCTGATCCCACACGCAAGGCCCATTCTTTCTAGGCCCAAATTCAGGGCATTACATTTCACATTGCTGAATCTTCATCGAAAATTTCCGTAGGATCGTATTCACAATTAATTCAATAATAAAGCATTTAAAGCACAATTATAATAATACTTATTAACATATGAACTTACCTCGATTAACAAAAATGACTAAATTGATCGACTAGTCCAATACTTTGTTTTTCCCCCAATCTAGATCCGAAATTCGTTTTTCTTGATCTATATAATATCAAATTTAACTTATTCAATTATCATTCTAATCATTTTAGCCTAAAAATCACATTATGGCAAAATTACACTTTTGCCCTAATAGTTTAACGTTTTTACAATTTAGTCCTTAGCTCATAAAAATACAAATTCACGCAATTAAGTCCCTACCCATGCTAGCCAAATTTCCTTTATTACCATAGCATCCCATTTTTCATTATTTCACACATTTACCACACAGTTTATCACATTTATCAATTTAATCCCTATTTTGCAATTTCAACCAAAATTACTTAACAAATGTTGTTTATCTAACCATTCATTTTCTATCATCAAACATCAAAATACACACATATTCATAAATGGTAAAACCCTAAACCTTTGACAGTTTTGCACATTAGTCCTTGGGCTAGCTAGATTAAGTTACAACAATCTCAAAAACATAGAAATCATTAAAAACGAGACAAAAAATTACTCACATGCAAGGCTAGGAGTGAAGGCCGAACACTTAAACTTTCATGGAGGTTTTCTCGTTCAAAAATTCGATGGTATCATCCATTAAGGAAGATGATACCTATTTTTTCTTTTGTTTTAATTAGTTTATTTACTAAATTACTTAATTAGCCTTAATGAATAGTCTTTAAAACACTTAATAATATGTCCATATAAGTCCACTCAAATATAAAATGGTCTAATTACAACATAAGGACCTCCACTTTAAGGTTCTATAGCTATTAGACACCTTTAGCTAATAGAACTCAAGTTTTACATTTTACACAATTTAGTCCTTTTTATCGAATTGAGCATTCAAACGATAAAATTAGTTAATGAAATTTTCACACAATTATACTATCATGCTGTAGACCTCAATATAATAATAAAATAAATATTTTGACCTCAGATTTGTGGTCTCAAAACCACTGTTCTGATTTTACTAAAAATGGATTGTTATAACTTTTGTTAATATTTTTTAAAACTATTTTTATTTTCTATATGTTTCGTTTATGTTATATTTAATTTTGGTCTTTAAACAATGTTTTATATTACTTATATTGTTTGATTAAAAATTATAATTAACACTATGAACATATTTTATTTAAAAAAAACACTGAACATATTTGTTATTTCATAATTTGTAAATCATTCTACTATATATATACAAATCATTTTATCCATTTTTATCCACTTTTGAATTGCATACTTCAAGTTACTAAGTCAATGAAACCCTTTACTTCTTGCTTAATGTAAATTCTAGATGCAAAAATTTTATCTACATTTGTTTAGTTGTTCATCATTAAATTTTCTTTTAAAACAACTATAAATTTTGTTCAAGACATTATTATTTGCTAAATAAAGAGTCGATTTTGTTGAATGGAATTTGATAAATAAATGACTTTCAAGTTTTTTACTTGAAAAAATAGTTTTATTTTTTATTTTGTGCTTTGCAAAGATTATTAATATGTATTGTTCATTTTTTGTTGACGGTGTGTTATTGCTTCCTCTTGTTCTTTGGCTTGCATAATTGCTTCCTCCACCCACAACTGAGCCTCTTATATTCACTGAATCATTGTAAGTTCTTTGACAATTAAATTGTCTGATTTTGTTTTACTGTTATTGAAATTAGTATAAAGAAATGTGACCATTTTACTATGATTTGAAGATATGTAACACTTTAATATCTTGTGGTAATGGCTTGTTTGCCTTTAATAATACAAAGTGAGAGGCGCAAAAGAATTGGTCTTGCATTGACCGTATGGTTGCAAATGTGTACAGATGCGAGTTGGCTCTTACTTACATTGGGTGCCATCCATAGCCTACGTACTTATAGACCAAGGATTAGATCATATATTTTAGATTTTTATGCTAAAGGAGATTATGTGAAAAGACTTGTATATGCTAGTGACGAGACATGTGTTGAACAAGCTAGGATGAATCGAATTACTTTTTTTAAACTATGTGAGATGTTACAAACTTTAGGAGGAACTTTCGTCCCTTAGGAACTTTCGTCCCTGAAAATCTTACCGGTAAAAAGGTTGTGGTATTGGTTTCTCATAGCCTTTCCGGGCTCCCTTGTAGCCTCTTCTACCCAATGTCTTTGCCATAGTACTTTCATAAGGGCTATACTTTTGTTTCTTAACTGTTTGACTTCTCGTGCCAAAATCTTAACCGGCTCTTCGCCATAAGTCATGTCCGGTTGAATTTGTACCTCTGTTGGTACAATCACATATGAAGGGCCTGATCGGTAGCAACGTAATATAGACACATGGAAAACATCATGAATCTTTTTCAACTCAGATGGCAAAGCCAAACGATAAGCTACCGGCCCTATCCTCTTGATAATCTCATACGGTAAGATAAAGTGAAGACTCAATTTGCTTTTCCGGCCAAATCAAAGAACTTTCTTCCATGGTGACACTTTCAAAAATACCTTATCCCCAACTTGAAACTCAATTCCGTTTCAAGTTCGCGTAGGACTTTTGTCTATCCGAAGTAGCTTTTAAACATTCATAAATTACTTTTACCTTTTTTTTGGTTTCTCTAACCAGATCGACCCCGTGAATCTAATTTTCTCTGAGTTCCTTCCAATATAAAGGTGTTCGGAACTTACGCCCATACAATGCCTCGTAAGGCACCATTCTCAAGCTTGACTGAAAACTGTTATTGTAGGAAAATTCTACTAGTGGTAAGTACTTTTCCCAGCTGCCTTGAAACTCCAAAAGACAACATCGGAGCATGTCCTCAAGAATCTAGATTACTCTTTCCGACTGACCATCGGTCTGTGGATGGAAAGCTGTACTAAGACTCAACTTTGTGCCCAAGGCTTCTTGCAACTTTTTCCAAAATCGTGATGTAAATCTCGGATCTCTATCCGAAATAATCGACAACGGTACTCCGTGTAATCTCAAAATTCCTGACACATACAAATCCGCCAATTTATCAAGCATATAGTCAACGTGTACCGGTATAAAATGGGCCAACTTTGTGAGTCTATCAACCACAACCCATACAGTATCTTTTATTTCGGTGACAAGGGTAAACCCATCACAAAATCCATAGCAATCCGGTCTCATTTCCACTCGGGAACCATAATAGGCTGAAGTAAACCCGAGGCTTGGTGTTCAGCCTTCACTTGCTGACAAATCAAGCATCTCGATACAAACTCGGAAATATCATTCTTCATGCTCGGCCACAATACCTTTTTTTCAAATCATTATATATTTTCGTGCTGCCTGGATGTACAGATAAACATCAACTATGTACTTCATGTAAAATTTTCCAAATAAGTTCATCATCTCTTGGTACACAGACCCTGTCTCAGAACGTTAAACACCCATCGGAATTAATTCAAAAATTTGACTCAACACCCGACTCATATTGAACTCTTTTAGCTTGCAAATTGATGTCGCCTTTCTGAGCTTCACAAATCTCTTGGAGAAACATCGGTCTAGCCCTCAACTCAGCTAGAATAGAACCATCATCTAACAAAGCCATCTGTGTATTCGTGGCCCTCAATGCAAACAAGGATTTCCTACTCAAGGCATCGGCGACCACATTCGTCTTCCCCGGATGGTAGTCAATCACTAACTTGGAATCCTTTATCAACTCTAACCATCTCTGTTGCCTTAGGTTCAACTCCTTTCGAGTCATCAAGTACTTTAAGCTTTTATGATCAGTGAATATCTGACATTTTCACCATACAATTGGTGTCTCCATATCTTTAGTGCAAATACTACAGTGGCTAACTCCAAATCGTGGGTCGAGTAATTCTTCTCGTGCGGCTTTAATTGTCTAGAGGCATATGCTATCACCTTGCCCTCTTCCATGAGTACACAACCCAATCCATTTAAGAATGCATCACTATAGACCAAAAATTCTTTTCCTGGTTCGGGTTGTACTAAAACTGGAGCCTCGTTCAACAATGCCTTCAATTTCTCAAAACTCTATTGTCACTTTTCTGTCCACTCAAACTTCACATCTTTTTGCAATAGTCTCATCATCGGAGTGGCTATCATGGAAAATCCCTTAACAAACTGTCTGTAATAACCAACTAGGCCTAGAAAACTTCTAACTTCAGATACGTTCCTTGGTGGCTTCCAATCCACAATGGCTGAGATCTTACTTGGGTCAACTCTAATTTCATCTCCTGAGACAATGTGCCCCAAAAATCTGACTTCTTTAAGCCAAAATTCACTTTTACTAAACTTGGCATATAACTGATTTTCTCGCAAAATTTGCAAAACCGTCCTCAAGTGTTCAACGTGCTCGTTCTCGTCACGAGAGTAAATCAGTATATCGGTAATAAAGACCACAAAAAAATTTATCCAATATGGCCGAAAGATGTGGTTCATTAGATCCATGAACACAACAGGGGCATTTGTTAAACCAAAAGGCATGACTAAAAACTCGTAATGACCATACCTTGTCTGGAATGCGGTTTTCACACATCTGAGTGTTTGACTCTCAACTGATAATATCTAGACCTCAAGTCTATCTTAGAAAACACCGTGGCTCCCTTCAATTGGTCGAACAAATCATCGATCCTTGGCAATGGGTACTTGTTCTTTACGGTTACCTTATTAAGTTGCCAGTAGTCTATACATAACCTCATGGAACCATCTTTCTTTTTCACAAATAATACGAGGAGCAATCCACGGAGAATAACTTGATCTTGCAAAGCCTTTGTCCGTCAACTCTTGTAACTATGACTTCAATTCTTTTAACTCAGTTGGAGCCATTCTGTACGGAGCAATCGAGATAGGCGCAGTACCAGGGGCTAACTCAATGCCAAATTCAATCTCTCTAACCGGAGGCAACCCTGGCAATTCTTCTAGAAAAACATCTGGATACTCACATACTATGGGCACTGATTCAATTCTTAACTCAGTCTCTTTGGCATTCATCACAAAGGCAAGGTAAGCTTCATATCCTTTTCTCAGGTATTTCTGAGTCAATGTGGAAGAAATCACTAAAGGCAATCTGTCTTGCTCATCTGATTCAACACGAAGAATATCCCCATTTTCACATTTTAACTCAATAAATTTCTTTCCACAATTCACTATCACATCATGAGTAGTTAACCAATCCATACCAAGAATTACATCGAATTCATCAAATGGCAATATCATGAGATTAGCTAGAAAATAATGACCTCTAACCATCAAAGGGAAATCTTTGCATACCTTGTCAACTAACACATATTTGCCTAAGGGTTTGACACTTTTATCACAAATTATGTAGACTCTACAGGCATGTTCATGCTAGATACTAATTTCATGCAAATATATGAGTGGGTAGATCCCGAATCAATTAAAGCAACAACATGAGTATCATAGAGAGAAAATGTACCCATACTCACGTCAGAGGATGACACCTCTTTGCGAGCGCGAATGGTGTAAGTCCCCGCAGGCGTTCTACCCTCAGATCTTGCAGCCTACTCTTTAGAGGTATTCTTGCTACTCGTTCCACTTCTCGGGTTTCTTTGTGGCCTCCCTCTAGTAGTACTTCCTGATCTTGCAATCTGAGATTTCTCTTTTTTGACCATCTCGGGGCAATCTCTAATAAAATGATCTGGGGATCCACACTTGAAACAAGCTCTCATTTGCTCGGCACTCACCGGGTGACGTTTGCCACACTGTGGACATTCTGGTCTACTTGGTCGAGCGTTACCAACACTAGCAACCGAAATGGTCTCAGCTTTAGTCCCCCAGTACTGTTTACCTTTACCTCTACTTGAAAACCCAGCTGAAGTGGCTGATCGAGTAGTGAAATCTCTTGACTTCTTGGATGATGATTGGAATGGCTTGCCTAATTGTCTCTTCTTCAAATCACGAGACTCGATTTTAGCCTTTCTTTTCTCTTTTGCCAACTCCTCGGCCTTGCAAGCTCTATATTTTAGCACAACAAATTCTTTAAGTTCTAGGACACCAACATACAATCAAATATCCTCATTTAATCCATCCTCAAACCTTTTACACATGATGGCCTCAGTGGACACGCACTCCCGGGCATACTTACTAAGCCTTACGAACTCACATTCATATTCAGTCACCGTCATTCTACCTTGCTTTAGCTCAAGGAATTCTTTTCTTTTCTGATCAATAAATTTTTGGCTAATGTACTTCTTCCGAAACTTTTCTTGGAAAAACTCCCACTTAATTTTCTCCCTTGGTACAATCGACACAAGGGTGTTCCACCACTGGTAGGTCGAATCTCTCAAGAGAGATACCATACATTTCATACACTCCTCGGGTGTACAGGACAATTCGTCAAATACCCTGATGGTGTTTTCAAGCCAAAATTCTACTCTTTCCGGATCATCATCTTTATTAGCTCGAAATTCCTCGGCACCTTGTTTCCAGATTCTATCAACAGGGGGCTTTTCCCTTCTTACTACCTCTACCACTTGGGGAGCTACAGGGGTAGGCTGAGGAATAGGTGGGGTGGATGAGGTTGCACGTTCGAGTTCGTTCGAACAAACTCCGTATACCATGCATTAATCATATGGAGAAAGGCTTCCCTAACCTCTTCTTCTCCTCTCTGACTTACAGTTGTTGGTCTATTTTCATTTTCATTTTCAGTTGGCAACGTCCCTTAGGCGGAGGCCGGTGCGTTACTTTCTACATCGTCCGCCATAGCTCTGTCGGGATCCACTTACTATATGAAAACATAATTTAAATCGTCAAGAGTTGTCACACTATCATTATATAAATACTCATATATATGACATGTATAGCTAGACTCGTGCATACAATACGCTAGTCTGAGCATCGACTAAGCCATAGCTCTGATACCACTAAATGTAACACCCCTTACCCGTATCTGGCGCCGGAACCGAGTATGAGGTATTACCGTACTTAACTTGCTCAAACATACAACATCAAGACATACAATTTCATTTCGACTTAAAATTTCTCATTCGAGAACATAACATCCCTATTATAGGTTCATGAGACCCTAAACATACATACAAAATGGTTCGAGACTAAACCGAAAACTTTTTAACACTTAGAAAATTTCTACTTAAAACGTGGCCACACGCCCGTGTCCATGGCCTGTGTTCCTCACACGGCCTAGACACGCCCGTGTTTTAGCCCGTGTGCAAAAATCTTGACATTTTGTTTCTGACATCATCATCCCAATAAGGTCACACGGCCAAGGCACACGCCCATGTCCTTAGACCGTATGGCAAATTAAATTCCTCATTTTAGGTACAGACTTCATACGGCCTAGGCATACGTCCATGCTCTATGGTCGTGTCTTTCACATGGTTAAGACACACGGCCGTGTCTTAGCCCGTGTGTTTACTACTGGGCATTCTAACTTGCCAAATTAGGATGCAGGGGGACACACAGCCACGTCACATTTCCATGGAGCATACCGTGTGTCACACACAGCCTAGACACATGCCCGTATGTCTACCCGTGTAGACAATTATAAGGCTATCTACCAAGACGATTACCACCCTAAAAAGCAACCACACCTATACCATTTCAGTGCAACACACAACATGACAATAAAGAACTTTTAGTATCTAAAATCAAAACATCCACACCTACTTCATCATGCACATACTTTATTCATAACTCATTCAATTGCACAACTTGTACTTCATGAATTTAACCATCATTGATTATATAAAAACTTAACTAGTATTGGCCAATTCCAATGGCCATGTACAAAATGAATAGGTAGCATTAATAGCCAACATATTGGCTAACAAATATGACATATCACAAAATAACCAAGTTCCTATACATGCCAAACCTAAATTAATCAACTTTACTATACCAAAAGAATAGTTGATATGTGAATCGAACCTTGACTACCTTCGATCCCCGAGCTAGCTTTGCGATACTACAAGGAATAGGGAAAAGAGAGGGGTAAGCATAAAGTTTAGTAAGTTTGCATGAAATAAATAGCAACATAAATGTTCATGACAACATCCATTCATCACACTAAATAATACAGAAGTTCTGTAACGCCCTAATATTTATATAACTGTTTCCGTGTATTTGTGACACAAGTGTGTATCTGCTTCAAAGGTTATGTGTTTTAGGTGTGTGTGTGAGGTCCTAAGTTTAAGTCTAAGCTTTGGCAAATTTTGGGTATTTTTATGAATAAAGCCCTATCTCTGGTTAGTAGGCTTTTAAATAATTGTTGGTAAACACTTAACAGAATGGGTCTGCTGGTTTGGTGGTTAAGATGAGTGTTGGGATGGGAGAAGGTCTTGTATTCGAGTTGCCACATGAGCATTATTTTTGGCTTTAGGCGTGTGGCGTAATAGAGTCTGATTGAAATTGAAATGCTGGAGTGTTTGAGTTGTGGTTGTACTGGGTAGTTGAGAGTATCAAATCAATTTTGATTCTTTCCCAAATTTTCACCATCTGTCATTTTTCTCTGTTACTCTCCCTCTCCACGTTTTTTCCCCTTCCATTTCCCTTATTGTTATTTCTACTTCTAAGTTTCTGTGGATCGTTATTCAGTTTTTGGGCTCGCTATTGGTAAGTTTGGATTTTGCTTTTCTAAAAGTTCTGTGTTCATTCTAATAGGATTTCCTTTTGCTGTTAGGAGTTAATCAAGGAACGATAAGTCGATTCCAAGAGACAAATTAAGTACGGGGATTGCTCATTTCGTTCGAAGGTAAGTTTTGGTCGCTCGTTGGATGAGTATTCTGTTTCGGGTTTGGTTAATTTCAAGCATTTAAGGGATTAACCGAGTAAAACATTGTCAATTATAGGTGCCAGTGATCTCAGAATTACGTAAAGAGTGAAAATGAACCAGGTGTGTACCCGAAAATGTAGCAAATGACGTTTTCGTGAAAGCCGAAAACCTTACTATCGGCGCTACACAGGCGTGTTGTCGCCCGTGTGGTAGGCCGTGTGCAAGACTGTAAGTTGCCACACGGCCATGTGTTCGACGAGCCAGGCCGTGTACGAGTGACAAGGCCGTGTGATGGTCAAGCGAGGTCGTGTACGAGACACAGGCTCGACCAATTAAGCCGTGTAGGCCACACGAACGTGTGGAATTCTGGGCCAAGTCGTGTGATCCACACGGCCAAGGCCAATTTGGGTCGTGTGGGCCACACGGGCATGTGGGCCCACACGAGCAGGACACATGGGCGTGTGAGCCCATTTTTCTGAAATGTTCTGTAAGGTTGCATGGGTCGGTAAGCAGTACTTAGATCCATAGTTATGCGATTTGACTGTGTGGAAACTGTACTAAACATGTGACACTTAGCATGTATACTGATTTGAATGTATGAACTGTTATCTGCATTATAATAGCATGACATTCTTTGTATGTTGCATTGCATCGAGGTGGGTTGATGATATGCGGAGGAAGTATCTAAAAGGCTCTTAAGCCTGTTATCTGGCAGCTCAGCTGATATTATCTGATTATGTTCCGTATTCGGTACAACATGGTGTATAGGGATGGGTGGGTTGATTTTATCCGCACATGGTGTGTAGAGTCGGACGAAGTTGGTGTGTAGAGGCTGGTGGGTAGGACTCTGATATTCCGTTTTGATATGCATATTATGTCTAAAATGGGCTAAGGCCCTAGAATACATATCTGATTCTGTATCTAAGTGGGCTAAGGTCCACACCATTTTTGTAATGGGCTAAGATCCGAACTGTGAATTTATGTCTATTTTCTGATATTACTGTGTGCATGTTTTCTGTGGGGATTACACACTGAGTTTGATCACCCTTTTCTATTTAATCTGTTTAGGAAATCCTCAGCAGTAAATGGATCAATGCGGCGGAAGACTTGGTAGTGCCCACGGTTCTGGACCTTTATGGTTTTTAATTTTATTCATGGTTTTAATTATATCTGGGAAAAAGTTTATATAATATGGCCTTTATGGATTTTTATTTTATAACTACTAGCAGTAGGATAAGACGAAAGTTTTTAAATTAAAAAAACATTTTATCAAAATATACACGAATTCGCAAATTATTTTCAAAGCTTTCGCAACGTATAATATTTTAAAAATGGATAATGAATGAATAAACGACATGTTTTTTACGGTAACCTAAGATATCGAAAATTGTTTTATTGCAGTTACGTTTTCTAAAGCATTATCATGTGACATCGCCAAATTCGGCCATAACGTCTGGGCCGGGTTTGGCATGTTACATTTAATGGTATCAGAGCTAGGTTGCAAAACTGGACTGTAGATTTGAGTTTTAAAAATGGGTTTTTCAAAATGAATTTATTTTATGATTAAAAATATTTTTTACTAAGTATGTGGTACACCGAGTCTCCGATGCCGATCCTGTAAGTGTTCTGAATTCTGTTTAAATTTGTCTGAAAATACTACTTGTATGCTTGAAATAGCCTTAGGTAGTATACCGAACTGAAAACACTTTAGGTTGTGTAAAATGAAAACTGTAGCGAAACTGAAAATCGTAGTAAAACTGCTATTCGCGATAATGAACTCTGAACTTCTGATGCTATATTGCATAAAACATCTGTTAAAAAATATTGGAACTATAACTAATGCATAAAACTCTTATATCAGATAAACTCCAAATTTACGATGAGCGCAAGAGGTATTTGCGAACGGGGTACTAAAGGTGGTGGTAGAAGCCGTAGGGGGCTCGAGCTAGATCCTCAGCATCTAATAATATGCCTAATCTAGATATGAGCGAGACATCAGTCTCACCTGCTATAGAGTCTGGGTCTCATGATCATGAAGCTGGGGATGACGCACTATCCCGAGCCATGCTACGAATTTTAGAGAGGGTCGCTGGGCCCAACACTGGATTTGGGGGCTGAGAGTCGGTTACGGAATGACTCCAGTCCAATGGGGCTGAATCATTCAAGGGTGTCACTAGAGTAGCCCCTAGCGTGGCCGAGTACTGGATGAAAGCCACAAAAAGAATCATGGATGATCTAGATTTTACCGCGGAGCAGAAGCTTAAGGGGGCTATTTCTCTGCTTCGCGGCGAAGTGTACCAGTGGTGGCTAACTGTTAAGGAGGGCACTTAGCCTGACCGATTGACTTGGGACTACTTTAAGACGGCGTTCCAGAGTAAGTATATGGGAGCCAGCTACACCGATGCTAAGAGGCGTGGCTTTTTTAATCTCACCCAAGGGGATCATTCAGTGACGAGTATGAGGCCGAGTTCCTGAGACTGAGTCGTTATGCCTGGGGCATGGTGGTGACTGAGTATGAGCGTTGTGTTGGTTTTGAGGATGGACTCAGGGACAGCTTACGGGTTTTGATAGCTCCGCAGAGGGAGCGTGATTTTTTTGCTCTAGTGGAGTAGGCAAAGATCGCCGAGGAGGTTAAGTACGCTGAGCGCCAAAACAGCGAGAAAGGAAAGAATAAGAGGGAATCAGAGCCATCGAATTCTGTGATGAGGCCTAAGAAAAAGGCCAGATCGGATGGGCCAGTGAGAGTTTGACCTCCTGTTACACCTACTGGGTTGGCACTTTGTGGACATTGTGGTAGACGCCATCCAAGCGAGTGTTGGAGGACCACTGGGGCTTGTTTAAGATGTGGCTCTACTAAACATCGTGTTAGAGATTGTCTGTTGAGAACCGATCAGGTGCAAGCTACGGGTACTGGTACGATGCAGCCACCGAGAGTAGCTCAGCAGCCACCTAGGGGCCAAGGTCAGGCCAGGGGTGGTAATGGCATGGGCCGAGGACAGAGTTCACTGGACAAAGGTGCTAGACCGACGGAGGCGAGGCAGACTGCATTGGTTTATGCTACATGACACCAAGAGGATGATGATGCTCCGAACATCATTATGGGTACATTCTTAATTTTTAATGTACCCTATACTACGTTGACAAACATAGGCTCTACACACTCTTACGTAGCTAGCTCTATGTCTGAAACTTTAGAGATTCCGATTTAGAGTACTTCAAGTGAGGTAACTATTGTGAGTCCATTGGGGCAGTCTATCCGAGTGGGTAAACTATATGGAGACATCCCGTTGGAAGTTCAAGGGATAGTATTTCTGGCTGATCTGATGGAACATCCGTTCGGGGAGTTCGATTTGATTCTGGGAATGGACTAGTTGGTCAAACACAGTGTAAGTCTGGACTTTGCGTCAAAAGGGGTGGTTTTGAGAACCGATGAGGACAAAGAGGTAGTGGTGATTGGGGAATGTCAAGGCTACCTGACTAATGTGATTTCTGCGTTGGTGGTAGAAAAGTTGGTACGAAAGGGTTGTGAGGTATTCCTGGCCTACATCAATGTTTCTGGTTCTCAGGACTCTTCGATTAAGGACATCAGAACAGTAAGAGACTTTCCAGATGTTTTCCCTGAGGAACTACCAGGTCTGCTTCTGAATCGAGAAGTGAAATTTGGGATTGAGCTCATTTCGAGTACAGCTCCAGTGTCTATTGCGCCCTACCGAATGGCACCAAAGGAGCTTGTGGAGCTTAAGGCTTAGATTCAATAGTTACTAGATCGTGGGTTCATCCTCCCTAGTGCATCTCCATAGGGAGCACATGTTCTGTTTGTGAAAAAGAAGGATGGATCCATGCGTATGTGTATCGACTACTGTCAATTAAATAAGCTAACCATCAATAATAAGTACCCCCTACCGAGGATTGATGATCTGTTTAACCAGTTCCGAGGAGCTTCAGTTTTCTCTAAGATTAATCTACGATCAGGGTATCACCAGTTAAAAGTTAAAGAGGTTGACGTACATAAGACGACATTTAGGACTCGCTACAGCCATTACGAGTTCCTAGTGATGCTATTTGGACTGACAAATGCACCAGTAGATTTTATGGATCTGATGAATCGAGTGTTCCAGCCATATCTGGATCAGTTCATGGTATTCTTCATTGACGACATCCTAGTGTATTCGAAGATAGAGGACGAACACGATGAGCATCTCCGAGTGGTATTACAGACGCTTCGCAAGAAACAGTTGTATGCGAAGTTCAATAAGTGTGAATTCTGGCTCCGAGAAGTAACCTTCCTGAGGCATGTGGTTTCTGCGGAGGGAATTTGTGTTGATCCTCGAAAAATTGAGGTTGTGTTGGATTGGAAACAACCAAAGAATGTGTTTGAAATTCGCAGCTTTCTAGGGCTAGCGGGTTATTATCGATGCTTCGTAGAAGGGTTCTCTTTGATCGTAGAACCATTGACCAGGCTTCTGCGCAAGGGAGTTCCCTTTGCCTGGACTGATAAGCAACAAGAGAGCTTCGAGAAGCACAAATCTGTTTTGGCGCAAGCTCCGGTTCTGATACAACCTGAATCTGGAAAGGACTTTGTTGTATACAGTGATGCGTCGCATATGGGTCTGGGCTGCGTTCTGATGTAGGATGGTAAAGTGGTAGCTTATGCATCTCGTTTGCTCAAGACGTATGAGGCTAACTATCTGACGCACGATTTGGAGTTGGCAGCGGTAGTTTTCGCTCTAAAAATCTGGAGGCACTATCTGTACGGTGAAAAGTGTACTATCTACACTGATCACAAGAGCCTTAAGTATTTCCTCACTCAGAAAGAGTTAAACCTTAGGCAGCGTAGATGGGTTGAACTACTTAAGGATTACGACTACACCATCGAGTACCATCTTGGTAAGGCTAATGTGGTGGCAGATGCTTTGAGTCGTAGGGCTATGATTGATCTGAGAGTGATGTTTGTTTGACTCAGTTTATTCGACGATGGGAGTCTGTTAGCGGAACTTCAGGTTAAGCCTGTATGGATTGATCAGATCAAAGGTAAACAGATGGGGGATAAATCGCTTGATTTGCGGTTCCGCCAGGTTGAGAATGGGGATACTAATGATTTTGGGATTAACAGTGATTGGATACTTTGTTTTCGCAGTCAGATCTGTGCAACGAATAAGGAGGATTTGAGACAGTCGATTTTGAGGGAAGCGCATAGTAGCCCTTACACTATGCATCCCAGCAGGAATAAAATGTATCAAGATTTACGAGAGTTATACTGGTGGTCGGGCTGAGCATCAGCTGCCTTCGGGGTTGCTGCAACCAGTGAAGATTCTGATGTGGAAATGGGAGCGAGTAACGATGGACTTCGTTAGTGGGTTGCCTTTAACACCTACTAAGAAGGATTCTATCTGGGTCATTGTGGATCGATTAACCAAGTCAGCTCATTTTATTCCGGTCAGGACTGACTTTTCTCTCTAGAAGTTAGCTAAGCTATACATATATGAAATTGTGAGACTGCGTGGGGTTCCTGTCTAGATCATCTCCGATAGGGATCCTCGCTTCACGTCTCGATTTTGGAAGAAATTGCACGAGGCTCTAGGTTCAAGGTTAGACTTTAGTACTGCTTTCCATCCTCAGACAAATGGTCAGTCGGAGAAGGTGATTCAAGTACTGGAAGATATGTTGAGGAGCTGTGTTATAGATTTTCAAGGCAGTTGGGAGGAGTATTTGTCATTGGCAGAGTTCGCCTATAACAACAACTATCAGTCTAGAATTCAGATGGCACCGTACAAGACCCTGTATGGCCGTAAGTGTCGTACTCTCTTATGTTGGACTGAGTTGGGTAAGCGACGTGTTCTGGGTTCGGAATTGGTTTCTGAAACTGAAGATAAGGTCCGATTGATACGGGATCAACTGAAAGTAGCATCTGACAGGCAGAAGTCCTATGCTGATCTGAAGAGAAAGGATATTGAGTTTTCTGTGGGGGACTTAGTCTTTCTCAAGGTCTCGCCATGGAAAAAGGTCTTGAGGTTCAGTCGCAAGGGTAAGCTGAGCCCTCAGTTATTGGGCCATACCATATTTTGAAACGAGTGGGGCCAGACGCATATCAGTTGGAGCTTCCTCCGGAGTTGGATCACATACATGATGTGTTCCACGTCTCAATGTTGAGACGCTACCACTCTGATCCCACGCATGTTGTTCCTATTGAGGACATTGAAGTTAGACCAGATCTAACATTTGAGGAGGAGCCGGTTCAGATTCTGGTGGGTGACATTAAGGTTTTGCAGAGGAAATCTATCCCCTTAGTGAAGGTGCTGTGGCAGAATCATAGCACTGAGGAGGCCACTTGGGAGCCAGAGGATTTGATGCGGCAGCAGTATCCTCACCTTTTCTGATCAGGTAAAATTTCGAGGATGAAATCTTCTTTTAGGGGGTAGAGTTCTAACACCCCAATATTTGTATAACTGTTTCCGTGTATTTGTGACACAAATGTGTATTTGCTTTAGTGGTTATGTGTTCTAGGTGTGTGTAAGAGGTCCTAAGTTCAAGTCTAAGCTTTGGCAAATTTTGGGTATTTTTATGAATAAAGCCATGTCTCTAGTTAGTAGGCTTTTAAATAATTGTTGGTAAACACTTAACAGAATGGGTCTGCTGGTTTGGTGGTTAAGATGAGTGTTGGGAGTTTCCTTTTGGTGTTAGGAGTTAATCAAGGAACGATAAGTCGATTCCAATAGACGAATTAAGTGCAGGGATTGCTCGTTTCGCTCGAAGGTAAGTTTTGGTCGCTCGTTGGATGAGTATTATATTTCGGGTTTGGTTGATTTCAAGCGTTTAAGGGATTAACTGAGTAAAACGTTGTTCAATTATAGGTGCTGGTGATCTCAGGATTACATAAAGAGTGAAAACGAACCAGGTGTGTACCCGAAAACGCAGAAAATGAGGTTTCGGCGCCAAAAACCTCACTGTCGACGCCACACGGGCAGGTGGTTGCCCGTGCGGTAGGCTATGTGCAAGACTGTAAGTCACCACACGGCAGTGTAATCGACGAGCCAGGCCGTGTGCGAGTGACACGGCCATGTGATGGCCGAGCGAGGCCGTGTGCGAGACACAGGCTCGACTAATTGGGCTGTGTGGGCTACACGGGTGTATGGGCCCACACGGGCGTGTGGGCCTACACGGGCAAGCCACATGGGCGTATGAGCCCATTTTTCTGAAATGTTCTGTAAGGTTGCACGGGTTGCCCAAGTCGATTGTGGACCTACTGATGGGTCGGTAAGCAGTACTTAGACCCGTAGTTATGTGATTTGACTGTGTGCAAACTGTTATCTGCATTATAATAGCATGACTGTTATCTGCATTATAATAGCATGACATTCTTTGTATGTTGCATTGCATTGGGGTGGGTTGATGATATGTGGAGGAAGTATCTGAAAGGGTCTTAAACCTGTTATCTGGCAGCTTAGCTACAATTATCTGATTATGTGCCGAATTCGTTACAGCATGGTGTGTAGGGATGGGTGGGTTGATTTTATCCTCACATGGTGTGTAGGTTTGGACAGAGTTGGTGTGTAGAGGCTGGTGGGTAGGACTCTGATATTCTATTTTGATATGCATATTATGTTTGAAATGGGCTAAGGCCCTATAATACATATCTGATTCTATATCTGATTGGGCTAAGGTCCACACCGTTTCTGTAATAGGCTCGACCCAAACTGTGATTTTATGTCTATTTTCTAATATTACTGTGTGCATGTTTTCTGTGGGGATTACACACTGAGTTTGCGAAAACTCACCCTTTTCTATTTAATCTATTCAGGAAATCCCCAGCAGTGGACGAATCGGTGCGATGGAGGACTCGGTAGTGACCACGGTTCTGGACCTTTACGATTTTTAATTTTATTCATGGTTTTAATTATATATGGGAAAAAGTTTATGTAATATGGCCTTTACGGATTTTTGTTTAAATTGGGATTTTTATTTTATAACTGCTAGCAGTAGAATAAGACACAAGTTTTCAAAATAAACAAATGTTTTATCAAAATATACACGAATTCGCAAATTATTTTAAAAGCTTCTGCAATATATAATGTTTTGAAAATGGATAATGAATGAATAAACGACACGTTTTTTACGGTAACCTAAGATATCGAAAATGGCTTTATTGTAGTTACGTTTTCTAAAGCACTATCATGTGACATCGCTAGATTGACCATAACGTCTAGGCCGGGTTTGGCATGCTACAAGTTCTCAAGCACATCAACATAACTTACTCATGCTTACTCTTACCAAATCACGTATCACATTTTGCATTCATTACTCGTAAGTTACTTATGGGTACCTATATCACTTCATCACATAACTTTAGCACTTTTATTCTCTTGAACATAGACTTAGCTCTTTGCTATCTTTAACATAAACTTAGTTGTTTACCCATTCAACTACTTGGAGTATTGAAGGATACTCAATCTCATCATACATGTAACACGATGCCAATGCCATATCCCAGATATATTCTTACATGGGATCACATCTCGATGCCGATGCCATATCCCAGATATGGTCTTACACGAGATTTCATTTCTCGATGTCGATGCCATATCCTAGATATGGTCTTACATGATATCTCCCTTTGGTGCCGATGCCATATCCCAGATATGGTCTTATATGAGACCTTTATTTGGTGCCGATGCCATGTCCCAGACGTGGTCTTATACGGGACCCTCTTGTCTTATGTTGTGACATTAGTATCCTTGCTATTCCCAATGTTCAACCGGGACTTCGACTTAACATAATATCATTATACTTTCATCAAGGCATCATTAATCAATTTCATAGAATAATTGTAACATCCCGAAATTGGGCCTAGTAGGTTTGGGCCTTGGGCTTAGGAGTGTTTAAAATCTTCAAGAATATGAGAATGGTGTTTTTGCAAATTGGACTTATTAGTTAAATGGATTTGGAAGGTTACGAGGTTTCTATGAAGTCTCGGGTTTAATTGGGCTTTAGGAAAAATTTGGTATTTTAGCACTTTAAGGAGAGATGGTAAATAACTTCAAGACATATGGAAATTTATGAGTAAATAGCTTGCATAAAAGAGCAATTGGTAAAGAGGATATGATGTCACATGATGGACTTGAAGGGAAGAGGTTCGAATCACTTGGTGTGCAAATTTTGATTATTTTTGCATGCTTTCCTTAAGTGTCGGTCAAAGAGGTATTTATGGATAAGATGGACATTTTTTTATGGTAAGAAGACTTAAGGTTATGGTAAGCATGAAATAAGGGATAGAATTGCTAGATTGTGGGGATAGAATTTCTTTAACTTTGGGAAAGTAGAGGATTACAAGGCATGTATCTAGGTGGATGTTTTGGAAATTATTTCATGGCTATTTTGACCATGAACTTGGACGGCATTATAGACTAGGGGGTGGCCGAATTTTTGTGGTAAACTTTGGTAAGGATGAGTGTTTGGGTGTAATTTCTTTTGGTCATTTTTGTACTTCCAAAACACCTTTTCTTTTGTAGCCGAATTTGCATAGGGAGGTTTAGGCATTTCCTTGTGTGATTTCTTTTCCCGAAAGCTTTTGTGTTCTTTTTCTTTTGAGACCGTAAACCAAATAAGTGACCATTCGTGCATCTCTCTCTTTTGATCATCTCTCCCTTCTCTTTATTTTGTTTAGGCCGAACCTCTCATTCCTTTTATTTCACCTTGGCCGAAACTTCAAAAGACCATAAAGGTCATTTGTTTCTTTTCTTTTCTCTCTATTTTGCTTAGGCCGAATCTTTCTCTCCCAAAAGTTCACCATTACCGCAACACCTTAAACCTCCCATCTCTCTCTTCTTCTTTTTGTTAAAGTCGAATCTCCCTCTTGTCATCAAGTCAACTCGCATCACACTCCATTCCCTTCATTTCTTCTTTTCATATTTCATCAAAAGCCAAGAACATTTAACCATTTGCGTTTTGGTCATTCTTTTTCGGTAAGAATCTCTTCTAGGCTAATCTCTTTTCCTTTATCTTTCTCTGATTGTCGAAAATCAAGACTCTAATCCTCCTAGTTTCTTTGGCCGAATCATGAAGGAAAGTTTCGGGGTTCTTCTGTAGCCGACGTTTAGGGGGAGATCATTCGGGATTTAAATATCCAAGGTAAGTGAAGTGTGATCTTAGGCTGAAGGCTATTTACTCGGGTTTATTGAATGTTAGAATTGAATCTAACATATATCATATAGGATTTCGACAAACTCCATAGGCAAGTGACGACTTTCGGAATTGAATCGAAGTGTTAAGGTAAGGATTTTTATATTACTTGTTATATCGTTTTAGATGGACTACTAATCGATTACGTTTTAGGGGACTCTATCGCTCGATTATTATTTTTCCGTGAATGTTAGATTTTGGGGCAATCAAGAATGGGTTCGAAAAGAGCGGTAAATAGTGTTTGGAAGAGGGGTGGTTCTGCTATACCCTCAAATTTCAAACGAAGGGCTGTGTCGGGAATCCGAGACTTTCCATCGGGTTGTGGACCCTCTGCCGGCGAAAATCGATTATTTGAAGTCATTCGTACCCCCGAGCCATTGTTTGTTCGTGGTTCTTCATCGGGTTATGAACCATCAATCGGAGTGAAATCGCATATAGTTGTTGTTCGAGATTCCGAGAGTAAGGATTTAGATTACTTATCATTTGTATAGTTTTATAAGTATTAGTGTTCTAACCAAGCGTGATAAATATTTAGGTATCGACGAGCGGGAAAGTATAGTTCTCACTATTATCAGGTGTGTAGCCCTACACTAAATTTCTGATAGATTAATAGTATTATTGATAAACATGTGTTACTAAGTAATATGAATGATTATGGCTTCGGGTACCATTCAGTGGTACATGTTATTCAGGTACGTTAATCCCCTAATACTTCATTAATAATGCTATAAGCATGAATATGAAATGTGTATGATTTCGTTATGATTTTGGGGGTATATGGCATGATATCGAAATAATGTGTTTATTGCATGGGCATATGGGTGATATTGATAAAGGGGAAGTGTTCCGGTGGTTTTTACCACATTATCCGGTGACTTCGGTCACATATTATGAATCTGGTGACTTCGGTCACATATGATGAATCCGGTGAGTTCGGTCACATATTATGAATCCGGTGACTTCGGACACATATTATGAATCCGGTGACTCTGTCACAATTATCTGGTGGCCATGCTACAATTTATAAGGGCGATGTGCAAGTTGACTGCAGCAACTGCCTTCAATGGTGTGTAGCGGATGGAGGGTCGATTTAGTAATCCCCACGGTGTGATTGGCTGGTACGGGTGGTGTGTAGCGGATGGATATCTAGGTTGGGCTCGGGATTGCATTTCATTTTATATGTACATGTGATTATTTGATTTGCTATATTATGGGCTTATGGCTAAATGTGATTTAAATGGGCTTTATTTCTATGATCGATTGGGCTTTTAGTGTATTGTTACACATTGAATCTGTTGACTCACCCCTCGTGGGATATCTTTTTCAGGTGATACTTAGCGTGATGGACCGGGTCAGTGAGGACTACGCGGTGGCCATTGCTCAACTCAGTATTTCGGTTTTCCTTTTAATTAAACTTATTACGTTTTCTTTTATTATTTCGGGAAATATTTTGGGTTATGTTTTTGTAATAAGGCCGCCATTAGCTATGTTACTTATACCTTTTAAATTTTTATTCTGCTACGATTAACTTCAACTAAATAATTAAATATTTTGACGAACAACTTAAATTGTTTTGACACCTAAATACCTATGGTTTTCAACTTAATCATAAATTCTAAATCCGGTTCTTCTTTTGATTTATAAATCATAAATATAATGTTTTTAATAAGATACAAATTTAAATCACAAAATGGTTTTCAACAAGATCGTACTTCAAATCTATTCTCTTACCACAAAATCACATGTTTTTCCAAAACGACAAAACGAGTTTTTTCTCAAGAAGCATACCAGATCCGGTCGGGGCTTGTGGGCCGGGTTTGGGGTGTTTCAATAATATAAATTTCTCATGATATCACGCAATTAAGAATATAATAGCATTATGTAGCTTTAATTTCACACAAACTTACCTCGATACCAAAATATGTATAGTTGTTCGATTTAGTCCACAATTTTGTCCTTTCCTCGGTTTCGGTCCAGACTTCATTTTTCTTTATCTAAAATAACAATTTCACTTATTTAATGATCACATTGATTAAAATAACTCATGAATCATACTTTGGCAAAAATTATGATTTTGCCCTTAATCTTTTACAAAACTTACGATTTTGCCCCTAGGCTCGTAAATCGATTCTAATCAAATTTCCTCCTTTAACAAGCCTAGATAAACATTTATTACTCTTATACCAACTCATAATACCAATTATTTCACACATTTACCACCTATTTACAACCTTTACAAAAAGGTCTTTTTTAGGTGTTTTCATAGAAACACCTTTCACAAAAGTTGTGTATTTAACACCCAAGATTCATTTTATTCCATAAAAATTCAGCAAACAACATAAATGCTCACATGGAAAAACCCTATACTCTTAACCATTTTGCAAAATAGTCCCCTCATTATCTAGATCATGTTACAAGGGTCCCAAAAGTACAAAAATTATCATGAAAGACCACCAAAATCACTTACTTTCAAGGGTGAGAAGTTGCTGAAAATTTTAGGCTTCCAAAACCCCTCCTTGGCTGATATTTTCGGTGGAAGAAGATGGATGAAAAAGGTGATATCATCTTTTTCTTTATTTTATTTATTTTCTTCAATTTAGTCACCTAATTCACCTACTTTGACCAAATTTTAACATTTCTTGTCCCCTATGGCTGGCCAACCCTTTCCTAAGGGTCTAATTGCACATTAAGGACCTCTAATTTAATATTCTATAGCTATTAGACACATTTAGCTTATAGAACAACACTTTCGCACTTTATGCGATTTAGTCCTTTTTCGCAATTAAGCATGCAATCACTAAAATTAATACACCAAAATTTTCATACATTCATATAATTATGCTATAAAACATACAATAATATTAAAACTAATTTCTCCAACCTCGGATTAGTGGTTCCGAAATCACTGTTTCGACTAGCCCCAAAATCGGGCTGTTACACTCATTTTCTAGAAATTTCACCTAAGGTCGTATTTATCTGTGATGCATATTTAGCCACTCCGTAGGGTCAATATTGTATAAATAGGACTTGAAAGCATGATATATAATAGTATGATGTTTGATTATGTTAATTTTTATATCTCTGAATTTGCTATATGACCATGCATGTGACGTTATGACGAAACTGATTTGTTTTTGTTGAATTTGTGATACATTTGTTCTGCTAAGCATGGAATTCCATGCCTTCTAATATGTGTTATTGTACAACTGCATGTCTTACATGCTTTTCATTCAAATTCTGTATTTGCATGCCATGTCTCATTGCATGGGGTTGGGATATTATAGTAATATGGAAGTTCTAGTGGTTTAATGATTTGCACTTTCTGGTGGTTTAACCATATTTTTGTTATAGCAACGTGATTGCATTTATAGTGGCTGAAGCAGACATATCTATTTTGGCAGCTTGGCTGCAATATAGTGGCTTGACCACATATATCTGATCTGGTAGTTTAAACTGCAACTCTGGTGGCATTGTCCACAATTATCTATTGGTGTGTTTTTGGATGGAAGAGTTCTGGGGAACTTTAATTTGGTGTGCAGCGAAGATGGGTAGGAAATTTTCTAAAAATTTTGCATTTTGTTTTCTGAAATATTGCATTGGCATAACCATGCATGCATAGTTTTGCCATTCGAGTTTGATGAATTCTCTGTGACATTTTGATCTGTTTAATGTGCTATTTGTGATTCTATTTGAGTTGAGTTATACACTGAGCTGTATAGGTCACCCCTTTTCTTTTCACCATTTCAAGTAATCGACAGAATTAATATTGGGCAGCATTTGGGAACTCGAATTAGTTTTCTCGCATAAGACAATTTGAAATATTAATAATGAAATCCTTCAGACTTTTGGTTTTTGGACAATTTTTTCGGATTTAATTTTGGCTGTGGGTTTTTGTTACTTAGTTAAAGTTTTCTGCATGGTTTTTGTTAGTTAACAATAAATGTTGGCTTTCAAAATTAAACAAACTAAGATTTTTCTGCTGCAAAATTTAAAATGGTTTTTACAAAAGTTAATAGTGTAAGTTTTAGAATATGCACAATCGACAAACTTATATGTTTTCACTCGTTTAAATCACGGTTTTCAATTATCAACTCCGAAATTTTTGCTAGAAAGTTTTATACGGAATTGCGAGTTTTACGAAGCAAGTGACTTAAATATTATGATTTCATAAAGTTGGGCTTTCAAAGTTAACAATTAATAAATTCACATAAACATTTTAAGAATGACAAATTTTCCTATCAAGGAATTCAGACTTGTTTTTTATAGAACACTGATTTTCGATTTCGTAATGAGACATGTTTTGGAAAGTAACATTTCAACGTATTGATGTAACCTTCCAAATTTGGCCATAACGTCTGGGCCAAGTTTGGGGTGTTACAACAGCGACGAGGCAGGTGATCCAGGAAGCATAATTACTGGTATGGTGAATCAAGTGAACTAGGATTAAATGCAATGTGGGATATTCTGCTTGGGTTTAAAGATAACTTCTGATGACTTTGCTAATTATCCTAGGAATTAGTTATTTTATGTTTTCTTATATCTTCCCTTATGTTTGCAACCTATTTACTTCATAAACATCTGAATTTTAAGTACATGAATATAAGCCAAGTTTGATTTGAAATTTTTTTAATTACAAGTTCATTCTTAAGTAAATAAATTGTTGAACATAGTGTACACAATAAGCCATAACATGTAATGAATCAAATTGACTAATGTATAAAAAGTTCGCCAAAATTTATTGTGTAGAGATAGGGTATGAACCTTATCAGTTGGTGGACTACTTTCAAGCAAATGTTTAACGTATTTTGATAATGCAGAATAAGAGGAGACCCTGCTAACTATGTTCGCGAAATCTGATTGCATAGGGTTTATTCGCGCACTTTACCCTATTAAAATGAATTGTTATGTTTGCGAACCCAGTTTGCAAGACCAACCCTGCTTGCGAACCCAGTTTGCAAGACCAACCCTGCTTAGGTAAACTTAGAACCTTTGTATAATGCAAACACTTGATAGAATAATTATGCGAACCTCGTGAGATTTGTTAAACGAACCTTAGATGAATAATTATGTGAACCCTTAGCAAATAATATGCGAACCCCTACCAATTTTGCATGTGAACCCGTACACTTTATGTATGCAAACTCTAAATTGAATTCAAACCATATATTGCATACGAGTTGTAGTTTTCTATAAATAATTATATGATATTCACTGCACAATTAATAAATTAAGCATAATTTATGTTTGAACATGGTGGTGTGATAGAGCTTAGTTTGGGCGATGTTGGAGAGTCACCTAGGTGGCTAATATAGCACTCCATAGCTTGGGTTTGGCAATCAGACCGGGTTTGGGGTGTTACATTGTGCATAATATTTATTGGTATAATATATTAATTTTTGGCATAATATATTTTTTTGCCCTCCAATTTTACAAATAAAAAAAAGCCATTTTAGCCTTGAATTTAATTTTTTTGCCTCTTTTAGTCCTTGAACTTGCATTGTTTGTCAAATCACCCAAAAATGGGTGGAACAGTTAATGTTTGTTAACTTTGCTAACATGACATACACGTGGCACATCAACAATTATTTTTTTTAAAAAATAAAAAATATATATTTTAAAAAAATTATAATTTTTTTTAAATTTTTTAAACTTAATACATAATTAATTGCTGATGTTACATCCGCGTGACAATCCACATATATGTCATGTTAGAAAAGTTAACAAACCTTAACTTTTCTATCCATTTTGAGTTGATTTGACAAACAATGCAATTTTAAAGGCTCAAAAAGGTGAAAAATTAAATGCAAGGCTAAAATAATTTTTTTATTTATTATAAAATTGAAGGGTCAAATAAGTCATTATGCCAAAATTGTTTTAACTAAATTGAATTGAATAAATAAGGAATTAAATTATTAATGGTATTGATGATCACAATGCTTATATACATCATTTTTATAAAGTTGATGTACGCATAAATAAACTATAATGAGATAGATGATATGATATGATATAATATGTGCAAATTATAAAAAGAAATTTTTATTATGTTACCATTATTTATAAGTCAAAATGATTATTACGTTAGAAATAAAAATAATTTGAACTTGTAAAACATCAGAAGTATTATTTGAATTTATCTAAATCCATGAGACTAATTCAAATTCGAAAAAAATTAAAATTAAAAAAAAAATTAACCCAAAAGATATCGAGCATAAAAAAAAAAAAATAATAAGAGTCTATAAAACTTTGAGCTTTCAAAGAAAATATGAGCCAGAGTTAATCTGAGCCCAAAAAAATTGAAGATTAAAAAGATTTGAATCCTAAAACAACTCAATTTGAGCTCGCCCGCTTGCTATCTGTACTAAAAAGTTGCTTGAACCACTTCTAATGCATTCTATCAGTAGGTTATTAACGAAAAAAAAAAAGTGTCCATTTTCTTCATGGAAGTATTTGATGTACTAAAAATATCTATTATTCTATACACTGTTAGAGAGTCAAATGATGGTGAGTTATTAAAAATAAATTAAGTGAATTATTATTATTTAAATATTAAAAAATAGAAAACAAAATTTAAAAACATCAAATCTATATTAATAATTACGTCCTTAAAATATTTTGAAGAACTTTACAAATGAAACAAACAGAAAATTGATCCCCCAACATGTGTGGTTTCCTATAAAGAATAGTAAAACAAACCCTATTATCATCTAAGAGAAGAAAAAAGTTAAGAAAATACAATAAAATCAATGAGTGAGTGAGTGACATTGAAAGAAAAATAATCAGTAACAAGACAAAGACCATAAAAAGGGAGTAAGAAATGGGGCCAAAATTTTTGGCTTGGAAGAAGAACAAGAAGCTTCTTCAAACCTCACAGCAATACAATGGGGTCAACAATAGATATCATTTCTCGTACAAATAAATCTATACAGATAGAAAAACGCGTGCAAATATCAAATAAAAAGATGGGAGAAATGGGCTTCAAGATTTTGGTGTCTGATATGGGATTTTGTGTGGGGTTCCAACTATTTCCATCATAATATACATTTGTAAGAGATAGGAAATTTGTTTCTTCAGATTCATGTATATTTTATATGCATGTATATAGAAATCAAAGATGATTCATTAGAGAACAAAAAAAAAAAAAACCTTCATTTCTGAATATATTTTTTTTGCAATTATTTGATGTCTAGAAAAGTGAAATTGTCCACTACGAAAATGCACAAAAATTGCTATCAACATGGTGGGTTTTGGGTTTTTCTTTTTTTCGAAAGTGAAGATATATACATACAAAAAATATATATGAGAACTGTATGAAATTATTGGTAACATAATGTACCCCATATGTGATATGGGTGATGGTATTTGCTATTTTGGTTGTATTGTTCTTTTTTGAAAGGGAAAGAGGATAAGTACTATTGATAAAAAAAAGTATGTTTTGTCTTTAATTTAAAGCTTATGTTTTGTCTTTAATTTAAAGCCTCACTTTTTTTTTTTTACTTATTGTTACTTTATTTACTTATATATATATATATATATATATATATATATATATTGTGTTGGGTAAATTATATCTGATTATCAGCTTGAATTTGTGTATGTTTGTGTGGAATATTTCATAGTTAACGTTTTGTCTGATGTACAACATTAATTTCATACTAATAAATATGGAAAATAAAAAAAGAATTATATAATTTTAGACTAATTTAAGATTCAAGTTATTAAGTTCAGAAAAAAATTTAAAATTGAATTTATATAAAAAATTCGATCTATTTAAAATATGAGTCAATTTTAAGTAAAATTTTTAAATCGACTAAACTTGGTATTAATTTTATTGATTAAAAAGATTATAGTTAAAATTCAAATTTAGTAGATTGGCAAAAATTATTACATATAATAACCCTACAAATTTCACAATCCCATACAACAGGAACACTAAATTTAAAAAAAAAAAATACTCTAAATAAATAAACAACGAAAGAAAAATACAATGCATATTGTATAATTGACATTATGAGATCTATGCATGTAATACTCAAATGTTATGTAAATATTTTTTTATTAAATTACTTAAAAATGTTAAAAAAAATTTACCAGAATTGGTCAATTTGTGAAAAATTTATGGGACTAGTTTGATTTTACAAAAGCACTTCTAGCTGAAAACATTTTCAAAGCACTTTCTACCACAACACAAATATTTTTTTTTATTTCCCGATGTCACCTATTAATGTAGAAATAAAATTTATAAAACAAGTCTTTATATAGATCCAAAGTATTATTTTCCTTATTTTCTTAAGCGATGTGAGATTTGAGATATGGGTATATATAGACTCATAATCTATTTGCAGTTTGTTCCTAAATAATGTGGAATTACTTACTCTTTTACCAACATCTTTTTATCATGTTTGAAGTTGTGAATAAAACGAGAGAAATGTGAAGATGTGTGTGTGTGATATTATTAAATAATAATTCAATTCGATTTAATTTTTTAATATTATTAAAAATGTCATGTATTTGAAAGAATTTTTCATAATTATGAAATTATAGTTTAGATCATCTTTTAAAAAGGAAAATTAAATACCTAACAAAAAAATTATATAATTTGAAGGTTGCTTATTCCAACTTTTTTTATACAACACTATTATAAAATATAACTCAAAAGATAATAATAATAATAATAATAATAATAATAATAATAATAATAATAATAATAATAAAAGATACCAAATAAACATGACTATAGTGATAATTATGACATCATATGATACTTCTTTTATTTGTGTTTACACAAATACTAAAACTTCAAAATTGGTTATGAATTAAGTGAAATAAACTCAACAAAAATAATTAAAAACAAATAAAATTTCAAAATAAAAACAAAAATACAACACTCTACATTCATATCTTTTTATTTTTAATTTAATATATATTCTAGAATACTCTCTATATTTCTATAGAGAAAACAAATTTGTGTAGCCTTTAGTCTTATGTTGTTATTTGATAAAAAAATATAAAAAATTTGCAAGTGTAATAATATTTTTAAATATAAATTAATACATGATTATAAAATAAAAAATAACACAAATACAATACGAATGTATAAAATTTTCATGATAAAAATGAAAGAAAATAAAAAAAATTATAAAATATAGTGTAACCTTTAATCTTATGTTGTTAGTTAAAATAGTAAGTAATCCTACATTGTCTACAAACAAATTGCAAACTTAAGAAAATAAAAGTAATAAGACTTTAGATCTATATAAAGATCTGTTTCGTAAATTTTAATTACACGTTAATAGGTGCACCAGAAAAAAAATATTGATACTATCAGTTTTTATGTTAATGTGACAAAAAATATTTCTAACTAGAAACGTTTTTCTGCAAATCAATTGGATTTAATCAGAAAATAAAGATAGTTTGATCATATCATCGGATTGATTCTAGCCATATCAAAAGTATTATTATTCATTGAAAACGTAAACCCGAACATTTTGAGCTACTGGACAATATCCATTGATTGTGCATGCTTTTCAACCTATGATGTTGATTTATCTTTACAAAAATGAGTTGCTATATAATATGATATGATATAATAATATAATATAAATGGATTTGCATTAGGGAAGAGCACACAAAAAATGGGTTATTTTAATGTATTCTCTCACATTAAAACAATAGCAGGACTTCTGTCATTTTCATCTAATATTATATATATATATATATGAAGAATTGATGAGGGCTAAATCAGATTCGGATGAAACAGACATTCATTTACAATTAGCTTTCCCCCTTGGCTGCTACAAGAAAATATGCCTTGATCCATTTGCAATTTTTATTCCCAAAGAAATGCAAAAAAAAAAAAGGGGAATTTACATTACCCCATTATAGAAAGCCAACAACATACTATAGAATAAGTACTATTAAATTGAATTAAATATGGCTCAAGATTGGTTGCAATAATAAATGTTAGTATTTGACCTAAATTAATACTATTACTCTAAAACATGTCACATGTTTATTACTATTTTCGTTACAAGGTCAAATCTATATACTTGTGTTGTTTTCGATTTGATTTTTTTTTCTTTTAGGTTTTAAGTTAATGTTTGGATTGAATTTATCTAAAATTGTATTTACATTATAATAATTATTTCGCACATGAAAATGAGTTGAATTAAAAAATTGTTATGTGTTTTCTTTATTTCATTTTAATGCATATCGAATTTGAAAATTTTCATATTCGAACAATTTTATTCTTTTGAATTCAACTTTTTTATCGGATTTAATTTTTGAGTGTTATTATGTTGGTGCAACTTATTGCTAATTCAGTTGCACTTTGCAAGTGCAACAAGTTTTTATGCCACTAAATCTATATTTGATTGGCAATTTCTGACATGATTTTATGAGCAATTTTTGTGTTGAATACTGTTGATTGGAAAGACACTAGCGTTTAGATAAATCTGGAGAATGTAAGGGTTGTCTTTCCATTTATAATGAGTTATGTCATCTAAGTATATTTGAGATAATCCTCACGTTGTTATATTTAAATATTTTTCATCCATTTCTTAACTATAAATTATATGTGTGATATTACGGTGACTTAATATAATCATTTCATTTTTCAAACTAGTTATATCGATCTTTATTAAGTAAATTATAGAATTGAATTGAGTGTGTATTTAATATGCTAGTTGAGAGGAACTTTTTTTAATGCAAATCAGTGTAATTAAATTGTTTGGTAGTTGTTTTTACGCTTTTTACAAGAAAGATTTAGGGCTAATTTAATATTGCTTTTAAAAAGTGCAGTGTAAAAGTGCCTTTGAATAAACAACAACTAAGAAACTTCAACACTTACAATTGGAAAAAGAGCTAAACACCTGACATACTTGGTAGGATTCTATTGTTGGTTGTTGCTAGAAGGTAAGCTCAAACGTAAACTTTGAATATTTTGTAATGCCAAACAACAACAAAGTGAAGAAGAATTAAGCTATTCTTTTCTGTATCATTGAACAAAACCCATCTTCATTCTATTTACACATTGTATTTACAGAGGCCTATTACTAACCTCTCTTTAACAAACCTCCTAGCAAATTAACAATTTGCTAGCTATATTAACAGCTCCTGGTTAACTGCCTAACTGTAGGTATTAGCAGGTTTTATGATAACTCTATCATGCACCCATCTTCTCGATCGGCGAGACGCGAAGAAGATTTCGAAATCGCTTAAAATACGTTACGGATAAGGGTTTGGTAAATATATTTGCCACTTGGCCATTGGTAGGAACCTCACCTACCAGAAGGGACCCATCCGCAACCTTTTCACGGACAAAAAACAAATCTAGTTCTACTTGCTTGAACTTTGAGTGTAAAACAGGATTGGCGGCAACCACGACAGCACTGGAGCTATCGCACCAGATAGTTGGAGTATCAACAGATGTAACCCGTAACTCATGAAGTAACGAAATCAACCAAGTCATCTCACTTGTAGTAGTAGCCAGACTTCTATACTCTGCTTCTGCCGTGGATTGTGAAACTACATGCTGCTTTTTAGAACCCCATGAAATAGGAGTTTGCCCGAAGTAGACACAGTAGCCTGAGGTCGATCGCTGATCGTCAAAATCGAGCCCCCAATTGGCATTGACATATCCAACTAAGAACAACCGGGCAGACGGACGAAAAACTATCCCAAAGTCAAGGGTGCCACACAGATACCGTAATATGCGTTTAAGAGCCGTCATATGAGTAGTTGTAGGGCTATGCATGAACTGAAAAATTTTATTTACGGCATAAGGAATGTCAGGTCAAGTCAGAACAACATACTGAAGAGCACTAGCAAGACTCCTGTACTTAGTTGGGTCATCCAAAGGATCACCATCAGTTTTGGATATGGTAGACGAGTTGACCATCGGGATATGCACACTTTTTGCTATAATCATCGAGCATCGACCAATAATGTCTCGGATACACTTTCGCTGACAGAGATGGAGGCACTCGGATGACCAAGTAACCTCGATCCCTAGAAAGTAATGCACATTACCCATATCTTTCAGCGAGAACTCACTATTCAACAACTAAACAAACCACTCTTTAGTGGTAGACATGTTACCAGTGATTACAATATCATCAACATACACAAAGACATAAAACATTGACCCAGCCATCATCCACACAAATAAAGACGAATCAGACTTTGAAACAACAAACCCCATCGAGACAAGAAACTGTTTCAGTTTTTCAAACCAGGCACGAGGTGCCTGCCGGAGACCATACAGAGCTTTCTTCAAATGACACACAAGAGGTTGTCCACCGGAACCATACTGTTCATACCCTAGAGGCTGGTGCATGAAGACCTCAGTATCAAGATCACCATTTAAAAAGGCATTATTGACATCTACTTGCCTCAACTGCCACCTTTTGGAGACAGCAATGGACAGAATAACCCAAATAGTAGCAGGTTTTACTACGTGACTAAACGTTTCTTTGAAATCACACCCAGGAACTTGAGAACAACCTTTCATAACAAGGCGAGCCTTTCGACCGGCAATAGTGCCATCCGAATTCCTCTTAATCGTGAAGAGCCACTTGCACCCAATAACCTTGCGATCTGATGGTCGCGGAACAAGCTCTCAGGTAGAATTCCGGATAAGAGCATCATATTTTGCTTGAGCTGCAACATGCCACTCAGGAGATGACAAGGCTTCCTCAATTGTAGAAGATTCGGCAATTTCAACTGACATAGCTTTGGGTCTGAAAATACTAGCTTTCGACCTAGCCACCATCGAGTGATTATTAACCATAGGTAGAACCGGCGTCTGATTGTCAGAAGAAGAGGCAACACCATCCTCACATCGAAGATTAGTACCAGGATCAGACAGGGGAGAACTAAGGGTCTCGCGGTCAGATCCAACCTCAGGTTGAGCAGCGACAAAAGGATATGGAAAAGAGCAAGTAGCTTGTTGTGAACACAACGGAGACGGACGAGGAACGGAAGACTCTGCAGAACTAGAGACACTAGTTTGAACTACTGGAACAAATATGGAGATATGCTGACTTTGTACTGGCAGACATCTTGTCGGAGCTGGCTCGGATAACAAAAACTTAGTCTCATCAAACACCACATGTCGGGAAACAACTACTTTGCCAGTTGGTAGTAAACATAAATACCCCTTGTGCTGAGTACTATACCCCAAGAAAGTAGACGGTTGAGACCAAAATTCCAATTTATGTACCATAAACGGGCGTAAGTAAGGATAGCAACAACACCCGAAAACCCGCAGATGATCGTAAGTAGGTTCGCATCCATAAAGGGCCTTGAATGGAGTCAGTCCTTTCAGGACTGGAGTAGGAAGTCGATTGATGAGATGTACTGCATAACAAAACACATAACCCCAATATTGCATAGGTAAGCTTGCTTGAGCTAAAAGGGTGATGCCCATGTCAACAATATGACGATGTTTACGTTCTCCTACTCCATTTTGTTCAGAAGTTTGTGGACAAGTCAAACGATGAATGATCCATTGTGAAACCAAAACGGACGAAAAGGCTCGATACTCTCCACCCCAATCACTTTGAAACTGTTTAATAGTTTTCCCAAACTGAGTTTTAACTAGTCACTGAAACTGAACAAAGCTGTGCATAGCCTGAGACTTCTGACGAAGAAGATAAACCCATGTAAAACGAGTACACATGTCAACAAATGAAATATAATACCAGTTACTTCCATAGGAAACAGATGCAGGACCCTAGAGATCAGAAACAACCAAGTCAAACGGATTACTATATTTAGTAGTGGCGAGAGGAAATGGCAATTTATGAGCCTTTCCTTTTTAACAGGCAGTACATACGCTATCAAGACAAGAATTATTCCCCACAGCAATCTTACACTTATTTAAAACACTTTTGACAACAGTAGTAGATGGGTGACCAAGACGATTATGCTACAAAGACAAAACATTACAATTAGCAGATTTATTTTGTAGTGTACTAGAAGTAGAAACTGTAGCTTCTACCGATTGAGTGGACAAAACTGGTAGAGAAAACTGATATAGCCCGTCATGAATGTGGCCCTTCAGCAGTGGTTCCTGGGTCTTGATGTCCTTAACAACACAGTACGTTTGAAACTCAAATAACACATCATTATCATTAGTAAATTGTGATACGGGCAGTAAATTTTTCTGAATTTGTGACACATATAAGACATCAGACAACCGAAGCAATTTAGATTGTATAGGTAAAACACCATTACCAACCGATGAGATCGGGGCGGGAGTCTCGTCACCCATCAAGAGAGAAGATGTACCTAAATACGGAGTGCTATCTTGCAGTGCCGACACATCACGATAGACATGATTGCTCGCACCCGAATCGGGGTACCACGATGCTGTGCCAACTGGCATGGGTATATACGATTCCGTGCCATCGCCATTCGAACCAAACTGAGCGGTGTTGACATGCGAGCCGGACGAATCAGAGTAATCAAAGGCATTCAAATCACCCACTCGAGGAAGACCAATACAATGGTCAGAGCTCGAGTAGACACGGGCTCGCGGTTTAGTTTGCCAAGGAGCAAGGGAAGCAAATTCAGGCCCAAACTGAACACAATTATTAGTTGGCCCATAAGTTTTAAAATTTTTAGGCCCAGAGAGCCCACCACAATTGCCAACATAGGTTGGCCTAATAAACAAATTCAACCTAGGCGCATAAAGACCATGCGCATCTAATTGTGGGTTAGGTGGGCCACCACCAAAATATTGGCCATTAACATTCGGCTGACCAAAGCCTTGCCCATTAAGATTTGGTGGATCGTAGCGTGGCCCTTCATTATCACGATTATATCTGTAGAAGCACTATTGAGCGAAGTGCCCAAAACAGTTGCAAATCTGACATTGAGTTCACGGACGGAATCCCTTTCCATGACCACCGAACGAAGGTCTACCACCTCGGATGGATCCGTCATGGGCCTACGACGATGCTCCTTTGATGAGGTTGGCATGCGTGGCCACCTCCTGAACTGCCCGCAATTGCCGATTTTTTCAGTCAATCAAGGTGTCAACCAATTGTTTAAACGGTAACAGTTTCGACGAGAGGGACACCAAAGAAACAACCGCATCAAATTTAGATGGAAGGCCAGCAAGTATCACCTCCGTTTTCTCTGCCTCTAAAACATGAGCGTCGGACACCGCTAACAAAGCACATAGGTGTTTAATTCGATCAACATAAATTTTAATAGAAAGTGTACCTTTCTTCAAGGAATGTAGTTCATGTCGAAGCTTGGACTGCTTGGCACCAGTGTCCGTTGCAAATAGACTAGCCGCGGTAAGCCACACATCTGAGGTGGTTCGGGCGTCGTAAACGACGAAAGAAACGAGGTATGAATTGTGGAGAGTAACCACGAAGTGAGGAGTTGATCTTGCTGGGAGAAGATAAGAGTGGATGGATTTGGTACGAGAGAACTATCCGGCGACTGTACAAACCACGTTGGTGGAGGTAAGGTCCCATCCAAGAACCCGAGAAAATCATATCCGCTAAGGATTAACCACACTTGTTGTTACCATTGAAGGAATGTGCCTTCATCAAGTTTCACTACATCGTGTCGAGGAAAGGAGTTGACAACTTTCAGACCGGTAAACATAGCACAACCACCTTCAATGGAGCCAGAATTAGGGGAGGTCGCGATAGCCATAGGTCCGAGGATCACATGGCGACTGTTACTATGCTAGAAGGTAAGCTCAAACGTAAACTTTGAATATTTTGTAATACCAAACAACAAAAAAGTGAAGAAGAATTAAGCTATTCTTTTCTGTATCTTTGAACAAAACCCATCTTCATTCTATTTACACATTGTATTTATAGAGGCCTATTACTAACCTCTCTTTAACAAACCTCCTAACAGATTAACAATTTACTAGTTGTACTAACAACTCCAGGTTAACTGCCTAACCGTAGGTATTAACAGGTTTTATGATAACTCTATCAGTTGTTAGATTATAAAAGGAAGTTCAATTTCTAGGCCACCTATGCTTGATGGCTCAAATTATGCCTATTGAAATGCACACATAAGAGTCTTTATAAAGTTGATCGCTAAAAAAACATGGAAAGCTATATTATCTAGTTGGGAGTCTCCTGCCACTAAAACAAATGGAATTCACACTCCTAAACCTAAAATAACACGATTAACTGATAAGAAAAAATAACAAATTACAACACAAAGGCCTTGAATTCTATCTTCAACAATGTATAACCCTAGTAATTTAGGCTTATCTCCTGTCACATCCCGAAAGTCGGGTAAGAAGAAATTGGGTTAGTGAAACCAAGAGGGGTCATGTCTTGAGTCTTGAGTTAAGATTGTGAAAATTTTGTCAAGGGAATCAATCTACTTCAGTGGTTAAGTGTTGTATTAGTGTGTATGAGGTTCTGGGTTTAAATCCTTTCTCCTTGAAGTTCGTTAATTTTTTTCCAAAACCCTATCTTTGAACTTTTGGTTTAAATAGTATTTTCGCTTAATTGATGACAAGGATGAGTCTGTTGGTTCAGTGGAAATGCTTCAGCTTACCTTTTGGTCTTGTGTTTGAATTCTTGTGTAGGCAAAGTAGAAATTATTTTGTTTTAAACTCTAAGGAAAATCTGATAAGGATAACTAATCAGATTTAGTGGGAGTTAGTGGGGATATGAGTTGTTAGTGGGGATATGAGTGGTTTTAAAATAAATATATTGTAAATTTAACTATTTTCCCTCACCCACTAAACCATCCACTATTCCCTCACCCCCCTTTCATGTTTATTTGCAGGACTTTTGTTAACTCTTCGATTTCGATTATAACCCAAGGATAGTGTAAGTTTTGTTAAGTTATTTTTGTAGTTAATTTGTTGTTAATTCGTTTGTTGTGCAAAGGTGAAATTATTAGTTTAATCCTCGTAATACATTATGATAAGTATTATATTGATTTTCTTATTAGGCGAAAAGGGTGTGAATCAAAATCCTCCAGTGGAGTAATTGTCGTTTTAGTCGTTGTTTCTGTGGAGTAAGTATTTGAACATCGTTTTAGGGACCGTTTCTTTAAGGAAAAAGAGTGTATTTGAGTGTAATTTGGGGGTTGAATTATGTTGTAATTGATTTGTTTAAATGTTGTATGTAGGATTTGGAGTGCGATAGTTGTGTGGATTATTAGAATTTTCATCAAGTGTGTGATTCTAACCTGAAAAATTGATTAGAACATAGAAAAACTTCAAAACAAGGGTTGTTTCTGAAACTACTCTGTGTCACACGATCGTGCATCAGGTCGTGTGCATCACACGAGTGTATGGTCGGTCATGTGGCAGGCAGTTGGGCACACAAGCGTGTGCGATTACATGGGAAATTTGTGTACGCCGTGTGGGACACACGGGCGTGTGTGATCACATGGGCAGATTAGGTAGGCCGTGTGGGCCACGCGAGTTGGCCATTTAGGTCGTGTGGGCCCATTTTTTAGAAATTTTCACTTAGGCCCGTTTGACTTGGAATTTCGTATTCAAACCTTCCGTGGGGTTTGTTAGGCTTAAATAAGACTCAAAATGTGACATCTGTTTATAAGTGATAGTATGTGATATGGTTAAGGTATGTGTAAAATGTATGTATGACTTGTGTTCGAATAACTTTGAAAGCATAATTATGTGTAAAAACATGTATGACATCTGTATTTAGAATAACTGCTAGCATAAGCAATATATTTTGATCTGTAAAATATGTTTATGTATGCATGTCATATCATTCATGTGATATGTATGTATGTTATTATGATTATGCACGTGCATTGGGGTGGGTTTTGATGATAGAGGAAGTGTTTTCAGGCAGTATTATTGTAATTTTGCAAGTTAAACCGTAATATATATTTGGTAGCTCAGTTGCACCATTATAAGTGGCATATCACCATGACCCGATGTGATTGGATGAATGGGCTCTTGTAGTCCTATTTGGTGTGATTGGTTAGACAATGATGGTGTGTAGCGAATGGGGTAGGATTTGTTATGATCTGATATGGCTTTCTGATTTGATATATGTTTCTGGTAATGTGACATTCTGATATGATATTTGTATATGTGTACATTATAAGTAGAATTCTATGTGGGTATATACATTTGTGTATGTTATAAGAAAAATCTATTTGTGGGCCAAGTCACATACTGGGCTTCTAGCTCACTCATTTGATTAATACGTTTTAGGTGATCTTCAGATTTAGTTCTAGACGGCATGCGGGAGCTCGAATTGTTTTCTGAGCTAATTAAATATTGTGATTTACATTAGTAATTTATTTGGACTTTTGGGACTATAATTTATTTTTGGGTTTTGTTTTCATTTTTGTTTTATTCGTCAGTATTTGATATTTTTAAACGTAAACACTGAAAAAAATCAAACGAGTGTAAACTCTAAATTTTATAGGGCTTTTCATTTTTACCATCTTTTTACTAAATAATAACACTAATCTCGAGCATTTGTTAATGAATTTAGTGAATTTTGCTTAAATCTCAATTATGGACATGAATTCTGGCATGGGTTTCGAAATTTTTTTTCTAAAGGGATCTTCTTAATGCCAAATACCTATCTTGCACATATGACCAGTACCGAGCTTAGCATTCGTTTCTTTATTCCAACTCTTCCATCCTCTGGTATTGCTGCACTTCAAACAGAGACAACCTCTATTCTACCTGGTTTAGAGAAGTCAAGATTTTCTGGTCATGAGAGGTGAGAGATGTTGTTGTTGGAATATGTGTGGGAGGGGAAGGTTGATTGTGTTGGGATGCTGTGGTAAACTTAGTTCCTCGAAGCTTGGCAAAAATTGCTTGCGTTATCCCACAATTATTAAGGGTAACGTCCTTAGCATCAACTGAAGACACATTTGTCATCTTACATAGGGCAGAAATAAGGGAAGAAAAATTCAAACTCTCGACATTCTTATCAGCTCACCTATGAACCTCTTGGAAGATAATCTTCCCTACATTTGTCTGTCTTCCTTGTAGAATAGAATGCAACAACAACATTCCTTCTTTTGAAACAGTCATGTTATGCGTAGACGGCATAAGATGAATCTTGAAAAAGTGGTACCACACCTTCCCAATTGGTTTTAATGTAACTCTTCCAACCGTGTAACACTCCCGGATTGAAATAATCCACTGCGTTCCTTCAATGCGTAAATCCTCTGATACTTTTGCCAACCCCTCCGGTGTAATATTCTCGACAAATTCAAAATGCTCGTCTCTAACCTCCAAATGCCAAACTGGGCATTAATATAGTCTTCGTCGAATGTCAAAGATTTATCCTGCACATATGTGAAGGGAGAATTTGGGGAATTTACATGAGTCTATAACTCTCTTACCACTTTACCCACAACATCCCCTGTATAACAGTCTGTTTTCAGTTAAACCGAAACAGTGGTTTTGGGACCATAAATCTGAAGTCAAAATATTCATTTTATTATTATTTTGGGGTCAACAGCATGATAGTATGATTATATAAAAATTTCGTTAAGAAATTTTATCAATTGCTTGATTAATTCGATAAAAAAGACTAAATTGCAAAAGGTGCAAAATTAGAGTTCTATAGGCTAAAGGTAGTCAATAGCTAAGGAACATAAATGTATGAGTACTTGAATGGTAAATAGACCATTTTTTATTTGAGTGGACAAAGATGGACATTAAATAGGTGAATTTTAAGTTAAAAACAAAGGTTAAATTTGTAATTCATTAAATAAGTTAAGTAAATAATTAAAAAACAAAGTCACCATCTTTTTTATGTCCATCTTTCACCTAAATTTAGCTAAGGGAACTCCATGGATGAAGATTGAAGTTTCGGCTAAGGTTCATCTTTGCATGTAAGTGCAATTTTGCTCGATTTTTAATGATTTCTATGTTTTTGGAGTCGTTGTAGCTTAATCTAGCTAGCCCAGGGATTGATTTGTGAAACCTTTAAATTATTAGGGTTTTACCATTGATGAATGTGTATGTGTTTCAATGTCTGATGGTAGAAAATAAATGGTTGTTGTTAGATAAACAAGTTTTATAAAGTGATTTTGGTTGAAAATGTTAAATAGGGATTAAATTGATAAAATGTGAAAATTATGTGTGAAATGTGTGAATCAATGAAATGTGTGGGCTGCTATAAGCTTGTATGAAATTTGGCTAGCATGGGTGTGGATTAAATTGCATGGATTTACATTTTTTGAGCTAGGGACTAAATTGTAAAAAAGTTAAAAATTAGGGGTAAAAGTGTAAATTTGCAAAAATATGTATTTTGGGATGAATTGAATAGAATGAATACTAAATGGATTGAATTTGATTATTTAGATCAAGTTAAGCCTCGTACGAATCTAGATCCAGGGGAAGATAAAGTATCGGACTGGTCGATCTTATTTCGTCATTTTTATGATCGAGGTAAGTTCGCATGTTTAATAAGCATTAAATTATATGTGTTTGAATGCTTGATATAATTGTAATGATACAACACCTCGAAAATTCTCGACGAGTTATCGGCAATGTACTGATCCCGTTGGAACATTAGGAATAGATAGGATAAAAGTGACATGTCATTAGGGGCTACAATGTTTTGGGTGCTGGTACCATACGTTCTACCGGTGGCTGAGTTTTCCTGCATGTGTTGCGGTTACTCATCAGCTTGTGTGAGCAGCACTGTGTAGTTACGTCTTTACCGTTACCTTTTGTGAGCAGACTCAGTGATAGCTCGAGAGTGAGCATCTATATGAGATATGAGATAGAGATGGTTTCGACCATGTGTTGGCACTTAGTGTGCGAGATACCCGAGTATCCGATATTATTCCAAATGGTTCAATTGGTATATTGATGGTATGAAAGAATAATAGATTGATACGTACCAATACAGGTATGTATGTGAATCATATAAGCATTGGATCTACGAAATTTGTGAATTTTATGTCTAACTTTATGGATGAATATGTGTTAGGTTTGTGGATTAAATTGAGTTGCATTATGCCATGTTTAATTACTCAAATTATGATTTAATGGTAAGTTGTACAACCGTACGAGCTTACTAAGCTTAATAGCTTACTTTGTTTACTTTTTTGTGTTTTATAGTGATTTCGAAGCTTGATCGGATTGGAAGTTGTCGGAGGTCTCATCACACCATCTAGCCATTGTTTTGGTACTTTTGAACTTTGTATATTTTGATTATATGGCATGTATAGGTCTTTTGGCTAATTTAGCCTTTATGCCTTGATGAATTTTAGGCCATTTGAATTGGCTTGTAAGTAGTCATATCTTTTGAAATGTGTATATGTATATATGGTCTTGTGAATTATGGTGTATAATTGTTATATGAATGCCTTTCTTGTGAAATTGAGTTTTGGTACTAAATGGTTGGAATTGAGATGAAATTTCATGCTAAGTTCTAGGTACAATGTTTTCATGTTGTATAAAGGCCAATTTTAATGCTTAAGAGCACTTAGGTTAATGGTAATGAAGTTGCATGTTTCAAATTTGTAGTTTGGTTAGTTTGAATGCTTATTAATGATATGGTCATATGCTATTTGATGTGTTTAGGTTGATGCAAATTTGGGTGAGAAAAATGGCTTGGAAAATAGCCTATTTTTGTCCACACAGGCAAAGACACAGGTGTGTGTCTCAGCCGTGTGTGACGCATGGCCAGGTAACACGGTCGTGTGTCCCCTAATATTTCTTTACAAACCAAGTCAATAGCTTCACACGGCCTAGCACACGGGCGTGTGGCTTGGCCATGTGGCACAAGTTAGTATACCTCCAGTTTTCACACGGTCTGGCACACGGGCATGTGAGGCCACTTCAAAGGGTACACAGCCTATCACACGGGCATGTGGTCTGGCCGTGTGACCCAAGTCAATGTGTTACATGGGGACAGACACGGGCTGGGACACAGCCATGTGATCCCATTTCAAATGTCCACACGGCTTGTGACACGGGCGTGTCTCTTGGCCATGTGAGACACATGGCTTGACCACACGGGCGTGTGTCCCCTGCACCTTGAAAATTTTCAATGTTTTCCCAAAATTTCCTTGAGATCTCAATTTAGTCTCGAATTGTTTTTAATGCTTGTTTTGGGCCTCGAGGGCTCGTGTTAGGGACTATATGATTGAATTTGAATGACCTTTTTTGGATATGAGAAATATATAAGAAATGTATGATTGTTTAAGTGATAAGTTCGGTAATGCTTAGTAACCCTATTTCGGTGATGGATACGGGTTAGGGGTGTTATACCCTGGGTGTAGACATAACTTGCTCCAGTTGTGCTTTTCTAGATTCGAGGATACCGAATCATCATGCCCGAGGTGGGGTTCATCGTTTAATAGAATTCCCTATTCAAAGCAAAATGGTCGCTTTAGAATATTAGTTGAATAACTTATGGTTACAGTAGCATTGAAGAATATATTTAGTTGTGGGGCGCTAACGCACGAAGATTCTGCTGTTTTAGAAATACTCCTTACACTAGCCATGAAGAGAAGGTCAGAGAAACAGAAAAGGAAAATAATTGAGTAAACAAAAAATTACAAAACAGTTGAAGATGAGAGAACCGTAAAAATTTGAAATTTGTGAGAAGTGGGAAATGTGAACCAGTTGAAGAAGGGAAACGTGAGGGAGAAGGGTTATGACGTGGAGGAAAAGTTAAAAATGGAAATACTTTTGGGGGGAAAAAATGAAATAACCGAGCCCTACATTGTAGGCTTCATACTCTGGGGTTCCCAATATTCACTAAATGCAACTACCTAAAAATCTTTCCTTTGGAATTTTCTAACCGGTCAACTCTTTTATTAACACCTCATCATTCAGTTTGTTTTCTTTGAGCATTAAAGTTAGGTAGCATTAGACCACTTACTAAGAAGTTTACTATGTTGGCGTACCAAGGTAATGCCTTGGCAATGAGAAAATATTCATTTGGGAATTCTTCCTTAATATATTTCTTACTTTCATCTTCATTCCTCGATTCTATTCTTGACAAATGGTCAGCCAATTGATTTTTAGTTCCCTTTCAATCTCTAATTTCCAAATCAAACTCTTGTAACAAGAGTATCCACCTAATCAATCTCGGCTTGGCATCTTTTTTCGTACAAAGTACTTGATAGCCGTGTGATTTATGTAGATTGTGACCTTTATTCCTACTAAATAAGAAAGAAATTTGTCGAATACAAAGACCACAGCCAGTAATTCCTTCTCCACAGTGGTAACTAAGCGAAGTCTCTGTCAATGCCCTACTAGCATAATATATTGCATGTAGTACCTTGTTTCTCCTTTGACCCAAAACTGCTTTCACAACATAATTACTGGCATCACACATGAGTTCAAAGGGCAATGTCCATTTTAGAGCAACCACAATCGATGCTGCTAGAAGTCACTTCTTGAGTTCCTTGAAAGCTGCAAACATTGATTGTCAAAATTATAAGGTTTATTCCATTCAAGTAAAGTACACAAGGGTTTAGAGATTTTCAAAAAAATAATTGATAAATCTTTTGTAAAATCTTGCATCTCCTAAAAAACTTCTAATATCCTTAACACTGGTGAGCGGTGGAAATTTTTTGAACACTTCTATTTTTGCTCTGTCCACTTCAATTTCTTACTGTGACACCCTATGTCCTAAGATAATGCCTTTATAGACCATGAAATGACATTTCTCCCAGTTTAATACTAGATTCGTTTCTTTAGAACAACATAAAACCATCTCCAAATTTCTTAAGCAATCTTCAAAATCATTTCCTAACACAGAGATGTCATCTATGAAAACTTCAAGGAAATTTTCCACCATGTTCGAGAATATGGCCATCATGCAATGCTGGAAAGTTGTCGGGGCATTTCATAACCCGAACGACTTCCGTCTGAATGCAAATTTGCCATATGGACACGTGAAAGTTGTCTTATCTTGGTCTTTAGATGCTATGGCAATCTGATTATATCCTAAATAACCATTTAGGAAGCAATAAAAGGCCTTATTAGCTAATCTGTCCAACATTTAATTGATGAATGGCAGAGGGAAATCGTCCTTCCTAGTTACCTTGTTAAGCTTACGATAGTCCATAAACACTCTCCATCCCGTAACAGTACGAGTCAGTATTAGCTCATTGTTTTCATTACTTATTACCATGACACCCCTTTGCTGGGTACACATTGCACAGGACTTACCTATGAGCTGTCGGAAATTAGGTAAAAAATGCCAACATCAAGCCACTTGATAATTTCTTTCTTGACAACTTCCTTAATTTCCTAATAGCCATTGTCAAAAACATTATTGATTACTAACCTTATGAAATTCTGAGCACATATAAGCTAAAATTCCTAAAATACCCTCGAAATTTCTAGGCCTAATTATGGGGTGTTACATTGCGTTAAAGTGTTCACATGTGATATTTTGAGTACTTGTGTTTTTGATAAATTAAATAACTTTATTACTCTGAAAATAAAACTAAGTTTTCATGTAAGTTAATTGAAAATGTTTTTATGAACGTTGTAACCTTCATAATCTGACCTTAACGTCTAGGCTGGGTTTACGATGTTACATCACGATATTCCGTTAGTCGAATGCAAGCTTCGGCTCAGAGGGGGAATTGAAGATTACTTAGTGCAACTAGGCGTCGAGAAGATCAAGACTCATCTAGTGGCAATACAAGTACATTGCGATCTATGTCAATCGTATCCTGCATTCATTAAGTGTTTGGTTGTACTCAAATGTTTGATTGTCATTGGAGTTCTAATACTTTGGGATTGTTAAATAGTCAAGTGATATTTCTATAGAAAGTTTCTTGAGACAATCTGAGGTAGTGAATGGGAAGTTCGTTAGAAAACAAATTGTCTAGTTTGGGATTGAAATATTGTTTGGATTTGCATTGACATCAGAGTTGCACAGCGATAGCGTGGTGATCGGTATGAATGAGAAAATTATAGATTTTGTGGTTAACTGAAGGTGTGATAGCGGAAATTTTGAGGAGAAACTTCTTTTAGGGAGGGAAGAGTTGTCACATCCCGAGAATTAGGTTAGGAGAAATTGGGTTCGTGAAACCTTGAGTGGTCATGTCCTGATTCTTGAGTTAAGATTGTGAACATTTTGCCAAGGGATTAATTTGGTTCAGTGTTGTGTTAGTGTGTACGAGGTTCTGTGTTCGAATCCTTTCTCGTTGAAGTTTGTTAATTTTTGTCCAAACCCTTATCTTTGAACTTCTGGTTTAAATATTATTTTCGCTCAATTGATGACAAGAATGAGCCTGTTAGTTTAATGGTAAGGCTTCAACTTACCCTTCGCTCTTGTGTTTAAATCCTTGTGTAGGCAAAGTAGAAATTATTTTGTTTTAAACTCTAGGGAAAATCTGATAAGGATAACTAATTAGATTTAGTGGGTGTTAGAGGGGATATGAGTGGTTTTAAAACAAATATATTGTAAATTTCCCTATTTTACCTCACCCACTAAACTGTCCACTAGTTTTTCACCCCATTTAGCCCAAATCTAGCCACAGATATGAGATGCACATAGTCCAGTCCAATATTTACTACACAATCATACAACTAATTCGATTGGGCCCACGGGCCCATTGGCCCCACATGGCCCCTTTTGGCCCATCGTGGCCCAAACAGACTAAACCCACAAGAACACTCATGATGGCCTCAACTATCGCGTCGAATCTCCCACACGTGCGCTCGTACGCTCGTGTGGCTACAATCACCATGTGACAGGCATTTCGGCATTTGCCGCTTTACAGCTAGAGTAGTGCGCAATACACACCTGATAGGAATCTGGAGTTAATCTGCGCTCCGAACACTCCTATGCCCAAACGCCAACCAAGGTATGCTTACTCTCCTCATAGATCGCTCTATTTAAAGCCAACTTCTCGCCCACTCTCATGCTAGCTTCTCGATCTGGGATCCCTCCATCAATCCTCCAAAACCATCCCAAATTAGCAAAATAGTCACATTTCGCATGCAAGGGGTTTCGAACTCAGGCTCCCCTGTAACTTAATCCACGCCGCTAGTCACCTTACCAACTAGCTCATTGTGTCATTTTTTTATCACAATAATTTAAAAGGCCTAATACTTCTAGGCCCAAATTCAGGGCATTACAACTCACCCCTCTTTAAAGAAATTTCGTCCCCGAAATTTACAACTAACAGGGTGGTTGTGTAACAACTACACCCCTACGCTACCGCTGCGCACTCTCATCCCAATAACACTAATACACTTTTAACTTAATCTTGAAACCTCTTACACACAACCAAACATCTAACCACAGAAGCAAACAGGTATTTATCACACATGCACACAATTTCTATATTCAAACATCACATCCAAACAAAACACACCTGACTTAAAAGGGCTGTGCAATCCCGAACCCAATGCTCCTTAGACCCGCATCTAAGGCACGCTCCTGACTTCCTCCAGCATTCACCCAGATTTCAAAACTGAAATTTTGAAAGTTTTCCATTGCATAAATAAGTAATCACCTAATTTGTTATTCTGTAAATAAATAAATATTTTTTAACAAATGTTAGTGTTAATTGGAAACGATTTGCCCAAAATTGATACTTTCAAAACAATGAGTTTGAATTTAAATTCTGAGTTTGAAATAAGTGTTTCCGAACTTAGGTTTTTCTTAAACATTTGTGAGAGTTCTGCCAAATTTTATGCTTTCATAACGCAGAACTAAGTTGATTAAATCAAAAGTTTTTAAACAAGTTAACGTAATTTCTCAAGATTAGGTCATAAACGTCTTAGTCTAGTTTGGAGTGTTACATCTCCAATTGTGTATTTACCTATGAGGTTTAGATCATATCTGTACCCACACATTAAGGAACCAATGGTGTAAAGTAGTTAAAACTACAAGTTTTAACTACCATGTAATAGGAACTTAGGATGTCTAAGGATGAAACTCCTTCACTTTTTATGAGAAGTTATGGTACATATCTTGTTGAGTCCAAAATTAATATTTGCAGGGCAGAATACAAGCTATGCCAAAAGCAATGCTTATGCCTAGCATAGGTCCAACTACTTTAGGCACCAACAATGAAAAATGCAAAAAAAAAAAAAACGATGAACACATGATATGTTTACATAGTTTAATTTTCCTACATCTATGGGGCCATACTAGAGAGAATATTTATTATCTTAGTACCTTGTACAACAAGTATTTTCAAGATATAACACTTGCCAGTTTAGGCTTCTCACCTTTGTACCTAATATCTAAATATCCCCCCTAGTTTTCCCCTTGAAAACCTAACCAAGTCACTCACTTGATTATTTCACTCAATGCTCTTAAATAAATGTCCTACAATGAACAAGATAAAGTGCTTCTCAGTTCAGTACAAAACCTATACAACTCTCCACAATATATAAGTAATTGAGACTTGCTAGCGTACTTTATCTTTTACAATCAATCTTTCCTTAAAATAAATAGGATAATATGAATAAAGAATATCTTTAAGTAGCTTTGGATAAGTCTTGAATCTTCAAGATATAATTCCTAGTTTAGCACAATTTGATTCGATCCGCCAAACTTGGGAAGTTGATTGCTCTGATCCACATCCAAACCAATCTCCAAGATATGTTGCTATGTGTAGTTTGGAAATCAAGGATGGGCTAGCATTTGTCCAAAATAATCGCAGGAAACACAACACAAGGTTTTTTGTTTTAAAAAATTGCCAATTGAACATGGCAAATTTTCTAAGCAAATAGTTCTACTTCCAATTGGCACTAGTTGAAGCACTACTCAAAAATTGCCTCAACATATGTAACCAAGCACTCAAATGCAAAAATTGGCATGCAGGGTTCTAAGATCTCTTCTAGTAAGATTCTCCATCAAAGTAACAACCATTAGTAAGAACAAGGAAATCAACACTATTAGAATAGATGAGCAAATTGGGTCACCTCAAACCTTTGAAATGAATTTAAAGGAAGTGAGATGGAACAAAGTTAAGTCAGAGAAAAAATATTCCTCTTATTGTTTCTTCTTTAGTTGCAACTATTGCTAAAACTATTATTGAAGACTTGTTAGAACAATTGCCTCTTTTTATCAAAACCTTCAATAAGGTCGTCAAAAAATATCAAGGAATAAAAAATAGAAGTGAAAGAAGTTGTGGCTTCAAAAAAGGGAAAGGAAACATTCATGTAAATGAAGATAATGTTAAAAAAAAAAGGCATACCGTGTCAAGAATTCGAGGAATATGGGCATATACAAGTTGAATGTACAAATGCCTTCTAAAAGAAAAGAAAATCCTTCAACATGAATGGTGTGATGAAGACTTAATAAGTGAGAAAGGTGAAGATGATGAGAATGTGAGCAACTATATTGTTTTCACTTCCAAAATATTTGAAGTTATAACTAACTTAGAAACTAACAATGACAATTAAGAAGAATCGACGTAAGATCTTATGAAGATATACAAGACTATGATTAACAAATGGGATTTGGTATGTAAAGTTAATGAAAAAGCAATAAATGAAAATTCTACTCATAAACAAACAAAAATTTATAAGCTTTTAACAATCTAAAAGAAAAAAAGACTTTTTTAATAAAATAATAAGTAAAACTAAATGTTGCTCTAAAGGAGTTAGTGGTAGCTTAATCTATCTTGAAAAAGATAGGTTCAAGAAGTGAGAAATTGGATGAGACTCTTATCTCTCTCTCTCTCTCTCTCTCTATATATATATATATATATATATATAAGTACAAGTTTGGAGAAACTTTTGAACCAACGAGAATTCCCTTTATATTCCATCATATTACTAAACTAACTAAATTAACTTCAAAAACAATTATAATTTAATTTAGAATTATTGGTTTAAAAAGTTTATTCTAAATTTAAAACAAAGTTATGCTTGAATAGAACTCTAAGCATAAAATAAAGAAAAATTGTGATAATAATAATTTAATTTACAATTATTAGTTAAAAATTGATGTAAAAAAGGTTGTGTTATTAATTTTTTTAAAAAAAAAACATGTTCTTATTTTATTGATGTAAAATAAAGTTATTACTTGAAGAGAACTCTGAGCATCTTAATTGTCACTTAATTAATACTATAGCTATATACCAAATAAAATTTAAGTTTAACTTTATAATAACATCCAGTAATTAAAAATATTCAATCAAGTAGCATCTAAGAAAAATTACTGGTAAAAAATGAAGATTATTAGCATTAACAAGTTATAAAAATATAAAAAAGAATAGTGTATTAAAGCAATGGTTCTTTGAAGAGGCAATACCTAATTATATTCGAACAACAATGGCACCAGAGAGTGATTGAAGATTATTTTAATTGATGATGAGATAATATAATATTATGATTTGTGTTAAAAAAATTATTTAACTTGTTTATACTATTTGAAACAAGCACTCTTAAATAATTTTTTTTTGTCTATATGTTATATATTTAGTGCAGGTGAAAAATTGTTTTGTGGGCTTGCTTTGAAAAGAAAGTTAAATTTCAACAATTATTTTTTAATCACTTATATTAAATGTGTTTATTTAATTTTGTGTAAATATATTTTAAATTCATCATGAATTATTATATTTGCTGCATGTTGCTTTACCTAATTTTTTTTCAAATTAATATGATAGTTTACTTTTTTATATAGTTGCAAATTTATATCTTATTTAAAAACTAAGAGAAATTATCATTATCTATTATAGGTAACGATAATTAAAAATATTGTAACACCCCAAACCCGACCTAGACATTATGGCTGAATTATGAAGGTTACAATGAAAACACACAACTTTGATCTCTTCGATTTCAATAAAAAGTGTTTGTCACAATAACATATGAATGTAGTTTGAAATATTTACTTATAAAATTACTTTATTCAAAGCATTTTGCCTTAATTCCATATTTCGTAAACCACAAAGTTCCGATTATATATTTGCAGTGGAAAAATCCCTTTAAGAGATATTATTTTTGGAAAATCATTAAAAATCATAAATCATTTGTCTGGTTTAATTTATCATAAATCATATCGACTTATCAAAAATATCATATAGAAATATGTTTTGCAAGATCCAATAAACAAAGTAAATGTCCTGAAATTAAACAATTTAAAAGTCTATAAAGTCTTTAATAAAAATACAAAACAAACGTAAGGTTCAAATAACCAAACCGAGCTCCGGGATTGCCGCCAAACCCTTAGTCTGAGGATTACATGAAATATGGTAAATTAATAGAGTGAGCGAAAAAGCTCAGTGTGTGCCTTGGCCCACATATAGAAATCATACAGAACATGCTTGTATGCAAATATTGGAATAACATATCAGAACATAATAATCCTACCCCCTTCCGCTACACACCATCTCCGTCCAACCTATCACACCAAATAGGACTTGTAACATCCTAGATTAGGGGTTATGCGTTCGTGCGTAATTCATGAGATAGTGGGCTCAGTGGGTGTGTTGGATGTGTTCTGAGGAGTTCTAGGAACCCTAAGGTGTATGGAAATGTATGGAAATGTATGGAAATGTATGGAAATGTATGGAAAAGTATGGAAATGTAAGGAAATGTATGGAAATGTATGGAAATGTATGGAAATGTGTGGAAATGTATGGAAATGTAAGGCAATGTATGGAAATGTAAGGAAATGTAAGGAAATGTAAGGAAAAGATTTAGAAATGATTCAAAAGAGGAAAGTAAACATTTCTGGAAACTTGGAAATGTAAAGAAATGTCAAGTTTTAAGGCTTAAAAAGAGAAAACTAAGGCAAGGTGGCCTTAAGAAAAATAATAGGAGGAATTTGACACACAAACAGGCTTGGAAAAGTGGCCTGGAAATGCCACTTAAGGCCCAAGTAAGTGACGCCACCTACATGAGCAAGTGGGCCTGAGTTCGAGTCACATGGGAAGCAAATAAAAGAAATTTTATTTTGCTTCCAGAAGAAGTGAGGTAGACGCCACATGGATATAAATTAGGAGCTTTTATTCTTTTATTTTTAAGAGATAAAGGGTGGATAAATAAGGGATAAATAATGGATTTATTTTAGATTATTTTCAAGAGATAAATGATGGATAATTATTGTTATTTTTATTAGGAGATAAGAGATAAATATTGGATTAAGTTTTGTTGATAATTAAAGTGATAAATCAAGGGATAAAGTTATCAAAATAGAAGAGTGGTGGCCAAGTAAGGGACTCTAGCCTAGTAAATTCGGCTATAAAAGGAAAGGAGAGGCCATTCTGCATTATTTTCTGTTCTTTGAAAGCCTCTGACGAATTCTCTTCACCAAATCCTCTTCTTCTTTTATTTTTGGCAAGCCGAAATACCTTGTGTTCTAGCCGAATCCTCCATCTTTATTCTTCCTTCTCTTTTCTTTCTAATCCCTCCAAAAGCCGAAAGTTGTGAGAGCATCATTTAGCCATAGCCGAATCTCTGAAGGTTGAAGTGAAGGTGCAATCGATTTCTTCAAATAAGGGTAAGATCCAAGTTTGGTTTCCATTCTTTTCTTTTAGATTAGCCGAGAGATAATCTAACCCCATACATATTTTGGTTGCCGAATATGGAAGGATCTTTCGGGATTTACTAAGTGTAGACTACAAGGAAGGAGAAGATCTTTTCCCGAAGGTACACCATAAGCTGCGTGTTCCCTAGTTATTCGGTGAATTTCGGGATTTAAAATCCACAAGGTAAGTCATATTTAACATTCGGCTAAGGGTTATTTGTTATGAATAAATGTTAGAAATTGATCTAACATGAAGTTATAGGGATTTCGACAGACATATAAGGCAAGGAATACTTTCGGGATTTGGAAATTGCAAGGTAAGCTTTAGTGTACTAATCCTACTAGGATTTGGATTTATGGCCGAATGGTTCTTTACTAAGTATTGAATGATTGATTAAATGTAGAGATCTAAGATCTAAGACATTAGATCAAGCTTCTCGGGATTTGGATTGGAAACCCTAAGCAAATCAGGTGTGTACCCCACTGTAACATCCCCAAACCCGGCCCATTCACTACGACCGAATCTGGTTATGTCACTGCGGAAAGACAGTTGAAAATCCTTGCTAACTTCGAGTAAAACAGTAAATCTATTACCCTTTTAAAATCCATGTTTATTTGATATTGTATGAAAACTTTGATATTATTATATTGTCCAAAATTAAACTTTATTAAATATACAAAACCAATTTGAATAATCAAGTTGTTAGAATAAAATCGTCTTCACTTAGTAATTTATTATAATCCAACCATAACTTAAAATAATAATAAAATAGTTCCCAAAATAAATAAAGATCAAAAGGCCCTTGTTACATCAATATTTAAACCCAAATAACTAATATGAATAAGTTTAAAATATTTAAACTCTTTTTCTGCATGGGCCACCATGTGTCCTCTCCGATCCCGGTCCAATTCTACGCATCACCTAAAATGGTTAGGAAAAATAGAGTGAGTCCACTGACTCAGTGCATAATCACAACACAGATTTCCACACGTATGGGCTTGGCCCATACCCACACAGCCATCGAAACAAATCATGCAAGAATGCATTTCAGCCCAACCTACTATCCAACCGTGACACCAACCTTAGCAGACTCCCTGCCTAAGGCCGTGGCTAATCCACCACTGGTCACACCGTGATCCATAAACCTTACCTTGGCAACTCGCTGCTCAAGGCCGTGGCCGAGCCACCGATCAACCAAAGTGATCCCAACAACATACTCCGTCTACGGTGACGCACATAGCCATCAACCGCCGAGATGGGCACCTAGCCAACATCTCCCTTGAGGTAGCACAAAGCTAACCATCAAGTGCTAATGTAGCCTGAGCTAACATTAGACCACGTACATCATGTGTACACTTCTTCCTTCATCGATTCCATCCACCTCCCATGTATGTATGCATAAGTATAACATGTCAGGTTATAACAAAACAAGAGAGTAGCCATCACATGTTAATTATCATATCATAAACATAATTACATTACAATAACATAATATCACCACTTACTCACCCGGCATCCGATTACCCAAAATAGGCATTAGCAAGCAATTAACCGAAGGAAATAGTGCGATGATTACGCACCTAATTAGCACAAACGATCAAATCCCGAAATGCTATTTGACTAAAACTCTTCCGCCACACCCTACACAACCCACCATAGAATCGGTCACCACCCAAAAATACATAACATGGCCCTAGGCCGAATGTCATAACCTACCTTCCATGCTCACCTTAAACCTGAAGACCCCTCAGCTAACTCCCTACTGCTGGCTTCCAAGAAGAGTCACAGATCCAAGGCCTTGAATGGATTCGGTCATACACAAAAATACAAGGTTAACTTCAAGGTTTCGGCTGGCCAAAACAAGAATAAAAGATTAAACCAAAAGAGACCTTACCACACTATCGAAATCGGCACAAGGAGATTCGGCCAGAGAGAGACTATTCGGCTTTGAAGAAACAAATGGGATGTTGTTGGGTTCCAAACGGTCAAAAGGAAAGGAAAGGGATTTCGGTTTAGGAACAAAGAAGATGAAGAAGAAAATGGGAGGAAAGGTGGCTTGAAGTTTCGGCCAATGTTGAATTTTAGAGTGTGAGAAGAAAAAGGGTGTAGGCTTTAGAAGAGGGAGCTAAAATTCGGCAAGACAAAGAATGGGGAAAAAGCCAAAAAGATGAGCACCTCCCCCCTATTTATACTACTAAGAACGGCACCCCCCAACACCCTTCAAAAACCTGAAATTGCCCTTCCCCAAGCTCCCCAAAACCGGCCACTACTCAACCTTCCACCAAATCCCAAATTTTCTTCCTACTTTACCTCCCTAACACTCATTCAAAAAGGTTTGAATGAGTCAACCCATATCCTAGCCGAATTCAAAATGGAAGACCAAGTCTTCCTCCATCTTTTAAGCCTTCAAAAACCGTCCAACCTCCTTACCAAGATGACGCAAAAACAAGGGCCCTCCTGCTGCCCTTGCGAATCGAACCTGAGACCTCTCTCCACTACCTGAGGCGTCACTTCTCCATGCCTTATGTGACGCCTCCTTGCCACTCTGCCAAGCCATTCTTTGTGACAAAACCCTCCTAATAATTCTCTTAAGACCCCCAAAAGCCAAGCTCCCTTTTTAACCACTGAAAATCAAAAATTTCCTAAGGCCTTCCACCACCACCTAGGGTTCTCAGGACCCCTAAAACTCACCCAACCACACACTAAAGTGTGCCAACACCTGAGCTAAGCACCAAAAGCCTAACCCCTAGAACCAGGGTGTTACAATTCTACCCTCCTTAAAATAATTTCGTCCTCGAAATTACTTGTCTAAACTAACAGTCCAATTCCTCCCACTACGCTATGGCTGCGCACCCTGATCTTAAAGAGCTAACATACTTCTAGGCACAAATTCTAACATACTCAAGGTTCCACATACTTTACGAGCAACAAAACAACAAAGAATATTCCAAACATAAGGAACTTACCAGCTGAAACATCAGGCACATCATTATCCTCCCTCCGACGGACTGCATAAACCAGACTTGGTTGTCTTGCCTCAGTGCTACCATTATCGCGACCTACTGCTCCACGACCTCGGCCGGAACCATTCCCTCCATGGTTCGGACCACGACCTCTTGCCGCTTGCTGACCACCTCTGCCTGGCTGCACATAACCTTGGCCCTCTGTTTGAGTCCTATTCGGATTCTGGGGACAATCCTTAATCAGATGAGACTTGGACTTGCATCTAAAGCATTCTCGAACACGATTCCAGCACTCGCCAACATGATACCTTCCGCACTGCGCACACGGACGATCTGGATTTCCGGCGGCTGGCTTAGCAATACGAACAGAAGTCTCGACTCTCGGTCTTTTCTGAAACCTCTCAAATGATTCTGACGATCCCACACTCCTTTTATCACGGTTTCTTTCTCTGTTCTGCCTCTCAGCCTTCTTGACCTCCTCAGCTATCCGAGCTTTCTCCACTAAAACGGCGAAGTCTCTTTCTCGTTGTGGCGCAATCAAAACCCGCAGCTCATCCCGTAGCCCATCTTCAAATCTGACGCATCTCTCATAATCAGTTGCCACGATGCCTCGAGCATACCGGCTCAACCGTAGAAACTCAGCCTCGTACTCCGCTATTGACTTGCTACCTTGCACCAAATTGAGGAACGCCTTCCTCTGAGCGTCCACGTAGCTCGCTCCGACATACTTTCCTTCGAACTTGATCTTAAAGTAGCCCCAGTCCACTCGATCAGCAGGGGTACTTTCCTTAACAGTGAGCCACCACTGGTAGGCCTCATATCGCAGCAACGAAACAACACCCTTAAGCTTCTCCTCAGCAGTTAAGTCTAAGTCGTCCATAATCCTTTCCACTGCCTCAAGCCAGTACTCTGCCACGTTTGGAGCTACCCCAGACACTCCTCTGAAAACCTCGGCTCCATTCGCCCCAAGCCTTTCAGGTACTGACTTCCGAGTCCCACTGCCCCCATTGGCTCCTGCCACTCGCTCAAGCACCCGCAGCATAGCCTGCAATACTGCGTCGTCTCCTCCAGTCTGATCCTACTGTTCAACCTCAACAGTTGGCGGCACATCACTCTCTGACCCATGGCGAGACCCAACCGGTTCCGATACTGATATCCTACCTCTACCACGTCCACGAGTATTGCGACCACGCCCCCTAGAACTCATATCTAGGGCCTCGACTTAATCTGTTTAAAAAGTTTTATGCATTAGAAATTCTTGTTTCACTGTTTTATCCACGAGCAAATTTTATGAAAAGAAGTTTTCGAGAGTAGTTCTTTCGAGCAACCAAAGTTTCATTCCCAACCCAGGGGTAATTTCGTCATTTTTCCTAAAGGGGTATATCGGTAATAACTCAGGATCAATTTTGAAAATAGTTTTCCAACTTAAAGATATTTCAAAATTTACAAAATCTCAGGGGTTATCTTGAAAATTTTGTTTTTCAAACAAAGTGCGTTGCAAAAATTTCAGAAAGCAGGGTATTTTTGTAATTTTGGAAATCATGGGTATTTTCGTAAATTCTCGAAATCAGAATATCACAACATTTCACAACATAGGATTTTCTGATATTTGCTATAATAGGAATATTTCAGTAAAAGTCGAGAGAAATCTGAGAATTTAGAAACCAAGGGCATTTTGGTAATTTTATCAACCAGGGGTATTTTTGTAAACTTTCAAAAACCAAGGTATCTTAATATTTCGAAACCTCAAGATTTTGGTATTTTGTAAAGTAAAAATCATTTTATCAAAAGTTGAGGGTAGTACGGTAATTTTACAATACAAGGGCATTTTTGTAATTTTGCCCTAGGGGCATTTTGGGAAATTTTGTAAATCGACAAACGTCTTTCAAAATCAGATTTAGGGTTTCACAAATCAAAGGGGTAAGTTTGAAAATTTTTAAAACAGAAGGTTTTAAAAACAGCAAGGCTAATTCCCTTTCGGGCTTTAATAATCGGTTTAGCCTATGAACAAGTCCTCTTGGTTAAGGTGAACCGTAGCTACGCACCAGGTAGGATTCAAGTAAAGAGGAGGTGAGTCGCTAGGACTGCTTAAATACCAAGCTCTTACTGAATGCCACTCCTAGACATGCGTACAGTGGTTACCACACCTTAACTCGGCGACTTACTTCATAGGTTTGTTTAATAATCTTTAAGTTTTATGCAAATGTTTGAGTAGACTAATCCTAGGGTCCAATAGTCCTAATTTCTAATCTACGAGCCCAACCTAAGCCCATAATTAATCACACACACAAATAATCTTAAGAGCTAGAAGTACTTACCTGGTGGACTTCGGGTCGGAGGTACAGGTGCCATGCCAGAATAACCTAAAAACCTTTTTTTATAAAAGCCCACATTTCGAAAAGCCCATTTTGAAAACGTTTTTGGGCCCAAAACCCTCAAAGTCGAGTTTTGAACCGGGCTCTGATACCAATTTGTAACATCCCCAAACCCGGCCCATTCACTACGACCGAATCTGGTTATGTCACTGCGGAAAGACAGTTGAAAATCCTTACTAACTTCGAGTAAAACAGTAAATCTATTACCCTTTTAAAATCCATGTTTATTTGATATTGTATGAAAACTTTGATATTATTATATTGTCCAAAATTAAACTTTATTAAATATACAAAACCAATTTGAATAATCAAGTTGTTAGAATAAAATCGTCTTCACTTAGTAATTTATTATAATCCAACCATAACTTAAAATAATAATAAAATAGTTCCCAAAATAAATAAAGATCAAAAGGCCCTTGTTACATCAATATTTAAACCCAAATAACTAATATGAATAAGTTTAAAATATTTAAACTCTTTTTCTGCATGGGCCCCCATGTGTCCTCTCCGATCCTGGTCCAATTCTACGCATCACCTGAAATGGTTAGGAAAAATAGAGTGAGTCCACTGACTCAGTGCATAATCACAACACAGATTTCCACACGTATGGGCTTGGCCCATACCCACACAGCCATCGAAACAAATCATGCAAGAATGCATTTCAGCCCAACCTACTATCCAACCGTGACACCAACCTTAGCAGACTCCCTGCCTAAGGCCGTGGCTAATCCACCACTGGTCACACCGTGGTCCATAAACCTTACCTTGGCAACTCGCTGCTCAAGGCCGTGGCCGAGCCACCGATCAACCAAAGTGATCCCAACAACATACTCCGTCTACGGTGACGCACATAGCCATCAACCGCCGAGATGGGCACCTAGCCAACATCTCCCTTGAGGTAGCACAAAGCTAACCATCAAGCGCTAATGTAGCCTGAGCTAACATTCGACCACGTACATCATGTGTACACTTCTTCCTTCATCGATTCCATCCACCTCCCATGTATGTATGCATAAGTATAACATGTCAGGTTATAACAAAACAAGAGAGTAGCCATAACATGTTAATTATCATATCATAAACATATTTACATTACAATAACATAATATCACCACTTACTCACCCGGCATCCGATTACCCAAAATAGGCATTAGCAAGCAATTAACCGAAGGAAATAGTGCGATGATTACGCACCTAATTAGCACAAACGATCAAATCCCGAAATGCTATTTGACTAAAACTCTTCCGCCACACCCTACACAACCCACCATAGAATCGGTCACCACCCAAAAATACATAACATGGCCCTAGGCCGAATGTCATAACCTACCTTCCATGCTCACCTTAAACCTGAAGACCCCTCAGCTAACTCCCTACCGCTGGCTTCCAAGAAGAGTCACGGATCCAAGGCCTTGAATGGATTTAGTCATACACAAAAATACAAGGTTAACTTCAAGGTTTCGGCTGGCCAAAACAAGAATAAAAGATTAAACCAAAAGAGACCTTACCACACTATCGAAATCGGCACAAGGAGATTTGGCTAGAGAGAGACTATTCGGCTTTGAAGAAACAAATGGGATGTTGTTGGGTTCCAAACGGTCACAAGGAAAGGAAAGGGATTTCGGTTTAGGAACAAAGAAGATGAAGAAGAAAATGGGAGGAAAGGTGGCTTGAAGTTTCGGCCAATGTTGAATTTTAGAGTGTGAGAAGAAAAAGGGTGTAGGCTTTAGAAAAGGGAGCTAAAATTTAGCAAGACAAAGAATGGGGAAAAAGCCAAAAAGATGAGCACCTCCCCCCTATTTATACTACTAAGAACGGCACCCCCCCAACACCCTTCAAAAACCCGAAATTGCCCTTCCCCAAGCTCCCCAAAACCGGCCACTACTCAACCTTCCACCAAATCCCAAATTTTCTTCCTACTTTACCTCCCTAACACTCATTCAAAAAGGTTTGAATGAGTAAACCCATATCCTAGCCGAATTCAAAATGGAAGACCAAGTCTTCCTCCATCTTTTAAGCCTTCAAAAACCGTCCAACCTCCTTACCAAGATGACGCAAAAACAAGGGCCCTCCTGCTGCCCTTGCGAATTGAACCTGAGACCTCCCTCCACTACCTGAGGCGTCACTTCTCCATGCCTTATGTGGCGCCTCCTTGCCACTCTGCCAAGCCATTCTTTGTGACAAAACGCTCCTAATAATTCTCTTAAGACCCCCAAAAGCCAAGCTCCCTTTTTAACCACTGAAAATCAAAAATTTCCTAAGGCCTTCCACCACCACCTAGGGTTCTCAGGACCCCTAAAACTCACCCAACCACACATTAAAGTGTGCCAACACCTAAGCTAAGCACCAAAAGCCTAACCCCTAGAACCAGGGTGTTACACCCACACTATTTCATAATACGTTTTATGGCTGTGTTAAATAATATATGTGATATTAAGAATATGAAAGTGGCTAAGGTACCATGATATGGTACTAAGTACTCAGGTACGTTTCCTACTTCTACTAGGAATATGAAAAATGTTATTCGTAATATGAGAATATGATAAGAATGTGAACTTGGGCATGTAATTGCATAATATGTTATGGGCATATGGGTTTGTTTGAAAGGGGAAGTGAAAAGTGGTGACCTAAGACCACAGTAATCTGAAAGTGGTGACCTAAGACCACAGTAATCTGAACGTGGTGACCTAAGACCATGAATGCGGTGACCTAAGACCGCAATTTGGAGTGTAGCGGAAGGAGGGTCGACTTAGTAGTCCCCACGGTGTGACTGGCAGGTACGAGGGTGTGTAGCGGATGGACAATTAGGTTTGGGTTTGGGAATGCATCATAACTTGTATTTGATGTTTTGAATGTGTAACTATTGTATGCCTGATTCTATTATGATTTAGTGTCGTGTACACATTGAGTCTGTTTGACTCACCCCGTTGTGGGACCATGTTTCAGGTGATGAACAGTGAGGGACCGGGACGGCAGTACTTGTGGTGGCCATGCTCAACATGAAGTTTATATTTTTATGGACTCTTGAATTTATTTTAGTACTTTGAAATATTTTGAAAACTATTTGATGTAATAAGGCCATAAGGCCATGATGAACGATTTTTATTTCTACTTGTTGTTTTATTGTGTTACAAATTTTGATTAAGTTAAAGACTAAGTATTTTATTTGAAAATATACTCGATATGTTTATTACTTAAAATAAAAAAAAGGGGTTTTCTAATATAAAAATCCAGTTTGTTTTCAACACAAGCCCAACCCAAACAATATTTTTTTTTAAATCACACAAGTTTTTCTCTAAGTAACAAAAGAATTTGAAACCGGTTTACTTGAGGAACCTACCAAATCTGGTCAAAGCACGTGGGCCGAGTTTGGGGTGTTTCAGGACTACAACAGCCCATCCATCCATCACACCATGTCGTGGTCGTATACCACTCAAAAATTATGCAATTGAGCTTTGAAACAGATACTGCAGATTTACCACCAGAAATTCAATAATACTACCAGAAACACTTCCTCCAATACATATTACATCCCACCCCAATGCACACACATTATCTTACTAATAACTCATGCAACATATAATCTTATGAAACAAAAAGATGACATGTTCATTAGTGTCATTAATGCAAATTTATCACAAAACCCAAGTAGAGTTTTTAGGCATAACTAAGCTTACCAAAATACAAATACATAAACTTACAGTCTTATATGCTTACATAGTATCAAAAGATTAGATTTCAAAATCTTATTCCTGGCTCAAAATAGGCCCCACAAATAGACCACAATAGGCCCACACGCTTGTGTGGCCAACATGGCCTAATTGGGCAGACCGTGTGGCTACCTGATTTGCCCGTGTAATTGCACATGCCCGTGTACTCCACACGGCCTGCCACATGGTTGTGTGTCGCAGACTACAGTTCGAAAATAGCTTAATTTTCCATATTTTCTGAGTTTTAAATTGATGTTTTTGAGCTAGAAACACACACATGATGCTACTGGAATATTGACACTAACACAACAATGAGATCTTGAACACATCATACACATATAGGATTGATAAAAACTCTAATATGAAATCGAGACATGAATTCAATGTTTAACACCAAAAATTCAGTCCCCAAGATTGACGTTTTGTCACTCACCTTAAGGAAAACAACAACCTTTACCCATACTCGATTCATCGAGGGATCATTGAGTGACGTACGATAATCTTTTATTAGCACAAGGACATACAACTCTAGCATTAGAAAATAGTAAAGAAACTCCACTTAACCTATCAATGCTTACCAACTTCGGAAGAGAAAAACACACTTCTATACAGATTATTGAATGATTAGCAGCCACACTTACCGAAACTATCACAAGTCAACAACAAGAGCACAAGAAAGTGGAAGGAATGATAGGATCACAATGAAAAAAAAAGCTTTAAGAATAGAATAAAAGAAAATTTTAAAAAAGATGGAAGGAAAAGAATGATAGACTAGGGAAAAGAAAGAGAAAGAAAGTGGAAAAGTGTAAGAGATTTTTTTTGGGAAATTAAATCCCACTAAATCCATTCTCTAACCACTTATCAAATTTCTTCAAAATTCAAATTGGACCAAATCTTTGCCACATAGGCGCCACCTACTGGGAACTGGCAAAAATATGTTCCATTTATAGATACGAAGATTCAAACATGAGACCTAAAGTAAACATCTAAGGCACTCAAGCACCAAACTAAACCAAATCACTTGACATAATTTTAACAATTCAAACTTAAGAAAATTGGGGTGTTACAAATACACTTTTTAAAAGATAATTAAAAATTAAATGCATAAATCACATGCAACACATGTGACATTAAAAACTAGTTACTAGAAAGTGTGAACCTAAATATGGATGACTTGGTTATATTGACAGGGGTGAAAAGTCTAGTAATCATATTGTATTTGTTAAAGCAAAAGAATGCTTAGATATACAAGAGAGTTCTTGGAAAAGAGCATCAACCCACAATAAAGAGAAGATTCAAAGACATAAAGGTAGAGATATTTGCCATTATTATGGAGTTTCAAGGAATGTTGGGCCCAAATGCTCCATACACTTGAGCAATCTTAGAAGAAGGCAATTAATTTCATATCCAATTGTAACTTAGTTTACAAAAACCAAGAGGCATAATAAAAAATAAATATGAAGAAAAAATATTAAAATCTTGTTGTTCACAAATTTTTAAAATCATTCACTAATAATATTTGGTATTTTGATAGTAGATGTCTTGTACATATGGTTGGAGAAAGTAGCAACTTGAAAAATTTTCAAGAAAATCTAAGGGCAGAGTGACCTTTGGAAATAAGAAGAAGGGTAAGATCTTTGTTAAAGGGATGCTTAATATTGATGGCGTACCAGAACTTAAAAACATATTTCTTGCAAATGAAAGATGGCATGCTATAAGAAATATATTTCTTGCTTAATATTGAAGGTAAATCTAATTGACATAACCAACTATGTGATCAAGGCATGTTGGTGAGCTTTACCAATGAAAGTTACAATGTGATAGATCAACTAACAAGCTAATTATGAAGGGGACTTGAACATTTGATAATTGTTACATATTAGTGGATGTACTTGGCTTCAACAAAGCCACAGCTCAAGATTTAAAATTATTGCATGAACGTATTAAGCATGTGTTTTACAGAGGTAGGAAAAGATTTGTTAGATATGATGTTGCTCGTAGGATTCCTAAACTTTACAGGTAGTTGATAAACATTATGGTTAATGTTTGAAAGGCAAGCAGCAACCTGTGCCACATCACTAGTTGCATTATATTCAAACATCAAGTCTCTTGAAATTATTGCATTTGGACTTGATTGAATGTAGACTAAGATCCTTGGAGGTAAACAATACGTGTTTGGTGAAATTATCAAGATCTGGAATGACTATGGAAGGAAATTTGAGAAATAAGGATGCTCAGATTTTTGTGATCAAACTGGGATTGAACATGAATTTTCAACACCCAAATCATAACAGGATGGTGGCTTTGAGAGAATGAACAAGATCATCTTAGACTTGGTTCATGTAATGCCTAATGCAAAAGCAATTTCATATTAATTCTTGGTTGTGAAGACATCATGCTACACTACCTATCTTTTTATGTTGAGGCCAAATACCAAAAAAGCCCCCTATAAGATATGGAAAGGAGAGAAGCCAACAATTCAAAATTTTATGTGTTTGAAAGTCCTTGTTACATTATTTGAAACATGGAATATAAAGGGAAGCTTGAATAACATATTTAAGAGGGTTTCTTTCTTGGGTATTCAATGTGATCATTCATAATAAAACAACAAGCAATTTAGTCAAAGTGTTTTCTGATGATGAAGCAGCCCTACTAATTGTTGAAAAAGTTGCAACTGATTAAGAAATAATTGTTACATTAAGTGAAAAATAGTCTGATAAAGATCTACCTCAACCTTAACCATCCTCAAGAGTACATAAAAATCACCCTTTAGATAATGTAATTAGCAACATTGATAGCAAAGAACCAAGAACAAGCATAAACCAAATTATTGAGACATTGTTAGGTTGGCTTATTATACATATTCTATTGAACCAAATAATTTAGAAGAAGTACTCAAAGATGATCACAAGATTCAAAAAAATACAAGAAGAATTAAACCAATTCAAAACTAATGACATGTGAAAACTAGTCCCTATCTTAAAGGATGGAATATAATTGGAACTGAATGGATATTCAAAAACAAAATAGACAAGCATGAAAACATTACAAAGACCAACCAGACTTATAGCTCAAGTCTACATGTAGGTGGAAAGGGTAGACTTGATGAAACATTCGACTTTATATTTCATTTTGAGGCAATTCAATTACTTATTGAAGTTAATCAAATGTGAAGTTTCATATGGACTTGAAAATTGCCTTTTGAATGGATTCATCACTTCTTGATTCTAGGACCCAACAAGGCAGAGGTTACGATAATTCACCTTTCATAGGGCAAGATGGAAAGTCATTGTGGATGGTGAGTTTAGGTGGTGCAGTAGCGAAAGAGAGAGAAAATAGTAGGGATCCGAGAGAGAAGATCCCTTAACTATGTGGGAACAAAGGGTTTATATATCCTAAGCTTGGATCCAGAGATGTCATGTGTTTATCTCTCATAAGTGGTTACGAGCCGATAAATCAACTACTTTGCCATGGTAGGCCGAAGTTGGGTAGCTAGGTTGGCAATTGGACATGTTGTCTGTAACATCCCAAAATTGGGCCTAGGAGAATTGAGCCCAATGGGCCTTAGGCGTAGTAGCGTTTAAATTTTTGGAGAACAAGAGATCGGCTTAAATGCTAGTTAGACCTATTGGATAAGTGATTTTGGAAGGTTAGAGGGCTTCTATGAAGTCCCGGGATCAAATATTGGCTTTGGGGAAATTTTGGTTTTAGGTGAAAAAAAACCCTGGAAGTTGGCAGATAAGCCTTAAGAATAAAATATGGAGAAAAATAACACAAGTGGAGTGTGTGGTGTAGTGGCAAAGTGACGCCACTTAGGGGACAAGGGAGTGACGCCACAAGGGAAGGAAGGAGGTCCAAGGTTCAAGTCTTGGCTTTTGCATTTTGGTTTCTTTTTGCTTGGACCTTAGAATTTGGCCCATAGTTTATATTTAGTTGCGCATGGTTTAAGACACAAGAGGAGCTTGTGGCCAAGTGGTTAGCGGCGTGGATTATGTTGCAAGGGAGCCTGGGTTCGAATCTCATGAGAAGCAAGGGAGTATTTATTTTGCGGATTGGACGGCAAGAGTTTCAGTTGAATTTAAACTTTACTGACGAAGGGATCCCACATCGGAAAGACACAAAGAAGAAGGGTGAAGAGTTAGCTATATAAAGAGCATTCCAGGAGGAGAGTTAACATACCTTGGTGGGCGTTTGGGCACAGCAGTGGGCGCAGCGCGGTTTAATACCAGAGTCCTATCAGGTGTGTAACTCTATCTACTCTAGTTGTAGAGCGGCAAATGCCGAAGTGCCGGTCACGGCAATAGTAGCCACACGAGCGTGCAAGCGCACGTGTGGGGCTTCGACGCGATAGTTGAGGCCATCAGTAGTATTCTTGTGGGTTGGGCTGCTTGGGCCACGATGGGCCGAAGTGGGCCCAATGGGCCCGTGGGTCCATATGAGTAAATTGTATGATGATATAGTATATAGTGAACTAGACTAGGTGGAACTTATATACGTGGCTAGATTTGTGCTAGGTGGGCCACACAAGCGTGTGGGCCCGAATGGGTCGAAATCGGGTTTTAGGCCATATAGTCCGGTAAGGACCAGAAATGGTAACTGAGTCGCTAGTGGCGACATTGGGCCTTCGGAAAGGCCATTTCAGGTACGAAATTACTGAAATACCCTTAGTGGGTAAATTATCAAAATACCCCTGAGAGGTAAATTACGAAAATGCCCTTGGTAGGTAAAAATTACTGTTATACCCTTTAGAGGTTGATTAGCTTGGTTATATCGTATTTGTTGTTCTGATTATGATGGTCATACGTTTCATGCGTTATCTTTGATATATGATTTGCATACTTGGCATACTGCATACACGAATTATTATGACTGATGAACATGGCATGGACATGGGTATGATGAGAGGAGGGGGAAGATTGATATCCGTGACTTTGGGTCACCAGTGGTTTGGCACCACCAGTGGTTTGGTACCACAGTTAATTTCGTGACTTTGGGTCACCAGAGGTTTGGCACCTCATAGCGACTCGTCCTAGTGGTTTAACACCACAGTGGGTTGGCCCCACAGTTGATATCGGGATTGTCGCCAGTGATTTGGTATCACAATGTGGGTTGGCCCCACACTTGGATTATTGATGTTCGTGACTTTGGGTCACCAGAGGTTTGGCACCTCATAGCGACTCGTCCCAGTGGCTTAGCACCACAGTGGGTTAGCCCCACATTTGATATAACGGGATTGTCGCCAGTGATTTGGTATCACAACGTGGGTTGGCCCCACATATGGATTATTCGTGACTTTGGGTCACCAGTGGTTTGGCACCACAATTATATTGATATCAGTGACTTTGGGTCACCAGTGGTTTGGCAGCACCAGTGGTTTGGTACCACACGGGGTAGATCTGGGAGTTTCGGATGGATAGGTTGGATGGGTTGCATGACATGCATATTTGCATATGAATTTGTGTACGAGCTTAACATCTTTTGGATGGGGATTTACACACTGAGTCTCGGTGACTCACCCCTTAGTTAATTTTGCAAGTAATCGTTAGATCGCGAATTTGGGAGCCGAGGCGGACTTGTGGTGGCCATATAATGTTTTTCTCGTAAACTCGTTCTCTTAGTTAAACTTATTTGTAACTGGGATTTTTGTTATGTAATAGGGCCACTTTAACTGTATTTTTGGTATTTTATTTGGTTTAGCTTTTGATTTGTTTACTGTTTATTATTAAATGATCAATATGGGATTTTCCTAAGATGATAATAAACCGTTTCTTATTCAAAATTACTTAAACTCGATTTTTTCACAACAACTATAAAGAATACGAACTTTTTAACGAACGCACAGTTTTTTAGACATTCCTTTCATGTGACATGCCAGATCCGGTCGTAATGTCTAGGCCGGGTTTGGGGTGTTACATTGTCAATCATCTTGGATGGGACGTGGTTGGTGTCATAAACGGTGATTATAAAGTGGGCCCTTGTGCAGTTGAATGGTTAGGAGTTGTGTTGAGAAGTTGGTTGCAAGAAGTGGATTCAAAAAGTGATAGCAAGGAGTGAGGATCCAATGACTCCATTCGTGGTGTAGTGGTATAACAATTGCCCTCTATCGAGGGGGAGGTTATAAAGTGATCTTCTTAGAGACCTTACCATGTTTCTTTTAGAGCGAAGGGTTGTGATATATTTTGAAGTTGAATCGTTAAATATTTTGTGCGTGAAGAACACGTGTGGACCATGTTGCTCTTCTTTTTGTGCGCGCATGCACATGCATTTATGTATGTAGGTTACAAGTAAACTTGCTCATTAGCCACCTATCCAGGCCCAAAGGCCCACTTGAAAAATGGGAGTGTTTGGAAAAAAATATGACGCCCAAGAAATGGGCTTGGGTAAAATTTAAGGCACATTTTTTATAGGGGTCAGGCCTTAGCAAGATTTTTTTTGCCCAAGCCTAGCCCGACCCAAATATTATGCTATAAAATAGTATTATATTAATTATATATGTTAAATAATATTTATATATTTATAATTATATTAAATAACTAATCTAATACCAGTTAAACCTATTATCTAAGACCTAAAAAAACTTACCTAACTAAATAACCCAACCGAAAATATAAAATTTTAAAATTTATATTTTAATACAATAAAATATTTATTATATTCATGGTAGGTTTTTTTGATATAAAAAATTTTAATGTGTTAGAGAACTTTTAATTTAGCATTTTTACAGTGCATTTAGTGTATTATATATTTTTTAAAAATTTAATTTTAAATAAAAATTAATCTAAAAAATCAAATATGGGCAGGCGAGGTCGGGCTCGAGTTTACTTTTCTTAAATTGAGTCGGTCTTGGGAAAAAAGTAACCCCATTTTTTGGGTGAAAAAGTGGTCTAAATACCTTGTATATGACCGACCCGAATCCAGCTCAGCCTACCCGATGAACACCTTTAGTTACAACGCACATTCTAGGAAAGCGTTCCAAGCCTTTTTGTAGTGTTGTGTTGTTTGGTTATGATAGATGTCTAGCTCCTATTGGTCGTTAATGAAGTGTGTTCTAGAATCTTCCTAGAGCCTGTAACACCTATAAAGTCTTCTTCTTTTTCTTTTTTTTTTTCCTTTTTTCATATTTTTCACAGCAAAGGAGTTTTTGAACAAAATTTCCCCTTGTTTTTTTGGAAGTTTTTATAAACTGCGTCTCTTTTCTCTTCTTTTAAAGTAAAGGTTTGCTTCGTTTTGCATAAAATTTAAAAGCTTTTCTAATATTTGGTAAGTTTTCTTGTGTCAATAGTATTTGTAGTGTGTTGTGTAAAGAGTGTCACACCCCAAAACCCGAGTCTATAGAATTGGGTAATTTAACCATGGGCTTGAGTGAGATATTAGGTTTTGTTTCGTAGAAGTTAGAAATTAATAAAATAAAATAATTAATTATGTAATAATAATAGAAATAACTGGGTTAAAAAGATATATATTAGTGAGGACTAAATTGGAATAGTAGTTAAAGAAAGGGTCTAATGTGTAAATTAAGAGATTTAAGTGAATTAGAAGCTATTAGAATAAGGGAGGGAATAGGAGGGGGCTTGGGGGTAAATAGCCCAAATTTAAAATTTGGTTGGCTAAATAAGACCACCTACCGTCCCCTCCCTACACACTTTCAACCATTTCAAAAGTTTGTTAGATCTGAAAATTAAGAGTTTTCTCTCAAATTCCTTTCATCCTCCTAATTTTCCTAGCATCCAAACATCTTTTTCCTTCTCAATTTTGAAATAAATCCACTCTTTCTTCTTCAATTTTCTAATAACACTTTCATCTTTTTTGTTTAAATTAATTCAATTTCATAGAGATCTTTGAATTAGAGGTAAATCTATTGTTTTCTTATGTATTAAAATCTTATTAGGTGCTTTTGTAATGCCCCAAATTTGGGCCTAGTAAAATTGGGCCTATTGGGCTTTGGGCTTTAGGCTTTGGGTCTCAGAAAATTTTTAAGTGAGAAATTGACAATTGGCATGTGGGCTTTGAGGGTTATTGAATTTGGAGTGTTTAGGGGTGTTGGAGATATTCTGAGATCAGGTAAGGGTATAGGAGAAATTTTGGTTTTAGCCCAAGGGAACTATGATAGGCCTTTTAACTAAATGAAGAAGAAATAGGACACAAATGAGCTTGTGGTCCAATGGCAAGTGGCGTCACTTGGGGAGCTACAAGGTGGAGTGATTGTCAACTAAAGAGGTCCAAGGTTCGAGGCTTTGGAGTGGTATTTTGTGGAGCGTTTATTTTACTGTATGGACGACCAAAGTTGTGTTGGTTTTGAACTCTTGTCGTGGAGAGTTTGAAGTAAACAAGTGTGTTGGATGTGGTGGAAATTTCGGATAAGATTAAGGTGTTATCAGGGAGAAAAGTCAGGAGATGAGGAGAGGGAGGAGTTGGTGCCAAATGGGACTGTGGGGGGAAGGTAGGATTCAGCTTTGGCTATAAAAAGGGGGTGTTGAATTCATTAAAGGGTTCCTTGGGTTCTGGTATTTCTTCCTTTTCTTCCCTTCAGCCGAATTCTTTCATTTGCCGAAAAGAAAACCCATCATTCTTTTTGTCGAAATTTCTATTAGAGTTGTGTTCTTCTTCTTTCTCTGAAAGCCAAATTCCCTTATAGCTAAATTCTCTTCTTTTCTGAATTACCATCATCCTTCCTTGCTGAAATCCCCATTAGTGTCGAGTCTTTGTTGTTTTTCTTTATCACAAATCAGTTGGTAGCTACTCCCAGTCAAGGTTAAAAGCCGAATCTCATTCGGTAGTTATCTAGGCCGCAGGATCTAAGGTTGGATTCGGTAAATATTATGTTAACTCCCTTTAGTATGTTTTGTTAAAAGCCGAAGGGTGATCTAATTTTTCATTATCGGTGAACTTGTATTAACAAGGGTAAGGATCGGAGATCGCAAGCGTGGTAGGATCATTAGCAAGGGTAAGGATACTCAACTCGATTATGGTTGAAGTGAATGGTCGAATGTGTGGATGACTTGTGTGGATTACTAGTCACCCGAATTTTGATGGTGTATGTGTGAGTGCAGAGCTAGGGAACACTTGTGATTAGTAGCGAAAGAAGGGCCATTAGAACCCGGTGGCACACGGTAAGGTTATGGTAAGGTTTCTGTAACACCCTAAATCCGGCCCAAACGCTACGATCGGATCTGGTATGCTACGGGGTTTACGTTAAAAACTTCACTAGGATGATCTTTGGAAATTCAGTTTCTTTATTCAAGTATTCGTTAAATAAGTGACATTGGTAGAAAACCTTTGCTCTTTTAGTAGATATAAATTTAAAAAAAAAATAAATGAAGACATTAACAATTATAAATTGGTAACCTAAGCCATGGAGGCCTTATTACATCAATAGTCCCAAAATTTAAACTTAAAGAAAAACCGAAAATAGTTCATGAAGATAAAAAGACTTGATGGCCCCTCGAGTCCGCCTCGGCTCCCATGTCCACGATCTACTGCTCATCTAAAAAGTCAAGGAAAATAAAGGGGTGAGTCACCAAGACTCAGTGTGCAAATCCCGAAACACATAAAAGGCTTGAGGCCCACAAACACATTATGGGCCTTGGCCCATACACAATGGCAACAAAATATTTACATGCAACATGGGCCAACCCAACCTAAAAGTCCATCCTCTACACACCAGCCCGTACCAGCCAACACACCTTGGGGATTTCTACAATCAACCCACCAACCGCTACACACCATATCGACAGCCATGCTGCCTATTCCTATCAATCAGGAATAAATTTAACGTGGCTTAGCCACCGATCACTATTGTGACCTAACTTTATAATTCGTGGTTTAACCACCGATCACCAAGTAACCTTATAAATCATTTGTGGCAGAGCCACCGATCACTACGTGACCTTATCACTTCCCCTTTATCATATCAACCCCATCCCATGCATACATACATGCAGAATCAAAGCAATATACTACCTAAAAGTTCACAGTCTATCACATACATCGATACACATAGAGAAGTTTCTATGATTACGTACCTGGCATCCCTTGCCTACCCTTTTTGGGTAATCATACTGTCTATACAGCCTTTTCATGGATTTTAGCCCATAACATATATTTAGTACAGATTACTATACAGCCTTTTTCCGGCTTTTAGCCTATAACATATATTCAGTACAGATTAATTAGTGTGTTAGAGATCTACACACCTGATTACAGTCAAGACAAGACCTTCTATGTCGACACTATCAGAAGCCGATACGACTGCTAACTGTCTAAGATTTTGTTCTGATGCCGGTCCACAACCCGGTGGCCAATCCCGAACTGTTGACACCGCTCGTTTCTTAAACTTAGGGATTGGGTTTACAGATCCAATCCCCTCCTTCGCCTGAACGACATGTGATTCCATCACAAGACCTTATCAGTTGCTACCATCACAACATATGGCTGTTAATCCATATCATAGGGTTAAAATCACAATTACGAAAGCGAACCTAGCGAAAATTTAACGAGAACCCCTTACCTTGAAATCCTGAAAAAAGAGATATGAGGTTCAGAGACTAGCGGTTCCGGCTTTTAGATCTAAGCAACCTACTTCAATTCCCGAATGTCACCCAACACGTAAACACAAGAAACCAACAATCCATTAGCCTTTCGGCTTTGTCTTCTAAAAACCAAAAGAGGAAAAGGATAGATCAGAAGAAATCGACACCTACCGTTACAGAGAATTCGGTAACTCCTAGAAGATTTCAGCTTTTGAGAAGATCAAAAAGAAAAGATGATCTCAAGAGATCTATAAAGTTTCGGCTTTTGAGAAGGTCAAAAAGAAAAGATGATCTCAAGAGATCCATAAAGTTTCAGCTTTTGAGAAGGTCAAAAAGAAAAGATGATCTCAAGAGATCTATGAAGTTTCGGCTTTTGAGAAGGAGATGATTGAGAGAAAAGAGTAATATCAAACGTAAAGAAGTAATAGGAACGGTATAGGAAAAATAAGAATTTCGGCAAGGCTAGGGCAGATTCGGCTATGGCATACAAATGTGAAAAGAAAGAATGCTTAAGGGAGTTTTCAGCTTTTATTCAGACAAGGAGGAAAAGAGAGAAGATGAAAACCCTAAATGCCGAAAATAAAGAAGAGAATGGGAGAATAAAACCCTAATGCCAATTTTAATTAAAATAGTTGGGCTTCATGCAACTTGAATTTGGGCCTCCTCAGTTGACGCCACTTCCCCGCTTTTAAGTGGCGCCACTTTGCCACTGTGCTACAAGCCCATTTGCATTTTAAAACACAGATAACATCTTTTAAGCCCTATTTTACCAGGCTTTCCACTAGAGTGTCCAAACAGAAAATTCGATTAAGGCCTCTGCCCAACCCTGAGCCCATTCTGGACCCCTAACACTCACATTAAACATAACCACACATTAAATGCATAGCCCCACAATTTCAGGATGTTACAGTTCTACCCCCTTAAAGAAATTTCGTCCTCGAAATTTCCAACTAACTATTAATCGTACTACCCAAGTCTCACCACTATGCTTTTGCTGCGCACTCTAATTCTAAAGCCAAAAGAAACACTTAGTATACTATGGTAGAGTACGCACCGGTATTTGCATCTAGAGATTCCTCGTCCCCTTGGCGACGTGCTGCATAGACCAAAGCTGGCTGCCTCGCCTCAGAATAACCTGCACCTCTACGACCATGTCCTGTGCCATTGCCACCATTGACTTAACCACGACCCCTTGGTGGTTGTTGACATCCTCTTCCCCGCGTTGCATTCTCTTGACCTGTGGGCCCTTCATTGCCCCGTTGCTGCGGACAGTTTCTAACTTGGTGGTCTGTAGATCCACACCTAAAGCACTTCCCACTTCCCGCCCAACACTCACCTACAGGGAATTTACCACATTGAGCACACTTCTGTGTCTGACTAGCAGCAGCAGGTCTCTCATTCCGACTCGGTCCATCTGACCTAGGCCTTTTCTGAGTATGCCCAGCTACCCCTGACGATCCAAAATTTCTCTTACTTCCACTCTTATCTCTATCCCGATTCAATTTTTCTGTCCACTTAACCTCCTCAGCTATCATAGCTTTTTCCACAAGCATAGTAAATTCCCTCTCCCGCTATGGTGCTATCAATACATGCAAATCATCCCTCAGACCATCCTCAAATCGAACACAACGTTCATGGTCTGTGGCCACCATTCCTCGAGCATAACGGCTAAGGCATAAGAATTCCACCTCATACGCAGCCACCGACCTACTTCCTTGCACCAGATTCAGAAATGCTCTACGCTGCGCATCCACATAACCTGTCCCAATGTATTTACCCTGAAACGGTGTTTTGAAGAAATCCCAGGTGATACGGTCAACCACCGTACCATCCTTAACCGTAAGACACCATTGATAAGCTTCGTCTCGCAGGAGAAATACGACCCCTTTCAGTTTTTCCTCCTTTGTGAAATCCAGATCATCCATTATACACTCAACCACCTCCAACCAATACTCAGCTGTACTCGGGGCTATACCAGAAATTCCCCTAAACACTTCTGCCCCACTAGCTCTAAGTCGCTCCGACACAGACTTCCGGGCTCCTATGCCCATGCCTGCCCCAGCAAACCTCTCTAAAACCCTCAACATCGCCTGAGATACAGCATCATCTCCATCCGTCTGATCCTGAAATTTTGCCTCTGCAGCTGGCATCTCGTTTCCTAACCCGTGGCCAGATCCTACCCCTACCGTGGCCATCCTACCCCTACCGCGGCCACGCGGCGGATGTCCACGACCCCTTGTACTCATTCTACCGATTCACTTTTATTTGATTAGAAATTTTATGAATTATTAATTTCTTTCACTGATTAACCACGAACAATCTTATGAACAGTAGTTTAAGAGTAGTTCTTTCGAATTCTACATTATATCTACGAGTTTCAGTCTCAAGTTTGTATCTCCTATTTCTAGGATCCACATACATCAACCATCATACATCAACATACAAGTAGCATCCATGCACTCACATTCATCACATAAGGGTATTTTCATCATTTCACTACCCAAGGTATTTCCATAGTTTTGTCCTACAGGGTATTTTCGTAATTTCCTCAAAATGGGGTATCTTGGTGTTTTTCAAAATTGAGGTATTTTGATTTTTTTATAAAGCAGGAGTATTTTGGAAAATTTAATTTTACAAACCGTGTTACTTTTATAAATCTAGGGGTTTTCGGGTAAATTTGCAAAACATAGGTATTTTGGTGATTTTGCCAACCGGGGGGTGTTTCAATAATTTCACAAATTTTGGTAATTTTACAAATCCAGGGTATTCTGGGAATTTTTCACAAATCAATGGTATTTCAGAAATTTTTACAAACTTGGGGGTATTTTGGTAATTCTGCGAAATAGGGTGGCTGGTCCCTTTTGGGTTTTAATTATAAATTTTGGCCTGTCAACAAATCCTCGTGGCTAAGGTGAACAGTCACTACGCACCAGGTAGGATTCCAACGAAGAGGAGGTGAGTCACTAGGACTGCTTAAGTACCAAGCTCTCCCTGAATCCAATCCTAGACATGCGTATGCCTGTTGCCACACCCTAACCCAGCGATTTGTTCACGGGTTTATTTGGATAGATTAAGTCTTATGAATTTAAAGAGTTGTTTAAACTAAGCCTAAAGTCCATCAATGCCTAACATACTAGCCTACGTCAATCAAGCCCATCAAGCCCAACCATGCATATCATATCAAAAGTTAGAATACTTACCTGCATGGATCGGGTGCCGGTAGACTCGAAGGCTATATCTTCATCCAAGACATTTTTCTCAAATTCACATCAAATTTTCAAAACACTACTAGACCCATTTCAGAGCCCGAGTTTTGCAACTGGGCTCTGATACCAAAATGTAACACCCCAAACCCAGCCCAAACGCTACGATCGGATCTTGTATGCTACGGGGTTTACGTTAAAAACTTCACTTAGATGATCTTTGGAAATTCAGTTTCTTTATTCAAGAATTCGTTAAATAAGTGACATTGGCAGAAAACCTTTGCTCTTTTAGTGGATATAAATTTAAAAAAAAAAAAGACTTGATGGCCCCTCGAGTCCGCCTCGGCTCCCATTTCCACGATCTACTGCTCATCTGAAAAGTTAGGCAAAATAAAGCGGTGAGTCACCAAGACTCAGTGTGCAAATCCCGAAACACATAAAAGGCTTGAGGCCCACAAACACATTATGGGACTTGGCCCATACACAATGGAAACAAAATATTTACATGCAATATGGCCCAACCCAACCTAAAAGTCCATCCTTTACACACCAGCTCGTACCAGCTAACACACCTTGGGGATTTCTACAATCAACCCACCAATCGCTACACACCATATCGACAGTCATACTGCCTATTCCTATCAATTAGGAATAAATTTAACGTGGCTTAGCCACCGATCACTATTGTGACCTAACTTTATAATTCGTGGTTTAACCACCGATCACCAAGTGACCTTATAAATCATTTGTGGCAGAGCCACCGATCACTACGTGACCTTATCACTTCCCCTTTATCATATCAACCCCATCCCATGCATACATACATGCAGAATCAAAACAATATACTACCTAAAAGTTCACAGTCTATCACATACATTGATACACATAGAGAAGTTTCTATGATTACGTACCTGGCATCCCTTGCCTACCCTTTTTGGGTAATCCGACTGTCTATACAGCCTTTTTCCGGCTTTTAGCCCATAACATATATTTAGTACAGATTACTATACAACCTTTTTCTGGCTTTTAGCCCATAACATATATTTAGTACAGATTAATTAGTGTGTTAGAGATCTACACACCTGATTACAGTCAAGACAAGACCTTCTATGTCGACACTATCAGAAGCCGATACGACTGCTAACTGTCTAAGATTTTGTTCTGATGCCGGTCCACAACCCGGTGGCCAATCCCGAACTGTTGACACCGCTCGTTTCTTAAACTTAGGGATTGGGTTTACAGATCCAATCCCCTCCTTCGCCTGAACGACATGTGATTCCATCACAAGACCTTATCAGTTGCTACCATCACAACATATGGCTGTTAATCCATATCATAGGGTTAAAATCACAATTACGAAAGCGAACCTAGCGAAAATTTAACGAGAACCCCTTACCTTGAAATCCTGAAAAAAGAGATATGAGGTTCAGAGACTAGCGGTTCCGGCTTTTAGATCTAAGCAACCTACTTCAATTCCCGAATGTCACCCAACACGTAAACACAAGAAACCAACAATCCATTAGCCTTTCGGCTTTGTCTTCTAAAAACCAAAAGAGGAAAAGGATAGATCAGAAGAAATCGACACCTACCGTTACAGAGAATTCGGTAACTCCTAGAAGATTTCAGCTTTTGAGAAGATCAAAAAGAAAAGATGATCTCAAGAGATCTATAAAGTTTCGGCTTTTGAGAAGGTCAAAAAGAAAAGATGATCTCAAGAGATCCATAAAGTTTCAGCTTTTGAGAAGGTCAAAAAGAAAAGATGATCTCAAGAGATCTATGAAGTTTCGTCTTTTGAGAAGGAGTAATATCAAACGTAAAGAAGTGATAGGAACGGTATAGGAAAAAGAAGAATTTCGACAAGGCTAGCGTAGATTCGGCTATGGCAGACAAATGTGAAAAGAAAGAATGCTTAAGGGAGTTTTCGGCTTTTATTCAGAAAAGGAGGAAAAGAGAGAAGATGAAAACCCTAAATGCCGAAAATAAAGAACAGAATGGGAGAATAAAACCCTAATGCAAACTTTAATCAAAATAGTTGGGCTTCATGCAACTTGAATTTGGGCCTCCTCAGTTGACGCCACTTCCCCGCTTTTATGTGGCGCCACTTTGCCACTGGGCCACAAGCCCATTTGTACTTTAAAACACAGATAACATCTTTTAAGCCCTATCTTACCAGGCTTTCCACTAGAGTGTCCAAACAGAAAATTCGATTAAGGCCTCTGCCCAACCCTGAGCCCATTCTGGACCCCTAATACTCACATTAAACATAACCACACATTAAATGCATAGCCCCACAATTTCAGTATGAGTGGTTGATTGAAGGTTGGTTTGTTGTAGGATCAAGGCTAAGGATAGAATAGCACGTCACGGTATCTAGGTGTGTACAAACACTTCACACACACATGATTTCGGCAATGCCGGAAAGCCAAAAAGCCAAAAGTGGCTAAATGAGCTTGGTGGGCCCTGAGGCTAAGTTTGATAAAATGGTTTGATTTAATTATATGTATTGGGTTAAGCAAGCATGTTACCTGATCTGAAATTGTTTTGGGCCTAATGGGCCATATGACTGAGACTTGGGCCTAGTGGGCCATAAAGATGTGACGTGGCCATTATGGGTTATATGAACGTGAAATGGGTTTGATGGGCTTTATGGGGACGTAGACTAGTATGCTAGGGTTTTATGGACTTTAGGCTTAGTACTGAACAACTCTTAAACCACATAAGACTTTCTAATAATTAAACATGTCCGTGGACAAGTCGCTAGGTTAGAGTGTGGTAACGGGCATATGCATGTCTAGGATAGGATCTAGGAAGAGCCTGGTACTTAAGCAGCCCACCTCCTCTTCTCTAGAATCCTACCTAGTACATAGTGTCTGTTCACTTTAGCCGCAAGGACTTGTTAATGGGCCAAAGTTCATAACTAAAACCTGAGAGGGACCAAATACCCTAGATTTGTAAAATTACTAAAATACCCTTGATTTGAAATTACCAAAATACCCTTGGTTTGAAAAATCACTAAGATAGCCCTGAATTGTGAAATTACCAGGATACCCTGAATTTGCAGAATTACCAAAACATCCCTGATTTACAAAATTTCCAAAGTACCTTTGATTTGCAAAATTAACTAGATACCCCTGTAGAGTAGATTTACAGAAATACCCTTGGGTTGTGAAATGACAAAAATACCCCTATGTGATGAGTATAAGTTAATGGATGTTACTTATGTGTTTGATGCATTCATATGATATCCTGCTTAGGATGCATATGGGTGGGAATTATGGTACGGAGGAAGATTTGAGGATCGCATAGTCGCTTGACGACCGTGGATCCACCAGTGGCTTTAAGCCCATTATGTGATTAGTAGCTTTGCTGCAACGTTGGGTAGTGCCACTATGAGTGCTACCTTTGGTGTGTAGAGGATGGGTGGGGCGATTTAGAAATCCCCACAGGTGTGTAGGGTTGGAAGGGAAATGGTGTGTGTAGCGGATGGATTTTTGGGAGGGTTTTGCATTACATTGTCTTGCATATGATATGATATGATATGATATGATATGAGGTCATTGTGGGCTAAGGCCTAAGACCATCGATTTCGATAGGGCTTAGGCCCAATGTGAATATTTGTATGTTGATTTGATTGCCAAGGGTTGTACACACTAAGTTTCGAAAATCACACCCTTTATTTAATGTTTCAGGGGATCCTCAATAGACGGCTCGACGTGGGAGAGGACTCGGAGATGGCCACACTACGAGATGTTGAAATTTTGTTTATTTTTTTGGGTTTTGTTTCATTAAAAACATGGTTTTTAAGTGCTTTATTTTAGTGGGATGTAATAAGGCCTTGTACTCCGATTTGACTTTAGGTTTTGGGTTGTTCTTTTCAACTGTTTACTTAAATATTAAGCCTAAGTAAATTTCGTATGTTAAACTTGGTTTCTGAAGTACTTAAAACTATAAAAATAGGCTTTTATCATTACTTAACAAGATTCAAGGATTTTGGGCTTTTAGGTATTAAATTTTAACTTAGCAAAATAGTTTTGAATTATGCCTTTGATGTGACATTTTAGATTCGGGCCTAACTTTTAGGCCGGGTTTGGGGTGTTATAGCTTTCAATTCATATTTTTATAGATCTAAATGAGGGAGTTAAAGATCTATGGTTTTAAAACTTTATTTTGAATAAAAATGGTGAATCTCGTAATTGAGGGCTAATTAATGATTTTAAAACAATTTTCAACCTATTTTAATATATTTGAGGGCTTATAAACTTGATTTAACAAATATTTAAAGGAAATGTATGAATTGACTAATTTTTTCTTTATGAGAATGAAGATGAACGTGATTTCCTAAAATTGTTAATTATTGAAATTTTATAAAATTAACGACCTAGGCCTGTAATTAGGCATTAGATCAGTTAGGAAGTGAAAATTGAGGATTCAATTGAGCTAAAATGGAGTAATTAGAGGGTTTAAGGTAAGGTGAGGTGAGCACGCCAATTTAGTGAAGGAATGAGCTGTAGTTAGGTTGTTAGGCGGTTATCTTGTTTTAAATGTTAGTAATCATGACGTTTTCATGTATTATGCGAGGCCTCTCAATGTGAAGGTGTATCCACGTGCAAGGGCAAGGGTAAGCAGATGGTACAGGCCCGGCAGGAATTATGAATTGCAAGTGAGTGTTTTGGCATATCACACTTAAACACGAGTTCGTGTGATAAGGGAAGCCAGGTAGGCATGCGAACCCTTGTGTGCGATATGCGAGCCTTGCTATATTCTTATGTGAGCCTTACTTGGGAATTGTGAACCCTGATATCATGTGTGTGTAATGTATTTCGAGTTGCATGCGATCCTATATACATGTGTGAGCTTGTATGTATGTGTGAACCTTATAATATGCGAACCTTATCACATGTTGTAAGTGAGGTTATATATATGTGTGCCCCTATAATATGCGAGCCCATATACTTGTGCGAACCCATATGTTGTTGTGATGCTAAGAGTAATGTGAGCCTTGCACTATTACGAGCTCTGCCAAAGTCAATTGTGTTATTGTGAACTATATTGTGCGAGCTCTGCTGTTATGTGCAAGCCCTACATTATATGTACTGTGAATATGTTAAAAATGATATGTTGGCATTGTGAACACTTGAAACCATTGGATATCATTGGCATGCCATAGGATTGGGAGTACTCACCCTTTATACTATGTGTAAGGGTATTGTGGCCTAGAGATAGCATTGGAGAGATAAGGGAATGTCGAGCACAGATCCATTCATCGTAGATTGCGTGGAGTGTTTTGGAGAGTGTGAGCATTCGTGCTACACTTATCGAAGATAGCGTACGACTCTTTAAGTCAATTAGAGTGTTTTGGAGATCCGCTTATCCAATGTGTACATATTATGTTTATGTTTCACATTCACAAATTTTCAATATATCATAATAATGTGCTTGAATAATGTATAATATATGGTCTATTACAACATGCTTAATTGCTAGAATGATTGATGTGTTTATATGTGTTATATGTTTGTGCAATAACTGAGCTTCAATAAGATCACACACTCTTCACATATACTTTATAGATAAGTAGCTCGCGGGACTAGTGGTGAAGTGTGACAACCTGGTGATCCATCTTAAGGCAAATCCTTTTGAGTATGTGATGTATTTTCAAACCATCTTAAGGCAATGTGGGACTGTCCTACAAGATTAGATTTAGACTTAGACATATAAATAATTTTTTACGGGTTGTAAACAGACTATTTAATTTTGGAATTTGGACTTCATAATTATTTGTTTGAGTGCTAATTGATTAGACGATGCTACTTGATGAATGCTTAAATGACTGTTAAATTGTTGCACTAACGTATTTATGCAACTGAGGTGATCGCCAGGAATTAAGGTACGCCTTTGTGTCTCTTGTATGATGAAGTAATTTGATGACTAAATATGCATGAGGATGAAGGTAATAACATGTTTAAATAAAACCTACGAACCCATTTAGGAGTAGTGTAAGAGTCGGGGTCTTGCTAGTGTTAAAGGAGTCACAATAGGGTTAGGTCTTTGCCACATTTAGAGTTTGCCAAGTGAGGGGTTTGCCAACTTAAAGTAGGTTCACCAAAAACCATGTGATTCCACTACTTAGGTGCTTGCTAGTAAGGATCACCATGTTGGGATAGGTTTGCCAGTCAATAGGGAGTTCGCTAACCATTAGGTTTGCCAGTCTAAGGGGTTTATAGGGCCAATCGTGAGTTGTGCTAGCCAGGTTGTTGCGAGCTAATAGTTTTTCTTTTCGCAGGTGGTTTTAACTTGAAATTATTGTGCTATTTTTTTATGATGTATTTAGAAAATACAATTAGGATTATTTTAATATGATTTATGTTGCAAATGTGTGGTGTGCATGGTTCGTTGGTATGTTTTAGGATGTTTTAATGGAGAGCCACTTCGGTGGCTAATGTGACGTTCGAAATTTGTGTCGTTTCATCTTGTCCGAGTTTGAGGTGCCACAAATTGAGAATGGTTAGGGAAATTCATGAGCTGGGTATTGGTGGTAATGATGGCTGATAAAATAAGAAGAAGAAATGGAAAAGCGTCCAGCCTGTGAGGGTTCCTAGTGTTGGAGGTATGACTTAGTGCACCACTAGGATTATTAAGTTGTAGAGATAACTACTGTGTGGAGGGATACAAAGAAACAACTATGAATTAAAATTTAGCATTCCTGGTGGTGCAAATGAGTTGAGCACCGTTAGTGAGTCGTGTTGGAAAAAATCAGTTTTAAAAAGGTTTTCTTGCATTGCGGAAAATTAAAATTTTGAAAATCGACCCAGTTTGTGATATTTATAGCAATAAACCTTAACTGAAATCGTAAATGTTTTTTCAGATAAGCGGATCCTTGATTTTTTTAGCTTTCAACCAAATGATCTTCTCCCCTATTCTGTTACAATAAATTGTTTCGAGTGTGGACCCAAACCAATTGAATCGAAACACATAACAAGAAAAAGTTTCTCTCTTTTATTTGGGGTGAAAACGAAAATTCTCTCTCTTTTAATAGAAACCGATAGAACTGTTATGCTGGAAAAATATATTTAATAGTTGAGAATAAATTCTCTCTATTTTTTGACAGAGTAACAGTCTCTCCGAATTCTGTTTTATGTACTACTGGTGCCATCTATTTATAAGAAGAGAAGGTAGAACCTTTGTTGAATTGCAGCATTTATTTCAAATAGGAAAACAAGTTTCTACTTAGAATAGGAGTGGGGTGGACAGCACGCCCTAGTATTCCTACCAGGCCTTTTGACCCAGTACTATGTAAAGTTATATGAGGGGTCTCATATTGGGTTCAATTATGAGTATTTCCTGGGTCTTTTGACCTAGTACCATGGAATGTGATCCAACCAGATTAGGTTTTTTTATTTCCCAAAAATAAAATTTAATATTCTATATTAAACAATTTTCTCATCCCTATTTTACCCCTACTAAAATTTTGATGATTTTACCTTTGGTAATATTTTGAGAAAATATGTTTAATATTTCACAACTCAACATGTTTATTGTGGCAGAATGGTTTATTTTCATTTTTGGGTTTGAAAACAACTCAAAAACATAAACTCATTCTTCTAATCATTTTTAAGTAATCCAATATAATTGCAAATGAATGATTTCCATTTCCGTTTTGGAAACGTATATTCATTTCCAGAAGATCCTTTTTTTCCATTTCGTAAAAAACTATAATCATTTTTTAATGTTTTTCATTTCTCTTTTCCTATTCATTTCGTTCATTTTTATTCAAACAAGCAATTCATTTCTTGTTTCAACAAGCTAGTAGAGGGACCGATTGGACATATGTAATTAGGGATCAAATAATTTATAATTAAGTTTTGGTGTAACACCCCGAACCTGGCCCATACACCACGGCCGAATTTAGAATGCCACTGTGGAAAATGTTTTAAAAGATTTTGACTTAAAAGTAAAAACATAAAAATTTGTTGTCTTTAATAAAACATTGTGTACTTAAAATTCTAAGTAAAAATTGTGTTATTACAAATCTTCCGGATTTAAAACTTTAATGTATGTTTTTAAGATAATGATTGTTTTTAAAAATATAAATAAAACATTTCCAAGTACTAATTTTTATCGTCAATCCAACTTAAACATATAAAAAATTTCCAAGTACTTTAAGTGGCCCTTATTACAATAAATGATTATTCAAAAATACTGAAAATATAAAATACGCATAACAAATAGACGTCTTCTGCATGGCCACCTTTGTACCCGCTCCAACCCGGTCCAAGCATTATGTATCACCTACGATGTATGGTAAAAATTTGGGTGAGTCAAACAGACTCAGTGTGTAATTAGTCCACAGATTTCCACCCACGTGGGCTTAGCCCACAACCACACTAAACCACATATCAGATAATAAGGCAATTAATCCACATGCTTTCACTTATTGGGCTTGGCCCATTACCACACCACATATCATATACCATACAGGTTTATGCAAAATGCACCCAACCCAGCCTAGGGTCCATCCTCTACACACCCCCGTATCCAGCCACCACACACCAGGGGATTACTAAATCACCCTCCAACCTCTACACACCAATTTGGCAATTAATGCCATCCACGTGAACTAAATCACAAATGATCCACAACGCGACCTCAGTCAGCGCCAATCCACGATGTAGCTCGTAGCTCACATCAAAACCACGATGAGGCACATAGCCATCACCAACCACGATATGGCACAAAGCCTATACCAACCACGATGAGGCACAGAGCCACTCATCAATCCACGTGAGGCTCGTAGCCATCACTAAACCACGTACATAAAGTACACCCTGTCCTTCTTTCATATTCATTTCCCACCCCATGCACATGCAACGTACAATAGTGCCATGATAAATAATGCATGTACATGTTATTTAGGCATTCAATCACATTTTCATAGGCATATTCACAGTCTCATCAATAATTAACACTGACCTGGTTATCATTATACCCCTTTTTAGGGTAACCATCTCATTATTGCCACTGCATTAATCCACATATTCAAAACACATGCAAATATAACATACAATCGGGAAATTTGTCACACACCTGATAACCTGAAGTACTACGCTCTCAATCCTGATGCTATCACTAATCGAAACTACAGCTATCTGTCTACGCTCCTGCTCTGACGCTGGCCCACACCCCGGTGGCCAATCCCGCACTGCAGAGACTGATCTCTCCTTAAACTTAGGGATCACCCCTTTTCCTCCTTGACTGGCACTCGCATCCATCGAAGAGCACTCTAATCAAAACCCGATTAATACGAGATCTTTAAACGAATAAAAACTATAACTTAACATCCTTACCAAAATGGATCAGAATCCCGAAAGCTTTTGCTTACTTCTGTCGATCTGCCCCTAAACAATCACGTTCAGAAATCGGCTAACCTTAATAACCAAAATGGCCTATGGCCGAATATCACCAACCCACTTACCCTGCTAGTCTAAATCCCGAATCACCACTTGTCTATGGAGTTGTCGAAATCCATATTTAGCAAATGTTAGAATCGATTTCAACCCAAAACTCAAGAAAGTGGCCTATGGCCGAATGCTATAACTGCTTACCTTGAAGAATCGAATCCAAGAAACTCCTTAATGCTTCCTTCCTTCGGCTACACACAAAAGAACACATCACTATGGCCTTAAAGAACATTCGGCCAACCTTAGACCAAGGCCTAATCACTTGATTCGGCACACCAAATGAAAAAGAACCCAAACCGCTTGCTTAAGGTAAAAATACTTACCACTCTCGAGTAGTCCACAAGTTCTAAATGTCGACAGGAGGGAAAGATGTTGAGTTTTCGGCTTTCAACACTTGCGACAAAGAAAAGAGAATAAGACTCCTTTGAGATTCGGCTATGGTTCAAAAAGTAGATGGGAGAATGAATACCTACCAGGTTCGGCTAAGCCTTCCAAATAGTGATTGAATATTCGGCTATCTCAAGAATAGGTGTGGAGTTGAAGAAAAGAAGAATAGGAGAGGCTTAGGAGAATTCGGCAATGGCAAGTTTAAGAGAGATTTCTATTTAAGCAAGGATAAATTAAAGAAAAAGATGTGAAAGGAGAAAGAAAATAAATGCACAAATGGTTCTAAATTTCGGCAAGGAGATGGACACTCTCACAACTAAAATTCGGCACTTACCCCCCTTACATGACCGAATATACCATCACAAAGAGCCCCACATTCGGCCACTACATCTTCTATTATCACATCCCAAATTTCTCTCCTATTTTCTCTCCATGCTACTCATTCAAAAGAATTTGAATGAGTCAACCTTTATCACTTCTCCCTAGCCGAATTTTAAAAGAATTGACTAAGTCTTATCCTCATCTTTTCAAAGTCCACAAGCCGTCCAATACTTCTCCCTCTCTTGACGCGAACAATTAAAAATAAAACCACACTCCGATGCTGTCAACATGACTCGAACCTGAGCCCTTCTCCCCTGCTTGAGGCGTCACTTACCAAGGCCCTAAGTGGCACCTCCAAGCCACTTTACCAAGCCCAATCTTATGTCCAAGAACCCCTACAAATTTCCTTAAGACCTCCTTAGCCTAGCTCCCCCTTAAAACTTAAAAATCTAATAATTTCCTAAGGCATTCTCCTACATCCTAGGGTTCTCAAAACCCCTAAAACACATCCAAACATACACTAAGCCCACTATCACTTGAACTATGCGATAAACGCATAACCCCTAAATCCCGGATGTTACAGTTCTATCCTCCTTAAAATAATTTCGCCCTCGAAATTACTTGGCTAAACTAAGCAAGGGTACTACTACTCCGTGAACCTCTAAAAGCACTTACCTTAAAAAGTTTGGTCTACTACCACTGATTGCCCTAACGAATTAAGTACGATCACTTCCTAGGTACAATCTCAAGGTTCACATCCAAGATTCCATCCACCTCACGTTTACTTTTCATCAACCATGTAATGCCAATGAGATGATATGATTTACCCATGTCTCAGGCTATGAATTTCACTGTTGTGAATGATGCTACATACTGTAGAAGCCATACACCCAACGCACCAGCTTTCAGTTCCTTTTTTCGAACTCAAGCTTTTACTTATAACAAAGTCTACGAGTCATGCAAAAATAGTCCATCATCCACTTAGGATTTATGCATACCACACTATGAATTGCACGAGTGAATAAATCCATAAATCAATTTAGGATCTATTCTAATTGGGTCTTGTCCGATGTACTGTCAGTCCAATCAGTACATTTATGTCTCTATCTTCTAGGATTCATCCACTTCGATGCCTAAGGCAAAGCATCTCCCAATTTATACTTGATAGATGAAATATTAGTTTTTCAATTGGTTTGCCCATTTTCGATTAGACTAATGACATGTTTAGGTTCATTTACTAATATAAGCTATCTTTCTATATTATGATCCGACCACGTAATACCACTTAGTATTAGTTAAACATTAGACAACCGATGGGCAAGATTTACATCCATTTTGTGTTGCGTGCAAAAACCATCTGAGGAAAATATACAAAGCGCTAATGTAATTCATGAATAATTTTATTAACAAATATTTTCGAAAAATTACATGTAACACCCCAAACTCGGCCCATGCGTTAAGGCCAGATCTGACATGTCACATGAGAAAATACTACTAAGTCCTTTTTTCATAATTAGATCAATTAAAACAACTTCTTTAAAAATTTTTGACAAAGTATTATTGAATAAAAGTTTAATTGATAATTCAATAAAATTGAGATATGAAAATATTATAAATCGTGACTTTGAAAATATCGTTAATGGTTTGAGAAGAATTTGAAAATAATTTTTGAAAAGTGTTGATAAAATTTTAAGAGAAATTTCTGAGTTAAAAATATGTTTATAAAAGTTTATTATAAAACCCTTTTTGTTTATCCATTTTAAGAAAATGGTTATTTTAGTTTTTAGAAAAATCTCAATTTGAAATACTTAGAACAATTTATAAATTCGTCAAACATAAAACAAAACAAAAATTAATCCAGAGCCCTTATTACATCCTTAACTCAAAATAGCAAAGTAATTTAAAGTACTAAAAGAAATCCAAATTTCAAATTAAACCATTCTTGTAGAATGGCCTCCACCGAGTCATCTATGGCCCAAGTCTCCATCACTGATCATTACCCGAAAGAGAGAAGGGAAAACGGGGTGAGTTACTAGAACTCAGTGTACAACCCCTTACCATTGTCCACTGGGCCAAAATCTCATTAAGCAATAATGGGGCCTAAGCCCATTTACAAAATGATAATATATCAATTATATCATGTGTATGAAATGCAATTCCCAAACCAAACCTAGTAATCCGTCTGCTACACACCACCCGTACCAGCTAACACACCTATGGGGATCAAGTCAACCCACCCCGCCAACACACCAATCACAGGCATTAAGCCATTTATAACATATATAATTGTGGACAAGCCACCAGAATAACAGAATTTACGTGGCATTGCCACTATACAGATTTGTGGCAGAGCCACCAGAACTTCTCTTCAAATTTATCCCATCCCATGCAAATCATGTATATAATGCATAACATATCACAATATAACAACCATAATTTATTCGGATATTTATTACAAAATTATGGCCCATTATAACAATTTAACAGATCGGCCCATATATCAATTTAACAGATCGGCCCATATATCAATCTATCAAATCGGCCCATATATCAATTTATCAAATCGGCCCATATATCAATTTAACAGATCGGCCCATATATCAATTTATCAAATCGGCCCATATATCAATTTATCAAATCGGCCTATATATCAATTTAATAGATCAGCCCATATATCAATTTATCAAATCGGCCCATATATCAATTTATCAAATCGGCCCATTAGGGGCATTTTCATAATATTTCACGGTGTTAATACCGATTTTGTCAATTATATCAAAACAGTGAGATCTAAGCCAATTTTCTCGGTATCACTTTAATACAATTTTAGTCAAACGATTTACTACCAATATGATATTAATCTTTAACCCACAGAAAACGGTGTGAGATTACACAGTTGATTACGGTAAGCACTAAGCTTTCTTGATCGTCAACACCTAAAATATTATAACGCTCGATCAGTCAACGTACACGATTTAATAAATCTACTTTAAAACAAACGATCTAAAATTTTACCCTCGAGATCGTGAACGACTATGATTTGTCGATTTTCCCCAGTTGACGATCCACAACCCGGTGGAAAATCCTGAATCGCTGATGCCTCAAAATTGTGAATGACCTCGAATAGTCGATTCTCACCGAATGAGGGTCCACAACCTGGTGGAAAATCCCGAATCGCCAATATCGCCCTTCACTTGAATTTAGGAGTAGGGATCGCTAATCCGCTCCTTTTGAGATCTCCACTTGACTTTCCTTTAGAATCGATATTGCTTGCCTCCATTGAAAACAAATATTAGTCAAAACTAATACTACGTTGATATGAACGATTGATTAAGGAGAAAGGTCGGCTTACCACTAAAATCGTATGATCAGTAGTCAATGGATCGAACGATTTAGCCCCTAATACATAAAGTCTATTATTCAACTTCAATCCGATTAACACAATAACCAAATGGAGTTATCGAAAGGACTATGAAAAGACTCCTTACCCTAAAGATGATAATCCCGATTCCCACCGATTGATTTATGGCTACGGATGAATCAAAGGTAATAGATTCGACCTTCCCACTATTACACTACAAAAAGGAATCGATGAAAGAAAAATATGAGGGAGTATGGAGAAACTCCATTTCGGTTTTGAACAAAGTGAGCATAATCGAATAATAATAAACACACATTCAGTTAGGAAGGAAAAGAAAATGAAAAGAGTAGAATGATGCCCTTACCCGATTCAACCAAGGAGAATCATTCAACACGCGAGAATGGAGAAGAAAGAAGATATTAAAGAATCGGCTAATGAAAAGGAAAAGGGCAAGAAAGATTCAGTCAATTCAAAATTTGTCAATTAAGAAGAAGAAAAGAGAGGTTGAAGAAGTGGTGAAAAGAAAAGAAGAAATGGAGAAGGGTGCTAGATAGTTTCGGCTAACACACAAAGAAAATGAGCCAAAATGTCATGAGTGATTCGGCAAAACAAAGAAGTAAGATGAACAAATGGCTAAATGTTTCGGCTATCAAAGAGAAAATATGCACACTGTTGGGTTTAGAGTTTCGGCAAATGAGGGAAAATGTTGGAAGAGAGCAACCAAAAATGCTAGAAAGGAACAAGCATTTCACACCAAAATTGCAAAATGCCTAAAGGAAAAATCGGCTACCAATCTACCCCCAAAACCGTCCACATCCATTACAATATTGGTCAAACACTTGGCCAACCACACTTTCCATAACACTCTCCCCTTTTTGTGCCAACATGTCCCCCATACTTGCATTTTTCTTTTGATTCCTTTCCCCAACCTCAACCTTTCCTTATTTACTTAGCCACCATACCAAAAATAAAGAAGTCCACCTTGCCATATATACCTCTTGGCTGACACTTAAGGAGAGCATGCAAAACTAATAGTCAAAATTTGCACACTATGGGATTTGAACCTCCTCCCTCAAAGTCCTTCACTTAATGCCATAACCTCTTTACTAATTGCTCACTTATGATAGTAATTTACGCATTTAATTCCATAAACCTTGGTGCCACTAATCTTCCCTCCATAATAAGCCAAAACACAAAATTTTTACTAGGATCAAATAAACCCCAAGCATTCTCACGACCCCCTAAACATACACAATTAATAATTTAACTAGCTTAGCACCAAAAATAATGCAACACATAAAATTCCAAATTTTAGGATGTTACATTACAAGTGTACTTAGACGAAAATAGTACACTTAGGGCACCTGATCCGACAAGTCAAAGGATGGCAGATCGATGCTAGGGTTTTACTGGCCTTTATATGCCTTAGAAGCATGATTTCATTTACCAGCTAATGAGTTTGTGAGAAAGGTGTTGAAATTTTATGAGGTGCCGCTTGGGAAACTTTCAAGTTCTTCTTAATGGATTTTAATTGGTTTTCTGATTTTGTGTTGTGAGAGGGATACGGTTCCATTTCTTGAGGTGTTTCAAAACCTCTTCTACCTGTCTGTCATAGATCAAACTCGATTTCCTGAACTGGTTAGCTTCCACAAGAGATAGGAAAGGAAGTTACCCACTTGATGTTTGGGAAAGCCAACAACCTTGGTTTAGATCAGGAGAAGTATGTCTTGGTAGAGCATGGTTTGTTTCAGAGTCTCCCTTCCCGATCATTTGGCCGTTTTCACCTTATGATGTATGTGTGGCCCAGTGAAAATTGGTATATGAGTTTAAGAGGATTCAGTTTGTTGCTCTATAAGAGAGATAGTCTTTTAAATGTTTAAAGGATAATAAGCATAAAAAAAGTGTACAAATATTGTTTAATGGGTATGAGTCTGAACGATTATAAAGCTAATATTTTGGGAGAGGGTTTCACAATAATGAGAGGGGTCCTCATTATACCGATGCATAGCCCTTAGGTGGCACTAAACATATTGCTCGAATACTTTTGGGACTAAAACTCAAGCTGTGGCACTTCTTTTTGAAGTTTGGGTTCTGTCCTCATGTTGTGTGGTGCACAAAGAAGCAAACAACTTATATCCCTACAATGGATGACATAGAGCAGGTCATGCCTTCGACAACTCCTTGGGTTATTGCAAGAACTAGTTCTTTGACACTTGTTCGTAGGGAACCCTTAGAGGAGTATAAGGAATATGTGGAGCTTTTGGTGAGGTAGAGGGATAAAGTTAGCCGTGGTGGGGTAGAGTTAGAAATGGATAGGGATACTTCCAAGGTTGGGGGAGTATAGTTCTGTTAGTTTTGATTTCCTAAGATTTTAATATAACAACATTTAATATAAATTTTTATTTATATTTCCTAAGTCATTTGGTGAAAATAATTATTAAATTTTTTTTAAACATTTTCAAAGCATTTCAAAAACATGTTTGAATTTGTTTAAATGTTTTTGAGTCAATCCAAAATGTTTTTAAGAGTTTTAAACTCATTTATACAAGTTTGGGAAGTTGTATCAATACTTGGAGGAAGTTCTACCGATAGAAGCAAGTTAGAGAGCACCCCAAGCATTCCACTAAACTTCTACCAATACTCAAGGGGAATTCTACCAATACAAGTAAACTTCTACCCATACAGGACCACTTCTACCCGACATCTTTTGAGTTGTATTGATACAAGTTTGTTTGCAATGCTTCCAACGGCTAAATACTATCCCAAATGATTATAAAGGGTCACAAATTTTCCCCTTGTTACATATACACATAAAGAACATTTCAAGATATAAGAGATGAACATCCTAGAAATCAAGAGAAAAGCCTTCAATTCTTTATTTTCTCTTGTACATATTCATTGAGAGCTTATTGTAATATCTTTTCTCACTCTCAAATCTTTGTATTTAGAGCTTCAATTTGCAAACACACACCTACTAGAGGTTGGTTGTTAGTTTGCTCATCTTCTCTTTGTTGTAAAGAGCATACTTAATGTTTTTGAGGCATAAAACCTTGATTAGATTCTAAGAGGTTTCATGTTGAGTCACAAAAGTTAGAGGGTTTTATTTAAGCCATAAAAAACAGAAGGAAGGTTCTATCTTAGCCTTGTGAAGAATATAAAGATTGTAAAGGTTACACATTTTCCTTGAAACCCAATAATTCAAGTATAGTGAATTAGGAAATCCCCAGTTGAGGTATATCAATGTAATTGAGGTAAACAATTGGGGTCAAACCACTATAAATTGATTTGTCCAATCTTTTCTTCCCTTATGATTTAGAAAAGTTTGAAGAAATTTTTAAAATACCAATTCACCCCCTTTTGGTATTTTTGAGCCTAATAATTGGTATTAGAGCTAGTTTTCCATCAAAGGCTTCACCACCGAGAGAAGCGATTCAAAGAAAAAAATATATGGGTTAGATAGCTATTGAGTCTAGTTCAACAATTATGGATGAATGTCATTCCATCATGTGTCATCCCTTGCTTAATAATGTCAACCACTCCCAATGGAAAGTTAAGATGAAATTCTTTGTTCAAGCATTTGATTATGATGCTTGGAGCATCATTACAAGAGGTCCCTTGGAGGTACCCAAGAGGAAAACGTTGGGATGAAAATGACAAGGAATATGCTCAATCCAACTTCAAGGCAAATTCTCAATCCAACTTCAAGGTTATGCACACACTCCTTTGTGCTATTAGTGAAGAAGTTTTCAAGAAATTTTCCTTACATGGAAGTTTCAAAGACATATGTGATCGACTTGAGGAAATCTATAGAGATAAGAAGGAAGAAAATGATACTATGAAGCCTTATGAGAAAGAAAGTTTGACTAGAGGCGAGGAAAGCAAATATGAGCAATCACGTGAAAGCCACCCCTAAAATCCAAAGGTGATGTGTTTCATGGCTATTGAAGAATAAGAGGTATATTCTAATTCTTGAAATTCAATTTTATATTCCTTAGTAAGTTAATATTGGAATTTGAGTCCATACATTCCAAAGAAAAAATTGATTTCAAAATTCAAATTTAAAAATGATTATTTTGAAAAAAAAATAGATGAAAAAATTCAAAATGAAATTTGACGCTTCCTAAAAGAAAGTTGAATTGTTTGAAAAAGGAAATTTTGAGTTGAAAATAAAATTTGAGAGCTTAAAAAATTAAATCATTTTGGAGAACTCTTTTTTCAAAAATGGCAAAGTGTGAACATTGTAATTTTCATGATCATACTACACATACTTGTCCTATTAAGAAAATGACTAAATATAAAATAAGGTAAGTATGGATTACTAAGGGAATAAGAGACTTAGTAACTAATGTGCAAGGATGCAAAACAATGTGGGTGCCAAAATCCAAGTAAGTGTCTTTTTTAGGAGTGTTATAGAGCATTGATGAGTAAAGGACAACAATTTGGATGCTTTTGACATATAAAGAATGACACGCACCCTTTATGCTTTAAATTTTATCTTGTGTTATTGCCTTCCTATCATTGGTTGATATTGATGAAATCATGTTTAAATACATTCTTAGGATACATACTAGTTAGAATATGTCGTTTTTATGTGCACATCCTAGGAAGAGAGGACAAAGCTCAATGATTTTCATGTTAATTTTTTAAAAAATTAATCATTTTTGAAAAATAAGGTTTGAAAATCGTGAAATTAGTTTAAGCAAGTGGGTTTTGAGAAAATGATTGCAACATTTTGAGAATTTAGTTTTGAGCTTGCAAAGACAAAGAAATGTGGCAAACTTGCAATAATTTGAGTTTTAATATTTTGAGTGCAAGTTTGTAGGACTCTTGAAGCTTAAATGATGAAATTTTGTTTTTAATAATTTATGGACATGTAAATAATTTAAACACGCATTAAATAGGTTATAAGACTTCACTAAATGGTTTAAAGAGCCTTGAAATGATATTTTAGCATAATTGTCCATTTTGAGTCCAAATTCAAGAACATGCTTTCATAATTTGATTTTTAAATTTCCTTGTTAATTAGGCCGTTTTATCACTGAAACAAATTTGTTTCATTGTTTAAAAGTTTTTTGAAATGTTCAAGTTGATTAAAATTATGTTCCTCAAGTTTTTGACTTCCTTAATGGCAACTTTCAAAGCATAAATGATTTTTAAAATTGAAAGTTAAGTTTTGTTTGATCCATATATATAGTGTAAGACTTAAATATATAAATATTTTTAATTTCTTGTAATTAAGGACATAAGATCATTTAAACAACTTTTCTTTATATACTAAACTTTGTTGAAAATGTTCAAGATGATAAAAAATGCTTTTATCTTGTTCTGAACCTTTGATGGTCATTTTACACAGTATTAAAGTCTTAAACTCTTCACTTAAGCTCTGATTATCCCATTACCTTAAGTTACGTATAAGGTACTTGAACATGCTTTAGCAATATGATTAGGCTTAGAATTAGTCTTAGAATTAACCTTTATAGCTAGTTTTTAAAACTACACTTAGGATTAGATTAAACTTAGAATTTAGGATTTAGGAGTCATCATTGGTATCTTGCTATTACTTGACATATCCTTTGATACCTTTGCCATGGCATATTTTTTTCTTTAACTTAAAGATATGATTTGTACTAATATGTCATAATCACCTCCCTCACATCACACTCACATTAGTATCCATCATTTGCTTATCTTGCTTTATAGAATTGTCATTTAAACATGATGATAATATGTGATGATTAGTATACTTGTTGAATTAAATGAACCTTATTTTCTCATATGTTTTTCTCATTTAATAAATTATGCATTGTATGAATTTTTTCTTATGCTCTTCATAATTGGTATCATTGTAACACCCCTTGCTTGACCTGATTGTCGGGTCCAAGCTATAATATGTCACATCCACTACCAAAGCAACAACAAACAAATGCAACACGATTTCTATTGATTCAACACAATTTATCTATTGAAATGACCATTATATTATTATATCAAACCATATAATCTAGTTCGGGGTTTATATGAGCTTACAAAACTTGTAACAACTCGAAAGTCAGTGGTGTCAGAAAAATATGTTTTTGAGACTCTATTTTGATAAATTGAGCCCATAAATATTATTATTAAATATTTACGGAGTTATTCTATATGGGAATTGAATTTCAGATTAGTAATTTGGTTGAATTAGTTATTAATTAAGGTTCAGGAACTAAAACATAAAATTTTTTAAATATTATAGAATTCTAATTTATAAAAGGCTCGAGGAATACAACGGTTATTAAACCATTTTTCTTACTTATTTGGTGGTTTTTAATGATGGTGGACGGTTGGTAAGTGTAGTTTTTACTTTATCAAATAATTAATGTATATAGTAAAGGAAAAGATGAGATATTTTGTAATAGTTTGATTTTTAGTGGTGTTGAAAATGATGATTTCTGTAACAGCCCGGTTTAGACCCTAGTCAGAACAGTGGTTTCGAGACCACAAATCTGAGGTCAGAAAAATATTTTAATATTATTTTTGATGTTTATGATATGTGATTAAGCATGTGTGAAAGTGTCGTGTGAAAATTCTATCGATTGTATGATTAATGTGCAAAAAGGACTTAATCGCATTAAATGTAAAAGTTGTGTGCTAGTTGTTAAAGTACCTATTCGGCATGGCTTTCTAAATGAGGAGTCCTTATGTTGTTATTAAACCATTACATAAGTGAGTGGATGGTAATGGACATAAATAGCCATATATTACATGAATGTTAAATGTTTTCATTAATGGTAATTTGGTAATTGGATTAATAATATACATTATAATAAAAAAATGAAAATGGGAGTAGGTTTTTCATCTTTTTGAACCGAATGGAAGAAAAGAAAAAGGGTTTTTGAGCTTTCATGATATTCGGCCTTGGTTGAGCAAAATTGAGGTATGATTTGAGCTCGATTTTTAATGATTTTTATGTTTTTGTGATATTGCTTCGTGCTCTTTCAAACCCATGAATAAATTTTAGAAATTAATGGTGATTTTGAGATATGCCTGTAACACCCCAAACCCGGCCCATTTTCACATTAATTCACATATCCATTGAGATTATGCAAAATGCACCCAACCCCAACCTAGGGTCCATCCTCTACACACCCCCGTATCCAGCCACCACACACCAGGGGATTATCAAATCACCCTCTCCTTTTTACTCCAAAAGGCAATCAATGTCATCCACGTGCAATTAAGCACAATAATCCACAACGCGACCTCAGTCAGCGCCAATCCACGATGTAGCTCAAGGCTAACATCAAAACCACGATGGGACACAAAGTCACTCATCAACCACGATATGGCACATAGCCGATATCAACCACGATGAGGCACACAGCCACTCATCAAGCCACGCGAACTAAATCGCAATTAATCCACAACGTGACCTTAGTCAACGTCAATCCACGATGTAGCTCAAGGCTAACATCAAACCACGTACTCGAAGTACACCCGTACCTTCTTTCATATCATATCCCAACCCATGCACATGCAACATTCCATAATGACATAAAATAGTGATGCATGAGCATGTTCATCAAGCATATTATCACATATTCATATTAGAAAATCACTTTTTATAAGATTTGGTACTTACCAGATTATCGACATACCCCTTGAGGGTATCCGTATCACAATTTCCTTTGCACAAGTTAGCAGATATTTAATACATACAGATATAACACAAATACCCGAAAAACGGTAGGCTAACTACACACCTGCCTATTAGTGAAATCCCGAACTACTCGAATCTAACACGATCTCGAAACGTGGTTCTTCCTTCTCCCTTAAAGCCGGTTTGGTCTCCTACCAAATCCTGAATCACACTCTGAGTTCTCTTCCTTTAGCTACAGACAAAAGAACACCTTTTATGGCACTAAGAACATTCGGCCATGCCACAAAACTATAAACAAGGCCATTCAGCCACCAACAAATCCTGAAGGGTTATCGAATGAAATATCAAATCTTACCTATAGGCTTACCCAAAACGATTGTCAGAGAAATGAGGCTTAGAACGATTGCTTCCAAAGTCCCGAAGAGTCTATCTTCCAAAACCGATTGAAGAAAACCCAAAATGAAGCCTACCCTTGTTGATATTCGGCCAAGTCAAATCAAGAAGGAAAAAGGAAGTTTCGGCTATGGTTTTGAAAGAAGAAAGCAATTGATTTGTGGCTAGAAAGAAATGAAGTATGTGAGTAGAAAAGAGATTGAAAGAGAGAGAGTGTTCGATTTTAGTAACAATGGAGAAAAGAAAAGGGAGTTTGGAGAAGAAAGAAATTCAGCCAAGAGAGAATTAAAGAAAATGTGATTATGAACCAATCTCAAGAGAAGAAAAGAGAGAAATATGGGAGAGAGGTTCGGCCAAACACTTCTTTGCCAAAAAAGAAAGTGCACAAAAATGCACAAAGTTCAATTGTAGTTTCGGTTTCAAAAGAGCAAAAGAAAGAAAGAAAATGGTATTTGGTTCAAACAAAATAAGGCTAAAACCAAAGGCAAAATTGCACCAAAATGCACAATAGACATTCGGCCAAGGTGGGAGTTTTTGGAGAGAAAGCAAAACAATACAAAAGATGCACAAAAAGCAAAGGTTGACCAACTATCCCCCCTCCCCAAAACACCTAACAACATTCGGCCAACCCCCTAGACACCCATGCCGACCACATACATGCACTAAAGGCCTAGGATTACTTTCCAAAACATCCCCCATATTCCATGCCTTTTTCCCCTCATCATACCATAACTTTAAGATTCTTATCCCCAATTCCATGCTTTCCTTAAACATATATTCAACTTACCAAAATTAATAGTCCAACCTATCATAAATAAAGGTTGACCGTCCACCCATGCTAGAATATAAAAATAAAGTCTTCCAAATGCTAATCATGTTACTCGAACCTCTATCCTCAAGCTACCCTTCATAAATCCTAACCACCTTGCCACTAACTCCACATGTGCTTTAATTTAACACTTAAATTAACTTAAGTGTCAAGCTCACTTAATCCACTTCATTAAATTCTTCAAACTAAAAATTATTCTAGCCTCATTAATAAAATCAAGCCCTCACAAGACTATACTAAACATACATAATTCATACCCGAGCTAACACAAATAATAAAATAATACTCAAAATTTTCCTAAAGCCCAAGGCCCAATCCTACTAGGCCCAATTTCGGGATATTACAATTCTACCCTCCTTAAAGAAATTTCGTCCTCGAAATTTCCAACTAACTAACAGTCGTACAATCCTACTCAACACACTACGCTTATGCTGCGCACTCTGATCTTAATAAAACCAATATACTTTCTAAGTACAATCTCCAAGTTCGCACTCAAGGTTTCAAGCACTTCACACACAACACAAGAATAAGCTATCTCTAAAGCAAAACAAAGAACTTACCCGCTATCACATCCTTGGTTGTCCCACATCCGAACCTTCAGCACCTCTACCGGGTGTTCCACGACCTCGGCCAGAACCATTTCCTACATGGTTTGGACCACGAACCTTCATTGTCTGAGGACAATTCTTAACCAAATGAGCCTTAGATCCACACCAGAAACATTCCTTACTATTACCCCAACACTCTCCTGTGTGAGTTCTCCCACACTGAGCACATAAACGATTCCGATTCTCAGCAACTGGTACAGGTGCACGTACAGAATTCTCGACCCTCGGTCTTTTCTGAAAGTCTTCCGGTGATTTTGCTGGGCCAAAACTCCTCTTGTTCCAATTCCTATCCTTTTCTCGGTTCTCCCTTACAGTCCTCTTAACTTCTTCAGCGATCCGAGCTTTCTCCACTAGAACAGCAAAGTCCCTTTCTCTTTGCGGAGCAATCAACATTCGCAACTCATCTCGTAGCCCATCTTCAAACCGTACACACCTTTCATAATCAGTGGTCACGATCCCTTTGGCGTACTGACTTAATCGCACAAATTCCGCTTCGTACTCTGCTACCGACTTACTTCCTTGCACCAAGTTGAGAAACGCCTTTCTTTGCGAGTCCAAGTAACTGGCTCCAACGTACTTTCCTTCAAATTTAACCTTAAAATAATCCCAATCCAATCGATCTGCCAGAACACCTTGTCTGACAGTGAGCCACCATCGATAAGCTTCGTCCCGGAGCAACGAAACAGCACCTTTCAGCTTTTCCTCATCGGTACAGTCCAAATCGTCTATTATTCTTTCGACTGCTTCTATCCAATACTCTGCCACATTCGGAGCTACTCTAGATATTCCTCTAAAAACTTCAGCCCCGTTCAACTTGAGTCGCTCCGACACTGACTTTCGAGCTCCACTTCCTACACTAGCTCCTGCCACTCGCTCGAGCACTCGCAACATGGCCCGCGATACTGCGCCATCGCCTCCTGCCTGATCTTGATCCTCCACGCCCACTGCTAGCGGCGTCACTTCATTTTCTGACCCATGGCCAGACCCTACCGGTTCCGATACTGCCATTCTTCCTCTACTACGTCCACGACGACCACGTCCCCTAGAACTCATTTCTAAGGTCGCATTTTTAATCTGATTAAGAAGTTTTATGCATCAGAATTTTGTTCCACTTATTAACCGCAAACAATTTTTCTGAAATAAAGTATTTAGAAGTAGTTCTTTCGATCACACAAAGGTTCAGTTCAAGTTCACTACTCTAGATCAGAGAGTCATATACACATTCATAAGCAAAGACACATTCATTCCCTACACCACTATGGTCATTTCAGTCCTTCCCAACCCAGGGGTAACTTCATCATTCGTCCTATAAGGGTATTTTGGTAATAATTCAGGGTCAATTTGAAAAATTTTAATAAATCAAGGCACTATGAAATTTTCCAAGACTCGAGGGTATTTCGAAAATTTTCCCAAATCAGAACCATGATAGAAATTTTGAAAATCAGAGTTATTTTGGTAATTTTTTCAATCAGGGGTAATTTCGTAAATTTTCCAAATCAAGGCATCTTGATATTTTGCAAAATAAGGTTTTTGGATACCTTTGCAAAGTAAGAAAATTTTATTAAAATCAAGGGTAGTGTTGAAACTTTTAGAAACTAGGGGCATTTTAGTAATTTTACAACCAAGGGTATTTTCGTAATTTTGTAAATCGAAAATATTTTGAGAAATGTCTTCAAAATAGTTTGTACAGATCAAAAGGGTAGTTTAGTGATTTAAAAAAAACTAGAGTTTTTTATAAAACTGCATGGCTAGTCCCTTTCGGGTTTTAATGATTGGTTTAGCCCGTGAATAAGTCCTCTTGGTTAGGGTGAACTGTAGCTACGCACCAGGTAGGATTCGAGTAAAGAGGAGGTGAGTCGCTAGGACTGCTTAAATACCAAGCTCTTACTGAATCCACTCCTAGACATGCGCACAATGGTTGCCACACCTTAACTCGGCGACTTACTTCACAGGTTTGTTTGATAGTCATTAAGTCTTATGCACTTGTGTTTGAGTAGACTAGTCCTAGGGTTCAATAGCTCCTAGTTCACTAATCTACGTTCCCATAAAAGCTCATCAAATTCACATATTCAATTCACTTCAATAGTCAGAGGTACTTACCTGGTGGACTTCGGGTCGGAGATACAGGTGCCATGCCAGAATAAACCTGAAAAATTTGTGAAAGCCCAAATCTTTGAAAAGCCCATTTTTTTAAAAAAAATATTTTTGGGCCCAAAACCCTCAAAGCCGAGTTTTGAATCGGGCTCTGATACCAATTTGTAACACCCCAAACCCGGCCCATTTTCACATTAATTCACATATCCATTGAGATTATGCAAAATGCACCCAACCCCAACCTAGGGTCCATCCTCTACACACCCCCGTATCCAGCCACCACACACTAGGGGATTATCAAATCACCCTCTCCTTTTTACTCCAAAAGGCAATCAATGCCGTCCACGTGCAATTAAGCACAATAATCCACAACGCGACCTCAGTCAGCGCCAATCCACGATGTAGCTCAAGGCTAACATCAAAACCACAATGGGACACAAAGTCACTCATCAACCACGATATGGCACATAGCCGATATCAACCACGATGAGGCACACAGCCACTCATCAAGCCACGCGAACTAAATCGCAATTAATCCACAACGTGACCTTAGTCAACGTCAATCCACGATGTAGCTCAAGGCTAACATCAAACCACGTACTCGAAGTACACCCGTACCTTCTTTCATATCATATCCCAACCCATGCACATGCAACATTCCATAATGACATAAAATAGTGATGCATGAGCATGTTCATCAAGCATTTTATCACATATTCATATTAGAAAATAACTTTTTATAAGATTTGGTACTTACCGGATTATCGACATACCCCTTGAGGGTATCCGTATCACAATTTCCTTTGCACAAGTTAGCAGATATTTAATACATACAGATATAACACAAATACCCGAAAAACGGTAGGCTAACTACACACCTGCCTATTAGTGAAATCCCGAACTACTCGAATCTAACACGATCTCGAAACGTGGTTCTTCCTTCTCCCTTAAAGCCGGTTTGGTCTCCTACCAAATCCCGAATCACACTCTGAGTTCTCTTCCTTTAGCTACACACAAAAGAACACCTTTTATGGCACTAAGAACATTCGGCCATGCCACAAAACTATAAACAAGGCCATTCAGCCACCAACAAATCCCAAAGGGTTATCGAATGAAATATCAAATCTTACCTATAGGCTTACCCAAAACGATTGTCAGAGAAATGAGGCTTAGAACGATTACTTCCAAAGTCCCGAAGAGTCTATCTTCCAAAACTGATTGAAGAAAACCCAAAATGAAGCCTACCCTTGCGATATTCGGCCAAGTCAAATCAAGAAGGAAAAAAGAAGTTTCGGCTATGGTTTTGAAAGAAGAAAGCAATTGATTTGTGGCTAGAAAGAAATGAAGTATGTGAGTAGAAAAGAGATTGAAAGAGAGAGAGTGTTCGATTTTAGTAACAATGGAGAAAAGAAAAGGGAGTTTGGAGAAGAAAGAAATTCAGCCAAGAGAGAATTAAAGAAAATGTGATTATGAACCAATCTCAAGAGAAGAAAAGAGAGAAATATGGGAGAGAGGTTCGGCCAAACACTTCTTTGCCAAAAAAGAAAGTGCACAAAAATGCACAAAGTTCAATTGTAGTTTCGGGTTCAAAAGAGCAAATGAAAGAAAGAAAATGGTATTTGGTTCAAACAAAATAAGGCTAAAACCAAAGGCAAAATTGCACCAAAATGCACAATAGACATTCGGCCAAGGTGGGAGTTTTTGGAGAGAAAGCAAAACAATACAAAAGATGCACAAAAAGCAAAGGTTGACCAACTATCCCCCCCCAAAACACCTAACAACATTCGGCCAACCCCCTAGACACCCATGCTGACCACATATATGCACTAAGGGCCTAGGATTACTTTCCAAAACATCCCCCATATTCCATGCCTTTGTCCCCTCATCATACCATAACTTTAAGATTCTTATCCCCAATTCCATGCTTTCCTTAAACATATATTCAACTTACCAAAATTAATAGTCCAACCTATCATAAATAAAGGTTGACCGTCCACCCATGCTAGAATATAAAAATAAAGTCTTCCAAATGCTAATCATGTTACTCGAACCTCTATCCTCAAGCTACCCTTCATAAATCCTAACCACCTTGCCACTAACTCCACATGTGCTTTAATTTAACACTTAAATTAACTTAAGTGTCAAGCTCACTTAATCCACTTCGTTAAATTCTTCAAACTAAAAATTATTCTAGCCTCATTAATAAAATCAAGCCCTCACAAGACTATACTAAACATACATAATTCATACCCGAGCTAACACAAATAATAAAATAATACTCAAAATTTTCCTAAAGCCCAAGGCCCAATCCTACTAGGCCCAATTTCGGGATATTACAATGCCACTGTTGAATGCTTGAGCTTCGTGATAGTTATTGACAAATTATGAAAAATATGTGAATGATAAACATATTTTGTCTTGGAATTTTAGTGAAATTGAGTAATTTGAGCTTAATTGAGAAAAGTGTAAATTGGAGGACTAAAATGTGAAATAAATGAAATGTGTGGGCTAATATTGACATGGGAAGAATTCGGCTAAGCTTGTGTGAGTAGAAATTATGTGTATTTTGTGATTTTGTGAAAGAGGGACTCAAGTGTCGAAATGTGAAAATATGAGGGCTGTTTTGTAAAATGCCCTATGTGTGTGTGGACTAAATTGAATGAATTGGTGATTGAATGAGTTGAATTTGAATGTGTATAGACCAAGAAAGGAGAAGTTCGGATCGAGATCGAGGCAAAGATAAAGTACTCAATTAATCGACCGTTTCGGTATTTCGACGTCCGAGGTAAGTTTGGATATATTACTAGCTGTTAAATTATGTCTAAGTGATGTGAATTGAATGAAATTATATATAACTAAGAGATTAGAAATGCTATGTGCGGAATTGAATTAGATGGCACTAAGTGTGCGAAATTAGAAACGGGACATAGATGATTAGAACTGTGTGTACGAAAAGATAGAAGCTTCGGTTTATTGATTTGGCATTGTGTGTGTGATACCAATATAGTTCGGTTAAACTTATAGGCCTTAAGTGTGCGATGACGATTATGTTTCGGTTATGAAACTGGCACTAAGTGTACGAATAAATCAAAAGAATAGCAAAAGTTGAACGAGATGTAATAACGAGCAATTGAGTAGCATGAATGGTGAGTAACTATGTGTTGATCAAGGTATGTTTGAACCTATGTGGTTGATGATAGATTTAAGAGTTGAATGAATAGATATTTGAGTATGTGGTTGAGATTGATAATGTGCCTAATTGTGCCTTTATCTATGTGATGGTATAAATATATATTGATGTGGTATTATTGAGTAGTATGTACTGCATTTCGAACTTACTAAGCTTTTGAAAGCTTACTGTGTAATTTGTTTCTCTGTTTTACAGTGTCAGTAAAGCTAGCTCGGATCCGAGGATCGCCAGCATCTCTATCACACTATCGGCAATCTATTTTGGGTACTTTTGGAAAGATGTATATAGTTGAAGTATGGCATGTATAGGCTAGAAGTTATGGCATGTTCTGAAATGCTTAATCCTTGCCATGTGATTTGGATTGGAAGTTGAATGATGTTGAACTTATGAATGAGCTATGAATATGGTATATTTCATGATTATGTGGTTGATGAAAGATGTGGTTTGAAGATGAATTATGGCGTGGATTACATGATGCTTGATATATATATGTTTTGAGATGTACAATTGTTACTTTGAATGGACTCATTTGTGATGATATTAGGTATGGAAGTAGATGGTATTGTTGGTGATTAATTGGTGCATGAAATGGTATGTTTGAATGCATTTAGAAGCATGAATTAGTATTAACGTGAAGCTTGTAGGTGATTCAAGGTGTGGGAGGCAAGTTTGGCCTTGAAAATGACTTATAACTGCCCACACGGTTGAGCACACGGGCGTGTGGATCGACCGTGTCCCTAATGGTCGAAATTCAAAACAAGTCAGGATCGACCACGAGCTAGACACATGGGCATGTGACTGGCCGTGTAGTGAAGTCAGTAGCGACCACGGGTGAGGCACACGGGCGTGTCCACGGCTGTGTGGACAAGTCAGTATGTATGCCCTATTTTGACACGGCTTAGACACATGGGCATGTCGAGGCCGTGGAAGGCACACAGCCTTCCCACACGGGCGTGTGACCTCTGCAGTTTGGAAAAATCTTTAAATTTCTGAAAATTTTCATAAGTGTTCGGTTTAGTCCCGACCTCTTTCTAACACGTGTTTAAGGTCTCGTAGACCTCAATAAGGGACTATATGATTATATTTGATTATGTTTGATTGATTATTGACTTTGTGTTGTGAAATGGATGTGAAATGCTTCGATTAACAGGTAATGCCTCTTAATCCTATTTCGGTGACGGTTTCAGGTTAGGGGTGTTACAATTTCGGAATTACATTTTCGAGGAGTGTATTTGTAAATATTATTAATTAATATTTTTGAGGTCAGTATGAAGTTTAATAAAAGTTGGGTCCTTTAAGTTTGTTAATTGAATAGTTAAACTCAGGTACATGTGTAAAGACCTTAAATTGAATGGTGTTGGAGAATGAGTTATCGAGACCTCATTTTTGTATACTGAGCCCGTAAATATTTTTATTAAATATTTATAGAGTTATTATATAGATGAATTGAATTCTGGATAGGTAATTTTGTCAAATTAGAGACTAATTAATGTACAAAGACTAAATCATAAAAGTGACAAAAGTTAATTGATATAAATTTGTAATTGCTAAAGGACTAAAATAGTAATTAAACCATGGTACAACATGGAAAATAAGCCATTTTATATATTAGTGGACGGGCAGTTGGAGGATTTGATAAAATAAACTTATAAATATAATAATTTAAAGAATATAGTAAACATTAAAACATTAAACTGAAAGTCACATCTTTTACATTCTATGGTCCACATCGATTATGTAACACCCCAAACTCGGCCTAGAAGTTAGGCCCGAATCTGGCGTGTCACATGGAAGTGTTTTTGAAAACCCTATGTCTTGTTAGTAAAACTTGTTTGAGAGTTAAAGCCTCTTCGTTAAAACTCAAAACACTTAAGCAAATGCTATCCACTTGAAAACCAAATCACTTTTAAAACCTATCTATTTAAAATAAACAATTTACGAAAATGTGATGTTTAGAAATAGAGTTGCAGAAGCATTTTGAAAACGTTGCGGAAACATAGTGTTTTGAAAACAGTTACCATTTTGGAAATCGTATTCCACATTTAGAAGTTAGAAAATATCAAAAATAAATATCAGAAATAATAAGTTAAAAATAAAGAGGCCTTATTACAAAATTATTAACCTAATAAATTAAAAAAAATGAAATAAAGTCACTAAGTTTAACTTTAAAGCATATCTGACGTGTGGCCACCCCTGAGTCCCTCACAGCTCTGAACCATCTAAGACTGGGGATTACCTGCACAGTTAAAAATGGGGTGAGTTTACGAAAACTCAGTGTGTAATCCCCTTACTAAAGTAACAGTCAGTATAAAGAAATAGAAACTGAAACAGTCTGGGCCAAATCCCTTTAACAATAACAGTACAGTCCAGTTCAAAGCATACGTGGGCCGTAGCCCACTACCATATCATTTGGGTCACAGCCCATACAAAATCAATTGGGCCTAGCCCAAACCAATAACAGAACAAGTGGGCCTAAGCCCAGTACAGTGGCAGATATCATAAACAGATATGTAACAGTATGAGGATGCATCCCACCCCAATCCAGCCAACACACCACCCGTACCAACCAACACACCATGTGGGGATAAAATCGACCCACCCAGCCAATACACCTAGCTTAGCACCGGTTGCGGCACTAAGTCAACAGAACGGCTTGGCGCCATAGACAGAACGGTAAAAAGCCATAAAAATCGCAGCAACGCTGCCAGTTAGCAGAACAGATAAAAGTCGTAAACAGAATGGTTATAAACCATAATCAAGATGGCACAGAGCCATAATTAGGATGGCACAAAGCTATCGGTGACTGTAATAAGTTTGGCACATAGCCATCAGCGACGGTAATATAATTGGCACATAGCCACGGGTAATTATGATCGACATAGAGTCATCAATATATATGTTAGGCACATAGCCACGGGTAAATAGGGTTGGCACAAAGCCATAATCAAGATGGCACAGAGCCATATTTATCGTAGAAAGGCTAAAAGCCTTGTACAGAACGGCAATGGGCCGTACACTTCCTCCGTAACTTTGTCCCAACCCCATGCAATATGTCGTGTATGTCATGCTTAATCATCACAGGTGTATGCAGAATGACCATACTCAGTAACAGTCATTTAAAATATATATTACAAGCATATCAGTCACACGACCACATTTAAGTTAGTTAAAACACAATCATACGATCATAGTCAAGTCATGGCACAAAATCAATCTTTTACCTTCATGGGCAAAATTATCATTTTACCCTATAAGGGTATTTCGGTAATCTTACCATACAGGGGTAATTTGGTAATTCTACTCATAACTAATCCATGTATGCAGTGCATCTCAAACATAATCAATCATACAATTAACACATACAACACTAGTACTACCACAAGGGTACAACGGTCATTAATCGGTTAGGGGTAAAATGGTCATTTCACCTCATAAGGGCATCTCGGTAATTTTACCCGTCGAGGGTATTTCAGTAACTTCACAAATCAGGGGTATTTCAGTAATTTCATAAATCAGGGGTATTTCGGTAATTTTACAAATTAAGGGCATTTTAGTAATTTTGTAAACTAAGGGTATTTCAGTAATTTGTAAACCAAGGGTATTTCAGTAATTTTAAACCAAGGGTATTTTAAACATAGATAACAATGCGAATGGCCTAGGGCCCATTCTCGGCCCAAATAGACCCACACGCTCGTGGCCCATTTAGCCCAAATCTAGCCATAGATATGAGATTCACATAGACCAGTTCAATATCTACTACACAATCATACAATTTATTCATATGGACCCACGGGCCCATTGGGTCTACTTGGCCCCTTTCGGCCCATCGTGGCCCAAACAGCCTAAACCTACAAGAACACCTATGATGGCCTCAACTATCGCGTCGAAGATCCCACACGTGCGCTCGCACGCTCGTGTGGCTACCATCGCCGTGTGACCGGCATTTCGGCATTTTCCGCTCTATAACTAGAGTAGTGCGAAATCCACACCTTATAGGAATCTGGAGTTGGTCCGCGCTCCGAACACTCCTATGCTGAAACTCCAACCAAGGTATGCATACTCTCCTCATAAATTGCTCTATTTAAAGCCAGCTTCTCACCTTCCCTCATGCTAGCTTCCTGATGTGGGATCCCTCCTTCAGTAGAGTTTAAATCCATCACAACCACTTGCCTTCCCAACTTTGCAAAATAAATACCCCTTTTTGCTTGCAATGGGATTCGAACCCTTGCCCTCTCCTATGCTCCAGACGCTACATGCCACCACAACACAAGCTCCTTTTGTATCTAAAATCATGCGCAACTAAATATAAGTCTATGGGCCAAAGAATTGAACCTTGGACCCCTTGCTTCCTCTATGGCGTCACTTCCTTGCCTCTCATGTGGCGCCATTTGCCACTAGACCACAACTGCTTTTGTGTCATTTTTCTCCACATTTTATTCTTAAAGCCTACTTACTAACTCCCAGGGTTTTATTCACCTAAAACCAAAATTTTCCTAAAGCCCTGGTTTGATCCCAGGACTTCATGGAAGCCCCTTAACCTTCCAAAATCACTCACCTAATAGGTCCAACTTACATTAGTGCCGTTCTCTTGTTCTCCAAAAATTTAAACGCTCCCATGCCCAAGGCCCAATGGGCCCAATTCTACTAGGCCCAAATTCGGGTCGTTATAGATTATACGAGGAAGAACAAAAAGAAGCCGTTGTTTTGTTTTGAAGGTCTTCGGCCTTTGCATATCGAGATTTAAACCAATCGAAAGATAATTGTGAAAAGGCAAAAATTGCGGATTAATCTTTATGTTTCATTTGTTGTTGTTTTTACCAAGTAATTTCATATGGGACTTATTAAGCAAATTCATGTGATGTTTTTTTTAATAATTTGAATAATTCTATTTGTTATATATTTATTTTATTTTGCAAAGTACGATATTGAGGTGAATTGAAAATGATTATTTGAGTTTAGCATGTTATGTTTAAGATTGATTATGAAACTAGAGGACTAAATTGAAAACAATAAAAATTTGTGTAACTCAATGATTATATGAATTGACATTGAATTTGGTTGGAATGTATTATTTTGTATAATGAAATGAGAAGAACTAACTTAATCTAATCATGGAAGAGCAAAATGCTTCATGATAAAAGCCAAAAGTAACATCTTTTTACCTCGTTCTTTATGCGTTTTTTTAATGATTATTTGATTTAAAATAGTGAATTTTATGCTCCTAATCCTTTAAATTCCTGTTTCTATACTTAGAAGAGTATTTGGGAGCAGAAAGAGTGAAAATTGGAAAATTGGAGCAAGCTTCATGAGCCGCACGGTGTAATACCCTGATTTTGTGAGTCTGTGCATATGGTGTGTTGCATGGCTAAGTTGGCAATTTGAATGTTTTGAGGTGTATTCGGTTCAGGCTTGGGCTTAAAATCTGGGTTAAAATGACTAAAAATAGTGCTAGTAGTAATGTAATTTAAATTATTAAGTTTAGTGGTGAGTTGGGCTTGTGGCCCAAAATTTACTAATACTCGAAGTGGGCATGAAGGTGGCGTCACAAGGGGGAGAAGTTGGGCCTTGTGTGGCCGCTTGGGGCCCAAATGGATGGGTCAAATTCAGCACATAGGAGGGAGGGGGATGGACGGCACAAGGGCTAAAATATAGGAGTTTTAATTCTTTTATTTTTATGATAAAAATGTTGATAATTAAGAGGGAAGAGTTGGTTTTAAGGTGGCCTCTTCTAAAGGTGAGATAGGGATTGGGTTATCATGCAAGATAAGAGCTATCAGGAGGGGGAGAGTTGCCCGAAACTCCAACTCTGAGTGTGTGCTTGTATTGCTGAAATTTTGAAGCCTAGTGTTCATCTTTTCCATTTGTTTTCTTTTCTTTCTTTCTCACTTACTCTTCTAGCCGAAAATTCTCTTCTCCTATTCTCTCAAATTCTTTTCTTTGCCGCAACTCTCCAACACATTCTTCTTTTCATTCTTTTCTTCCAAAGCCGAATACCCTGGTCTTCATCTTCCTCTCCCATGGCCGAAACTACAAGGGTGGATTTTTCCCGAAGGTGCACCATAAGCCGAATACTCCTTAGTAATCTGGTGAGTTTCGGGATTTCTTTCCTCTGCGATTTCACTATTTCTATCAAGTTTCTAATCCAAATCATTTGTTCTAAGGCTCTGTCGATTTCACTCTCTACCCCTAGAAGCCGAATCCTGTCTTGCTATAGCCAGAAGTGCCAATTTTGGTAAGCCGAAGGTGGGTGGTTGATGGTAGGTTTGGCTGAATGGCCTTTCTTGTTTATTTGTGGTTGGCCGAATGTGTTATGGTACTTGATTGGTTGCGAAAAAGGGATTGGTTTGATATACTGGTATTGCCCGAATGTAGGTAGATTGGTGGTGACGTTTTCTTAAAGACTCTCGAGATTCGACAGTTTAGGTAAGGTTGCGTTTTAGTGTTATAAGTATTTAATTAATTAGATCTCACAGTTTACATTCGGTTTAGTGACCAAGGAGTTATTATGGACAATATTAACAGTCAAGCAGTAGGAGGGGTTGTGTAACACCCAAACCCGGTCAACACGTCACGACCGAATCTGGCATGTTACAGAGGAAAACGTTTTGAAGAAAATCTAATTACCGATTAAATTTTTAGAAGGCAGGTGCGTGATTAGTTTAAAAACCGGTGGTTTACCTTGAAATCCCGTAAATAAATTTTTCATATTTAGTTGTTGATCAATAGGTTAGAAAACATTTATGTCATTTTAAGAGAACCCGAATGATTACTTAGAAAACCATTTCTATTTAAGTGTGAAAAGTTTAAATTTGGAAACCATTTAAGTTGTCGAAAACATTTGTTATCAAGAGATTTGTATTACCCGATGGTAAGATTTTGAAAACCTTTGCGTTTTATAGTTTAGAAAACCTTTGGCTCAATTATTAAATCAACCATGATATTTATTTAGCCATGTTTAAAACAAATCTAAAGCATATAAATAATCCAAAAACATAATTTAAAAGGCCTTATTACAAATCCAAATAAAGCTGAAAACCGAATTAAAATAGAGTATAGTACCCAAACCAAAGTCCATGTAAAACCCAATTTTTATTGCATGGCCACCACGAGTTCATCCGGCTTCGCATCCGCAATCTATGTATCACCTGAAAAGATAAGGGAGAGGGTGAGTCACCAAGACTCAGTGCATAATCCTTCCCCCGATTAATGCAACATACTTACACAATTCATAACCGAGTAATGTAAATAATGCACCCAACCTAGCCATCCATAACTCCTTTTCTACCCCGTGTGGTACCAAAAAACTAGTGGTGCCAAACCACTGGTGACCGAAAGTCATGATATCCAATAATGTGGTGCGAAACCACTGGTGACCCAAAGTCACGAGTAATCCATCTGTGGGGCCAACCCACATGTGATACCAAATCACTGGCGACGATCCCGTAATATCAAATGTGGGGCCAACCCACTGTGGTGCTAAGCCACTGGGATGAGTCGCTATGAGGTGCCAAACCTCTGGTGTCCCAAAGACACAAAAATAACTGTGTTACCAAACCACTGGAGGTGCCAAACCTCTGGTGTCCCAAAGACACGGATATCAAATCCTTCCCCCTCCTCTCATATCACCCAAACCAATGTATTACGAGTGTAAATCATGCCAACATGCTTGATATGAACATATAACAAATATATATATATATATATATCGTAGATCATGATATTAAACAATATATAGCAACATCATATCGAAACGGACTTACCCGAATCCTTGCTCATACTCAACAAGGTATCATATCAAGATCTCACAATTTTTGGCTTTAGTAACATGATTAGTTTATTTATATATAAACATTACCGAGTTATAAGTGTGTAAGATACACACCTGTTACTAGCGAAATCACTAAATCCTGAAGACCCGATCTACCGCACTAGATCTCCTTGTCCTACATTCGGCCAATACTTGATTAATAACATAAACCATTCGGCCATACCACTAAATCCCGAAGGGTGAAATAACATATAACTAACACAAGCCTTACCCTTGACTTACCAAAATCGATTGTCAGAGAATTGAGGCTTAGATCGATTGCTTCCAAAGTCCCGAAGAGCCTAGAAGAAATTCGGTTCCTATGAATAGTTAGAACCTTGCTAACAAATGCCCAAAAATTCTGCCTTTGCCCTCATGAAAAAATGACAGAGAAAAGAGAAAAGAAATAAGGAAATTCGGCCAAGACACTTACCTATCTTTAAAACCGATTAGAGAAGAACCCAAAGAGAATCTATCCTTGTTGATATTCGGCCAAGACAAATTAAAAAGGGAATGGGAAGTTTCAGCTATGGTTGTTTAGAGACAACAATTAGGATTCGGCTAGAGTGGAGAAAGAGAAAAGAAAAGAAAAGTGAAAATAGGAGAGGGAGAATTCGGCAATAGAAGAAAGAAGAGAAAGGAAAGAAGATGGAATGGGAGAGGGATGCTTTCGGCTTTGAGCAAAAATGGAAGAAAGAAAAGAGAGTTGGGGAGGAGGAAGATTCGGCCAACCCCTAGAGAAGAAGAAAAGATGAAGGGGAGAGGGTTAATTTTTGGCTACCAAAGAAAATAAAAGATGAGAAAGGCTCAAATGAAGATTCGGCCAAATGCCGAAGAGAAAATTCGGCAAACAACTATGGACATTCGGCTTTTGGTTTACTTTAGTGCACTAGGGAGAAATTTGCAAAACTCAAAGGGTTTTCGGTTATGACACAAAACAAAGCATGAAGGCCAAAACTAAAACAAAAATTCACCTTATTGCCAAGATCACATTCAGCTAGAGACAGTGTTTTTGGAGAGAAAAGAAAATGATTGTCAAATGCTAAGGAAATTTTTACCAACTAGCTACCAACCTACCAAACCTTCAACAAAATCGGTCACTCCCCCCTAGGCCCCAAAACCGTCCAAATACATGGACTAATGGCCATAGAAGAGTTTCCAAAACAACACGCCATATTTCAAGCCTTTTGTCCCCTTATCCTTCCTTAATCCATATGATTCTTATCCCAAAATACAAGCTTTCCTAATCTATTCTTCAACTTGCCATAAAATTTAAAGTCCAACTTACCAAATGTAAAGCTTTGCCGACACTTAATGTAAGGATGCATAAAAATAAAGTCTTCAAAATGTATTCCATGCTACTCGAACTACTTCCCTCAAGCAACCCTTCATGTGCCATAACCATCATGCCACTAACTCCTCATGTGCTAAATTTAGACACTTAAATTAACTTAAGTGTCAGGATCACCTAATCCACTTCACTAAATTTTCAATACTAAGAATTATTCTAGCTTCGCTAATAATTCCAAGCCTTCACAAAACTATACTAAGCACACAATAAAATCATATCCGAGATAACACAAGTAACAAGATGATACTCAAATTTTAGGATGTTACAATTCTACCCCCTTTAAAAATAATTTCGTCCTCGAAATTACCTGATTAAAAGAGTTGAGGGTACTGCTGCCTCATCACATCCTCCGGTTCCCACGTAGCTTCTTCTACGCCATGGTTCCACCATAATACCTTCACTAATGGAACTGACTTCCTGCGCGACACTTTCACATCTCGATCTAGAATCTGCACTGGTTCTTCTTCTATCTTTAAATCTGGACTCACCTCTATTTCCTCTACTGCCACGACATGCGATGGATCAGAACGATAGCATCTAAGCATGGAGACATGGAACACATCGTGAATCTGACTCAGCTCTGCTGGCAACTCGAGCTGATAAGCTACTGGTTCCACTCGTCTCAACACCTTATACAGCCCAATAAACCTTGGACTTTACTTGCCTTTTCTCCCAAATCTTAACACTTTCTTCCATGGCGAGACCTTCAGAAAGACCTTGTCACCCACGGCAAACTCTATATCCCTCCGCTTGAGATCGGCATACGATTTCTGCCTGTCCGAAGCTTCCTTCAAACGAGCCTAAATCAACTTAACCTTATCCTCAGTCTCTGCAACCAACTCTGGTCCTAACATCTGACGCTCACCCAACTCTGTCCAGCATGTAGGTGTGCGACACCTCCTACCATACAACGCCTCGTATGGTGCCATCTTAATGCTTGCCTGAAAACTATTGTTGTATGCGAACTCAGCTAATGGCAAAAACTCTTCCCAGCTGCCTCTGAAGTCCAAAACACAACCTCTCAACATATCCTCTAAAATATGTATGACCCTTTCCGACTGCCCGTCAGACTATGGATGAAATGCGGTACTGAAATCCAACCGCGTACCCAAAGCCTGATGTAACGCTCTCCAAAACCTCGACGTAAATCTAGGATCTCTGTCCGAGATGATCGACACTGGCACACCGTGCAACCTCACTATCTCTGCCACATACAACTTAGCTAACTTCTGAAGCGAGTAACCCACCCTTACCGGGATGAAATGAGCTGACTTAGTCAGACGATCCACAATCACCCAAACTGAGTCTTTCTTGCTAGGTGTAAGGGGTAATCCACTAACAAAGTCCATAGCGATCCTTTCCCACTTCCACTGTGGAATCTTCACCGACTGAAGTAATCCAGACGGCAACTGATGTTCAGCCTTGACCTGCTGACACGTCAGACATTTACCCACAAACTCAGTTACCTCTCGCTTCAGACCTGGCCACCAAAACTGATCTCTTAAATCCCGATACATCTTGCTACCTCCAGGATGCATAGCATATGGGCTGCTATGTGCGTCCCGAAGAATTCTCTGCCTCAACTCAACATCCTTCGGCATACAAGCTCTCCCTTGAAAACACAATACTCCATCTCTGGACAAACTATAATCCTCTAAACCACCATTTTGAACCTGCAACCTCCGATCGTTCAAACCCTCATCCTCTAACTGCTTTTCCTTGATCTGCTCTAACCAAGTCGGCTTGACTTGCAGTTCTGCCAACAAACTCCCATCGTCAAACAAGCTAATACAAGCAAACAACGCTCTTAAATCTGATACAACCTTACGGCTCAACGCTTCTGCCACCACGTTAGCCTTGCCCGGATGATATTCAATCGAACAGTCGTAGTCCTTCAACAACTCAATCCATCTGCGCTGCCTCAAGTTCAAATCCTTCTGAGTCAAAAGATACTTCAGACTCTTGTGATCCGTGTAGACTATCGACTTCTCTCCGTACAAATAGTGTCTCCATATCTTCAAAGCGAAAACCACTGTGGCTAATTCCAAGTCATGCGTCGGATAGTTAACCTCATGTGGTCTCAACTGTCGAGATGCATAAGCCACTACCTTTCCTTCTTGCATCAGCACACATCCCAAGCCTGTATGTGATGCATCACAGAAAACCGTGAATTCCTTGCCTGCCTCAGGCTGAATCAAAACCGGAGCTTCAGTCAGAATCTTCTTCAACTTGTCGAAACTTCCTTGCTGCTTCTCGGTCCACACAAATGGAACTCCTTTCCTCAATAACTTAGTCATTGGTGCTGCGATCAAAGAAAATCCTTCTACAAATCTTCAGTAATACCCCGCCAGACCTAGAAAACTTCGAACTTCTGCCACTGACTTAGACGACTTCCAATCCAACACTGCTTCAATCTTGCAAGGATCCACTCTAATCCCCTCAGCTGATACTACGTGACCCAAGAAAGTCACCTCTCTAAGCCAAAACTCGCACTTACTAAATTTGGCATAAAGCTGCTTTTCCCTCAGAATCTGCAACACTACTCGCAAAAGCGCATCATGCTCCTCCTCTGACTTGGAATATACCAAAATGTCGTCTATAAACACCACGAAAAACTGATCCAAAAACTGCTGGAATACTCGGTTCATCATATCCATGAATGCTGCCGGCGCGTTAGTCAATCCAAACGGTATTACCAGAAACTCGTAGTGCCCATACCGAGTGCGAAATGCCGTCTTATGGATATCAGCCTCTTTCACCTTTAGCTGATGATACCCAGACCTTAAATCAATCTTGGAGAAAACCGCTGCCCCCTTAAGCTGATCAAACAAGTCATCTATCCTCGGCAAAGGATACTTGTTTTTGATCGTCAGCTTATTCAGCTGGCGGTAGTCTATACACATCCGCATCGTACCATCCTTCTTCTTGACAAAAAGTACCGGCGCTCCCCAAGGCGAAATACTTGGTCGGATAAAACCTCGATCCAACAACTCCTGAATCTGAGCCTTCAATTCCACTAATTCCTTCGGTGCCATCCTATACGGAGCGATAGACACTGGCGCATTTCCGGGTAACAGATCTATACCAAATTCAACTTCACGATCCGGAGGCAGTCCCAGAAGTTCTTCTGGAAATACGTCAGCATATTCCTTTACCGTTCGGACATTCCCCACAGTAGACTCCTTAGCCTCCAACGCACAGACATGAACCACAAATGCCTCACAGCCTTTCCTGACCATCTTCTCAGCATTCAACGTAGATACTACGTTGGATAGATAATCTCTTCTATTACCTATCATAACCACCTCTTCACCCTCTGCTGTCTTCAAAACCATACGCTTAGCAGCGCAATCCAAACTTGCCTGGTACTTAACCAACCAGTCCATCCCAAGAATCAGATCGAACTCCCCAAACGACAGTTCTATCAGATCAGTTACAAACACTACCCTTTGGAGTTCTAGGGGTACATCTCTATACAGCTTATTTACTTCTACAGAGTGACCTAGAGGGCTAATTACTGACATCTCCCTAGAAGTAGTCTCAGAGTCTAGGTTCATGGTCTCTACTATGCTACTAGCAACATACGAATGCGTCGAACCCACATCTATCAAAGCAGTATATGGTACACCAAAGATTAAGAACGTACCGGTTATGACGTCCGGTGCGTCGCCCTCCTCTTGACGTCTCGCTGCATACACCAACCCAGGCTGTCTTGCCTCAGTGTTATTTGCACCTCTGCCCGGTGCTCCGCGGCCCTGACCAGAACCATTACCTCCTCTACCATTACCACGACCCCTCTACGGTGACGATCCCTCATTTCTGAACTAAGCACGACCTTGACCCTCAGACTGATTCCTGGCTAGCTTACGTGGACAGTCTCTCACACGATGGTCCAGTGAGCCACACTCAAAACATCCTTTCCCTCCGGTCCAACATCCTTCCCAATGAGATTTCCCGCACCGATTACACTGTGCTGGTCCCTGATTAGCAGTAACAGACCTTCCGGACTGATTCGGCCCACTCTGCCTAGCCCTCTTCTGAGAATTACCGGCCGACCCAGATGATCCAAAACCTCTCTTATGTTTATTCCTGTCGTGATTCTGCCTCACAGATTACTTTATCCCCTCAGCTATCTTAGTCTTTTCAACTAGCACGACAAACTCTCGCTCCTGATGTGGAGCAATCAGCAATCTCAGCTCGTCCCTCAGGCCATCCTCGAATCTGACACATTGCTCGTGCTCCGAAGCCACGATACCTCCAGCATACCGACTCAATCTTAAAAATTCTGCCTCATACTTTGATACGGACTTACTCCCCTGAACCAAACTCAGAAATGCCTTTCGCTCCACATCAATGTAATTAGACCCAACATATTTCTTCTGATATGCTGCCTTAAAATAGTCCCAAGTGAGCCACCACTGATATGACTCATCCCGAAGAAGCGACACTATCCCTTTCAGCTTTTCCTCAGCATTCAGATCCAAATCATTCATGATTCGCTCCGTCGCCTCTAACCAATACTCTGCCGTACTGGGAGCTACACTAGATACACCTCTAAATACCTCAGCTCCATTGGCTCGGAGTCGCTCAGGTACAGATTTCCGAGCTCCCGCGCCTCCACCTACTCCAACTACCCTCTCAAGAACTCGCAGCATCACCTGAGACACCGCGTCATCCCCCGTTTGATCCTGATGCTCAACTCCAACTGCTGGTGGTAGGGGTGGTGGTACCTCATTTTCGGATCCTTGACCAGACCTCACTGGTTCAGACACAGCCATCCTACCCCGACCACGTCCACGTGTAAAACGACCCCGACCTCGAGTACTCATGTCTAAAGTCTCGACTTATCTGATTTAAAAGTTTTATGCATTAGTCATTATTTCACTATCTTTAAAGCACAGTTTTATGAAAAGTTTTAATAAGAGGTTGTTTCGCGAGTACATCCAACCTATAGTTTTGGGTCTCTAGAGTAATTTCTACTACTATTCAGTCATGCCATCATCATAATCATATCATCAAAAGCAACAGTTTGAGATACTTACCTGGGCGGATCGGTGCTGGAGACTCGGTGCCATGCTTTTCAAATCATATAATTTCAAACAAAACATTTAAAAAAATCATACTTTAAAACATTTTGGGCCTTGGGCCCACAACTGAGCTTTGAACTTGGCTCTGATACCACAATTGTAACACCCAAACCCGGTCAACACGTCACGACCGAATCTGGCATGTTACAGAGAAAAATGTTTTGAAGAAAATCTAATTACCGATTAAATTTTTAGAAGGCAGGTGCATGATTAGTTTAAAAACCGATGGTTTACCTTGAAATCCCGTAAATAAATTTTTCATATTTAGTTGTTGATCAATAGGTTAGAAAACATTTATGTCATTTTAAGAAAACCCGAATGATTACTTAGAAAACCATTTCTATTTAAGTGTGAAAAGTTTAAATTTGGAAACCATTTAAGTTGTCGAAAACATTTGTTATCAAGAGATTTGTATTACCCGATGGTAAGATTTTGAAAACCTTTGCATTTTATAGTTTAGAAAACCCTGGGCTCAATTATTAAATCAACCATGATATTTATTTAGCCATTTTTAAAACAAATCTAAAGCATATAAATAATCCAAAAACATAATTTAAAAGGCCTTATTACAAATCCAAATAAAGCTGAAAACCGAATTAAAATAGAGTATAGTACCCAAACCAAAGTCCATGTAAAACCCAATTTTTATTGCATGGCCACCACGAGTTCATCCGGCTCCGCATCCGCAATCTATGTATCACCTGAAAAGATAAGGGAGAGGGTGAGTCACCAAGACTCAGTGCATAATCCTTCCCCCGATTAATGCAACATACTTACACAATTCATAACCGAGTAATGTAAATAATGCACCCAACCTAGCCATCCATAACTCTTTTTCTACCCCGTGTGGTACCAAACCACGGGTGGTGCCAAACTACTGGTGACCCAAAGTCACGATATCCAATAATGTGGTCCGAAACCACTGGTGACCCAAAGTCACGAATAATCCATCTGTGGGGCCAACCCACGTGTGATACCAAATCACTGGCGACGATCCCGTAATATCAAATGTGGGGCCAACCCACTGTGGTACTAAGCCACTGGGACGAGTCGCTATGAGGTGCCAAACCTCTGGTGTCCCAAAGACACAAAAATAACTGTGGTACCAAACCACTAGAGGTGCCAAACCTCTGGTGTCCCAAAGACACGGATATCAAATCCTTCCCCCTCCTCTCGTATCACCCAAACCAATGTATTACGAGTGTAAATCATGCCAACATGCTTGATATGAACATATAACAAATATATATATATATATATACCGTAGATCATGATATTAAACAACATATAGCAACATCATATCGAAACGGACTTACCCGAATCCTTGCTCATACTCAACAAGGTATCATATCAAGATCTCACAATTTTCGGCTTTAGTAACATGATTAGTTTATTTATATATAAACATTACCGAGTTATAAGTGTGTAAGATACACACCTGTTACTAGCGAAATCACTAAATCCTTAAGACCCGATCTACCGCACTAGATCTCCTTGTCCTACATTCGGCCAATACTTAGATTAATAACATAAACCATTCGGCCATACCACTAAATCCCGAACGGTGAAATAACATATAACTAACACAAGCCTTACCCTTGACTTACCAAAATCGATTGTCAGAGAATTGAGGCTTAGATCGATTGCTTCCAAAGTCCCGAAGAGCCTAGAAGAAATTTGGTTCCTATGAATAGTTAGAACCTTGCTAACAAATGCCCAAAAATTCGGCCTTTGCCTTCATGAAAAAATGACAGAGAAAAGAGAAAAGAAATAAGGAAATTCGGCCAAGACACTTACCTATATTCAAAACCGATTAGAGAAGAACCCAAAGAGAATCTATCCTTGTTGATATTCGGCCAAGACAAATCAAAAAGAGAATGGGAAGTTTCGGCTATGGTTGTTTAGAGACAACAATTAGGATTCGGCTAGAGTGGAGAAAGAGAAAAGAAAAGAAAAGTGAAAATAGGAGAGGGAGAATTCGGCAATAGAAGAAAGAAGAGAAAGGAGAGAAGATAGAATGGGAGAGGGATGCTTTCAGCTTTGAGCAAAAATGGAAGAAAGAAAAGAGAGTTGGGGAAGAGGAAGATTCGGCCAACCCCTAGAGAAGAAGAAAAGATGAAGGGGAGAGGGTTAATTTTCGGCTACCAAAGAAAATAAAAGATGAGAAAGGCTCAAATGAAGATTCGGCCAAATGCCTAAGAGAAAATTTGGCAAACAACTATGGACATTCAGCTTTTGGTTTACTTTGGTGCACTAGGGAGAAATTTGCAAAACTCAAAGGGTTTTCGGTTATGACACAAAACAAAGGATGAAGGCCAAAACTAAAACAAAAATTCACCTTATTGCCAAGAACACATTCGGCTAGAGAGAGTGTTTTTGGAGAGAAAAGAAAATGATGCTCAAATGCTAAGGAAATTTTTACCAACTAGCTACCAACCTACCAAACCTTCAACAAAATCAGTCACTCCCCCCCAGGCCCCAAAACCGTCCAAATACATGGACTAATGGCCATAGAAGAGTTTCCAAAACAACACTCCATATTTTAAGCCTTTTGTCCCCTTATCCTACCTTAATCCATATGATTCTTATCCCAAAATACAAGCTTTCCTAATCTATTCTTCAACTTGCCATAAAATTTAAAGTCCAACTTACCAAATGTAAAGCTTGGCCGACACTTAATGTAAGGATGCATAAAAATAAAGTCTTCAAAATGTATTCCATGCTACTCGAACTACTTCCCTCAAGCAACCCTTCATGCGCCATAACCATCATGCCACTAACTCCTCATGTGCTAAATTTAGACACTTAAATTAACTTAAGTGTCAGGATCACCTAATCCACTTCACTAAATTTTCAATACTAAGAATTATTCTAGCTTCGCTAATAATTCCAAGCCTTCACAAAACTATACTAAGCACACAATAAAATCATATCCGAGCTAACACAAGTAACAAGATGATACTCAAATTTTAGGATGTTACAGGTTGGATCTGTAAACCCAACGCCAAAGTAGCGTAGAAGCAGTGAAAGCATTAGTATGAAAACCAGGTGTGTAACTCTTACACACTTTCCTACTTAATATGTTAATGTTGTGTGTTATTAAAAGCCGGAATGACGGTAATGGTTACCATAATACCCTTGTGGGTATGAGCGAGGATGCCGGGTAAGTTGTTATTATTGCTCGAGTTGTTTGTGATCTATGAAAGCATGTTATTCTGTAAACGTAGTTTTATATGTTAAGCATGATCATACTGATATTGGTTGCATGAGTATATGCCATGGGTGATGAGAGGAGGGGGAGTATGATCTATCAGACTGTCACCAGTGATTTGGTATCACACAGTGGGTTAGCCCCACATATTATAAAAATTGTGACTAAGTCTCAGTGGTTTGGCACCACTAGTGGTTTGGTACCACATATGTTATTATTGTAACTTTGGTTACCGGTGGTTTGGCACCACCAGTGGTTTGGTACCACAAGGGGTAGATTTGGGAGACATGGATGGATACTTAGGTTGGATGGGTTGCATGACTTGCATATTATTGTATGAATTTGTGTAAGGGCGCATTTTCTCTTGGGATGTGGATTTATACACTGAGTCTAGACGACTCACCCCTTCCGTTATATTTTGCAGATCAGGCTTAGATCGTGGATATGGAGCCGGAATGGAATCAAGGCGGCCATGCACAGCATTTGGTTTATTACAGAGTTTTCAACTCAGACTTAGTTATTTTATTAAATTATGGTTTTTCAGTTATGTAATAAGGCTGCTGAAGTTTTATTTTGGGTTTTCTTTTATTATTTAGTAGATTCTAGAGTTCTTACTCAATACATTGATAAATTTATGAAACGGATGTTTTCAAACCCTAATAAATACTTGTTTTTGTTGTATACCATGACTAAGTAATAGAAAGGGACCAGCCACACTGTTTGTAAAAGCTCTAGTTTTGAAAATTACCGAATTACCCCCTTGATTTGTAAAAACTACCCTGAATTTGAAAAATGACCAAAGTACCCCTGGTTTGTACAATTACTAAATTACCCTTGACTTACAAAATTACCGAAATACCCCCGAGTTGTGAAATTACCAAATTACCCCTGTTTCACAAAATTACCAAAATACCCTTATTTTGAAAAATCACCCGAAACTTTATTTTGAAAATTTACGAAAATACCCCTGTAGGTTAAAATTACGAAAGCACCCCCGGTAGTGAAATGACAAAAATACCCCTACACGCTGAATGTGGTTTGTGGATGCTATCTGTGTGATGAATGTACTTAGAATTAGGAGATAAGCCTGAAACTGAAACTTTAGATAGATTCAAATTCGAAAGAATCTCTTATAAAACTATCTTCCATAAAATTGTTCGTGGATAAATAGTGAACAGAATTAATAATCCATAAAATTCTTAACCAGATAAATGCGAACGAGAAGCATGAGTACACGAGGTCTTGGATGCCCGTCGCGCGGCCGTGGTAGGGGTAGGATGACCTTGTCGGAGCCAGCAGGGTCTGGCCATGGGTCCGAAAATGTGATGCTGGATCTTCCGACGGCAGAAGCTGAGTTTCAGAATCAGACTGGTGGTAACGATGCAGTATCTCAGGCTATACTGCGAGTTTTGGAACGAGTTGCCGGGGCAGGCGCGGGTGCAGGAGCCCGAAAAACTGTGGCTGAGCGACTTCGGGCTAAGGGAGCAGAGGTGTTTAGGGGAGTTTCTGGAGTGGCTCCCAACACGGCTGAGTACTGGTTAGAGGCGACCGAACGTATAATGGATGATTTGGACTTCTCGGCTGTGGAGAAGTTAAAGGGGATTGTGTCTCTCCTCCGGGATGAGTCGTATCAGTGGTGGCTCACGGTTAGGGATGGTGCAGTGGCCGATGATGTCTCCTGGGATTACTTTAGGGCGGCCTATCAGAGGAAGTATGTGGGAGCTGGTTATACTGATGCACAACGTAGGGCGTTCTTGAACTTGGTTCAGGGGAATAAGTCAGTACCCGAGTACGAAGCTGAATTCTTGAGGTTGAGTAGGTATGCTCGGGGTATGGTGGCTACGGAACATGAGCGTTGTGTTAGGTTCATGGATGGGTTAAGAGATAAGCTGCGGGTGTTAATTGCACCTCAGTGTGAAAGGGAATTTGCCGTTCTCGTGGAAAAGGCTAAGGTAGCTAAGGAGGTGAAGCGAATCGAGAAACGGAATCAGGATAGAGGTAAGGATAAAATGAGTATTGGGCCATCTGGGTCGGCTGGAAGTTCTCAAAAAAGGGCTAGATTTGGTGGACCGAATCGAGCTGCAAAGCCTGCTGCTGCTCAGTGGCCACCCCAGTGTGCTCGATGTGGGAAGTCTCATTCGGGAGAGTGTTGGGCTGGTAATAGAGGGTGCTTTGAGTGTGGGTCAATGGAGCACCAGGTAAGAGATTGTCCGCGGAAGTTAGCCAGGACTCAAGCTGAGGGTCAAGGACGTGGTCAATTTAGGAGGGATGGTCAGCAGCCATAGAGGGGTCGAGGTGCAGCTAGGGGTGGTAGTGGTAACGGGCGAGGCCGAGGAGCACCTGGCCGAGGTGCTGGAGGTACTGATGCTAGACAGCCTGGGTTGGTCTATGCAGCCAAACGTCGAGAGGAGGGCGACGCACCGGATGTTATAACCGGTACGTTTTTAATTTCTGGGTTGCCTTATACTGCATTAATTGATGTTGGATCAACACACTCATATATTGCTAGTAGTATAGTGGAAACTTTGAACTTAGCCCATGAGATTTCTGCTAAGAAGATGACGGTAGTTAGCCCTCTAGGACACTCTGTGGTAGTAGACAAATTGTATAAGGATGTACCCCTAGAACTTCAAGGGGTAGTGTTTTTGGGGAGTTCGATTTAATCTTAGAAATGGATTGGTTGGTTAAGTACCAGGCAGAACTAGACTGTGCAGCTAAGCGCATGGTGCTGAAATCGGGTGAGGGGGTAGAGGTGGTGATGATAGGTGAGAGAAGGAATTACATATGTACACCCCAAACCCGGCCTAGACGTTACGACCGGATCTGACATGTCACATGAAAGGAATGTCTAAAAACTGTGCGTTCGTTAAAAAGTTCGTATTCTTTATGGTTGCTGTGAAAAATCGAGTTTAAGTAATTTTGAATAAGAAACGGTTTATTAACATTTTAAGAAAATCCCGAATTAAACATTTAACAATAATAAGCAATAACCAAGTTAAAAGCTAAAATCAAATAAAACCATAGACCTTATTACATAACAGAATTCCAAATTTAAAATAAAATGAAATAAGTCCAAGTAACCATTTAAAATGAAAGAAATGCAATCTTGAGCATGACCACCTCGAGTCCACCCGGCTCCATATCCGCGGTCTAACGATTACCTACAAAATTAACTAAGGGGTGAGTCATCGAGACTCAGTGTGTAAAACCCCATCCAAAGTATGTTAAGCTCATACACAGATCCATGTGCAAATATGCATGTCAGGCAACCCATCCATCCTATCCATCCGAAACTCCCAAATCTACCCCGTGTGGTCAAAACCACTGGTGGTCAAAACCACTAGTGACCGAGGTCACAAATAATATCGGTGTGGTCAAAACCACTGGTGGCCGTAGTCACAAATAATATCGGTGTGGTCAAAACCACTGGTGACCGTAGTCACAATAATATGTGTGGGGCCAACCCACAATGTAGTCAAAACCACTGATGACAATCCCGTATATCAATATGTGGGGCCAACCCACTGTGGTACCAAACCACTGGGACGAGTCACAAAGATAGCAATATGTGGTCAAAACCACTGGTGACCGTAGTCACAAATAATATCGGTGTGGTCAAAACCACTGGTGGTCAAAACCACTAGTGGCCAAAACCACTGAGACTTAGTCACAAAAATAATATAGAAAGCGGGGCCAACCCACTGTGTGGTCAAAACCACTGGTGACAGTCTAGAATCATATCTTCCCCCTCCTCTCATCATACCAATGCAATATGACATAATAATTCGTATGCAGTATGACATGTATACAAATCATATATCACAGATAACGTATGAAATGAATTACCACCATAATCAGAATAGCAAATACGACATAATCAAGCCAATCAACCTCTAAGGGTATAACAGTAATTTACCTTCTAGTGGTATTTTGGTAATTTACCCACTAAGGGTATTTCAGTAATTTCGTACCTGGAATGGCCTTTTCGAAGGCCTAATGTCGCCCCGAGCGACTCGACTACCAATTCTGTCTTTACTAGACTATTGGGCCTAAAACCCGATTCCGGCCCATTCGGGCCCACACGCTCGTGTGGCCCACCTAACATAAATCTAGCCACGTATATAAGTTCCACCTAGTCTAGTTCACTATATACTATACCATCATACATTTTGCTCAATTGGGCTCACGGGCCCATTGGGCCCACTTCGGCCCATCACAGCCCAAGCAGCCCCAACCCACAAGAATACTACTGATGGCCTCAACTATCGCGTCGAAGCCCCACACATGCGCTCGCACGCTCGTGTGGCTACTATTGCCGTGATCGGCACTTCAGCATTTGCCGCTCTACAACTAGAGTAGAGAAGTACACACCTGATAGGAATCTGAAGCTGCTAAACCGCGCTCTGAGCACTCCTTTGCCCAACGCCAACCAGGTATGATAACTCTCCTCCTGGAATGCTCTTTATATAGCTAGCTCTTCACCTTCTTTCTTTGTATCTTTCCGATGTGGGATCCCTCCATCAGTAGAGTTTAAATTCAACTGAAACTCTTGCCGTCCAATCCGCAAAATAAATACTCCCTTGCTTCTCATGAGATTCGAACCCAGGCTCCCTTGCAACATAATCCACGCCGCTAACCACTTGGCCACAAGCTCCTCTTGTGCCTTAAACTATGCGCAACTAAATATAAACTATGGCTTAAATTCTAAGATCCAAGTAAAAGAAGCTAAAATGCAAAAGCCAAGACTTGAACCTTGGACCTCCTTCCTTCCTTGTGGCGTCACTCCCTTGTCTCCTATGTGGCGTCACTTTGCCACTACACCACACACTCCACTTGTGTCATTTTCCTCCACTTTTTATTCTTAAGGTCTACCTGCCAACTTCCAGGGTTTTTTCCGCCTAAAACCAAAATTTCCCCAAAGCTAATGTTCGATCCCGTGACTTCATAGAAGCCCTATAACCTTCCAAAATCACTTATCTAATAAGTCCAACTTGTACTAAAGCCGATCTCCTGTTCTCCCAAAAATTTTAAACGCTACTACTCCTAAGGCCCATTGGGCCCAATCCTACTAAGCCCAAACCTGGGATGTTACAAATCTACCCTCCTTAAAGAAATTTCGTCCTCGAAATTTCGAGCTAACTAACAGTCGCACATCCTAACCTACCACACTACGCTCTTGCTGCGCACTCTGATCTTAATAAAACTAATATACTTTCTAACTAAATCGTGGAACCCCTTCACATAACCAACTATTTAACACCGAAGCAAGCAGATATTTCTCATACATACAATTCCTATATTCAAGCATCACATCCACACATCGCATAATAAATACAATCTTTCAGCATATAATAGAATATAGTAAGAAGGAAACTTACGGATTTGGTGCCGGAGACTCGGATGCCATACTTCCAGAAAAGAGATATATATTTTTCTAAACCATTTTCTAAACCATCCTTCGAAAACATTTTTGAACCCAAACCCACAGCCGAGTTTTTGAACCAGGCTCTGATACCAAAATTGTAACACCCCAAACCCGTCCTAGAGGTTATGTCTGGATCTGGCATGTCACATGAAAGGAATGTCTAAAAACTGTGCGTTCGTTAAAAAGTTCGTATTCTTTATGGTTGCTGTGAAAAATTGAGTTTAAGTAATTTTGAATAAGAAACGGTTTATTAACATTTTAAGAAAATCCCAAATTAAACATTTAACAATAATAAGCAATAACCAAGTTAAAAGCTAAAATCAAATAAAACCATAGGCCTTATTACATAACAGAATCCCAAATTTAAAATAAAATGAAATAAGTCCAAGTAACCATTTAAAATGAAAGAAATGCAATATTGAGCATGGCCACCTCGAGTCTACCCCGGCTCCATATCCGCGGTCTAACGATTACCTGCAAAATTAACTAAGGGGTGCGTCATCGAGACTCAGTGTGTAAATCCCCATCCAAAGTATGTTAAGCTCATACACAGATCCATGTGCAAATATGCATGTCATGCAACCCATCCATCCTATCCATCCGAAACTCCCAAATCTACCACGTGTGGTCAAAACCACTGGTGGTCAAAACCACTAGCGACCGAGGTCACAAATAATATCGGTGTGTTCAAAACCACTGGTGACCATAGTCACAAATAATATCGGTGTGGTCAAAACCACTGGTGACCGTAGTCACAATAATATGTGTGGGGCCAACCCACAATGTGGTCAAAACCACTGATGACAATCCCGTATATCGATATGTGGGGCCAACCCACTGTGGTATCAAACAACTAGGACGAGTCACAAAGATAGCAATATGTGGTCAAAACCACTGGTGACCGTAGTCACAAATAATATCGGTGTGGTCAAAACCACTGGTGGTCAAAACCACTGAGACTTAGTCACAAAAATAATATAGAAAGCGGGGCCAACACACTGTGTGGTCAAAACCACTGGTGACAGTCTAGATTCATATCTTCCCCCTACTCTCATCAAACCCATGCAATATGACATAATAATTCGTATGCAGTATGACATGTATGCAAATCATATATCACAGATAACGTATGAAACGAATTACCATCATAATCAGAATAACAAATATGACATAATCAAGCCAATCAACCTCTAAGGGTATAACAGTAATTTACCTTCTAGGGGTATTTTGGTAATTTACCCACTAAGGTTATTTCAGTAATTTCGTATCTGGAATGGCCTTTCCGAAGGCCCAATGTCGCCCCGAGCGACTCGACTACCAATTCTGTCTTTACCGAACTATTGGGCCTAAAACCCGATTCCGGCCCATTCGGGCCCACACGCTCGTGTGGCCCACTTAACATAAATCTAGCCACGTATATAAGTTCCACCTAGTCTAGTTCACTATATACTATACCATCATACATTTTGCTCAATTGGGCCTACGGGCCCATTGGGCCCACTTCGGCCCATCGCGGCCCAAGCAGCCCCAACCCATAAGAATACTACTGATGGCCTCAACTATCACGTTGAAGCCCTACATGTGCGCTCGCACGCTTGTGTGGCTACTATTGCTGTGATCGGCATTTCGGCATTTCGGCATTTCGGCATTTGCGGCTCTACAACTAGAGTAGAGAAGTACACACCTGATAGGAATCTGAAGCTGCTAAACCGCGCTCCGAGCACTCCTTTGTCCAACGCCAACCAGGTATGATAACTCTCCTCCTGGAATGCTCTTTATATAGCTAGCTCTTCACCTTCCTTCTTTGTATCTTTCCAATGTGGGATCCCTCCGTCAGTAGAGTTTAAATTCAACTGAAACTCTTGCCGTCCAATCCGCAAAATAAATAATCCCTTGCTTCTCATGAGATTCAAACCCAGGCTCCCTTGCAACATAATCCACGCCGCTAACCACTTGGCCACAAGCTCCTCTTGTGCCTTAAACCATGCGCAACTAAATATAAACTATGGCTTAAATTCTAAGATCCAAGTAAAAGAAGCTAAAATGCAAAAGCCAAGACTTGAACCTTGGACCTCCTTCCTTCCTTGTGGCGTCACCCCCTTGTCTCCTATGTGGCGTCACTTTGCCACTACACCACACACTCCACTTGTGTCATTTTCCTCCAGTTTTTATTCTTAAGGCCTACCTGCCAACTTCCAGGGTTTTTTCCGCCTAAAACCAAAATTTCCCCAAAGTTAATGTTCGATCCCGGGACTTCATAGAAGCCCTCTAACCTTCCAAAATCACTTATCTAATAAGTCCAACTTGTACTAAAGCCGATCTCCTGTTCTCCCAAAAATTTTAAACGCTACTACTCCTAAGGCCCATTGGGCCCAATCCTACTAAGCCCAAATCCGGGATGTTACAACCTATCTAATGTGGTGTCTGCGCTGAAAGTAGAGAGAAGATGGTAAAAAAAGGATGTGAGGTGTTTGTGGCTTGTGTTTGTGCTTTGGAGGGTAAGGAGCTGGCTATAGGAGATGTTCGAACAGTAAATGAATTTATTGCTGTTTTTCCAAAAGAGCTTCCGGGTTTGCCCCCGGATCGCAAAGTGGAGTTCAGTATAGATCTTTTACCGGGAACAGCACCAGTGTCTATTACTCCGTATAGGATGGCGCCAAAGGAATTGGTGGAGTTGAAAGCACAGATCCAAGAGTTGCTGGATCAGGGTTTCATCCGGCCAAGTGTGTCTCCGTAGGGAGCACCGGTACTCTTTGTTAAGAAGAAGGACGGGTCGATGCGAATGTGCATAGACTACCGTCAGTTGAATAAATTGACGATTAAGAACAAGTATCCTTTGCCTATGATAGATGACCTGTTCGACTAGCTTAAGGGAGCATCGGTCTTTTCCAAGATAAATTTGAGGTCGGGGTATCACCAACTTAAGGTAAAGGAGGCGGATATCCATAAGACGGCGTTTTGTACTCGATACAGGCACTATGAATTCTTGGTTATACCGTTCGGGTTGACGAACGCACCGGCAGCGTTTATGGATATGATGAACTGGGTGTTTCAGTCGTACTTGGATCGATTCGTCGTAGTATTTATCGACGATATTCTGGTGTACTCGAAATCGGAGAAGGAGCATGACGCACATCTGCGAGTGGTGTTGCAGATTCTTAGGGAAAAGCGTTTATACGCCAAGTTTAGTAAGTGCGAGTTCTGGCAGAAGGAGGTTACTTTCTTGGGGCATGTGGTGTCAGCTGAGGGGATTAGAGTGGACCCTCGGAAGATTGAGGCAGTTTTAGACTGGAAGCCACCGAAGTCTGTGGCAGAGATTCGGAGTTTTCTGGGGCTAGCAGGATATTACCGGAGATTTGTGGAAGGGTTTTCTCTAATTGCAGCACCATTGACCAAGTTGCTGAGGAAAGGGGTTCCGTTTGTGTGGTCAGACAAGCAACAGGAAAGTTTTGAGAAGCTAAAGAGGATTTTGACGGAAGCTCCGGTATTGATTCAACCGAAAGCCGGAAAAGAATTTACGGTTTATTGTGATGCGTCCCATACAGGATTGGGATGTGTGCTGATGCAGGAGGGGAAGGTAGTAGCGTTTGCTTCCCGACAGTTAAGACCCCACGAAGTGAACTACCCGACGCATGATCTAGAATTGGCTGCAGTAGTTTTCGCACTGAAAATTTGGAGACATTATTTGTATGGAGAGAAGTCGGTGGTGTATACAGATCACAAGAGTTTGAAGTACCTCCTTACCTAGAAGAAGTTAAATTTGAGGCAAAGAAGGTGGATTGAGATGTTAAAGGACTATGACTGCTCGATCGAGTACCACCCGGGAAAGGCTAACGTGGTAGCGGATGCCTTGAGCCGTAAGGTAGTGGCAGATTTAAGAGCCATGTTTGCTCACCTTAGTCTGTATGAGGATGGAAGCCTGTTAGCGGAATTGCAAGTGAAGCCAACGTGGGTTGACAAGGTTAAGGAAAAACAGCTGGTAGATGAAGTTTTAAGTGCTCGTTGTTTGCAAGTACGGAATGGTGGATTGGAGGGGTATATTCTGAGCAGCGATGGAGTGTTACGTTTTCAGGGAAAAATGTCTATGCCTAAGGATGTGGAGTTAAGGCAGAAGGTTTTGCAAAAGGTACATAGCAGTTCATATGCTATGCATCCAGGAGGTAGTAAGATGTACCGGGATTTGCGGGAACAGTTTTGGTGGCCGGGCCTTAAGCGTGAGATAAACGAGTTTGTGGGTAAGTGTCTGACGTGTCAGCAGGTCAAAGCTGAACATCAGTTACCCTCGGGATTGTTGCAACCAATAAAGATTCCGCAATGGAAGTGGGAAAGGATTACAATGGATTTTGTAAGTGGGCTACCCCTTACGCCTACCAAAAAGGATTCGGTTTGGGTGATTGTGGACCGTCTGACGAAGTCTGCTCATTTCATTCCTGTACGTGTGGATTACACCCTTCAGAAGTTAGTGAGACTATATATAACAGAAATTGTAAGGTTGCACGGGGTGCCAGTGTCGATTATTTCGGACAGAAATCTTAGATTTACGTCAAGGTTCTAGAAAGATTTGCATCAGGCATTGGGTACAAGGTTGGATTTCAGTACAGCGTTCCATCCCCAGTCTGATGGACAGTCAAAGAGTTAGAAGATATGCTAAGGGGATGTGTCTTGAATTTCAAAGGCAGTTGGGAAGAATTATTACCGTTGGCGGAGTTCGCGTACAACAATAGTTATCAGGCGAGTATTAAGATGGCACCATACGAAGCGTTATATGGTCGGAAGTGTCGTACCCCTACATGTTGGACGGAGTTGGGGGAGCGGCAGTTGTTGGGTCCAGAGTTGGTTGCTGAGACAGAAGATAAAGTGAAGGTGATTCGAGCTCGTTTGAAAGAGGCTTCGAATAGGCAGAAGTCTTATGCCGATCTGAAACGGAAGGATATAGAGTTCGCAGAAGGTGACAGGGTCTTCTTGAAGGTGTCACCATGGAAAAAGGTTCTGAGATTTGGTAGGAAAGGCAAGTTGAGCCCTAGATTTATCGGACCTTATCGGGTATTGAAGCGAGTAGGACCAGTGGCGTACCAGATTGAGTTGCCACCAGAGTTGAGTCAAATCCATGATGGGTAGCATGTTTCCATGCTTAGACGCTATCGCTCGGATCCATCACATGTTGTGCCAGTGGAGGAGATAGAGGTGAATCCAGACTTATCTTTTGAGGAGGAACCAGTGTAGATCCTAGATCAGAATGTTAAGGTTTTTCGTAGGAAATAAGTCCCTTTGGTGAAGGTATTATGGCGGAACCATGGATCGGAGGAAGCGACATGGGAGTCGGAGGATATCATGCGACAGCAATACCCTCAACTCTTCTGACCAGGTAAATTTCGAGGTCAAAATTTATTTTTAAGGGGGGTAGAACTGTAATACCCTGATTTTGTGGGTCTGTGCATTTGGCGTGTTGCATGGCTAAGTTGGCAATTTGAGGTTTTGAGGTGTATTGGGTTCAGGCTTGGGCTTAAAATCTGGGTTAAAATGATTAAAAATAGTGCTAGTAGTAATGTAATTTAAATTATTAAGTTTAGTGGTGAGTTGGGCTTGTGGCCCAAAATTTACTAATATTCGAAGTGGGCATGAAGGTGGTGTCACAAGGAGGAGAAGTTGGGCCTTGTGTGGCCGCTTGGGGCCCAAATGGATGGGTCAAATTCGGCACATAGGAGGGAGGGGGATGGACAGCACAAGGGCTAAAATATAGGAGTTTTAATTCTTTTATTTTTATGATAAAAATGTTGATAATTAAGAGGGAAGAGTTGGTTTTAAGGTGGCCTCTTCTAAAGGTGAGATAGGGATTGGGTTATCATGCAAGATAAGAGCTATCAGGAGGGGGAGAGTTGGCCGAAACTCCAACTCTGAGTGTGTGCTTGTGTATTGCCGAAATTTTGAAGCCTAGTGTTCATCTTTTCCATTTGTTTTCTTTTCTTTCTTTCTCACTTACTCTTCTAGCCGAAAATTCTCTTCTCCTATTCTCTCAAATTCTTTTCTTTGTCGCAACTCTCCAACACATTCTTCTTTTCATTCTTTTCTTCCAAAGCCGAATACCCAGGTCTTCATCTTCCTCTCCCATAGCCGAAACTACAAGGGTGGATTTTTCCCGAAGGTGCACCATAAGCCGAATACTCCTTAGTAATCTGGTGAGTTTCGGGATTTCTTTCCTCTGCGATTTCTCTATTTCTATCAAGTTTCTAATCCGAATCATTTGTACTAAGGCTCTGTCGATTTCACTCTCTACCCCTAGAAGCCGAATCCTATCTTGCTATAGCCAGAAGTGTCGATTTTGGAAAGCCGAAGGTGGGTGATTGATGGTAGGTTTGGCCGAATGGCCTTTCTTGTTTATTTGTGGTTGGCAAATGTGCTATGGTACTTGATTGGTTGCGAAAAAGGGATTGGTTTGATATACTGGTGTTGTTCGAATGTAGGTAGATTGGTGGTGACGTTTTCTTGAAGACTTTCGAGATTCGACAGTTTAGGTAAGGTTGCGTTTTAGTGTTATAAGTATTTAATTAATTAGATCTCACCGTTTACATTCGGTTTAGTGACCAAGGAGTTATTATGGACAATATTAACAGTCAAGCAGTAGGAGGGGTTGGATCTGTAAACCCAACGCCAAAGTAGCGTAGAAGCAGTGAAAGCATTAGTACGAAAACCAGGTGTGTAACTCTTACACACTTTCCTACTTAATATGTTAATGTTGTGTGTTATTAAAAGCCGGAATGACGGCAATGGTTACCATAATACCCTTGTGGGTATGAGCGAGGATGCCGGGTAAGTTGTTATTATTGCTTGAGTTGATTGTGATCTATGAAAGCATGTTATTCTGTAAACGTAGTTTTATATGTTAAGCATGATCATACTGATATTGGTTGCATGAGTATATGCCATGGGTGATGAGAGGAGGGGGAGTATGATCTACCAGACTGTCACCAGTGATTTGGTATCACACAGTGGGTTGGCCCCACATATTATAAAAATTATGACTAAGTCTCAGTGGTTTGGCACCACCAGTGGTTTGGTACCACATATGTTATTATTGTAACTTCGGTTACCAGTGGTTTGGCACCACCAGTGGTTTGGTACCACAAGGGGTAGATTTGGGAGACATGGATGGATACTTAGGTTGGATGGGTTGCATGACTTGCATATTATTGTATGAATTTGTGTAAGGGCGTATTTTCTCTTGGGATGGGGATTTATACACTGAGTCTAGATGACTCACGCCTTCCGTTATATTTTGCAGATCAGGCTTAGATCATGGATATGGAGCCGGAATGGACTCAAGGCGGCCATGCACAACATTAGGTTTATTACAGAGTTTTCAACTCGGACATAGTTATTTTATTAAATTATGGTTTTTCAGTTATGTAATAAGGCCGCTGAAGTTTTATTTTGGGTTTTCTTTTATTATTTAGTAGATTCTAGAGTTCTTACTCAATACATTGATAAATTTACGAAACGGATGTTTTCAAACCCTAATAAATACTTGTTTTTGTTGTATACCATGACTAAGTAATAGATACGAAAGAAACAATAAGGCAAATCAAGTTTTTCTAAAGCCAAGTATCAACATGTATTACACATTGCAGAATATAACAACTTTCTCTTAAAACAAGTCAACAAAATAGTTTTCAAATGTTTTCTTCCCGTGGCACGCCAGATTCTGTTGTAGCGTTTTAACCGGGTTTGGGGTGTTACACACGGGCTAGACCCTCCCATATAGGATGGACACACAACCGTGTAAGCCACAGGGGCTGCCACATGGCCATGTGTTAGACTGTGCAGAAATCGCAAACTACAATCTGAAAACAGGGAATCGAGCATTCTAAGACCTATGTATACCAAATATAAGAAGAGGGATTAAGCCGTTATATAATACTCAAGAAAACAACTTGAAAAACAACATTGAAGCTGGTTCTGAAGCATATTTCCCTGAAGATTGAAGATCTCCTTTTTATTTTTTTGAATTTTATTATGAGTTTCTTTATTTCTTGCGGTTATACTATCTTATGGATGTTTTTATTTGCGATTATGTACTAACTTTCTAAATACTTAAGGGTGATGAACCCTAGGATGGATTTTGTCTTTTAATTTTTATTTTACGCAATAAATACTTATATCTTGTTTTCAATTATTTGTGCTTAATTCTTGGTTAAATATTTCTAGATTATTAATCCATGTTTGATGTAATTCAAAGGAAGAATAGACCCTTTTTAAGAGTAGATCTAGCATAATTGAGTGGAGTTACTTGCAATCCTAGAAATAGGACGAAATAAATCTACCGAATTAGAGTCAAACCTATTAGGGGGATCCATAGATTAATTTAATGTGATAATAGGGTTTTAATTAGAAAGAAATTTCAATTAATCAACATAGAGTTAGTTGTTCTTACTCTCAAAAGAGATATTAGCATAATTTAGGGATTTCTATAGATCAAGATACTAAGTGAAGAAATTGGTTGATTTAGATTGATAATGAGAGATGAAATCTAGGTGAATTCTTTCCTGGGTATTGTTTCGCTTCCTGGTTGTTAATCGTTTGTTTTCCTAATTTGTTCTTTCTCGTTTCTTTAGTTAACTTTAGTTTTAGTTAACCTTTCCAATTTTTCGGTTAAATAATAGAAAGACAATAATTACTAATACTTTTAGTCTTCGTGGGCACGATATCTGTGCTTACCGTAGGTATACTATTAATTAATAGGTGCACTTGCCTTTATAGAATTTTTAGTTGGTTTATGACTACATTATTTCACTAAACACTTTATGGACAACAGTGGTAGTACAAATTTGAAAATTCACCAAAAATTGTAAAAATCAAATTAGAGGATGAATCAAACATGAAATTAAATACTATTGAGTCTAGTTTTACATAAAGGAAATGGTGTAAGCAACGAAATTTTATATTATGATATTTAATAATTTTTATTACACAAGTTCAAAATGATTTCGGGTTCCCCTATTCTAACTTTTAAAAATCATTATAAATTGTAAAAAAAATGTTTATGAGATGAAATTTATATGCCTAAAAACTTAATGAGTCTATTTTCAAGTGAAGAAGTGTCAAAGCTACCTAACAACAGAACAGGGGAAGTTTTAAAAAACAAACCATATTAATTGGATTAAGTAGAAATTCTGAAATTTTTATGGTAAAAAGTTCATTGAATATAGTTTGAAAAACAAAAAGCAGATCTTGATTTTGAATTTTGTAGGCCAATATATAAATAATTTTGTAACACCCCTTACCCGTATTCAACGCTGGAAACAGATACAAGGCATTACCGGACTTAACTTGCTTGAACATACAACCTTGGGCTATAAAATTTCATTTCCAACTTAAGACTTCTCAAACATATGCATAACATCCTTATCATGGGCCTATGAGGCCTTAAACATACATTCAGAAGGTCTCAAAATTAAACTAGAAACTTTTACGCACTTAGAAAAATTTTGCCTAAACAGGGGCCACACACTCGTGTGAAATGGAACACGCCCGTGTGGACAGGCCGTGTGGTCACACACGCCCATGTTCTTAGCCCATGTGAATTTATTTTTCAATTCGAACCTACAGGGGTTTTTACACGACCGGACACACACTTGTGTCCTTGGCCCATGTCCTCCACACGGCCTAGACACGCCCGTGTCCTCACCCGTGTGTGAAAACCTGGGTATTCTGTTTGTGACGTCAGCAATCAAATAAAGGGCACACGGCCTAGGTACACGCCCATGTGCCTAGCCCGTGGTCGACACTGACTTGCAACATTAACATGCATGGGACACACGGCCCCGCCACACACCCATTGGACTGATCGTGTGTCACACACGGCCTAGACACACGTCAGTGTGTCTACCCGTGTGGACCAATTCAAGGCTATTTTCCAAGCCATTTAGCCACCCTCACTTGCACACATTCACACATCATCACATATCATTCTCAAACCATCAATTGTAATACTTAAATTCTCACATTTAAACCATGGAAACCAAGCTATCTTTCCATATACGAGAGAGTACTATCACTAGCACAAATACAATCGACATAAGCCATCATCCATGGCTAAACACCATCGAACCATAAACTATTTTAGGCCAACTCATTTGGCTACATGAACTATGACTTAATTAAACAAAAGATAAGATTCCTATACATGCCATATCTCAAGAAGACTTGAAAAGTTATACCCAAGTGACTGCTGGATAGTGTGAAAGCATCTCTGCGGTCTCCAACCCGAGCTAGTTACGTTAACCTATAAGGGATAGGAAAGGAAGAGGAGTAAGCAATAACACTTAGTAAGTTCATATGTAAATATAAATAAACTATTGACATTAATTTATTTTACTCCACTACAAAGGTATTATAATGAGATTGACATTTAAGCTCATGGTTACCCAATCAATCATTCATAATGCTTACTCATTTCATGTCTTACCACATTCCTACCATATAACAAATATAATGCTCACATTTACTTAGTCAAGTTTCTCGATAACACCTCGGAATAATAATAATTACTCGGTGGTTTCGCACACAACCCACTATTTAATAATTAATAAGATGGTGTTGCACACAGCCCACCATTCGTACCGATCACAATGGTATCACACATAGCCCATCGATAACAAATAATAAGGTGGCATCGCACACAAACCACCATTGATAATAAATACGATTGTATCTCACACAACCCATCGATAACAATGATAAGGTGGTATCGCACATAGCCCACCATTGATAATAAATGCGATGGTATTGCACACAACCCATCGTAAATAAATATTAAGTTGGTATCGCACACAGCCCACCATTTAATTACACATTGATAGATATTTGTCCACATTCATTTTCTTATTTCGAAGGCTCATCTACAATAATCATTTGCATTCACACAATGCGTTAATAAGTATAACATATGCAGTCAAGAGGCATCGTTTACACATGAACTTACCATTGGTTCGTCACATACCGAATTCACTTCAAATGAGTTCTGGGCACATACTTGTACCTCTCATGACATGTCCACATACTTTCTCATTTTCAACATAACTGTTGAATCATTCAAAGTGCTAAAGAATTCTCTCGAGTCCCATACATTTAGTATTATATCAACATCATATCCTCGATAGGGTCTTACATGAAATATCATATCGATGCCATGTCCCTGACATGGTCTTATACGAAATCTCACACTGAGGCCATATTCCAAATATGGTCTTACACGAGACCTAAATTATCGTAGTATTATGATATTTGCCTTCCATTCTATACTTAAGTTCAATTGGAGATTTTCATGCCTTGACATCTCGTCAAAATCATAAATAATATATTTCATAAAGACAATTTACAATTCATACAATGTCGAAATATCAAATACCTCACGTAAGGTTGCATTATTTGCATACCAACTTACCTCGATACCAAAAGGGTAAAAAGGGACCTATTTGCCCATATCTCTCTTTTTCCCCATTTTAGGTCCAAATCTCGTTTACTTTGATCTATAACAATAAAATTTACTCATTTAATCATTACACTAATCAATACATTTTAAAATTTCTACTTTGGAAAAATTACCATTTTGCCCTTAGACTTTGGCAAAATTACAATTTTGCCTTTAGGCTCGTATTCCCTCTTTAACAATTACAAAACTATCTTCTTGAATCAAGCCTAGCCGATTCATATTCCCTCTTATAGCAACTCAAGATTTCAACTATTACACACATTTACCACTTATTTCACAACTTTTACAAAGAGGTCCTTTTAGGTTTTTTCATGGTAACACCTTTCACAAAAGTTGTTCATCTAAAAACTAAGACTCATTTCCTTCCATAAAAATACAGCAAACAACCTAATTGCTCTCATGGCAAAACCTTAGACTCTCAACTATTTTGCAAAATAGTCCCCTCATTAGCTAGCTTAAGCTTCAGGGGTTCCAAAAGTACAATTTTTATCAAGAAATTATCACTAGAACACTTACTTGTAAGGAGAAGAGTGTGCTGAAATTTTCAAGCTTCCATGGCTATTTTTCTTAAGAAAATTCGGTGGAGAGAAGGGGAAAGAAAAGATGATATCTTTTCTTCTCTTTATTTTATTATAAAAATCAATTTTTTTATCACCAAATTTCACCTAACCAAATGACAAAGTCTATTCGTTGTCCCCTATGGCCGGCCATCACTCCCCCCATGGTCTATTTTCACTTTAAGGACCTCCAATTAATATTCTATGGCTATTTGGCACCTCTAGCAATTAAAATAAAGCTTTCGCACTTTATGCGATTTAGTCCTTTTTCGTGATTAAACATGAAATCGCTAAAATTAAAGCACCAAAATTTTCATGCACCCTTATAATCATGCTATAACCCATAAAATAAAATTAAAATAATTTTCTCTGACCCCAGATTAGTGGTCTCGAGACCACTGTTCCTACTAGCCCCTAAATCAGGCTGTTACAAATTTAGTAATTGTTATTCAAGAAGATAGTTTTGTTAAAAGGTATATGTGTGAATAGTAAATGAATAATTAATGTTACATATAAGCATTCCTTACTAAAGGCCACATACTTATTTTATATATAAATACATGTAGATATAGGATGTGGAATGGAGAGGGGGAAGACGAAAATCATAGAAGAGTTATAAAACAAATTAATAGTTTATTGTGACTTATTGAATCAAATTAGTGTGTTGGTTGGATCTGTGTGTAACATCCTAAAATCTAGGGGCCTGTAATATTTGTGGAAGTGCATGTTATGTTGGTTTTGTGTGTTTTTTAAGAGTGTTTAGGGGCCCTAGGGAGGCCTGGGGTCGAGTTTGAACCCCGATAAAATTTTGGTTTTGGGGCACTTTGGTGGGGTGAGCTAGGGAAAGCAGGACTTAAGGTTAATTAAGTGTTTTTGCTATCACAAGATGATCATATGGCCTAGTGGTGTTGGCTCATGCAAGGGGATGAGGTTCAAATCCCACAAATGGCACTTGGGGGTTTTATTTTTGTGCTCAGGAAAGGGAGGTAGTTGAGTGGAGACCAAACTCTTCAGGAGGGAGGAAAGACTTGGTCAAATATTTCAAATGGAAGGTGGGGAGTAAGGTAAGGAGGATGTTAAGGAGGGAATCGTGGGATTGAGGTGAGAGGGGGTGGTTGGCCGAATGTGGGAGCTTGTGGGGGGAGTGAAAATTTGGCTAGGGGAGTGTGAGGTGCATATTCAGTTTTCTGATGGTAGAGTGCCAAAATTTCTCCTTTGCATTTTGAGCATTTTGGGTCACTTTCTATGGGCAATTCCTTGTTTACCAAAACCATTCTCTCCTTTCTTCTTTTCTCTCTTTTTGGGAATCTGACCACTCGTGCACTTTTGTTCAACCTTTCATCTTTTCCACTTGTTCTTTCTACTCATCAGTCGAAATCTATATTCCCCTTTTCTTCTAGTTTCAATTGGCTTACCCCGTTCCTTCTCATTTTGGGGTCCTTCATTTCAGTTCATCTCATAGCCGAAACTTGGTTCTTGTAGTGGCCGAAGCTTCTTTGCCAACTTAGTTTTTCGGTGGTTGAAAGGTAGTGTTTTCCTCTTCTTTTATTTCCTTCCTATTTCTCTTTTATTCCCTCTCCCAAAACTGATCACTCACCTTGTTCTTTTGACTAAGGCCGAATCGATCTATTCCTTGCTACCCCAATCTTCTTGGTTCTTGTGGTGTGGGCCGAATCGGTGGAGTGATAGCTTTCACTCTCAGCATTCTTCTAGCCTTTAGCTTTCGGAAGTGGGTTGGTAAGTAAGTTAAGGCCGAAAATAGTTGATGGAGTTGTACTGTTTGGTTGATTGTTACTCAAGCCGGAAGGGTGTTGCTAACATCTGTTCATGTGTCAATCACTACTACGGTCTTGAAGTACTTTATCAGAGGGATAACTGAACCCCTATCCTTTGTAGTAAAAGTCGCGGATTGCTGGTAAGTGATGTAGATTGTTAGTCAATCTCAATACTTGGTTGAAGTTGTAATAATGTCTGAGACTAACTGTTAACCGAATGTATCTTTAGGTGCCTCGGGGAGAATCTTGTTTCATGTTCCAAATCAGGTGTGTAATCTCACACCCCTCTGAATGGTTGCATATGATGTTTCCAAATTAGCCAAAAGCCAAAAAGCCGGAAACCGGCACCTGCACTCACTCGAGCGTGCGATCACTCGTGGGGGTAAATCAGAGTTAGAGTAATGATGGTAAGTCGTGGAGAGTGTCACGAGCACTCTCGCGAAGCTAGGGCTGTAATCAGCCTAACCGAGCCAAAACGGGCTTAACGGGCCCAATAGGCTATTCGGCCCATGTGGGTGAAATTGATGGAAAGTTGTAAAAGGGTAAGTGTGGATGTGAATTATGGAAATCCGAGACTGAAACATTGCGAATTGGGCCACACGAGCGTGTGGGCCTAAAATGGATTTTAGGCCCAATAGCTCCGTAAAGACCCAGAAAGGGTCCCATGTCGCTAGAGGCGATAGTAGGCCTTCGAAAAGGCTGTTAATGTAGAATTACTGAAATACCCCATGAAGGGTAAATTACTGAAACGCCCTTGTTGGGAAAAATGACTATTATACCCTTAGGGGTAGATATGGTATGTTTGTGTATACTTTGATTAATTTGCCATGATGATACATTATTGCATACACAGAATTATTATGCCATGACATGATGCATGGGGTTAGGTTATATTAATGGAGGAAGTGTACTGTTACTGGTGGCTTCGCCACACATACTGTTACTGGCAGCTCTGTTGCAATACTATTACTGGTGGCTCTGCCACATATACTGATACTGGCAGCTTTGCTACGTTTATACTGGTAGATCGACTGCATTTTTGGAGTGTAGCGGATGGGTGGGTCGATATAGAAATCCCCACATGGAGTGTAGGGTTGGTACGGGTGGAGTGTAGCGAATGGACTATTAGGTTGGGGGCTGCACTTTCTGTTTGCATTACCATGATTTTGGGGCCGTGGGCCCAGATTGATACTGTATAGGGTAAGGCCCAGATTGTTACTGCATAGGGCTTTAGCCCAATTTGATTTTGTATGGGCTCGGGCCCAGTTAATAACTGATTGGGGGATTACACACTGAGTTCTCGTAACTCACCCCGTTGTTTCAACCTTGCAGGTGATCCCCAGCGTTAGTAGATTTGGAGCTGTGGAGGACTCTGTGGTGGCCATACACCGGGAATTATTCTCGTAAACTTAGTAAATTTACGTTATGCTTTATTTTAGTTTAATTGTTGATTTGGGTTAATATTTTTGTAATAAGGCCGTTGGTATAATTTCTTTTAAGTTTACCTTAATAACTGCTAGATTTATAAATACGTAGTTTTCTTACAGCAACAATAATTGTTTTAAAAAATACCACATCTTTGTAATCTATTGAAATTGACTTCTTTTATAAACAAGGTTTTCAATAATGGTAATAACAACGTTTTTAGGATAACACCATAAAAGAAAATATGAATCACTACAATGACACAGCTCGAAGTTTTCCAAGAAAGAATACGGAGTTTTCAACAAGAACGCGATTTTCAACAACTTATCCATGTGACATGCTAGATCCAGTCGTAACGTCTAGGCCGAGTTTGGGGTGTTACACTGTGAGTCCATTTTAAGCCCGTGACATGTTAATAGGGTTATAAAGATTTCAATTAGTTAAATTTTATAAGTAAAGAAATGGTATTGAATTGAGATATGTATAAATATGCAGAAGAACCGTAAAGGAACCCTAGGGGCAAATAAGTTGGGACGAGCTATTAGGTTCAGAAATAATTGAAATGTTAAAATGAGAGGAAACATATTTGCTTAATTGTGATGATAATATATTATATGTGAAAAGTGTTGAATTGTGGATGAATGTTGTAATACAATGAAACATGATTACATGTTACAAATTATGTAACACCCCACAGCTGGCTTAGTCGTTATGGCCAGATCTTGAGGTATTACGCTTCTCGTTTGAAAACCCAAGCTAAAAGCTAGCTTTGGAAATTGCGTGATTTGAAAATATTATTATTGGCAATACTCTTATATGTTTTTTATTTAGAAAATCACACGCTGAACTTATTTATTTTACTGAAAAACTCTTAATTTAATACTTAGTTTTGCAACGGTAATTTCGGAGTTGATAATCTGAAAACTGTGATTTCAATAATAAACCGTACAATTTTGCCGATAGAGCATTTTCTGAAACTTTCGTTAAACTCATTTAAAATTTGTAGTGTAAAAAAATCTTTAGCTTGTTTTAACTTTGAAAAACCAAGAATTTATTTTAATTGACGGAAATCATGCAGAAACCTTTCACTATTAATAATTCAAACTACTTTATGCGAGAAAACCAATTTGAGTTCCCAAATGTTGCCCATTCCTAATTCTATCGATTACCTGATATTGTGAAATGGAAAGGGGTGAGTTTTAAAGCTCAGTGTGTAACTTAACTCAAACAGAAACATAAATACATAACAAACAGGTCAAAACATCACAGAGAATCTCATCAAATTCAAATGGGAAAAATTGTGCATGTTGTAAACTCGAAATTCTATAGGTTTTTTTCTATATGCTTTTACCACCTTTTTAATTAATTATTATGTTTAATTACATGAATTTGGAAAGTATGTGAAATTATGCTTAATTACATGATTTTCATGCATATTTTGTATTAATTCATGTTACTTTATTAATGTATGTACTTTTCACTATGTAGGAGGTCTATTGGAGACATGATTTAAATATATAAAAAATGGTTATGCACAAATTATCCATGTGGACGGCAAGACCATGCAATTTGGCATGGGGTTGACTACTTGACGTAGTAAAGAAGGTGATAAAAGATGGACAGGTCTGTTAAGTTATTGGACATAAAAAACTATCCAACAAGAGGAATTAAAAGCGAAATTTCGAAACTTGATGTTGGCTACCCAAAATGTGTTTTGGCATATTTTATTGAAGGTCCTTGTAGTTGGAAAATAATAAAAATTCAGCCCCACAACTTCTCTGTTGAAACCGTCCACTCTATAGCTATTTCTAGCTTGAAATTCGAATTCAAATTGAGAACACTTGGTCATCCCTTTTCCTTGAAGCATGGCCGTCCAAATGAGAGAGTGAAGGAAGGAAATCTAAACCTATTTTTAGTAAACTCAAACCCTTACCTTCACCTATAAATACCTTGGCATTCCTTACTTTTCCATCATCCCTCATTTCTCAACATTCCTCTCTCACTCACTCTAGTTTTCTCTCAATTATTTTTTCCCTTTTTCCATTGCATAGTCGTCCATCCCCTCTCCTTTCTTTAGCTTCAAAAGATTTGTCAAAAGAACTCTTTAGTTGGCTACCTTTTAAACCTTTATCAAAAGAAGCTTCAATCAGAATGGAGGAGCGCTTCAGTCAAAATAAATCCTAAAGGCTGCTGAACTGAGCAGAGTTGAGCACATCAGTCAGAATAGATTTGAAAGGCTACTGAACTAACTCTACTATTTCCTCTTGATTATCTATTTTAACATGTTTGCTTTGAGTTTTATGCTTTTGACATCAACTATGAAGTTTTAAATCCTATTTACTAGGATAATTATATTAAGTTAATGAGATTTATTTAATTCATGTTAACATGTTTTGTGCCTCAGTCGATTATGTTTTCAATTATTATCATGATGCATTTCATTCATACGTGATTGGATGCAGTCAGATTAGATGAGTGATCCTAACCAAATGACGGCTAGTAGACACATAATTGAAAAGTGCAATGCTTAATTTAGGTCATTAGAATTGACTAAGTTAAGGTTTATATATATTTAGTTAGGTCTATTATCTTGCATGGTTTTTAGATTTATGTAATTAAACTATTGCAAACGCAAATGTCCTTGTGACCTTGCATAAATGCTAAGAAACCCTTAGTCTAATATGATCAGTAACATGCATATTTAACTAAGTAAAAGATCCAAGAGACTTAATTTTGTTTCCAAACCCATAAGAGATCGAGTTGCCATGGAAGTAATTTCAAAAATTTTAGCATGATTAAAGTAAGTTGATTTGATTAATATAATTATCCTAGCCCATTTAATTTTGATTGTTTTTGTTGCTAAAGCCTTCATTCATACATTTAGGTAAATTACATTTAGATTATAAATTGCATTAGGGATCACTCTTGCATTTCATTAATCTAATCATCACTATCCAAATTTATTGAGTTTTTTTTACATCAAGTTGTTAATTATAATTTGCAATTAATTGTTTAAGCTCATATAGTCCTTGAGGAGACGATAACTCATTTTAACTTACTTATTACTTGAACGACTACGTACACTTGCGTAAACACGTTACAATTCATTACACATGCATGGTTATGTAAGTGCAGTATTTTCAGAAAACATAATGCAAATTTTTCAGAATACTTCTTACCCAACTCCACACATATCAAATAGAGTTCCCCAGAACTCGTCCATTCAAAAGCACACAAACAAATAATTGTGGACAATGCCACTAGAGTTGTAGTCAAACTGTCAGATCAGATATATGTGGCCAAGCCACTATCTTGCAGTCAAGCTTCCATAACAGATATGTGTGGTCGAGCCACTATAATTGCAGTCAAGCTGCCAGAACAGATATGTGGTTAAACCACCAAATAGTGCATATCATTAAACTGCCAGAACTTCCTCCTTATCATATTATCCCAAAACCATGCAATGTGACATGAAATGCAAATACAGAATCAGAACAGTAATCATGTTGAACATGAAATTGTATATTTAATAGAATTCGGTAGGAATGAGATTTCATGCTTTGCAAAACATATATTTTAGATTTCAATAATTACAAATCACTTTAATCAGAATAGCTACAATGTCACAAGCCATGCGAATTGAAACAAAACATAACTCATAAATAAACACATATACTTAACTAATCAGAAACACGCTAATGATGCTCAAAATTTTACATATTAGAACCAAATTTTATAAGGTGACATACCTTCAGAAATTATGCAATCATATCAGAATAACAATTTCCATTTAACAGACATCATATATATCATTTAACAAAACCTATAAAATCACTGACCTCGAATTGCACTTCAAAACATAACCCTAATTAAATTTTACTAATTATGGTCAGACAAGCAATGTGGCCCACACAGCCTAACTAGCCCAACCCGTGTGGCCCACATGACCTTTTTGCTCATACAATTTAGCACACGGTCGTGTGGCGTCGACAATGGGTTTTTTAGCTTTATGTCGTTCGTTGTTTTTACTAGATCAACTCACACACTTGGTTGATTTTGGAAAGTGATGATACAACACACTTCCAAACCCTAAAACCAGCATCCAAAACGTACTAATTAGCATAGATATACCAAAATCCAATCAATTTACTAGGCCACAAGCGATAAACATTTGACCCTAACATCGACAATTAGCCTCTACAAGGAAGTCAGATACTTGGCCAAAGATGCAACTGCTCCTAACTCAATTCAGCAACAAAGTACTCTACCTAAAAACTTCTTCTTGCAGAAACATAAAATAATTAGACCACCCGATTGGCCAATTAATCAAAATCATCTATGACCCTATGAGAAAACACTAAAACAAAATTCCTAAATGGAATACATAGAACTTACCAAACGATAAATCGACCGCAACGAAATGTCACAAGAGCAATGGACAGGAAAAAGAATACTAGGATTAACAACACTTAAAATAGCAAGAATGTAATCAAAAGTAAGAGGGAAGTAGCAGAGAAAAGGAAAAACGATAGAAGGGATTTTTCCCAGCACTCAGTATAACAAAACGGAAAAAAATGTGCATGACAGAAGTGGAGAAAGAATAGGGATGGCAGAATGAGAGAAATGGGAGAGAGAAAATTGTGATAGAGTATTTTGGGGAGAAAAATTAGGAGATTATCTCTCCACTCCCTCAAACTCCTCCCTTGAGATCATCAAACCAGGTTATTTTGAATTCAAATCTGACCCAAACAATAAGCATGGACATCACAGCAAGAAAAGCAAAAATAATTTCTCTTTTGCACACCATAGGATTTGAACACGGTACCAATGGGTAAGCTAAAGCTTTACCACTGAACAAACAGGCTCATTCTTGTCAACAAACTGATAAGAATAAAAGATAACCTTTACGAGCTAAGTCAAATATAGGTTAAAAAATTAATAGAAAAATTCCAAAAGGAAGGGAATTGAACACACGACCTCAAGCACAACCAAACACTTAACCACTGAATTAGATTAATTCACTTGACATAATTCCTACAACATTTATCCCCAAAACAAGACTTCCCAAAAACAAGACGTGACCACTCTTGGCTCACTAACCCAATTTTTGCTAACCTAACATTTAGGATGTGACAAATTAAGTGTAACAGCCCGATTTTGGGTCTGGGCAGAAGAGTAGTTTGGGGACCACAAATCCGACGTAGTAAAGTTTATTTTTATTATATTTCTATGGTCTACAGTTTTACAAAATGATTTCGTGAAAATTTTGTTTGAAAATTTTGACGTTTGAGCACTCAATTTAGCAAAAAGGACTAAATTATAAAAAGTGTAAAAGTTGAGTTCTACATGATAGAGGTGTCTAATTGCTATGAAATTTTAAATTGAAGGTCTTTAGATGGTAATTAGGTCATTTTTTAAGTTAGTGGACAAAAATGGACATGGTGAGATAAAATTTCAAAGTTGTAAGTGAAGGGCATTTTGGTTATTTAGTAATTAAATGATTTAAAACCAAATATCAAGCCAAAATTTAGTCCATCTTCTTCTCCATGTGCTTTATTTTTGAAGGTCACCATAGCTAGGGTTTGTTCAACTTCCAAGCTTGATTGTAAGTACTTCCTAGTCCCGTTTTTAATGCTCTTTACATTTTTTAAAGTCGTTATCACTCGATCTATCTATTTTTACCATTAATTTGAGAGATGATAGAAGTATAGGGTTTGAACCATGTTAGACATGTGTGTATTTTGATGTTTAATTGTAGATTTTGCAAGTTTAATGTTAGATAAACAACTTTTGCTAGGTGATTTTTGATGAAAATGTCAAAAGGACCTATTTGTAAAAATATTTAACAATGTGGGTAAAAGTGTGATTAAATGTAGTCTGTTATAAGCATGAAAGAGGCTTGGCTAGGCTTGGGTCTTAAAGAAATCGAATAGATTTCATTTTACGAGCCTAGGGGCCAAAATGTAAAAATATCAAAGTTTAGGGGCAAAAATGTAATTTTTCCATAATGTAATTTTTGGACTGAATTGTGAAATTTGGATAATAAATGATTTAAAATTTCTATTATAGATCAAGAGAAATGAGGTTCGGACCTAGATCGAGGGAAAAACAAGGTGTTTGACGATTAGATCCATTTCTACTATTTTTGTACCGAGGTAAGTTCGTATGTAAATAATGCATTGTTTTATTTATGTTTTAAATGATTTAATATTGTATGAATTATGATTGACTCCTTGGATGCAATCGATAGAGCATGAAAAAGGTTTTGCGGAAGCTTGCAATCAGGTATGTAACTTTGTGCTCTGTTGATGATTGGCCGAAAAGCCGAAAAGTCAAAAAGCTGAAATACGGCATTTGATGCCATACAAGCATGCGATCGCACGTGTGGTGATTCGAGCCTACAAATCTTAGGTGTAGGACTGTAGAGGCTGTTATGGGCCTCGATGGGTCGAAATGGGCCGTGTGGGCCCAATTGGACTGTTGGACTGTGGGCCCCACACGGATTAAATTTGCATATTGTGGTAAATGTTAGACCGAGCCGTGTAGTCCACATGGCTAGGGTCATTTTTGGGCAATGGGTCGTGTGGGCCCACTGGGTTGGTGGCCCCACACGGATAAAATGCATGTTATATGGTTTTATTAGTTTGAACTGTGTTGTTCGTATAGCCGAGGCTATTTCTAGGATAATTGGGCCACACGAGTGTGTGGGCCCACTTGGGTTGAGTAATGGGCCTTAGGCCCATTTACACCGTTGTGACTGTTTATGTTACTTAAGTCGCTCAAGGCGACGATGGACCTTCTGTTAGGTCGTTGAGACCCCGATTTGTAAAATTACCAAAATACCCCCGATTCGTAAAATTACCGAAATACCTCCGATTCGTAAAATTATCGAAATACCTTCGATTCGTAAATTTATCGAAATACCCTCGATTTGCAAAATTATCGAAATACCCCTGATTTGCAAAATTATCGAAATACCCCTAATTTGTGAAATTATCGAAATACCCTTGATTTGTGAAATTACCGAAATACTCCCAATTTGTGAAATTCTTGGAATACCCCTGTAGGGTAGAATTGCCGAAATATCCCTGTAGGGTCCAAATACCGCTGAATGGTAGGATTACTGAAATACCCTTATAGGGTAAAATGACTATTTTGCCCTTGTGGGCAACTGACTGATTAGGACTATGACTCATCTTACCGTGAACGTATGGTTGTGTTTTAACTAATTTGACTGTGGTCGTGTAACTGATATGTTTTTAATATGTGTGTAAATGACTGTTACTGAGCATGGCCATTTTGGATACACGTGTAACAATTGAGCATGACATACATGACATATTGCATGGGGTTGGGACATTGATACGTAGGAAGTTCTGATAGGGTCGCATGATGACTGTGGATCCAGTATTGATCTGTTAAGTTCGCACGGGTCGCCCAAAACGACTGTGGATTGACGGACGGCTTAAAGTCGCATAATCTGATTATGGCTCTGTGCCAAACTAAATATGGCTCTGTGCCATCTTGAGTATGGCTTTGTGCCAGTCGTATTTACCCGTGGCTATGTGCCTAACATATATACCGATGACTCTGTGTTGATCATATTTACCCAAGGTTGTGTGCTGATTATATTACCGTCGCTGATGGCCATGTGCCAAACATAATACAGTTACTGATGGCTTTGTACCAATTATAATACTGCTATTGAAGGCTTAGAGCCGTATATATATACTAGTAACTTTGTTGCAATTTCAGTTAGGGCCGCAACCAGTGCTAACAGTGGTGTGCTGGCTGGGTGGGTCGATTTTATCCCCACATAAGTGTAGGGTTGGTACGTTGGTGTGCTGGCTGGATCGAGGTGGGATGCATCCTCATACTGTTGCATATCAGTTATGAGATCTGTCACTCTATTGGGTTTAGGACCACTTGTTCTGTTGTTGGTTTGGGCTAGGCCCAATTGATTTTGTTATGGGTTGTGACCCAAATGATATTGTAGTGGGCTTTGGCCCACGTATGCTCTGATCTGTACTGTACTGTTACTGTTAAAAGGGCTTTGGCCCAGACTGTTTAGGTTTTTGTTTCTATATACTGACTGTTACTCTAGTAAGGGGATTACATACTAAGTTTTCGTTAACTCACCCCATTTTTAACTGTACAGGTAATCCCCAGCCTTAGACGGATCGGTGCTGCGAGGGATTCGGAGAAGGCCACACATTGCTTGTGTTTTCCATTTTGATTATTTACATTCAAGTATTTTGATTTAGGTTGTAATAAGGCCTCTTTAAGTTTCTAGATTTTAACTATGGGTCTTTCTTCACTTTGAATTATATCCGTTAGAAGTAAATTACGGTTTTCCAAATTGCTAACTGTTTTTTAAAACAACACTGCATTTTCGCAACATTTTCGAAATGGTTTCGCGACTTAATCTTTTTCGTAAATCAATTACTTTCAAAATCAGCTTCTGCAACTGAAAAGATGTTTTGGGATTAAAATTAATAATTTTTCAATGTACCACGTTTTAAAAATAAACTAACATAACTGGGATTTTACTTAAGCTTTTAAACAAGAAGGGTTTTCAATGAAAACATGGTTTTTGTAAAACACTTCAATGTGACACGCTAGATTTGGGCCTAACATCTAGGCCGGGTTCTCTTATTGGGCACATGTTGAGGTTCTCATATTGGGGCGTGTTAAGACTTGTTTCTGGATCGACATTAACACCCATTGGTCCAGTTCTTCCTCGACTGGGGTTCTAGTCTTGCTTGATGGAGGAGACTATTTCTTCTTCGTCTTCACATCTTCTCCTATCTCATTTGTGGTTAGTCAAGAGTGCTTGCATATTGCATGAAGTTTCTTTTTTTTGTTGTCGGTATGTATGTTGTTGACATTGTTGGAACTCTTATGACTGATGGGACTCCTCCTAGAATACTTTAAACTACTCTTGAAGTGCTAGCAATTTTTATGAGCATGGATCGATGTTTTGGGCTGCATAAGCTCAGTTCTAATAATGCTGGTACTATTCATGTTGGTATAGTAAGGTTGGGTATAATAGTTGTACGGATCACAGGAATAGTTTCTTTGGCTTGGATTTGCCTAGTTTTGGACGTGATCTTGGGTTTGTTCGGTGAAAATGTTGGCATTTGGGTTTTGCATTTGAAACTTGAAAATCTAGAGGTGGAAATGTTCCACATCCACTACACCAATTGTTGATACTAGGATCAAACAAGGCGAAAGCAGTTACAATGGTGATCAATGGTTCACCTTGCCAAGGGTGAGGCAGAAAGCTGCTATAAGAGATTAATTAAAGTGGTATGGTAGAGAGGGAATGAGATTGGTAGGAATTCGAGAGAGAATGTTCCCTTACTATGTGGGAACTAATGGTTTAAATATCCTATGCTTGGATCTTGAGATTCCATGTGTCAATCCCCATAGGTGGTTACAAGTGGGTCAGTCAACTACTCTACCATGGCAGTCCCAAGTGGGGTAGTTAGAGTGGTGAGTGGACATGCTGTCAATCATCTCAGATAAGAGATGGTGATTACTGTAATAAATGGTAGTTATAAAGTAGGCCCTTGCATAGTTGAATGGTCAAGGAATTTTCCCTAGGATTTGTGGTGAGAGGTTGGCTGCAAAGACTGGATCTTAAGAGTGATGATTAGGAGTGAAGACCTAAGGAGTCTATTCAAGGTGTAGGGTATAACATGACTAAAGAAGTTTGTGTGAAGTAACCCAAAGGCCTTGTTTGTAACGCCCCGAATTTTGGGCCTAAAAGTATTGGGCCTTGTGTATGGATCAGTAGGTAGGCTGTACATAAGTATTTAATTGTGCAGGAAAATGATACAATTAAATGTCTGCTTCAGTGGTTAAGGGTCTTAAAAAGTGTTGGAGAAGTCTTGGGTTCAAACCTGGGCTTTAGCAAAAATTTTAGTTTTTAAGTGAATAAAACCCTTGGTGCTTGATAGTAGGCCTTTTAGATATGTGTGGTTAAAATATGACATAAGTAGATGGTTGCTAAGGTGGTTGGTGGCGTGGTTTAAGTTGCAAGGGAGCTTGGGTTCAAGTCTCATGTTGTGTAAGGGAGTATTTATTTTACTTCCTTGCTGCATGAGAGGTAGAGCTTGACTGAAACTCTGCGAATTGGAATTGGAAATGGTCATGGAGGAAGTCAAAGAGAGATTCGAGGAGATAATCTGGGTTGTTAGGAGAGAGTATCATGGAATTTCGAAATATGGGGTTGGAGGAAATTGTGGAGCAAATCAAGGAATTCAAAATTGGGAGTGGTGTAACTGAATGAGGAAACTTGTGTATGAGAAATTCGACTAGGAGGGGGAGTTTATGAGAATTATCGGTTTTGGTGGTGTTCTTTTGGGTTTTGTTTCGTTTTTGGGTTTTTTGGCAACATAGTTCGGCTCCTGTCAAATCTATTCCCTACTGTGCTGAATTTCTCCTTTTATTTTTCTTTCTCTCTGTCTTCGACTTGTCGTTAGTCTCTCTTCTTTGGCCGAATATACTCTTCATTCCCCCCTCGGTTCTTTTTGGTTATAGTTTTCTTTCTCTCCATCTGACATTGGTGACCGAATACACATTACCTTTTCCATCATCTGTTCTTTTCAAATCATTCCTGCTATCACCCCTTCTTTTTAGTACCCAAGTCGTTTTACTGCATCCCTTACTCCTCCACTTCTATCTTCGATTCAACAACTAATCTCTGGCAACCGGTCGATCTCTCTCTCGCAACTTTCTTTTCTTTGGTCATTGATTTTGGGTAGTCGAATCTTCCATCTCTGGTGTGTGCGTTTCTTTTCGTGCCTTGGTTTAGAGCATACTCTTGTAGGCCGTTTCTTCCTCCTCTTAATATTAACTCTACGATTCGGTAAGTATGTGTTTATTAAGGATCAAGTATTGTCTCATATGTGTGTTAATGGGAGGTTTGATTCATATGCAGATAATCATTGAGCGGTTTGTAATTCTCTTTCATCAGTGATCTAAGTAGGTTAAATCAACGCTCATTCAAGCAAGGCGATAGTAAGTAATCTTTTGAATAGGTTTCGGTTAGTGTCTCTTTCAACTCGTGTGTTAAGTATTCAACCGAAGCTTCTGTTGTAATAGGTTGGAGTGCATGTGGGCTAGTTTACTCGTTATCACGAATAGGTGTATAATCACAGTATCGCTTTTGTGAGTCGGTAAAAGCCGAAAAGCTGAAAAGTTGAAACTTCGGCATTTGAGGCCTCACGAGCGTGCGATCGCTTATGTGGTAAACCGAGCCACATATCATGGGCGATAAACTGTAGAGTCCACTACGAGCGCTCTTGTGCTCTTGGACCATTATAGGCCTCGTTGGGCTGAAATGGGTCGTGTGGGCCCATTGGGCTTGTGGGCCCCACACGGACAAAATCCATGATAATTGGAAAATACTGGACTAGGCTATGGAGTTCACATAGCCGTGATTGAATTTGGGCTATATGGGCCACACAAACTTGTGGGCCCACTTGGGTCGAATATTGGACCTTGGGCCCATTTACATCATTTTGATCATATGGGTTATCTGTGTTGCTTGAGGCGACTGTGGACCTTTGGAAAGGTCGTTATCTGTACTGAAACTCTAAAATAGGTAAAATGACCGTTATACCCTTGTAGGGTAAAATGTTCGTAAGACCCATGTAGGGTAAAATGACCGAAATACCCTCATAGGGTAAAATGACAATAATGCCCCTATAGGGTAGAATGACCGTAATACCCTTGTAGGGTAAAATGACCGTAATGCTCCTATAGGGTAAAATAACCGTAATGCCCCTATAGGGTGAAATGATCGTAATACCCCCATAGGGTAAAATGACCGAAATACCCCCATAGGGTAAAATGACTGAAATACCCGCATAGGGTAGAATGACCGTAATGCCCCTGTAGGGTAAAATGATCGTAATACTCCTGTAGAGTAAAATGACCATAATGCCCCTGTAGGATAAAATGATCGTAATACCCTTGTAGGGTAAAATGACCGTAATGCCCCTAAAGGGTAAAATAACCGTAATGCCCTTGGAGGGTAAATGACTATCTTGTCCCTTGAGGGTGAATGACTGACTTATGCTATGATTCGACTGATTTGACTCTGGTTGTATGACTATGATTTGATTGACTTAACAATAAATGATATGACTAATTCTGAGCATGGCCTACTGCATACACGACATACTGCATGGGGTTGGGATATTGTATTGGAGGAAGTGATTGATATGTGAGGGTCGCACGGGTCGCGCAAGACAACTGTGGACCCACCGATGGCTTTAAGCCGATTATGTGATTGGCAGCTCTACTGCATTATTGGTTAGTGTCACAAGCGGTGCTACATAAGGAGTGTAGGGATGGGTGGTCGATTTAATCCCCACAGGAGTGTAGGGTTGGACAGGAGATAGAGTGCGGGGTTGGTATGGGTATTTATGCATTGCATATACTGGTTCTGATATTGAGATGGGCTTAGGCCCAAATAGATGTGATATGTGACATTTGATATGGGCTCAGGCCCAATCGAGGCTGATGGGGGCTAAAGCCCAATTGCCACCATTACTGTAATGGGCTAAGGCCCACACTGTACTGTTAATGTTAAAGGGCTCAGGCCCAGACTGATTCTATTTCTGTATACTGACTGTTTCTTTAATAAGGGGATTACACACTGAGTTTTTGCAAACTCACCCCATTTTTAACCTTTCAGGTAATCCCCAACGTTAGACAGTTCAGAGCTGCGAGGGACTTGGAGAGGGCCACACGACTGCACAAGTTTTATTCTGTTTAGCTCATTTACTTTATAAGGAGCTTGTTGGTTTGGGCTGTAATAAGGCCTTTATAATTTCTGGATTTTAAATTTGGGATTTGATTTGATTCTTATTATATCTGCTGGAACTAGAACACGATTTTCCTAAACAACAACTATTTTCTAACACTACATTTCTGCAACTCAATTTTTAAATATAACGTTTTCGTAAATCATTTGCTTTAAATTAAGCTTCCGCAACAATAAGGTTTTGAAGTTAATAACTTTTTAATAAACCTTGATTAAAAGTAAACAATGCAAACTGAGGTTTTGTACAAGTTTTAAATGGCAAGAAGTTTGAAATTTCACGAAGGGTTTTCAATGAAAACATGGTTTTCGAAAAACACTTCGATGTGACACGCCGGATTTGGCCATAACGTCTAGGCCAGGTTTGGGGTGTTACATTGTTGATCTGAGGTATCTTGATCATGTGTTTTGTAACACCCCAAACCCGGTCAACACGCTACGACCGAATCCGGCATGTCACAGGGTAAAAGTATTTTGAAAAAACAAATCATTGGTTTAATTTTGTGAAAAAAAATGGTTATAGAAGAACATTTTATCGATTTGGGTTTGAAAGAAAACACTTCTAGGAAAATCATTTATCGTTTCTATTTTTGGAAAGTCGGTTGGTTCCACGAAAGCTCGAGTGAGTTTAAAATAATTAAGTTAAAACCGTTTCGTTTTTGAGCTCGAAGAAAAACTTAGTCTAAAAAACAGTTGAGTTAACTTGTCGTTATCACCATTCGTTATTACCCGGTGTAAAGTTGTAAATCCCCGATATTAAGCATGATTTTCAAAACGTTGATTTTACCGGTTATTTGAGCATGCAATGTTTTTAAACTTAAATATAATGTGATAAAACTTAAAAGCAAATAAAACCCAAAATAATAATCTTAGCGGCCTTATTACAAATCCAAAATCGAATTTAAAACAATTCATAGACCGGAATAAGAGTTTAAACCACAGCCCAAAAGCATCATGCATGGCCACCTCGAGTCTTCCCCGGCTCCATATCCGCGATCTATGCCTCATCTGCAAAATGTAAGGGAAGGGGTGAGTCGCCGAGACTCAGTGCATAAATCCCCATCCCGATATTAACAAGCACTTACACAATTCATAGGTAAATATGCCAATCATGCAAACCCAACCTAACCATTCGAACTCCTGTGTCTACCCCGTGTGGTCAAAACCACTGGTGGTCAAAACTACCGGTGACCGTAGTCACAAATCATATAAGTGTGGTCAAAACCACTGGTGACCGCAGTCACAAATCATATGGTGGGGCCAACCCACCGTGTGGTCAAAACCAGTGATGACAATCCCATAATCAACATGTGGGGCCAACCCACTGTGGTACCAAACCACTGGGACGAGTCACAATAATCCATGTGTGGTCAAAACCACTGGTAACCGAAGTCACAAATAGTATCCGTGTGGTCAAAACCACTGGTGGTCAAAACCACTGAGACTAGTCACAAATAATAAGAAAAGCGGGGCCAACCCACTGTGTGGTCAAAACCACTAGTGACAGTCTAAATCATCCTTCCCCCTCATCTCATCATACCCACAGCAGTGAACACTAGTTTTAATGGCTATTTCGGCTTTTAACGGTAAACATAATTAACATATATTACTAATGAAGCGTGTAAGAGTTACACACCTGACTACTTGCGGTTCTAGCGAAATCCCGAAACTACGATCTACCCACAAACCGATAGAACCCTGAAGATCCAAACGCTTGCCTTCACCTTTCCTATAATCGGCCAACACCAAACCATTGAGAACATAGCCATTTGGCTTTAATCATGAAATCCTGAAGGATATATCGCACAGAGATAGCCACCCTTACCTTAAGACCTTTCGACCTTTAAGTAAATCCCGAAGCAACGCGATGACAATCTCCCCCTACAATCGGCTAAGCACTAGACATCATAAACGAGTAGCCTTCAGCTTTTGAAAGAAGAAGAAGAAGATCTGAAATGATAGAACCCTTACCTAGATCGACAACCAAACCCCAAAGATCCACTGAATACGGCTACACTCCTCCCTTACTGACAGATTCGGCCACCAACCACCAAGGTTCGGCACACCCCAGAGATGTTTAGGGATTTCGGCTACTTAACCAATATAAGAGATTTCAGTCAAGAAGATTCAGCTACAGATCCAAAAGAAAGAAATGGATTTCGGCACTCCAAAGGGGATTAGAGCACACGAGAAGAGAAGAGAAATAAGGCCAAGGGTATTCGGCCAAAACACCTTGAAGGAAAGAGAAGAGAGTAAACAAGGTTTTCGGCTTTTCAAAATGGAAAAGATGGAGAAGAAAAATGAAGCAAGAATGGATGGATTCGGCAAAGAAGAGAAAAGGTTTCGGCCCAATAAGATTGAGAGAACAAGAAGAAATCAAAATAGGAAAAAGAGTGTTGCTTTTGGCTTTTGAGCAAAATGGAGAAAAGAAAGTGAAAGCAAAGTTTCGGCTCTTTAAGGAAATATCAAAAATGATTCGGCCAAGCACCCCAATTGCTGAAAATAGAAGAAGAAAAAGATGCAAGTGAGGTTTCGGTTTTGACCCTAAATGAAAGAGGAAGAAAACTCTCTCAACTAGACGAAATGCTCCCCAAAACCACTAAGGACATTCGACATACCCTTTTTGCTACCCCAACTGATTCCTCCAACACCCTTAGTGTTTGGCATTCGGCCAACACTAAGCTTCCTTAGCCGATTCCTCAAAATCCTCCTAGCCACCCATTCAAACGAGTTTGAAAAGTTCAAACTCCTCAATTTCCTCTCCTTCATCTGCTCCAATCTGTTGACCTCTTCCATCCTTATCTTAGAGAGTCCATCCTGAGCACACTACTTTCTTAGCTTTGGCGTCAAAAACAATAAGCAGAAAGGGGATTTCTGCTGCTCGAACCAAGGCCCTCCTAGCTCCCTATGGCGTCACCTCCTTTGTACCTGAGTAGCGCCTCCCCTGCCACTTTGCCACTGGAATTTTTGTGTCATAACACTCCAGCAACCTCTCTTAACCCCTAACTTCCGTAGCTCCCCCTTCCAAATACTTAAAACAAAAATTTTAGCCATGACTCAGGCCTAACCCGAGGTCATGCCTGGACCCCAAAACACCCTAAACTAGCACAGCAGGCATATTATCACATGCAATCACACCAAAAATGCAGAGACCCCGATTTAAGGATGTTACAGTTGAGGGTATTGTTGCCGCATCATATCCTCTGGTTCCCACGTGGCCTCCTCCGTACCATGGTTCCGCCATAATACTTTTACCAAGGGAACTGACTTCCTACACAGAACTTTGACATCCCGGTCCAAAATCCGCACTGGTTCCTCTTCGAAAGACAAGTTTGAGCTCACTTCTATCTCCTCAACTGGCACAACATGTGATGGATCTGATCGATAGCACCTAAGCATTGAAACATGAAACACGTCGTGAATTCTGACTTAATTCAGCTGGCAACTCGAGCTGATAGGCTACTGGTCCCACTCGCTTCAACACCGTATACGGCCCGATAAACCTAGGGCTTAGCTTGCCCTTCCGACCAAATCTCAACACTTTCTTCCACGGCGATACCTTCAGAAAGACCTTGTCCCCCACTGCATACTCTATATCCCTACGCTTAAGATCGGCATAAGGCTTCTGCCTGTCCAACGCTTCCTTCAGACGAGCCCGAATCACCTTAACCTTATCCTCTGTTTCCACATCCAACTCTGGACCCAACATCTGCCGTTCACCCAGTTCTGTCCAACATGTAGGAGTGCGACATTTCCATCCATATAATGCCTCATATGGTGCCATCTGAATACCCGCTTGATAACTGTTGTTATAAGCGAACTCTGCCAATGGTAGATACTCCTCCCAACTACCGCTGAAATCCAGAACACAACCCCTTAACATATCTTCTAGAATCTGGATTACCCTTTCTGACTGTCCATCAGACTGCAAATGAAAAGCCGTGCTAAAATCCAACCTCGTACCTAACGCCTGATGCAAAGCTTTCCAGAACCTTGACGTGAACCTGGGATCCCTATCCGAGATAATTGACACTGGCACTCCATGCAACCTTACTATCTCTGCCACATACAACTTGGCTAACTTCTGGAGCGAGTAATCAACTCGAACTGGTATGAAATGAGCTGATTTTGTCAGACGATCCACAACCACCCAGACTGAATCCTTCTTGCTAGGCGTAAGGGGTAGCCCACTGACGAAATCCATCGTAATCCTTTCCCACTTCCACTGTGGAATCTTTAACGGCTGCAACAGACCTGACGGCAATTGATGCTCAGCTTTAACTTACTGGCATGTCAGACACTTACCCACAAACTCAGTTACCTCCCACTTCAGACCCGGCCACCAGAACTGTTTTCTCAAATCTCGATACATTTTGCTACCTCCAGGATGCATAGCGTATGGGCTGCTATGAGCTTCCTGAAGAATTCTCTGTCTCAACTCAACGTCCTTCGGCATACATACCTTCCATTGGAAACACAGTACTCCATCCCTGCCCAAGCTGTAACCTTCCAACTCACCATTTTGCACTTGCAACTTCCGAGCACTCAGAACCTCATCCACCAGCTGCCTCTCCTTAGCCTGATCAATCCAAGTCGGCTTTACTTGCAATTTTGCCAATAGACTCCTGTCGTCATATAGACTAAGGTGAGCAAACATCGCTCTCAGGTCTGCTACCACCTTCCGGCTCAACGCGTCAGCCACTACGTTAGCCTTACCCGGATTGTACTCAATCGAGCAGTCGTAGTCCTTTAACAACTCGATCCACCTCCGCTGCCTCAAATTCAAGTCCTTCTGAGTCAAGAGGTACTTCAGACTCTTATGATCCGTGTAAACTATCGACTTCTCCCCATACAAGTAATGCCTCCAAATCTTCAAGGCAAAAACCACTGCAGCCAACTCCAAGTCATGCGTCGGGTAGTTACCTTCATGAGGTCTCAACTGTCGAGACGCATACGCCACTACTTTCCCCTCTTGCATCAGCACACACCCTAAGCCAGTATGTGATGCATCACAGTAGACTGTGAATTCCTTCCCTGCTTCCAGCTGAATCAAAACCGGAGCTTCTGTCAGAATCTTCTTTAACTTGTCGAAACTTTCTTGCTATTTTTCAGACCACACAAACGGAACCCCTTTTCTCAACAATTTGGTCAACGGTGCTGCAATCAAAGAGAAACCTTCTACGAACCTTCTGTAATATCCTGCCAAACCTAGAAAACTCTGAATCTCTGCTACCGACTTAGACGGTTTCCAATCCAACACTGCCTCAATCTTTCGAGGATCCACCCTAATCCCCTCAGCTGATACTTCATGACCCAAGAAAGTTACCTCCTTAAGCCAGAACTCGCACTTACTAAACTTGGCGAATAACTGCTTCTCCCGCAAAACCTGTAAAACCACCCGAAGATGCGCGTCATGTTCCTCCTCAGATTTCGAGTACACCAAAATGTCGTCTATAAACACTACGACAAATCGATCCAAGTACGGTTGGAACACCCGATTCATCATGTCCATGAATGCTGCCGGCGTATTGGTCAACCCGAACGGCATTACCAAAAACTCGTAGTGCCCATAACGAGTGCGAAACGCTGTCTTATGAATATCGGCCTCCTTCACTTTGAGTTGATGATACCCCGGCCTAAGATCTATCTTAGAGAAAACCGAGGCACCCTTAAGCTGATCAAACAAGTCGTCTATCCTGGGCAACGAATACTTGTTCTTGATTGTCAACTTATTCAGCTGGCGGTAGTCTATACACATCCGCATTGTCCCGTCCTTCTTCTTAACAAAGAGCACAGGCGCTCCCCAAGGAGATACACTCGGCCGTATGAAACCCCTGTCCAACAATTCCTGAATCTGCGCCTTTAACTCCACTAATTCCTTCGGCGTCATCCTATATGGGGCAATAGACACTGGCGCGGTTCCTGGCAACAGATCTATACCGAACTCAACTTCTCGGTCCGGAGGCACACCCGGAAGTTCCTCTGGGAATACATCAGCAAATTCCTTCACGGTTCAGACACTCTCCACAGCTGAATCCTTGGCTTCCAAAGCACAGACATGCACCATAAATGCCTCACAACCTTTCCTCACCATTTTCTCAGCCTTCAGCGCAAAGACAACATTGGATAGGTAATCTCTCCTATTACCTATCATCACCATCTCTTCACCTTCCATTGTCTTCAACACCATGCGCTTAGCTGCGCAATCCAAACTGGCCTGGTATTCACTAGCCAATCTATCCCAGGAATCAGATTGAACTCCCCGAACGGTAGTTCCATCAAGTCAGCCAAAAACACTACCCCTTGAAGTTCTAGGGGTACATCCCTATACAGTTTATTTACTTCTACAGAGTGACCTAGAGGGCTTATTACTGTCATCTCCCTAGAAGTAACCTCAGAGTCTAAATTCATGGTTTCCACTATGCTACTGGCAACATACGAGTGCGTCGAACCAACATCTATCAGAGCAGTATAAGGTGGTCCAAAGATTAAGAACGTACCGGTTATGACGTCCGGTGCGTCACCCTCCTCTCGATGCCTCGCTGCGTAGACCAACCCAGGCTGTCTCGCCTCTGTACTACCTGTACCTCTGCCCGGTGCTCCGCGGCCCCTACCAGAACCATTACCTCCCCTGACCGAACCACGACCCCTCTATGGTTGCTGACCATCCCTCCTGAACTGTGTACGATTCTGATCCCCAGACTGAAGCCTAGTTGACCTCTGCGGACAATCCCTCACTCGGTGCCCTATTGACCCACATTCGAAGCACCCTCTATTTCCAGTCCAACATTCTCCCTGTGAGACTTCCCACACCGAGCACACCGTGGCGGCCACTGAGTATTAGCAGCAGCGGGCCTTGCCGCTTGATTCGGCCCACCATATTTAGCCCTTTTTAGCTGATTCCCGGCAAACCCTGACGACCCAGAACTCCTCTTATTCCAACTCCTATCCTGGTTCCGTCTCATTGACTGTTTCACTTCCTCCGCAACCTTGGCCTTCTCTACCAGAACTGCAAATTCTCTCTCCTGCTGTGGAGCAATCACCATCCGCAGCTCATCTCTCAACCCATCCTCGAATCTGACACAACGCTCATGCTCCGTGCCTACAATACCACGTGCATACCGACTTAACCGAAGAAATTCTGCCTCATATTCCGATACTGACTTATTTCCCTGAACCAAATTCAGGAACGCTTTACGCTGCGTATCGATGTAGCTAGCCCCGATGTATTTCCTCTGATAAGCTGCCCTAAAGAAATCCCATGTGATGTCGTCAGCCATTGCTCCATTTCTAACTGTGAGCCACCACTGATATGACTCATCCCGGAGAAGAGATACTATACCCTTCAGCTTCTCCTCAACCGTAAAATCCAGGTCATCCATGATACGTTCTGTCGCCTCCAGCCAGTACTCCGCCGTATTGGGAGCCACACCTGATACACCTCTGAATACCTCTATGCCATTAGCCTGGAGTCGTTCGGACACAGATTTCTAAGCCCCCATACCTCCACCTACTCCAGCTACTCTCTCCAGAACCCGCAGCATCACCTGTGACACCGTGTCATCACCACCTGTCTGCTCCTGAAACTCAGCGCCCACAGCTGGCGGCAGCGGTGCATCATTTCCTGACCCATGGCCAGACCCAGCTAGCTCAGATATAGCCATCCTACCTCTACCTCGTCCACGTATATTACGCCCACGTCCTCGTGCACTCATGACTATTGTTCACGAATTGATCTGGTTTAAAAGTTTTATGCGTGAGACTTATTCCACTGTTATTAAGGCACAATCTTATGAATAGCTTAATACGGGGATCGTTTTCGCAAGTTTGCACAATCCTAAGGTTCTAGTCTCTAAAGTGATTCCCTAATACTATTAGTCATAGCATCATCATTATAAGCATATAAACAATAGTTAGGGGTACTTACCTGGGCGGATCGGTGCCGGAGACTCGGTGCCATGCTTTTCCAACCATATATTTCCCATTGAAACCTTTCATAACTCATTTTAAAACATTTTGGGCCTCAGGCCCACAACCGAGCTTTTGAACCAGGCTCTGATACCATAATTGTAACACCCCAAACCCGGTCAACACGCTACGACCGAATCTGGCATGTCACAGGGTAAAAGTATTTTGAAGAAACAAATCATTGGTTTAATTTTGTGAAAAAAAATGGTTATCAAAGAACATTTTATCGATTTGGGTTTGAAAGAAAACACTTCTAGGAAAATCATTTATCGTTTCTATTTTTGGAAAGTCGGTTGGTTCCACGAAAGCTCGAGTGAGTTTAAAATAATTAAGTTAAAACCATTTCGTTTTTGAGCTTGAAGAAAAACTTAGTCTGAAAAATAGTTGAGTTAACTTGTCGTTATCACCATTCGTTATTACCCGATGTAAAGTTGTAAATCCCCGATATTAAGCATGATTTTCAAAATGTTGATTTTACCGGTTATTTGAGCATGCAATGTTATTTAACTTAAATATAATGTGATAAAACTTAAAAGCAAATAAAACCCAAAATAATAATCTTAGCGGCCTTATTACAAATCCAAAACCGAATTTAAAACAATTCATAGACTGGAATAAGAGTTTAAACCACAGCCCAAAAGCAACATGCATGGCCACCTCGAGTCCTCCCCAGCTCCATATCTGCGATCTATGCCTCATCTGCAAAATGTAAGGGAAGGTGTGAGTCGCCGAGACTCAGTGCATAAATCCCCATCCTGATATTAACAAGCACTTACACAATTCATAGGTAAATATGCCAATCATGCAAACCCAACCTAACCATCCGAAGTCCTGTGTCTACCCCGTGTGGTCAAAACCACTGGTGGTCAAAATCACTGGTGACCGTAGTCACAAATCATATAAGTGTGGTCAAAACCACTGGTGACCGCAGTCACAAATCATATGGTGGGGCCAACCCACCGTGTGGTCAAAACCACTGATGACAATCCCATAATCAACATGTGGGGCCAACCCACTGTGGTACCAAACCATTGGGACGAGTCACAATAATCCATGTGTGGTCAAAACCACTGGTGACCGAAGTCACAAATAGTATCCGTGTGGTCAAAACCACTGGTGGTCAAAACCACTGAGACTAGTCACAAATAATAAGAAAAGCGGGGCCAACCCACTGTGTGGTCAAAACCACTGGTGACAGTCTAAATCATCCTTCCCCCTCCTCTCATCATACCCACAGCAGTGAACACTAGTTTCAATGGCTATTTCGGCTTTTAACGGTAAACATAATTAACATATATTACTAATAAAGTGTGTAAGAGTTACACACCTGACTACTTGCGGTTCTAGAGAAATCTCGAAACTACGATCTACCCACAAACCGATAGAACCCTGAAGATCCAAACGCTTGCCTTCACCTTTGCTATAATCGGCCAACACCAAACCATTGAGAACATAGCCATTCAGCTTTAATCATGAAATCCCGAAGGATATATTGCACAGGGATAGCCACCATTACCTTAAGACCTTTCGACCTTTAACTAAATCCCGAAGCAACGCGATGACAATCTCCCCCTACAATCGACTAAGCACTAGACATCATAAACGAGTAGCCTTCGGCTTTTGAAAGAAGAAGAAGAAGATCCGAAACGATAGATCCCTAACCTAGATCAACAACCAAACCCCAAAGATCCACTGAATACGGCTACACTCCTCCCTTACTGACAGATTCGACCACTAACCACCAAGGTTTGGCACACCCCAGAGATGTTTAGGGATTTCGGCTACTTCACCAATATAAGAGATTTCAGTCAAGAAGATTCAGCTACAGATCCAAAAGAAAGAAATGGATTTCGGCACTCTAAAGGGGATTAGAACACGCGAGAAGAGAAGAGAAATAAGGCCAAGGGTATTCGGCCAAAACACCTTGAAGGAAAGAGAAGAGAGTAAACAAGGTTTTCGGCTTTTCAAAATGGAAAAGATGGAGAAGAAAAATGAAGCAAGAATGGATGGATTCGGCAAAGAAGAGAAAAGGTTTCGGCCCAATGAGATTGAGAGAACAAGAAGAAATCAAAATGGGAAAAAGAGTGTTGCTTTCGGCTTTTGAGCAAAATGGAGAAAAGAAAGTGAAAGCAAAGTTTCGGCTCTTTAAGGAAATATCAAAAATGATTCGGCCAAGCACCCCAATTGCCGAAAATAGAAGAAGAAAAAGATGCAAGTGAGGTTTCGATTTTGACCCTAAACGAAAGAGGAAGAAAACTCTCTCAACTAGCCGAAATGCTCCCCAAAACCACTAAGGACATTCGGCATACCCTTTTTGCTACCCCAATCGATTCCTCCAACACCCTTAGTGTTTGGCATTCGGCCAACACTAAGCTCCCTTAGCCGATTCCTCAAAATCCTCCTAGCCACCCATTCAAACGATTTGAAAAGTTCAAACTCCTCAATTTCCTCTCCTTCATCTACTCCAATCTGTTGACCTCTTCCATCCTTATCTTAGAGAGTCCATCCTGAGCACACTACCTTCTTAGCTTTGGCGTCAAAAATAATAAGCAGAAAGGGTATTTCTGCTGCTCGAACCAAGTCCCTCCTAGCTCCCTGTGGCGTCACCTCCTTTGTACCTGAGTAGCGCCTCCCTTGCCACTTTGCCACTGGAATTTTTGTGTCATAACACTCCAGCAACCTCTCTTAACCCCTAACTTCCCTAGCTCCCCCTTCCAAATACTTAAAACAAAAATTTTAGCCATGACTCAGGCCTAACCCGAGGTCATGCCTGGACCCCAAAACACCCTAAACTAGCACAGCAGGCATATTATCACATGCAATCACACCAAAAATGCAGAGACCCCGATTTAAGGATGTTACATGTTTAATCTCACCAAAGCCTTGTATGGTTTGAAAAAAGCCTCATGTGCTTATTATGAGAGATTAACCATGTTTTTGTTAGATTAAGGCTATATGAGATGCAATTTTGGCAAAACATTGTCCATTAAGAGCACTAAAAAAGAGGTCATAATTACCCAAATGTATATATTGATGATATCATATTGAGGTTAAATTTTTATCATGCTAAAGAAGCATTTTCCAGTATGGTGAAGTTAGATATCGAGATGAGTATGGTCGGGATGCTAACCTATTTATTGGTATTTTAGATTAAGTAACTCAAAGATGATATGTTTATCTCTCAAGAAAAGCATGCTAGGAATCTCGTAAATAATTTGTCTTAGATGGGGAAAAGCTAATGCGAACACCTATTGGAGTTTTTGAAAATTTGTGTAAAGATTTCGAGAGAGTTACAACCGACCCAAGCAATTATAAGAGTATGATAGGAAATCTCTTATACCTTAATTTAAATAAGCTAGCCAAATGTGTGCTACAGCATTGGAGTATGTTCTAGGTATCAGTCTGAACCTAAGAGTCACATGTTAAAATAATTAACTATATAATTAAATATTTTAAAGGCACTTTTGATCTTGGTATTCAGTTTTCGAAATACACCAATATGAACCTAATTGGATTTGTTGATATAGATAGGATAGACTGTTGGATCTGGAGCCCTAAGTCTAGTATATTCATTTTGTATACTTGTATTTTTCTAACAAATTAGTTTAATAAAAATATACATAAGTTACATAATCTGTTGTATATTGTCCTCAATGGTTTTTGCAAGCAAGGAAAAATGAAAGAAAATATTGGCTCACAAGTTATCTAATGTTTAATTAATACTAAGCTGCATTATGTGGTTGGATGAACCTAAAAATGTCCTTAGTCTAATCGAAAACGAGCAACCGATGAAAAGACTAATATGCCATCTATTAAGTCCAACTGGGTAGATGCTTTGTCTTAAGCATCAAAGCGGATAACTCCCAAAAGATAGAGACATAGATGTGACTAATTGGACTGACAGTACATCAGACAGGACCCAAGTAGAATACATCCTAAATCCATTTATGGATTTTTTTTCACTTGTGATGTTTATAGTGTGGCATACATTAATCCTAAGTGGACGATGGATTGTGTATGTGAAAAATAGAACGTGGATAATGGCAATGTATCGCAAAGAAAAAGAAAGAAAATAGAAGACAGAATTTTACGTACAAACCCTTTCGGGAAAAAACCACGGGGTAGAGAAGAAGAAAATTCACTATGTTGAATTTGGATGATACAAGAAGAGAGACGAATACGTCTATTTATTGGTTTAAAAACATTTATTCTAATCAAAGTCCAATAGAAGTAATGCAGTAAGGTTAAAATACCTTATTCTAATCAAATATCAAATAGAGGAAGTAAACTTTTAAATGGATTCCACTTGTGCTGACTGTACTATATCGTGAGGGGCACCCTTAGTTACGACCCCAGTCCAGTATTTTTGCTTATTAGGGATCTACGATGGGCTGCGGCCTTTGCCCTTGTAAATCCCCTTATCTTGCCACTAGTATTTTATTTTAACAAGAATTTGGGTCGCACAACTCTAACAATGTATGTGGGACTCGTAAATTCTAATGTAAGTAAAAGTCAGAGTTAAAATAGATAACGAACTGAAAGCTAGTGTGTTGGGTATATGACTTCTACTGTCTGTAGCATCATTCACAATAGTTGTAATATCTCTAATTTACTATTATTAAGTTAGGAATGGTACAAAGTCGAGTTAGGTATACTTGAGAATTTTAGAAATAAAAAACATAGGAATTTTTTAGTGTTAGTATAGAAAGTAGTTAGCATTGAGAGAAAATTAATAAAATACTTTTGATATGAGAAAAATTAATCCGGGGTATTGACTAAATTTTAAGAGAAAAAAAAGTATTGGAGAAAAAGTAGAAAATCAAGTTTTTGAATGATTGCATTGAATTAAAGGAAATAGGAGTAAGGACTATAAGTGAAATTCTACTAAAATAAAGTATGATTCATTAATGGAATTATAGGGAAAGTTGAAGGACTAAATAGTAATTACTTAAATTAGATAATTATGAAAAGCTTAATGATTTAGGACTAAATTATGGAAAATCTAATTGGTTAGAATATTTAATTATTTGTTATTTTAATTAATAAATTAAGTATATATTTTTATAGAATATTGTAGAAATATGGTGAAAAATCATCCACTTCATTTTCATCTTCACACCACCACCATTTCTCCACTATTTTCAACTTTTGATTTATCTACAAATAGGTCCTTACCACCATTTTCAAGCTCTTCAAGCTTGATTCCTCCAATTTCTTTTATGAATCCTTCATAAAATATATAAAGAAGCCTATTAGCCACCTTAATTTCATAAAAAAAAGTATCTATAGTTGTTTAGGAGAGAGAAAACAAGAATTATATTGTGATTTCAAGAGATTAACATAAAAAATGATAAATTCTTCATGAAATCTATGTTAGTTACTTTAGTTAAGCATAAATGCATTATTTTATTATGATTTTAACAAGTAAATGTTGTACCGACCCGATAGTTAGGGGTGTCAAAAATTGTATTCTTGGGACCCCGTACCCGTAAACCGGACCCGTAAATATTTTTATTAAATTTTATTGAGGCTACCTTAGTTGCTAATTAATTTTTGGATTAATGATTTTTGTGAAATTAGGAGTTATTAAGGTACAAGGACTAAATCGCGTAAAAGTTAAAAGTTGAATTATAAATTAGAATAAACTGAAAGGGCTAAGTAGCAATTATGCCACTTAATTAATGTTTGTATATAGGCGGCCGGCCATGGGCCAACTAAAAATTCATGTATATATATATATTACATATGCTATATTAAATAGTTACTAATAATAAAAATAATAACAGTTATAATAAAAGAAAAGAAAGTGGAGGCATGTAAATTAAACAAAGAAAGAAAGAAAAGAAAAATAAAGAAAGAAAAAGAATAAGAGAACGCACGGTACTTGGGGGTTTGGCGATCAACTCCAAATCACTAACGTTGTACCGAAATCCTCGAGTAAAAAGGGGAAAGATAAAATCGATGTCGAATAGCTCGAAATTCATGGTTTGTGTTTCTATAATCTAAATTTAATAGCAGATTATTGCATATAAAATTATTTGCATATGGTAAGCATTTGAAGTGAGTACTTTGGTACTTTGGGATTGAATTAATTTCATAATTAAGGTGAAATGGATTGATTTCGTATCTTATGAAATATATTGATTATGAGCATATGTGTAATTAAGAAAAATGCGATTATTATCAAATTGAATATATGCTTATATGTGATGATATACATTCATGAAACTGAGATATTGATTGTATTGAAAAGTGAAATAAAAACCCTATTAACTGTATCGGGCTAAATCGGATATAGATGGCATGCCATAGGATAGGAAGAGTTAAATGATTACTTTGATCTCAAGTCGATGAGGCATTGGGTGCCAATTTGCTTCGGTTTAACTGATGAGACACTAGGTGTCAACTTATATAGTGCTGGTCATGATTATTACTTTGAATTTATCCGATGGGGCACTGGGTGCCAGATTGGTGTGTTGGTTGGACCACATAACCAATTTTACCACATAATTGGCACTGGGATCGAGAACGTGACCAACTCCGACCATTACCATAAGTCCTGCCACGAGACCAGCCTCATCTTTGCCCTCTGTGTCCTTTCTTAAAATCTTAAGGATAGTTGTTGGAGTCCTTAGTATGTTTTGATCTTGCTACGGTATCTTGTTTTTGGTGATATGCCAAATTAGCTTGCAAATGAACTTCTGTCAACAAAGCCATCTGTCGTGCTTCACAATCAATAAGCATCTCAGTTAGCAAGTCAAGGGACATAGGAGTTGCTGAGGCGATCACATGAATGGACTCATATTCTAACGAAAGACCAGCCAAGATGATGCTCACTTGCTCTTGTTCAGTAACCAAACTACCAGCTGCAATTAGATTATCACTTAGACTCTTTACTTTGGACAAGTATTCTTTACTGGTAAGATTTTCTTTCTTGAGCGAGTATAAAGCATGGCACATACTCGAGATTTTGATGTTGGACTTGGCACCAAACCATCTTTCAATGGTTGTCCAAACTTCAAAACTAGTCTTGGTCGTTATGAGATGCACCAAGACATCATCTGTGACTGTAGACAATAGCCAAGGGGTGGGAAACTTGTCCTACTTCTTATGAACAAGAAAGGCAGGGTTTTCAATTAACTGAACCTCGTTTCCAGTTATAAGTGGAAAAGGAACATAAATCGTGCCTAACACAAACCCCTCAAGATCGTATCCTTCAAGAATCAATAAAAGTTGATGCTTCCATAAGAGAAAATTGTTCTCTCCTAGTTTGATTATGTCATATTTGGAAAAATAATGAACTATCTATAAAGCAATACTGCCATGACCCTGTAAATGAACTGCTTCCCTAATGTTGGAAGAATGACAAGGAGTATCAACCACTAGAACAGCCTCTATAGCCATGAAAATAGAAGGAAAAGAGAGAAAAAAATCTAGTTATACCAAGATAACCTTAGCTCTTGATACCATGTCAGAATCAATGATAAAGAAGCTGAGAAGAAAACATTATTAACTTCATTAACTTCTTGAGAGTAATAGAAAGAGTATTTAATACAACCAGATAATAGCTAACAATTAACTACTTTATTTAACAACTAACTCCTTTTAACTAATTTCAACAGTAATAGTAACTATGAAATACTCATAACAAGATTAAAGTGTAGTACCTTAAATAGCTAAGTGATAGTCCAATTATGGTAAATGTGATATGAATGAAAGCCTTGAATGTTTGATGTGTTGTTGATGTATTTGAACATATAATATGTGGTACCAATGAGGGTACATTGGTTAGGCATATTAGGTGATTAACTTGGTGTATTTTGGGCATGTTTAATTGTGTTTTGAGTAGGTTAAATGATTGGTAATTGAGTTGCTTAGTGCCCAAGTAAGTGGGAAATGGTAAATTTGAGCTTTAAGGTGCTTTTAGGTGTACACGGCCTAGCCACACGGACGTGTGTCACACACAAGCAACACAAATTGGTGTGTGACCCAAGTTAGTGAGTCAGACGGGCAAGGACATGGGCTGAGACACGGACGTGTGTCTCAAGTCAGTGAGTTACACGGGCTGAGACACAGTCATGTGTCCTAACTTCGAGAGTCACATGGCCTAGGGCATTCCACACGGCCTGGCCACACCGACGTGTGTCCCCTATTTTTAGGAAATTTCAAAAATAACTGTAAACTTCCAGAGTTTTTTGAATTAGTCCCTGCCTATTTTAAACTATTTTTAGGGTCCCGTAAACTCGAAATAAGGGCTTTAAGAGTAACTTTTACTCTGAATTGGAATGAATTAGCAAACCTATATTAAATGCATTATACTAACATTATCGAAGATAAAATGAAAATATAATAATAGTCGGAGTATGGACCAATACTCTGATGCTGATAATTGGAATAGTCTTGTATGTATCCGACTTTTGGAACTGAAGAAGGGATAAATAATGATAAAAGTGTAGGCAAAGGAAGTCCAAGTTTAGCATTTCATAGCGTGATTTGTTATTCAATTCTGTAATATTCTAGTAAGATAGTATTTGATTGTTGTGTCCTACCCCTGTATATTATATTGTTAATGGCTAGCTTATATGTTGATTATGATTGATTAATTGTTTTATTTGTTAGTAATGCTCTTGACCCCGAATTCGACGACGAAGAGGGGTTAGGGGTGTTACAAATGTTATATGTTTTGATGTGGAAATGAAGAAAAAGAGAGGAAATGTGAAGGATTAGTTGGAAAAAATAGCAATGAAGTAGCCAAGGAGTAAAGAAAGAAGAAAAGAGTTCATCCAAGCTTTGATTGTAAGTACTCCAAGAATTTTTATTTATTTAATTTTAATCTAATTTTAAATTATGCTAAAATAGTTAATTTAATTACGAATATGTTAATATTATGTACAAAAATTTTTAATAATGAATTATAAATATTATTTAAATTCTAATTATTTAATAGAATGAATTGATACAATGAAGTGGTAGTAAAAGGATTAAATTGTAAAGTGAATAAAATAAGTCATGTCGATTCAAATTTTAAAAAAGAGAATGTGAAAGAAGTGTGATGAAATAGTGATGATATGTAAAGTGGATGTGTGGTGAAACTTCAAATGATAGTGAAAGTTTATGTCAATAAGGACTAAGTGGTAAAAAGTGAAAAGTTTGAATTGTTTTTATTTGACAAAGTACAATGGAATAAATGTATTAAAAGCCAATGTTGTGAACTAATAGGATCTAAATGACATGTCACTAGGAAATCTTATGTCTGCAAATAAAATTTGGTACTTTGGTGCAATTGAAATGTGGCACTTTGGTGCGAATAAAAGTGACACTTCGGTGCAATACTATGATTGTTCTGTATATCCTATGTGTTCTATTTAGTCTACTATGGGCTATATAAATGAAATATGGTAAGAAAAATTTTAAATGAAATTGGTAAGTGAGTTAAACCTTGAATGTTGATCTCTTGCTATTTGGTATTGGATTATGAAATTATATATAAATATATTCTAGCATTAGTTCATTTTTAAAGTTTACTTCTTGTAGTACTTACTAAATTGTCACAAGCTTAATGCGTAGGAAAAGGTTAGATTTGAGGTGCTAGATTGGAGGATTGACTTCAGCTCTTCTCATCACATCTCAAGCTTGGAAGAAAGTATGGTTTGAATGTTTTGGTTTATCTATGGCATGTACATAGGTAAACTTTAATTTGTGTATATAAATCTTTTAGAGGACCTAATCATAGAACATGAAACTCTTGTTAACCTTACAAACTTAGCTTTATATTGAATGAATTATGGTGAATTACATGTTTCTTTAGGTTGAAATTGAGTTTACATGAATTATATGTTGATTGTATTGGTTGGAATTTGATTTTTGAACAAGGTAATAGGTGATGTAAATTGAAATATGGAAAGTTGATGAAACATGGTGCACATCGCGATGACAAGAATTCCACATTGTGATGAGGCAAGTTAGAGAGTGATGTTGCAACGAGGAGCCCTCAACGTTGTGACCTCAGCTCAAAATTTTGGAAACTTTACATTTTATTCCTTCTTCACACTTATACAACTAAAATAGCTAATATAAACATGTTTATAACTGAATTTGTATTCAATTCATATCGTAAATGTATAATGATAGTAATAATTTGATTGAAAAGATAAGAATGAGTTGAATTTATTTGTTAATGTAACACCCTAAACCCAGCCTAGACGTTATGGCTGAATCTGGCGAAGTCACATGATAGCGTGTTGAAAACTAAGTTTTTACGATAAAACCATTTCCATTTACTTACTTTTCTTATCTCTTCTTAATTCCAATTACTTTTCTTATCTCTTCTTAATTCCAAAATCTTTACTCATTTAGTCGGTTGTATAAAACTTAATTCATTGCAGAAGCTTTTAAAATCGTTTTGAGTAAATCGTGTGTATAGAGAAAACTTTGACTTTTTGAAATCTGAGTATTCCTACGTCTAGCAGTTATAAATCCATAAAAATAAATAAAAACAAAATTTAAGAAAAAGTCCCCAAATTACTTCCAAATAAACGACAAATCATAAAAGTCCAAAAACTGTGATCACCATCGAGTCCTCCGCCGCACCGATCCGTCTAGGTCTGGGGGTTACCTATGCATATTAAACAGAGAGGGGTGAGTTTACATAAACTCAGTTTGTAATCCAATAGAAAATAGACAACAGTAAACATAGTGAATAGTCAAAAATAGTCTTAGGCCTAAGCCCCTTTCAGTATCAGTAACGGTTTGGCCTTGCCCAACTCAATATCATTATCAGTATGCACAAGGGCCTTAACCCATCACAGTAGCAGTAACAAATATACAATATTCACTAACAAAGTCCTACCCAACTGATAAACCGTAATATATACATATTTTAATCCCACATTTAGCATACTTTTGGATGATTTATTCCCTGAATTGTGGAATTTGGTACTCCTAATCCTTTAATTTCATGTTTTATACTTAGGATAGCACCGGAGGATGAAAAGAATGAGAAACGAGCCAAAGTACGAAATGTACACGGCCTGGGCCCATGCCACACTGTCGTGCCTCTTTAGCAGACCCGACCACGGCCTGGATTCGATTCACACGACCGTGCTACACGAACGTGTCCCTGACGTGACCTATTTTAATTCTATTCGGAATAGGGTACTTAGAGGCAAAGAAAGACATTCCAAAAGCCTATATAAACACCCTAGAGGCCAACCTTCAAAGAGGGGTTCAGGTAGGCCGAGGAGCCAAGCCAGAAAGGGCTGAATTGTGGGATTTACTCGAAGATAGCCAGTTGATTCATCTCAAGAAGCCGGAATCATACTCAAGACGAAAGATCTTCCCTTCAATTTCCTTCAGGGGGTTTTAGGGTTTTTGTTATGTTTTGTTTTATATTTTCTTCTGAGATGTATTCTTTTATAATTATGAACTAAACCCCTCAAATACCTGAGGGGGATGAAACCTAAGATGGATCTTGTTATTGTTTTCTGAACTATATGATAAATACTTGATTTGTTCTTAACTATGTGCTCTTAATTCTTGTTTTAATATTTCAATATATTGATTCAAGTATTGATGCTATTAGGCAGAGGAGGAATATTCCCCGTTTAAGAGTAGATCTAGCATAGTTAAACGGAGTTGATCACAACCCTAGAGATAGGATGACGAAAATCTGCCGGATTAGGGTCAAACCTAATATGGGAGTCCATAGATCGAGTTAATGCAATTCTAGGGGTTTTAATTAGAAAGAGATCTCAATTAATCAACCTAGGGTTAGACATTAGTAGCCTCAAGAGAGGTATCAATATAAATTAGGGAATCCTACGAATCAAGTTAAGTGAATACATCATCTGGTTCAGAGTCTAGGTGGATTCTTCCTCAGGTATTGTCTTAATCAATTGGTTTTTTCCAAAAGTATTTCCCCAATTCCTTCGCTGTGTCTTAGCATCTTCAGCTTAGTAGTTAGTTAATTTTAGATTAAATAGCAATTCCTTTAATTCTTAAGCTAAATAATAAAAAGAAAGTCAGTATTAGTACTTTTGGTTCCCTTGGGTTCGACATTCCGGTCTTGCCACTAAACTATACTACTGTTCGATAGGTGCGCTTGCCTCAATCGTTGCCGTAAGTTAGTTTCTAGGCTTGATCATTTATTATATAAATATTAAGACTTCCTGACACCATCAAGTTTTTGGCGCCTTTGCTGGGGAACTAAAATATTAAGAACGCTCAATTTTTATTACTTTAGCCATATTTTATTTTTGCAATTAAATTTTATTTTTACTTTTCTAAATTTTCTTCTTTGCTTCTGGCAGGTATTCTAGTTTATGACTAGAAGATACTCGTTAGGACCTCTACTTTACGATAGTGAAATTGAAAGCACAGTTCGTAGAAACCGAAGAGAAATAAAGAGAAGCCTACAGTACATACAAGAAGAGCAAGAAAACAAAATTAATACTACCGAAGAGATGGCTGAGAATAATCCGCTACCTCCAGAGGTGGCCGAAAATCATGCTCCTCGAACTATGTATGATTATGCTAAACTTAATTTAGCAGGAACTGAGTCAAGTATTGTTAGACCTACTATTGCTGCAAATAATTTTGAACTGAAACCTAACATAATTCAGATGATACAACAATTTGTTCAGTTTGATGGTTTGCAGGACGAAGATCCAAATAATCACTTGGCGAATTTCCTAGAATTTTGCGATACTTTGAAAATAAATGGCGTTTCTAATGATGCCATTCGTCTTCGATTATTTCCCTTTTCTTCTAGGAATAAAGCTAAACAGTGGTTGATTTCTCTTCCACGAGGATCAATCACTACATGGGAACAAATGACAGAACAATTTTTGTTAAAATATTTTTCGCCGGCTAAAATGGCTAAGTTGAGGAATGATATCTCTTCTTTTGTGTAGATGGATTTAGAGACACTTTTCGATGCATGGGAGAGATACAAAGATCTATTGAGAAGATGCCAACGCCATGGATTACCCTTATGGCTGTAGGTCCAAACCTTTTACAACGGTGTGAAGCCCTCAACCAGGCAATTAATTGATTCAGCAGCTGGCGGAACTTTGAATAACAAAACACCTGAGGCTGCCTACGAATTCATTGAAGAGATGTCACTGAATAACTATCAGTGGCTGATAAACCGTAATTTAAACATATTTTAATCCCACATTTAGCATACTTTTGGATGATTTAAACCTTGAATTGTGGAATTTGGTTCTCTTAATCCTTTGTTTTCATGTTTTATACTCAGGAAAGCACCGGATGATGAAAAGAACGAGAAACGGGCCCAAAATGAAGTAAATGGGCCATATCACGAAATCGACCCAGCCTGGGCCCAAGACCACGACCGTGCCTCATTGACGGACCCGAACACGGCCTGGCCATGATTCACACGGGCATGTGCCATGGGCGTGTCCCTGCCGTGACAAAGAAGAGTTTCATTCGGATTAGGGTACTTAGAGGCAAAGAAAGCCATTCCAAAAGCCTATATAAACACCCTAGAGGCCAACCTTCAAGGGGAGTCGAGTTAGGCGTCCAGTTAGGCCGAACAGCCAAGCCTGAGAGGCCAGAACTGTGGAATTTACTCGAAGAAAGCCAGTTGATTCATCTCAAGAAGCCGGAGTTATACTCAAGACGGAGGATCTTTCCTTCAATTCCTTCAGGGGATTTTAGGGTTTTTCTTATTTTTTTTTTATATTTTCTTCTAAGATGTATTCTTTTATCATTATGAACTAAACCCTCAAAGACCTGAGGGGGATGAAACCTAAGACGGATCTTCTTATTGTTTTCTGAACTATATGATAAATACTTGATTTGTTCTTAATTATATGTTCTTCATTCTTGCTTTGATATTTCAGGATATTGATTCAAGTATTGATGTGCTTAGGCAGTGGAGCAAAAGTCCCTGTTTAAGAGTAGATCTAGCAAAATTAAGCGGAGTTGATCACAACCCTAGAAATAGGATGACGAAAATCTGCCGGATTAGAGTCAAACCTAATACGGGAGTCCATAGATCGAGTTAATGCAATTCTAGGGGTTTTAATTAGAAAGAGATTTCAATTAATCAACCTAGGGTTAGACGTTAGTAGCCTCGAAAGTGGTATTAATATAAATTAGGGAATCCTACGGATCAAGTCAAGTGAATAAATCGTCTGGTTCAGAGTTAAATAATAAGTGAAGTCTAGGTGGATTCTTCCTCGGGTATTGTCTTAATCAATTAGTTTTTCCCACAAGTATTTCCCCAATTCATTCTCTTTGTCTTTGCATCTTTAGCTTAGTAGTTAGTTAATTTTAGATTAATAATTCCCTCAATTCTTAGGCTAAATAATAAAAAGAAAGTTAGTATTAGTACTTTTGGTTCCTTTGGGTTCGACAATCTGGTCTTGCCACTAAACTATACTACTGTTCGATAGGTGCACTTGCCTCAAGTCGTTGTCACAATTAGTTTTTAGGCTCGATCATTCTTTATATAAATTTTTAAGACTTTGACATAACAATCAAGTTTTTGTCGCCATTGCCGGGGAACTAAAATATTAAGAACGCTCAATTTTTATTACTTTAGCCATTTTTATTCTTGCAATTTATTTTTATTTTTATTTGCTTTTAACTTTGCTACTTTTTCTTCTTTTATTTGTTCTTAGCAGGTACCTCTAGTTTATGACTAGAAGAAACCCGACAGGACCCCTGATTTACGACAGTGATATTGAAGGTACTGTTCGCAGAAATTGTAGAGAAATAAGGTGAAGCTTAAATTACATAGAAGAAGAGCAAGAAGTCAAAATTAATACCACCGAAGAGATGACTGAGAATAATCCACTACCTCTAGAGGTGGCCAACAATCATGCTCCTCGAACTATGTATGATTATGCTAAACTTAATTTAACAGGAACTGAGTCAAGTATTGTTAGACCTGCTATTGCTGAAAATAATTTTGAACTACAACCTAACACAATTCAGATGATACAACAATTTGTTCAGTTTGATGGTTTGCAGGATGAAGATCCAAACATTCACTTGGCGAATTTCCTAGAATTTTGCGGTACTTTCAAAATAAATGGTATTTCTGATGATACCATCTGTCTTCGGTTATTTCCCTTTTCTTTGAGGAATAAAGCCAAACAGTGGTTGCATTCTCTTCTACGAGGGTCAATTACTACATGGGAACAAATGACCGAAAAGTTTTTATTAAAATATTTTCGCCAGCTAAAATGGCCAAGTTAAGGAATGATATCTCTTCTTTTGTGCAGATGGATTTAGAAACACTCTACGATGCATGGGAGAGATATAAAGATCTATTGAGAAGGTGCCCACACCATGGGTTACCCTTGTGGTTACAGCTCCAAACTTTTTACAACGGTGTGAACCCCTCAACTAGACAATTGATTGATTCAGCCACCGGCGGAACATTGAATAATAAAACACCTGAGGCTGCCGATGAATATATTGAAGAGATGTCATTGAATAACTAACAGTGGCAAGTTAAAAGGATAAAGCCAACAAAAGCAGCCAGTGTTTTCAACCTCGACGTAGTAACCATGCTATCAAATTAGGTAGAGATGTTAAATAAAAAGGTTGATGGTTTATGCGGTTCTCTGCAGGTACATCCAGTTATGCAGTGCGATACAAATGGATGAGGGATGAACAACACAGACTATCCACCTTACAACCCGAGCACTGAAAATGAGCAAGTTCACTATATGGGTAACAATTTCAAATCTCAAAATAAACCTTATAGTAATTCTTATAATCCAGGTTGGAGGAACCACCCCAATTTTTCATGGGGTGGTCAAGGAAATCAGAGACAACAACCCCCTCCAAACTTCCAACAACAACCTTACCCACAGCAAAAGAAACTGAACCTTGAGGAGATGTCAAAATTTATAGCAGTGTCAGAAACACGTTTTCAAAACACCGAAACAACACTTAAAAATCAACAGGCATCGATTCGAAGGATCGAGAACCAATTAGGTGCAAGGCCGATTTTCATTTTCATTTTTTTTCTCTTAACTCTTCTTCTAACAATCATCCATGTCGAAGAAACGGAAGGATCCTAGCACAGTCTCCCTTTGTGAGACCGATCTACATAAGTTCATCCTGACCGCTTCATTAACTCGATAGGAAAAGGACCTTTGAGTCCATTTAACTTCTCTTTTCATTTTCACTTCTCCTTTATTTTCCTTTTCTGTATTTTTCTTTTACTTAGTTTAATCTATTCCATTTCGTTTTCTTTGATTTAGGTTCTAAAGGCTGCTAGGGAATCACCACGACCACGACCGTAGCCACCCTACCACAGCCTTAGAAATCACACCCACCTTGCGAATCATCTAACAATAAGGACTTTTCAGTCCATTAAATTTTTTTTAATTTTATTTTACTTTCTATTTTTTTCTCTTTATCTTTCTTGTCTTTAAATATATATGTAGTTTAGTTTGAATTATTCTTATTATTTCCTGGCTAAGACTTCACGAGCTCCCCAATTTCTTCATCTAGCGTAAAGCTCGTTGGAGGCCACCATACAACCACCAAAGATGCCTCCTCCAACTTATCTTTCACCTTCGAATCAAGTTTCCACACTTCCAACTCAAGGAATCCGTCCAAAATTCAGGAAGTTTCACCTCTCCCTACCTTTTGAATTTCTATTATTTTGCTATTATCTATCTTTGTACATTGAGGACAATGTCCATCTTAAGTGTGGGGGAGTGAATATTTATTTTAAGAAAATGCCTAACTTTCTGCATTATTCTCAAATCCCTAAATTATGCCTTGAATTATACCTTGTTTTTAAGTAATTTTCTCATATTATGATTAGAATGAATTTCTTTTGATTTATGATTTTCTTTGATATGTGTCAGATTAAATCATTGATAATTATGCAGTGATGATTTAAATTTTAGGAGACTAGAGAATCAAGCATGATGAGTCTATTTTCAAAAATTAAAATTGTGTTAGGTTGTCTACCTGAATCTAGCTATTACCTTGAAGTTTGAAATTTACAAGTTTGACATCAAAAACCCATAATTTGTGTGAGATTTTGAGTGTTTTAGAGCATACATTCTTTCGTGCTCACCTTGTGATTATGAGTGTGTCAACATTGAGATGTTATTCTAGAACTTGCTTCGAATATACATGCCAAGACCACATCATTGATTTGATATACAGAGATGATAAAGGCACTTAGGATTTAACTCACTCGCTCCACTAAAAAGCTTACCCTCACAATTAACCCTAGTGAACCCCTTTGATCCTAACAACCCTTTTTATTGACTCACCCACTAATGTTAACCCAAAAACCCAGTCTATATTTGTTATCACCATTCCTCTTGACCACCCTTATATAGAGATTTGATTTGATCAGTTGCCTAACTATAATCTTTAATTAAGTAGTTAAATTCATCTTTTATTATGACTTGATTTGTTCTTAAAAAAACGAAGTATATTCAATATTAGCTCTATGTAATTGAGCTTGTACGTTTAAATTCTACATCTTGAAGAAGAAGCTCATTTTATTAGTATTACAAGTTTTCATTGGTATAATTATTCAGGAGTAATCCATTTCTCTACTTAGGTAAATTGTCAATTCAATCTTGATTCTAACCCTCTAATTCAGCCTTTATCCACACCTTTAACCCGAGCCCCATTACAACCCTTTTTTGAAAGACCTTTTGATTTGTGTATCATCTCATTTTACAGTGGTGGAAATTTGATTTTCATGCAAGCCTATGGGATTAACTTTCCATGATCGACTTTTGGAGTGCTGAATTTTGAAACTTAAACATATTGAGTAATTTGAGTGAATCTTTAGTGAGGATGTCAACTCTTGTCGATTTTGAATTAAGGGTAATTATTTAGGTAAGGGGAAACACCTATGTTTTCGTGCTACAAAAACTATGACTTTGATTGTTTGAATCTTAAGAACCCTTTCGGTTAAATTATCAATGTATAAATTATCTTTGAATTATGATGGAACAGTATTAATGAATATTATGAATCAAGGAAGTTCGTTTTAATTGTGGGTTGAGAATTTTGCTTGAGGACAAGCAAACGTGTAACACCCCGTACCTAAGACCGATGCTAACACTGGATACGAGACATTACCATGCTTGAATTCACATAATCATACAATTTCGGGCAGTAAAATTTTGAACCGACTTAAAACTTTTCTTTCTTGGTCAAAACATACATTTCATGGGCCTGCGAGGCCTTAAACACTTATCCGAGAACTTTCGGACACTTAATCGAAAACTCAGCTTTGAAGCAGGGTTCACACACCCATGTTACTTGAGACACGCCCGTGTACCCTTAGACACGCCCATGCCTACAACCGTGGGGAGTTACTGACTTCATTCACACGGCCTTGACACGTCCGTGTCTTCAATCGTGGGAAGCTACTGACTTCCATCACACGGCCTGGGCACACGCCCATGCTTTGACCGTGTGTTTTACACGCTCATACACACAGCCGTGTAAGATGACCGTGGCCTATCCTGATTTAAAACATTAAGTTGCAGGGTTCGCATGGCCTAGACACACGCCCGTGTGTCTAACCGTGTGGGCACTTAGAGGCTATTTACCAAGCCATTTGCCTTCCTGCAATAGTGATCATACTCATACTCAAATCAACAATTCAATATCAACACATCTTTCATGAATAATACTACATATTTCATTGATATCTAAATACAAACAAACTTAAACAAATTTGGCCAACTACTTAGCCATATACAAAAGAATAATAAACTTGATAGCCTATACAATGGCCCTTCTCAAAACATGTTCTCAAAATGAATGCTTCCTATACATGCCTTAGTAAAATAACTTGGCTATACCAAAATAAGGATTGATAGTGTACTACGAGCTCTGACTCCGATGATCCACAAGTTAGCTTGGCGGGACTACATAGAAAGAAACAATTAAAGACGTAAGCACTTAGCTTAGTAAGTTTGCATTTGTAACACATAAGATAAACTTGCTTAATATAAACAATTTGTCATAACAATTGTAACACCCCAAACTCGGTCTAGACGTTACGACCAGATCTGGTATGTCACAGGGAAAGGTTATAAAAAGGGACTTTGTAATTTAAAGGAAAACCGTGAATTTGAAATTTGTCATTTTTAGGTGATATTATAAAAACAGAGATTTGTAGTTTTAAGAAAATTTTTGAGTTGAGTTAATCGATAGTTTGTTATCTTTGTTGGCATTTGTGAGAAAAACGGTTGTTTATGCTACGTATGTTTTGAAAACTCCAATTACCTTTCACATTAACATATATAATAATGTCATATCATAAATAAATAATAATTTAAGAAAAAACAGATATTAATTTTAGAAGGCCTTATTACATAACAATATCCCCAATTAAAAATAATTATATAAAAGAAACGAGTTTACGAAAAGAAACATTTTATGACCTCCACGAGTCCGCCTCGGCTCCCAGATCCACGATCTATTAATTACCTGCAAGTTAAGCAGAGGGGTGAGTCACCAAGACTCAGTGTGTAATTCCCCTTATTTCACATAAACGGCTTCAAGCCCACAATCGCACATTGGGTCTTAGCCCACTTAATATGACATACACAAAATATGAATAGAATATGTCCCAGCCCAACTAATTTTTCTGTCCTCTACACGCCACCCGTACCAGCCCAACACACCGTGGGGATTTCTACAATCAACCCTCCATCCGCTACACACCATATATGTGGCACCAAGCCACTGGTGACAGAGTCACTAATTATAACACGTGGGCCCAACCCACTTGTGGTACCAAACCACTGGTGACAATCCTTGATAATCGTATATGTGGGAGCAACCCACTGTGGTACCAAACGATTGGGACAAGTCACAGAATCAACATATATATATATATATATATATATATATATATATACGTGGTGTCAAACCACAGTGGTACCAAACCACTGAGACTTAGTCAGATATGTGGGGCCAACCCACTGTGGTACCAAACCACGGTGACAGTCTTTAATAACACTTCCCCTTTCGCATCATATTCCAAACCCATGCAATATGGCATAATAATTCGTGTATGAGGTATGTCATGTATGCAGAACATATATCAAATATAACGTATGAAACGACTTACCATCATAATCAGAATAACCAAAATACAACATAATCAAGCTAATCAACCCCTAAGGGTATAATAGTAATTTTACCTACCGTGGGTATTTTGGTAATTTACCTACCAATGGTGTATGAGTAATTTCGCACCTGCAATGGCCTTTTTGAGGCCCAACGTCACTTCGAGCGACTCAGCTACCATTTCTGGTTGTTACCGGACTATTGGGCCTAAAACCCGATTTTGACCCATTCGGGCCCACACGCTCGTGAGGCCCACCTAGCACAAATCCAGCTATGTATATGAGATTCATCTAGTCCAGTCCAATATATACTACTCAATCACAGAATTTACTCATATGGGCCCACTTCGGCCCATCGTGGCCCAAGCAGCCACAACCCACAAGAACACTACTGATGGCTTCAACTATCGCTTCGAAGCCCCCCACACGTGCGCTCGTACGCTCCTGTGGCTACTATCGCCGTGTGACTGGCATTTTGGCATTTGCCGCTCTACAGTTAGAGTAAAGAAGTACACACCTGATAGCAATTCTAAAGCTACTAAACTGCGCTCCGAATGCTCCTACGCCCAACGCCCACCAAGGTATGTTTCCTCCTATCATAGAATGCTCTATATATAGCTAGTTTCTCACCTTCCTTCTTTGTATCTTTCCGATGTGGGATCCCTTCATCAGTAGAGTTTAAATCCAACTCAAACTCTTGCCATCCAATTCGCAAAATAAATACTCCCTTGCTTTTCATGAGATTCGAACCCAGGCTCCCCTGTAGCATAATCCACACCGCTAACCACTTGGCCACAAGCTCCTCTTGTGTCTTAAACCATGCGCAACTAAATATAAATCTATAGCCAAATTCTAAGGTCCATGTAAAAAGAAAACCAAAATGCAAGAGCCAAGACTTGAACCTTGGATCTCCTTCCTTCCTTGTGGCGTCACCCCCTTGTTCCTTAAGTGGCGTCACTTTGCCACTACACCACACACTCCACTTGTGTCAGTTTTCTCCATATTTTATTCTTAAAGCCTACCTACTAACCCCCAGGGTTTTTTTCACCTAAAACCAAAATTTCCCTAAAGCCCAAATTTGATCCCGGGACTTCATAGAAGCCCGCTAACCCTCCAAAATCACTCACCTAATAGGTCCAACTTGCACTAAAACCATTCTCTTGTTCTCAAAAAATTTTAAATGCTACTACTCCCAAGGCCCATTGGGCCCAATCCTACTAGGCCCAATTTTGGGATGTTACAAATCTACCCTCCTTAAAGAAATTTCGTCCTCGAAATTTCCAAATAACTAACAGTCGTACATCCTAACCTACAACACTACACTCATGCTACGCACTCTGATTCTAATAAACTTCTAACCTATTCTTGAAACCTCTTACACACAAGCCAACATCTAACCATAGAAGCAAGTCGATATCTATCATACATACATTCAATTTCTATATTCAAACATCATATCCACACATCACAGAATAAATACAACACATAATAGAATATAGTGTAAAAAGGGAACTTACAGATTTGGTGTCAGAGACTCGGGTGCCATATATCAAAAATAAAACACATATTTTATACACAGTATTTCAAACCAATTATTGGAAAACATTGTTGTAACACCCCTATCTCGATTCCGTCGCCGGATTAAGGTTAGGAGCGTTACTGGACATATCAGAAATGTTCACAGATAAAATCATACATTCAATCATCATTCTCAGACATAATGTCCCTTAAACGGGTCATCGAGACCTTAAGCATTCTTACAATTTGAGTCGGGACTAAATCGAAGCACATAGAGAATTCTCAAAAAATTGAAAACTTTACTAAACTGCAGGGGAGGCACGCCCGTGGGAGGAGACTGTGTGCCCTCCACAGCTTCTAGACACCCCCGTGTATCCATCCATGTCTATATTTTGACTATACCAACACGGTCATTCGGCACGCCCGTGTGCCATGGTCGTGTACTTCAAGGTCATATACTGACTTTACCACCACGGCCACCAAGCACGCTCGTGTATTTTGGTAGGGTACTTTTTAGTTAGCTACTAACTTGCACACCACGGCCAGATGACACGCCCATGTCGAGGCTGTGTGATACAAAATTGCATCCTATAATTCATCCACGGTCATTAGGCACGCCCGTGTGCCACAACCGTGTGACATTATAGGCCATTTACAAGGCCCAAATGCCACCCATAAGGGTCAAACCTACAAGCCATATTTAACAAGATATCTCATGCACATTTAACCATCAAAACATACCAATTCATGCACATTTGCCAACTAAGATAATCACACCACAAATCGTTCAAACCAATTCCAAACATACCAATTTGCATGACTAAATCTAAATTAAACCAAGCTCCTTTCATCCATATATACTTACCATCTCATAACCATTTCATATATCAACTAATCATGCCAAAACAACTTCACATATCACATTCATTAAGGCATTACCAAAACATAATTAGCCAAATCACATGGCTAAAGTTCATTATACAACTCATACCAAAACTAGCCTATACATGCCATATTGAGCTATGTACATTTTCAAAGTGTACCAAAATAAGTTTTAGTAGTGTGATGACGATCCGTGACGGTCCCGAGCCTTCAGTAGCTTTGACGGCCTATAAAACAGATTAAACACACACACAGAGTAAGCTTTCCAAAAGCTTAGTAAGTCATATACAAATAACTTGGTATAAAAATGCATATGTGCAAACAAATACATTAGCACATCTCAATCACTTAGCCATTTTCACGATTTCTGAATCATATCTCAAATTCCATATACATATCATCTTAGTAGGATCACTTAAATGCTTACCTTGAATACACCATTAGTGTATAGTCACGTACCTAAATCGAACATTCATTTACTCAATCTATTAAAGCTCGAATTTGCCATTTACATTTCAGACTTATTTGTAGAACCATAAAGAAATCCAGTAATATATTCAGAAACTCAGAAAGATCGTACAATGCCATCGTCCCAGATGAGGTCGTACGTGTACTCAAATATTGATGCCACTGTCCCGGACAGGGTCTTACACGAATCAGTACGATACCGATGTCCCAGACATGGTCTTACACGTAAAGCTTGTATCGATGCCAGCGTCCCTGACGTGGTCTTACTCGTAAACAGATATTGATGCCAACGTCCCAGACGTGGTCTTACACGTAAAGCTTGTATCGATGCCAACGTCCTTGACGTGGTCTTACTCGTAAATAGATATTGATGCCAACGTCCCAGACGTGGTCTTACACGTAAAGCTTGTATCGATGCCAACATCCCTGACGTGGTTTTACTCGTAAACAGATATTGGTGCCTACGTCCCAGACGTGGTCTTACACGTAAAGCTTGTATCGATGCCAACGTCCTTGACGTGGTCTTACTCATAAACAGATATTGATGCCAGCGTCCCAGACGTGGTCTTACACGTAAACAGATATTGATGCCAACGTCCCAGACGTGGTCTTACACGATAAAACAGAACAAATACCTATCCTAGGTTCGTACGGGGCTTCTCAGACTTAGTCACTATATCGAACTTATCTCGAAATTCAAATACAGAACCTCTCATAAGCATCCATTATCAACATTAATTATATGAAAAATTGCAATTGCATACATATACATTTATTTGCATAGTGACTTACCTCAGATTCAGTTTATTGAAATAAAAATGGCTACTCGGTGACTTTTGCTTTTCCGCGATCTAAATCCGTTTTCCTCGGTTCTTGATCTAAACATATTCAGAATTAACCCTTTTATTCACTATTTCATTCCATTCAATCCATGGACACACATTTAGGGCTATTTACACTTTAACCCTCAAATTTGCACACTTTAACAATTTAGTCCATTTTTCACGAAACATCAAATTCACAAAATTCACACATATACATGTTTGGCCGAATACATATACATCACATACAAGACCACATTTTTCATCAAATTTGCAATTAAGTCCAAAATAATATTTTCTCAATTTAGCCCTAATTAGCTAAATTCATCAAAAATCTAAGAACAAAGTATGTTCATCTAGCTCATATCTTTCATTTAACACCAAAAATCATCAAAAAGCTTAACAAAACATCAATGGCATATTACACAAACATCATCAATTCATCAAATTGAAACATGGGTTTGATAGCTCTCAAAGCAACGATTGCAAAAACGTAAAAATTATCAAAAACCGATCAAAAACGAACCTTGAATTTTGCTTGATAGTAGCCGAATATCACAAAGCTTTCAAGCTTTCTTTTTCTTTGCTTATTCGGTGAATGAAAAATTAGATTAAAGCTTATTTTAAGCTTTAATTTTATTAATAATATGTTATAAACAAATTTTACCATAATAACCTTTCATATAAAAATATATAAAACATAGTTACAAGGTCATTTACGACCTTAGCCATCCACTAACCACGGAAATGGCCAAATTGCCACATAAGTCCTCATATTTATAAAGCCATAACGCATAAGCACTTTCACATATAGCATACAACTTTCATATTTAATGCAATTTCATCCGTTCGTCAAATTCAACACATAGACACACAAATTAGTTCACGAAAATTTATCACATGCTTAATCACATATCAACGGCACAGAATATAATATTAAAATACTATTCGGACTCAGATTTGTGGTCCCGAAACCACTGTTCTGACTAGGGTATAAATCGAACTGTTACAATTGTTGAACCCACTCCACAGCCGAGTTTTGCAACCGGGCTCTGATACCAAAATTGTAACACCCAAACCCGATCTAGACGTTACGACCAGATCTGTTATGTCACAGGTAAAGGTTATAAAAAGGGACTTTGTAATTTAAAGGAAAATCGTGAATTTGAAACTTATCGTTTTTAGGTGATATTATAAAAACAGAGATTTGTAGTTTTAAGAAAATTTCCAAGTTGAGTTAATCGATAGTTTGTTATCTTTGTTGGCATTTGTGAGAAAAATAGTTGTTTATGCTACGTATGTTTTGAAAACTCCAATTTAGCTTTCATGTTAACATATATAATAATGTCATATAATAAATAAATAATAATTTAAGAAAAAATAGATATTAATTTTAGCAGGCCTTATTACATAACAATATCCCCAATTAAAAATAATTATATAAAAGAAACGAGTTTACGAAAAAAAATATTTTATGGCCTCCACGAGTCCGCCTCGGCTCTCAGATCCACGATCTACTAATTACCTGCAAGTTAAGCAGAGGGGTGAGTCACCAAGACTTAGTGTGTAATTCCCCTTATTTCACATAAACGGCTTCAAGCCCATAATCGCACATTGGGCCTTAGCCCACTTAATATGATATAACGAAATATGAATGTAATGCGTCCCAGCCCAACCTAATTTTTCCGTCCTCCACACGCCACCCGTACCAGCCCAACACACGTGGGGATTTCTACAATCAACCCTCCATCCGCCACACGCCATATATGTGGCACCAAGCCACTGGTGACAGAGTCACTAATTATAACCCGTGGGGCCAACCCACTTGTGGTACCAAACCACTGGTGACAATCCCTAATAATCCTATATGTGGGGCCAACCCACTGTGGTACCGAACCACTGGGACAAGTCACAGAATCAACATATATATATACGTGGTGTCAAACCACCGTGGTACCAAACCACTTAGACTTAGTCACTGAATCAGATATGTGGTGCCAACCCACTGCGGTACCAAACCACTGTGACAGTCTTTAATAACACTTCCCCTTTCGCATCATATTCCAAACCCATGCAATATGGCATAATAATTCGTGTATGAGGTATGTCATGTATGCGGAACATATATCAGAGATAACGTATGAAAGGACTTACCATCATAATCAGAATAACCAAAATACAACATAATCAAGCTATTCAACCCCTAAGGGTATAATAGTAATTTTACCTACCGAAGGTATTTTGGTAATTTACCTACCAAGGGTGTATCAGTAATTTCACACCTGCAATGGCCTTTCTGAGGCCCAATGTCGCCTCGAGCGACTCAACTACCGTTTCCGGTTGATACCGGACTATTGGGCCTAAAACCCGATGTTGACCCATTCGGGCCCACACGCTCGTGAGGCCCACTTAGCACAAATCCAGCTACGTATATGAGATTCCTCTAGTCTAGTCCAATATATACTACTAAATCACATAATTTACTCATATGGGCCCACTTTGGTCCATCGTGGCCCAAGCAGCCACAACCCACAAGAACACTAATGATGGCTTTAACTATCGCGTCGAAGCCCCCACACATGCGCTCGCACGCTCGTGTGACCGTCATTTCGGCATTTTCTGCTCTACAGCTAGAGTAGAGAAGTACACACCTGATAGGAATTTTAAAGCTGCTAAACCACGCTCCGAATGCTTCTACGCCCAACGCCCACCAAGGTATGTTTCCTCCTATCATAGAATGCTCTATATATAGCTAGCTTCTCACCTTCCTTATTTGTATCTTTCCGATGTGGGATCCCTTCGTCAGTAGAGTTTAAATCCAATTCAAACTCTTGCCGTCCAATTCGCAAAATAAATACTCCATTGCTTTTCATGAGATTCGAACCCAGGCTCCCATGTAGCATAATCCACGCCGTTAACCACTTGGCCACAAGCTCTTCTTGTGTCTTAAACCATGCACTAAGGTCCATGTAAAAAGAAAACCAAAATGCAAGAGCCAAGACTTGAACCTTGGATCTCCTTCCTTCCTTGTGGCGTCACCCCCTTGTTCCTTAAATGGCGTCACTTTGCCACTACACCACACACTCCACTTGTGTCATTTTTCTCCACATTTTATTCTTAAAAACTACCTACTAACCCACAGTGTTTTTTTCACCTAAAACCAAAATTTCCCTAAAGCCCAAATTTGATCCCAGGACTTCATAGAAGCCCCCCAACCCTCCAAAATCACTCACCTAACAGGTCCAACTTGCACTAAAGTCATTCTCTTGTTCTCCAAAAATTTTAAATGCTACTACTCCCAAGGCCCATTGGGCCCAATCCTACTAGGCCCAATTTTGGTATGTTACAAATCTACCCTTCTTAAAGAAATTTTGTCCTTGAAATTTCCATCTAACTAACAGTCGTACATCCTAACCTACAACACTACGCTCATGCTGCGCACTCTGATTCTTATAAACTTCTAACCTATTGTAACACCCCGTACCCGGTACCGTCGCCGGAGTTGAGCAAAAGGCATTACTAGACTTGACTTCTAGTTCAGTACATGTAAATCTTAAAGCTGTCAAACTGCGTTGTGTCGACTAATTCAGCTATAACTCGAGTTACAAAATTCGAAATTCAGATCCGTAAATTTTCCTTGAAAGTAGACTCATATATCTATTCACCATAATTTTTCTAGAATTTTTCATGTGGCCAATTAGTACAGTTTATTCTTCAAAGTTACCCTTATTACACAGCTGGACAGTTCTGACCTGTCCTTATAAAACTGCAGTTATCTGATTGCACAATTTTCCAATGGTGTTCTTATTTATACCAATGAAAAGTAGACTCATTTAGGATTCTACACATATAAACCATGCTTCCTAATTATTTTTGTACGATTTATGACAATTTTTCTAAAACAGAACAGTGACTCACGAATTCATTCAGAGCAGGTCTCACTAAAACTAAATTATCTCATAATGTATGAGTCTTTTGCCTACTCTGTTTCTTTCATGTAAAAATAGACACGATAAGGTTTAATTCCAGGTCTCATTCACCTTTTACTTCAATATACCCTATTTTTGGTGATTTTTCTAACTCGCGTCACTGCTGCTGCTACATGCTGTTTTATTTCAAAAATAAACTAGCTCCTACCCGAATCTCCTTACTTCTAAATTTCAAGGATTAAATTTATATTCAAACATTTCCTTAGTAAAACGATTAACTTGTTTAGGAATGCATGGACATTGCCATCATGAACCAACTTACATCAAAACACCCAACGTACTTAACAAAAATTTAGCCATTTTCGCATGGCTATTCTTTTAGTGTTTACAAGTGAACCGTAAAATTTCCTCAAAACAAACCAAGTCTATCCTATACATGCCTTCTTTTAAAGACCAACCCAAAATGAAGGAGTACCCAAAATGTAGGTTGATAGTGAGCGACTTTCCAACGATCCCGGTGAGCTTGTGGCTTGCTCCTAATCTATAAAACAAAGGAACATCTCACACGATTAAGCTTACTAGCTTAGTAAGTCCCAACTCATAGAAATTAAAACATTTAATTATTACGAAAATAAAACAATACATATGTGGCATTCTACATAAACAACTAAGCAACTAGTTTACACAAGGTCAAATATTAATAATTCGAAACCTACTTTCATAGCAGTCATACATGCAAATCAATTGTCCCATAATAGCATGTTCTAAGCTCGACTTCCGTCAAATTACATTCACCAATGACAATTTGGCACAAGTAATACTTAACACAACATACCTTACCTACTTACCCGAGCCATATTCTTGACAATTCAATTCTAAATTGTCTTGACAAGGATTAAACTCCTCTTAGGTAAATTTCATCACCGGCATCAAGCCTGCTAGGCGTAACAGCCTGAAAAGTAACTCTGGCGCAAGGCCTGCTAGGCGTAAAGCCCGATAGGTAACACCGGCACGAGGCCTGCTAGGCGTAAAAGCCCGATAGATAACACCGGCACGAGGCCTGCTAGGCGTAAAAGCTCGATAGATAACACCGGCACGAGGCCTGCTAGGCATAAAAGCCCGAATGTCAAAATATCTTTACATGCTTTTCACATTTTCACTATACATATCGAATCATACACCTTATTACCATTGCATTTAATAAATTGAAATCGATCAAATCCATCACTATTTCAATCGACCAACTCATGGATTTATACCAAGCTTATACAATTTATATCATTCACTAGATATGTAAAGAGTCTTTAGATATAAGGTAGCTCAAAAACTTACTTATTCACCTTGCATTCGCCAAAAAATTTCCATCACATTCTCAACTTAAATCATCAACCAATATGTCCATATACATTCGGCCATGATATAATTAGACATTAGCATTCATAAATTTTTAATAGTCAAGATAACCATACTTAACTCTTTGACATGATTTAACTAAGAGACTTACCTTAGGAGTAGATAGATTCAAAATCTTCAACTATTCGTTTAGCTTAGCTTTTCCTCGCTCCAACTTTTTCTCCTGTTGATCTTGATCTAATTTGGTTCAATTAAACCAATTAACCCACACTTCCATTTAATTCGAAAGCAAAATCATAAAAATAATAATCCCAAGACATAAACATTTACATTCGACATTTATCCTCTATTTGTTCAAATACATTCAAAATTATTAAGGAACACCTTGGTAGTGCTTTCCTTGATACGTTTTAACTTACAACCTACTTTCATATTTATTGCCATACATAAATTTTTATGTAATTATACATATATCACTAAATACCATAGCTCAAATTCATTCTCTCATATGGCCGAATATGTCAATAACCCCCATGCATTTTCTTCAACATGCAACCTAGCAACAAGCTAAATAACCATTCTAATTTCATGCATTTGACTACTCCAATTCAACCTATGTGGATTTCTTCTACATGGCCGAATGGCCCTTAGGTTCTTAGAATTCTCTTTTTAGCTCTTCTTTCCATCTATTTACTCCTTACACTATTTTATTTCAAATACTCAAGTCTTATACTTAGTTCACCCAACAATTAACACATCACATATAACAATTAATCTAAGGTTAACTTCATTATATGTGGATGGCCGAACATCCAAACACAAGAAGGAATTATTTTCATGAATGTTCAACCCCATATTCGGCCAAATATGAAGGTATCTTCAAGCCAAAAATCGACAAAGCTTTCTTACGAGTTCAAGCTATTTCTTCTTATACTATCTAAGCTTATTTTTAGCTCAAATTATAACCCTTCCCCCCCATGGCCGAACTTCCTCATGCATGGCATCACAAAACTTTACTTGTTTTCCCTAATGCTTAAAGAAATCAACAAAATCTAAGGGTTGGCTATCAAGCTAAGATTCAACTCTTATCTTGATTCCCACATGCATGGCCGAATCTCATCCTACTAACTTAACAAGTTTTGCTTGTTTTCCAAAGAGAAATAATCAAGAATCCAAGCCATGTCAAGATAAATTATTAAGGTGAAGTTCAAACTCTTACCTATACTAACATGCAAGGGCCGATTGAAGAAGATGAAAGTTCTTCGAAAGAGAGCATATATGCATTTGCCGTCCACCTTGGTTTAAAGGGGGAAAATTGACATGCATCCTTATGTTTTATGGACAATTCACTTAGCTCCCTTTTTATTAATGCCCACTACATTAATCCTTCTTGCAATTTAAGCCTTCTTAGCAAATTAAGCACTTAGATAGCCAAATCAAATGTTTCATACGAAATTTTTTTACACTCACTAAAAACACACATAATAAACACAAACATAATATATAATATCCCACAGGCTCGGATTCGTGGTCCCGAAACCACCGTTCCGGTTAAGGTCAAAATTGGTCTGTTACAACTCTCCCCCCTTTAAGGATTTTCGTCCCCGAAAATCTTACCGTTAAAAGGTTCGGATATTGTTGCTTCATTGACTCTTCAGGCTCCCACGTAGCCTCTTCAACTCCGTGACGATTCCATAGAATCTTTACTAATGGAATTCTTTTATTTCTTAACTCTTTGGTCTCCCGAGCCAAGATACGGATCGGTTCCTCATCATAGGTCAAGTCAGACCGAATTTCAATCTCTGACGGGGTGATCACATGGGACGGATCCGATCTGTATTTGCGAAGCATCGAAACATGAAATACATTGTGTATCTTTCTAACTCGGAGGGCAATCTTAATCTATAAGCAACCGGTCCAATACGTTCAATAACTTCGTACGGTCCGATAAATCTCGGGCTCAACTTGCCTTTCTGACCGAATCGGAGTATTTTCTTCCACGAGAAACTTTTAAGAACACCCGATCTCCGACCTGAAATTCAATGTCCTTACGTTTTAAATCGGCATAGGACTTTTGACGATCCAAAGCAGCTTTCAAATTACTCCGAATAACGACCACCTTGTTCTGTTTCTTTAATCCAATCAACCCCGTGTATCTTGTTCTCACTGAGCTCAGTCCAATACAATGGTGTGCGACATTTTCGACCATATAAGGCTTCATAAGGTGCCATTTATGCTAGATTGAAAACTATTATTATAAGCAAACTCAATCAAAGGTAAGTATCGTTCCCAGGTACCTTCGAACTCGAGAACGCAACACCTCAACATGTCCTCAAGTATCAAAATGGTTCGCTCAGACTGGCCGTCTTTGCGGATGGAAGGCTGTACTAAAGTGAAGTTTAGTACCTAATGCATCTTGCAACTTCTTCCAGAATCGCGAGGTAAATCTTGGATCTCTATCTGAAACAATGGAACTCGGTACACCGTGCAATCTTACAATCTGCGACACATACAATTCGGCGAGTTTGTCAAGTGAATAGTCGGTACGTACCGGTACAAAATGAGCTGATTTAGTCAATCTATCAACGATAACCCAAACGGCATCTTTCTTACTCGGTGTCATAGGAAGACCGGATACAAAATCCATAGTAATTCTGTCCCATTTCCATTCGGGTATCATGATCGGCTGAAGTAATCCGGAGGGTACCTGATGCTCAGCTTTCACTTGTTGACAGATTAAGCACTTGGAGACAAACTCAGATGTCCCGTTTCATGCCGGGCCACCAATAAAACTGCTTCAAATCGTTATACATTTTTGTGCTACCCGGGTGTATCGACATTCGGCCATTATGGGCCTCCCTCAGAATCATCTGTATCAAATCTGAGTTCATTGGAACACACAATCGATTTTTATACTTCAAACAGTCATTTGCATCTATCTGGAAGTCTGATTCTGTAGCGTTCTCACACTGAACCCGAATAGCTACTAACTTTTCGTCAACTTTCTGTGCCTCGCAAATTTGCTGAATAAACATCGGTCTTGTTTGCAGCTCGGCTATGATCGAACCATCCTCAGACATCGTCATCCGTGTGTTTAATGCACGCAGAGCAAATAATGATTTTCGACTCAACGCATCCGCCACCACATTAGCCTTCCCTGGATGGTAGTCAATCACTAATTCATAGTCTTTCAACAATTCTAACCATCGGCGTTGTCTCAAATTTAGATCTTTCTGAGTCATTAAAATTTCAGACTTTTGTGATCTGAATAAACATGACATTTTTCGCCGAATAAATAGTGACGCCAAATTTTTAATGCAAACACAATGGCTGCTAACTCCAGATCGTGAGTTGGATAATTCTTTTCATGTGGCTTCAATTGTCTTGAAGCGTAGGCTATGACCTTGCCTTCTTGCATTAGAACACAACCCAACCCACTTAAAGACGCATCACTAAAAATAGTGAATTCTTTACCCGATTCAGGCTGAGTCAACTGGAGCCTCGGTTAAAAGGGCTTTCAACTGCTCGAAACTCTTCTGGCATTTTTCTGACCACTCATATTTGACATCCTTCTGTAGTAGCCTCGTCAAAGGTGCAGCTATCACAGAAAAACCTTTTACAAATCGTCTATAATATCCCGCGAGGCCTAGGAAACTTCGGATCTCAGAAACATTCTTTGGTGGTTTCCACTCGAGTATGGCTGCTATTTTGTTTGGATCCACCCGAATTCCTGACACCGAAACCACATGACCCAAGAAGCTGACTTCGTTCAACCAAAACTCACACTTACTGAATTTTGCATATAAACGATGATCTCTCAAGGTTTGTAGTACTACCTCAAGTGCTCAACGTGTTCCGCTTCGCTTTTGGAGTAGACCAATATCATCGATAAACACTACTACAAACCGATCCAAAAACCGTCGGAAGACCCGGTTCATGAGATCCATAAAAACGGCAGGTGCATTGGTAAGCCCAAAAGGCATAACCAAAAACTCATAATGCCCGTACCTCGTTCGAAATGCCGTCTTGGGCACATCGGAATCTCTGACTCGTAATTGGTAATAGCCCGATCTCAAATCTATTTTTGAAAACACTGAAGCCCCCTTTAACTGATCAAATAAATCATCGATCCGAGGTAATGGGTATTTATTCTTTATGGTCACCTTATTTAGTTGCCGGTAGTCGATACACATTCGCATTGCCCATCTTTCTTTTTCACAAATAAGACTGGTGCTCCCCACGGAGAAAAACTCGGTCGTGCGAAACCCCTCTCGGTCAATTCTTGCAACTGCGCTTTCAATTCTTTTAATTCAGTAGGCGCCATTCGGTACGGAGCTATCGAAATTGGGGTCGCATCCGGCACTAATTCAATGCCGAACTCAATCTCTCGTACTGGGGTAAGCCCGGTAGTTCTTCAGGAAACACATCGGGTATTCAATACAACTGGTGATTCCATTAATTTCTCGGACAGTTTATTATCCAGTACATAAGCCAAATAGGCCTCATACCCCTTTCTCACATACTTTTGGGCTACCATCGAGGATATCACTGTAGGCAACTCATTTACATCACCGGATTTTATTCTGATTGTCTCACCGTTTCGGCATTTCAAATTAATAAGCTTCCTTTTGCAATCCACCACTGCCTCATGTGAAGTTAGCCAATCCATACCCAAGATTATATCAAATTCGTCGAAGGGCAACAACATCAAATCAGCTGGAAAGCAATAATCTCGAACCATCAACGGGCAACCTCTACACACTTTATTAACAAGCACACATCTACCCAAAGGGTTGGACACACGAATTACGAACTCGGTAGACTCAACTAGCAGAGTCTTACCAAATTTTAAAGTTTCACACACATAAGAATGAGTCGAACCAGGATCAATTAGTGCAATCACAGTAGTATCAAAAAGAGTGAAAGTACCGGTAATGACGTCGGGGAGGAAGCATCCTCTCTAGCTCGCGCAGCATACGCTCTAGCCGGAGCTCTAGCCTCGGATCGACCTGTAGCGTTCGTCGTTCCTTTCTGGCTACCACCTACATTGCCTGAATGTCTGGGTGGTCTACCTCGCATTGGCACGTTGCTCGGTGTAGTGTTCTGAACTGCATTTTGCTCAGCTAATTTCGGACACTCTCGGATAAAATGACCTGACGATCCACACTTATAGCAAGTCCGATCATGGAATCTACAACTCCCTGAGTGCCATTTGCCACAGTGCTTACATTCAACTCTAGTTTGTGGAATGTTACCAACACTGGCTATCGAGGTAGCTCGGGAGCTCATAGGAGGTCGATCCCGTCTAGGCGGATCTGTAGTGGTTCTCTGTCGGCTGTAGTCATCTCTGGGCTTCTTGCTCGTGGGATGGAAGACTTTGCCCGAAGACCTCTTCCGGATATCTCTGGCTTCGGTATCGGCCTTTCTTTTCTCCTTCCCGAGCTCTTCAGCTTTGCAAGCTCTCTCAACTAAAGTTACAAATTCTTGGATTTCAAGAACGCCAACAAACATCTTTATGTCTTCATTTAGGCCGTCTTCGAATCTTTTACACATAATGGCTTCAGTAGAGACACACTCTCTAGCATAACGGCTGAGCCTGACAAATTTTCTTTCATACTCCGTTACCGTCATTCGTCCTTGTTTCAGCTCAAGGAACTCTTTTCGCTTTTGATCAATAAATCTCTGGCTAATATATTTCTTGCGGAATTCAGTTTGGAAGAAATCCCATGTCACTTTTTCTTTCGGAACCACTGATACTAGTGTATTCCACCAGTGATATGCAGTGTCCCGCAATAAGGATATAGTACACTTCAAGCATTCATCCGGAGTACAAGACAGCTCACCAAGTACCCGAATAGTGTTATCAAGCCACATTTCGGCTCTCTCAGCATCATCATCGTCATTGGCTTTAAATTCTTCGGCCCCATATTTTCGAATTTTGTCAACTGGGGGCCTACTAGATCTCATTGGATCTATCACTGGGGGAGCTAGAGGATCCGGAGTTGGATTATTCGGGGGTGGAGGTTGGGGTATATTCGGGTTATTCTGAATAAATTGGGCAAACCAATCATTCATCATTCGATAAAAGGCTTGCTTTGTCTCTCCTTCGTGGCTACCCGAAACAGGTCGAGAGTCTATCGGCGCTGATCCATGGGTACGGTCAGGCGCCACGCTCTCCACATCATCAGCCACAGCTCTTTCTGGTTCGGAATCCATTTACTATACAAACAAAAATTCAGGTTGTCAGAAGTCACCACACTATCAACATATAACCACAGGCATGTATAGCTAGACTCACACGCGCCACGGTAGTCCTAGAATCGACTAAACCGTAAGCTCTGATACCAATCAAATGTAACACCCCGTACCCGGTACCGTCGCCGGAGTTGAGCAAAAGGCATTACTAGACTTGACTTCTAGTTCAGTACATGTAAATCTTAAAGCTGTCAAACTGCGTTGTGTCGACTAATTCAGCTATAACTCGAGTTACAAAATTCGAAATTCAGATCCGTAAATTTTCCTTGAAAGTAGACTCATATATCTATTCACCATAATTTTTCTAGAATTTTTCATGTGGCCAATTAGTACAGTTTATTCTTCAAAGTTACCCTTATTACACAGCTGGACAGTTCTGACCTGTCCTTATAAAACTGCAGTTATCTGATTGCACAATTTTCCAATGGTGTTCTTATTTATACCAATGAAAAGTAGACTCATTTAGGATTCTACACATATAAACCATGCTTCCTAATTATTTTTGTACGATTTATGACAATTTTTCTAAAACAGAACAGTGACTCACGAATTCATTCAGAGCAGGTCTCACTAAAACTAAATTATCTCATAATGTATGAGTCTTTTGCCTACTCTGTTTCTTTCATGTAAAAATAGACACGATAAGGTTTAATTCCAGGTCTCATTCACCTTTTACTTCAATATACCCTATTTTTGGTGATTTTTCTAACTCGCGTCACTGCTGCTGCTACATGCTGTTTTATTTCAAAAATAAACTAGCTCCTACCCGAATCTCCTTACTTCTAAATTTCAAGGATTAAATTTATATTCAAACATTTCCTTAGTAAAACGATTAACTTGTTTAGGAATGCATGGACATTGCCATCATGAACCAACTTACATCAAAACACCCAACGTACTTAACAAAAATTTAGCCATTTTCGCATGGCTATTCTTTTAGTGTTTACAAGTGAACCGTAAAATTTCCTCAAAACAAACCAAGTCTATCCTATACATGCCTTCTTTTAAAGACCAACCCAAAATGAAGGAGTACCCAAAATGTAGGTTGATAGTGTGAGCGACTTTCCAACGATCCCGGTGAGCTTGTGGCTTGCTCCTAATCTATAAAACAAAGGAACATCTCACACGATTAAGCTTACTAGCTTAGTAAGTCCCAACTCATAGAAATTAAAACATTTAATTATTTACGAAAATAAAACAATACATATGTGGCATTCTACATAAACAACTGAGCAACTAGTTTACACAAGGTCAAATATTAATAATTCGAAACCTACTTTCATAGCAGTCATACATGCAAATCAATTGTCCCATAATAGCATGTTCTAAGCTCGACTTCCGTCAAATTACATTCACCAATGACAATTTGGCACAAGTAATACTTAACACAACATACCTTACCTACTTACCCGAGCCTATTCTTGACAATTCAATTCTAAATTGTCTTGACAAGGATTAAACTCCTCTTAGGTAAATTTCATCACCGGCATCAAGCCTGCTAGGCGTAACAGCCTGAAAAGTAACACCGGCGCAAGGCCTGCTAGGCGTAAAGCCCGATAGGTAACACCAGCACGAGGCCTGCTAGGCGTAAAAGCCCGATAGATAACACCGGCACGAGGCCTGCTAGGCGTAAAAGCCCGATAGATAACACCGGCACGAGGCCTGCTAGGCATAAAAGCCCGAATGTCAAAATATCTTTACATGCTTTTCACATTTTCACTATACATATCGAATCATACACCTTTATTACCATTGCATTTAATAAATTTGAAATCGATCAAATCCATCACTATTTCAATCGACCAACTCATGGATTTATACCAAGCTTATACAATTTATATCATTCACTAGATATGTAAAGAGTCTTTAGATATAAGGTAGCTCAAAAACTTACTTATTCACCTTGCATTCGCCAAAATAATTTCCATCACATTCTCAACTTAAATCATCAACCAATATGTCCATATACATTCGGCCATGATATAATTAGACATTAGCATTCATAAATTTTTAATAGTCAAGATAACCATACTTAACTCTTTGACATGATTTAACTAAGGGACTTACCTTAGGAGTAGATAGATTCAAAATCTTCAACTATTCGTTTAGCTTAGCTTTTCCTCGCTCCAACTTTTTCTCCTGTTGATCTTGATCTAATTTGGTTCAATTTAAACCAATTAACCCACACTTCCATTTAATTCGAAAGCAAAATCATAAAAATAATAATCCCAAGACATAAACATTTACATTCGACATTTATCCTCTATTTGTTCAAATACATTCAAAATTATTAAGGAACACCTTGGTAGTGCTTTCCTTGATACGTTTTAACTTACAACCTACTTTCATATTTATTGCCATACATAAATTTTTATGTAATTATACATATATCACTAAATACCATAGCTCAAATTCATTCTCTCATATGGCCGAATATGTCAATAACCCCCATGCATTTTCTTCAACATGCAACCTAGCAACAAGCTAAATAACCATTCTAATTTCATGCATTTGACTACTCCAATTCAACCTATGTGGATTTCTTCTACATGGCCGAATGGCCCTTAGGTTCTTAGAATTCTCTTTTTAGCTCTTCTTTCCATCTATTTTACTCCTTACACTATTTTATTTCAAATACTCAAGTCTTATACTTAGTTCACCCAACAATTAACACATCACATATAACAATTAATCTAAGGTTAACTTCATTATATGTGGATGGCCGAACATCCAAACACAAGAAGGAATTATTTTCATGAATGTTCAACCCCATATTCGGCCAAATATGAAGGTATCTTCAAGCCAAAAATCGACAAAGCTTTCTTACGAGTTCAAGCTATTTCTTCTTATACTATCTAAGCTTATTTTTAGCTCAAATTATAACCCTTCCCCCCCCCCCCATGGCCGAACTTCCTCATGCATGGCATCACAAAACTTTACTTGTTTTTCCCTAATGCTTAAAGAAATCAACAAAATCTAAGGGTTGGCTATCAAGCTAAGATTCAACTCTTATCTTGATTCCCACATGCATGGCCGAATCTCATCCTACTAACTTAACAAGTTTTGCTTGTTTTCCAAAGAGAAATAATCAAGAATCCAAGCCATGTCAAGATAAATTATTAAGGTGAAGTTCAAACTCTTACCTATACTAACACATGCAAGGGCCGATTGAAGAAGATGAAAGTTCTTCTCTTCTCTTCAAAGTAGAATTCGGCTAGAAGGGAGGAAGGATGAGAGAATTTTTTTTTGTTTTTGTTTTTCTCTTTTTCCATAAATTATAGCATGCTTTTCTTTTAATTTTTACTAAAAATCAAAATGTATAATTAAAAAGTATATAATCCTAGCATGCTTAATATAAAATTGCCTAAATGTCATACAAAAATATAAAAAAGAGAGCATATATGCATGCTTGCCGTCCACCTTGTTTAAAGGGGGAAAATTGACATGCAAATCCTTATGTTTTATGGACAATTCACTTAGCTCCCTTTTTATTAATGCCCACTACATTAATCCTTCTTGCAATTTAAGCCTTCTTAGCAAATTAAGCACTTAGATAGCCAAAATTTTCTACGAAATTTTTTACACTCACTAAAAACACACATAATAAACACAAACATAATATTATAATATCCCACAGGCTCGGATTCGTGGTCCCGAAACCACCGTTCCGGTTAAGGTCAAAATTGGTCTGTTACACCTATTCTTGAAACCTCTTACACACAAGCCAACATCTAACCACAGAAGCAAGTCGATATCTATCATACATACATTCAATTTCTATATTCAAACATCATATCCACACATCACAGAATAAATACAACACATAATAGAATATAGTGTAAAAAGGGAACTTACGAATTTGGTGCCGGAGACTCGGGTGCCATACATCAAAAATAAAACACATATTTTATACACAATATTTCAAACCAATTATTGGAAAACATTGCTGAACCTACTCCACAGCCGAGTTTTATAATCGGGCTCTGATACCAAAATTGTAACACCCTAAACCCGTTCTAGACGTTACGACCAGATCTGGTATGTCACAGGGAAAGGTTATAAAAAGGGACTTTGTAATTTAAAGGAAAACCGTGAATTTGAAATTTGTCGATTTTAGGTGATATTATAAAAACAGAGATTTGTAGTTTTAAGAAAATTTTCGAGTTGAGTTAATCAATAGTTTGTTATCTTTGTTGGCATTTGTGAGAAAAACGGTTGTTTATGCTACGTATGTTTTGAAAACTCCAATTTAGCTTTCACGTTAACATATATAACAATATCATATCAAAAATAAATAATAATTTAAGAAAAACAGATATTAATTTTAGCAGGCCTACTACATAACAATATCCCCAATTAAAAATAATTATATAAAAGAAACGAGTTTACGAAAAGAAACATTTTATGGCCTCCACGAGTCCGTCTCGGCTCCTAGATCCACGATCTACTAATTACCTGCAAGTTAAGCAGAGGGGTGAGTCACCAAGACTCAGTGTGTAATTCCCCTTATTTCACATAAACGGCTTCAAGCCCACAATCGCACACTGGGCCTGAGCCCACTTAATATGACATACACAAAATATGAATGTAATGTGTCCCAGCCCAACCTAATTTTTCCGTCCTCCACAGGCCACCCGTACCAGCCCAACACACCGTGGGGATTTCTACAATCAACCCTCCATCCGCTACATGCCATATATGCGGCACCAAGCCACTGGTGACAGAGTCACTAATTATAACACGTAGGGCCAACCCACTTGTGGTACCGAACCACTGGGACAAGTCACAGAATCAACATATATATATACGTGGTGTCAAACCACCATGGTACCAAACCACTAAGACTTAGTCACTGAATCAGATATGTGGGGCCAACCCACTGTGGTACCAAACCACTGTGACAGTCGTTAATAACACTTCCCCTTTCGCATCATATTCCAAACCCATGCAATATGGCATAATAATTCGTGTATGAGGTATGTCATGTATGCAGAACATATATCAGATATAACGTATGAAACGACTTACCATCATAATCAGAATAACCAAAATACAACATAATCAAGCTATTCAACCCCTAAGGGTACCGAAGGTATTTTGGTAATTTACCTAACAAGGGTGTATCAGTAATTTCGCACCTGCAATGGCCTTTCTGAGGCCCAATGTCGCCTCGAGTGACTGAACTACCATTTACGGTTGATACTGGGCTATTGGGCCAAAACCCCGATTTTGACCCATTCGAGTCCACACGCTCGTGAGGCCTACCTAGCACAAATCCAGCTACGTATATGAGATTCATCTAGTCTAGTCCAATATATACTACTCAATCACACAATTTACTCATATGGGCCCACTTTGGCCCATCGAGGCCCAAGCAGCCACAACCCACAAAAACACTACTGATGGCCTCAACTATCGCGTCGAAGCCCCCCACACTTGCGCTTGTACGCTCGTGTGGCTACTATCACCGTGACCGTCATTTCGGCATTTACCGCTCTACAGCTAGAGTAGAGAAGTACACACCTGATAGGAATTCTAAAGCTGCAAAACCGCGCTCCGAATGCTCCTACGCCCAACGCCCACCAATGTATGTTTCCTCCTATCGTAGAATGCTTTATATATATAGCTAGCTTCTTACCTTCCTTCTTTGTATCTTTCCGATGTGGGATCCCTTCGTCAGTAGAGTTTAAATCCAACTCAAACTCTTGCCGTCCAATTCGCAAAATAAATACTCCCTTACTTTTCATGAGATCCGAACCCAGGCTCCCCTGTAGCATAATCCACGCCGCTAACCAGTTGGCCACAAGCTCCTCTTGTGTCTTAAACCATGCGCAACTAAATTTAAATCTATAGCCAAATTCTAAGGTCCATGTAACAAGAAAACCAAAATGCAAGAGCCAAGACTTGAACCTTGGTCCTCCTTCCTTCCTTATGGCGTCACCCCCTTGTTCCTTAAGTGGCGTCACTTTGCCACTACACCACACACTCCACTTGTGCCATTTTTCTCCACATTTTATTCTTAAAGACTACCTACTAACCACCAGGGTTTTTTTCACCTAAAACCAAAATTTCCCTAAAGCCCAAATTTGATCCCGGGACTTCATAGAATCCCCCTAACCCTCCAAAATCACTCACCTAATAGGTCCAACTTGCACTAAAGCCATTCTCTTGTTCTCCAAAAATTTTAAATGCTACTACTCTCAAGGCCCATTGGGCCCAATCCTACTAGGCCCAATTTCGGGATGTTACAACAATGGTATCATTATTTCAGCTATAATGCTTACTTACTCATACATGATTCTTACTTGTCTCATGATACTTACTATTCTCATACTTGTAAGGTAAATAAGGTACCTGTATCATGATACGAACTCACCTAAGAAGCCTGTGACGGAAGTCAACCAAGACTCAATCGAGCTACCTAATGGGCCAATTACGCGTGCCCGTGCTAAACAATTCAAAGATGCCGCGTCGACTTTGGTGGCACAAATTTGGAATACAGATAGAAAAGAGTCCAAGAACATGCTGAACTCTTACAATTTATTCGAAGTTGAATATACTAGCTAGTCCGACTACTAGTTTATTTAACACTTTATTACGCATGTTTGATTTATTTTCAGTCATTTATTAGTTTGCTGAATTTTCTTATTTCATGTTAATTTATCTAGATAGTACGATTTTTTAAATATCTTTTGTCAAAGCTGAATGTTAGTGTGTTTTGTTAACCTTTTTTAATTTTTCATCTAGTGCTTAAATAAAATGTTTAAAAGTTTGTTCAGTTGAATTTTATTGGTGGTAGTTCATGTGTTTATAGGTACCACCCAAGGTGGAATTATGCACGGTTGAAGGGATAAAAGCATAGGTGTAAATGGATGCAAAGGGGGCTGCCGAATATTGAGGATGGGTGAACTAATTAGACAAATTATGATGGGCAATTTAATGTTGACGCCATGATGCTTAGGAGGCCATATTATGGGTGAAACAAATGCATGGATATGGGTTAAATAAATAATTAAGGTAAAGCATTGAAAGTGGAGGAAGAACATGGGTAGCATGCGTGAACTATTTGGGCAAGGGATGATGGAAGTCATGGACGGCATAGTGGAGCTTATTGTTATCATATTCAAGCATGGAAGGCATGGTGGAGCTTATTGTTATTTTATTCAAGCATGGAAGGCATGGTGGAGCTTATTGTTATTTTATTCAAGCCTAAATGGAGCATGGAAGATCACAAATCATAGAAATAATAAAATAAACAAAAGCTTGAGCAAGAGAATTGTGTGCATGGACAGCAACAAAGGGGATTAATGGATGGATGGACACTTTTTGAATAAACTAAGAAGATATCTTGTTCAAGCATGGACGGCAACCAAGCACAAGAGCATAATGGATGCATGAAATTAATAAAAAAAATAAAAGAATATGCAAATGTGATAATGCATGATGGCACAAAGCATTGACTTTGGAATAAATTAACCAACATGGTGGAATCTACATGGAGCATGCGGCACAAGTCTACAAAATAGAGCGTGATGGAAGAATTTTAAATTGCTAAATACAAAGGGTATGGGACGGCACAAATGAAGCATGAAGGAAAGCACAATTGTTCAATTAACATGTGCAGGAGTGGTGCTTGGTGGAGCCTTGATTAAATTATTTAGAAAGTGGGATGCATGAACAAAGGTGGACGGCAAGGCTAAATTAAATTGAAGGAATTAAAAATATAAACATGTGCTAAATTAAAGTTGTTGGACGGCATTGCTTTATTGAGGCTTATAAATAGCTTGTCAATTTTTCAATTGAGAAGGGAATTTTCATGAATGAATATTTTTCTCTTTGGTGAGTTTAATTCACTCTCCTAATTCTTCAAGGTTCGAATTGACTTATCTAGTTTCTAGTGGCGTCATTCTATCCTTGTTTCGAACTTATTATCCTTTCGGGTGTGGCATTCATTTATCTGTACCGTTGGTTCCTATCTTGCTAGATAGTGGGTCACGGTTTTTATTCAAAACTCCTTTCATCAATTTGAAGCTTATAAGATTCGGGTCCTTAATTTTTATTAAAGGTTCTTTCTTGTTTCAAATTCGTATCCACCTCAACCACTTACCTATCTTTATTTTTCAAAGACATTATCAATAAAATTACCCCTTTTGTTATCTAAACGAAAAACTACCTAATGTACGACCGGGCAACATTTATGATTCGTTTTCAAACCTGAGACGATTCGTATCATATCACTTGATCACATTGATCAATATACTTTAATAATAATAATCATGATCTCTACTTCTTCATTCATAACATGAATAATACTCAATTTCATCTTGATACTAGCTTTGCTTTCTTAGCTTTCTTGCTATCTCATTTTAACTTTACTCGTTTGCCCGATGAATTTCTACGAATACCGAGGATACTAAATCTCTTCCCACGAACTTGATGCTAAGGCCATATCCTAGATAAGGACTTACATGGAATATCTCTTCTTGAATCAATGCCAAGCTTGAGTCCTTGGTCTTACATGATATCTTGCTTGATAACTTGATCAATGCCAAGCTTGAGTCCTTGGACTTACATGATATCTTGTTCAATGCCAAGCTTGCCTTAGACTTACATGATAACTGCTCAATGCCAAGCTTGCCTTGGACTTACATGATATCTGTTCAATGCCAAGCTTTCGTTGGACTTACATGATAACTGTTCAATGCCAAGCTTGCCTTGGACTTACATGATATCTGTTCAATGCCAAGCTTGCCTTGGACTTACATGATAATTGTTCAATGCCAAGCTTGCTTTGGACTTACATGATATCTGTTCAATGCCAAGATTGCCTTGGACTTACATGATAACTGTTCAATGCCAAGCTTGCCTTGGACTTACATGATATCTGTTCAATGCCAAGCTTGCCTTGGACTTACATGATATCTGTTCAATGCCAAGCTTGCCTTGGACTTACATGATATCTGTTCAATGCTAAGCTTGCCTTGGACTTACATGATATCTGTTCAATGCCAAGCTTGCCTTGGACTTACATGATATCTTACTTGATTGCCGATGCCATGCCCTAGCTTGGTCTTATACGGACTTTCTTATCTCATGTGGCAAATCAAGTATCCTGGGCAATCCACCTTCAATCGGGACTTGCTCGTACTTAATAAGATCGATTTCTTGGTTGAACATAACATTAAACATTTCATGAAAATAGCGTACATTATACTAAGCAATTCAATGATAAAAATCACAAAGCTTAGAAATCATACAAACTTACCTCAATATACAAAATGTATGCAGTTATACAATTTAGTCCTCGACTTTGTTCTTGCCTCGGTTTCGATCCGAGCTTCGTTTTTCTTGATCTATAATCATAAATAGATCATTTAATAATCATATTGACTATATTGACTCATAACTCATACTTTGGAAAAATTACTATTTTGCCCCTATACTTTCTCATATTCGTACTTTTGCCCCTAGACTCGTAAAATGATTTTCATGCAACTTTCTTAAACTACATGCTCAGCTGATTAATAGTCTCAACTATAGTAATCATCAATTCTTACTATTTCTAGTATGTATGACCAATTTTTATAACTATTACAAATTGGTCCATACTATCATTTTTCATGAAATTGATTAAGGAAAAGATGTTTATCTAACATCAAACTCTCATAAACTTCCATAAAAAATCATTTAACATGCATGTCATTCATGGGTAGATTTTTGAACATGCATCTTAGCTCATTTTATAGCTAAAAATAGCTAATTCATAATACGAGAACTTTAAAAATACGAAGAATATCAAAAACCGGGCTTAGGAACACTTACTAGCAAGCTTGAAAAATTGAAGAACCCTAGCTATGGCTTCCTTCAAATTTTCGACAATAAGAGGAAGAAGGTGAGTAGATTTTTATCATCTTTTCCCCATTTTAATCATTTCATACATAAATGACCAAAATGCCATTATCACTAAAAATTTCTATAACACCAACTCATGACCAATTTTGTCCAAAAATTAAATTTTGGGAAAATTGCTATTTAAGGGCTCATAATTATTATTCTAAAGCTATTTCATACAAAAAGCTTCTAGAAATTCATATTTTGCAACTTTTGCAATTTAGTCCTTTTTGACCATCCAACCCTAGTTTAGGAAAATTGCTTTACGAAACTTTCATACTAGCATGCAAACATGACATACACTTTAAAAACTCATAAATTCATCTCGATTTCGTGGTCTCACACCACTATTCCGACTAGGCCCTAAATCGAGCTGTTACAGTTCTCCCCCTTAGGGATTTTCGTCCTCGAAAATATTACCAACAAAATGGTTTGGATACTGGTTTCTCACACTTTCTTCTCTTTCCCATGTAGCCTCTTCTATTCCATGTCTTTGCCACAATACTTTTACTAAGGCAATACTTTTATTTCTCAATTGCTTGACTTCCCGAGCTAAAATCTTGACTGGTTCTTCACCATAAGTCATGTCGGGATGGATCTCTATTTCTGACGGGTAATTACATGTGAAGGATCTGATCGGTAGCGTCTCAATATTGACACATGAAACACATCATTTATCTTTTCTAATTCTGATGGCAAAGCCAAATGATAAGCTACCGGCCCAACACTCTCAGTAATCTAGTAAGGTCCGATGAAACGTGGACTCATCTCCACGGTGACACTTTCAAGAAAACTTTATCCCCAACTTGATACTCTATCTCTTTTCTTTTTAAATCCGAATAGGATTTCTGTCTGTCTGATGAAGCCTTTAAACATTCTCGTATTATCTTCACTTTCTCTTTATCTTCTCTAACCAAATCAACTCCGTGAATTTGGTTTTCTTTGAAATAAAGGTGTTCTACATTTACGCCCATATAGATCCTCATAAGGCGCCATTTTTAAGCTCGACTGAAAGCTATTATTATAGGCGAATTCTACTAATGGGAGAAACTTTTCCCAACTGCCTTGGAATTCTAAAATACAACATCTGAGCATATCCTCAAGTACTTGGATTAATCTCTCTGACTGACTGTCAGTTTGAGGATGAAAAGCTGTGCCAAAATTCAATCTTGTACCCAAGGCTTCTTGCAGCTTCTTCCAAAATCTGGATGTGAATATTGGATCTTTATCCAATATGATTGATAAGGGAACTCCGTGAAGCCTTACTATTTCTGAAACATACAAGTTTGCCAACTTGTCTAGTGAGTAATCCACTAGTACAGGTACAAAATGAGCTGACTTCGTGAGTCTATCAACCACTACCCATACAACATCTTTCTTGCTCGGAGACAACAGTAAACCCATTACAAAATCCATGGTGATACGATCCCACTTCCACTAGGGAACCAGGATGGGCTGAAGCAAACCCGAAGCTACTTGGTGTTCAGTCTTTACTTGCTAACAAATCATGCACTTGGAAACAAACTCTGAAATGTCTTTCTTCAATTTTGGCCACCAATACATTTGCTTCAAGTCATTATACACCTTAGTACTACCCGGATGTACAGATAAACATCCATTATGTGCCTCATGCGAAATTCGCTGAATAAACTCCTCTTTTCTCGATACATAAATTCTATCTCTAAACATCAAGTATCCATCAGAATTAGTCTAGAAGTCGGACTCAATATCTGTCTCATACTGAGTTCTCTTGACTTGCAGTTCATTATCTTCTTTCTGAGCCTCAAAGATCTCTTGAAGAAACATTGGTCTAGCTCTCAACTCAGCTAGAATAGAATTATCATTGGATAAGGTCATCCGCAATTTCATTGCCCTTAACGCAAAAAGGGACTTCCTGCTCAAAGCATCAGCGACCACATTCGCCTTTCCTGGATGGTAATCAATAACCAACTCATAGTCTTTTATCAATTCTAACCATCTCTGTTGCCTTAAGTTCAACTCTTTCTACGTCATCAAGTACTTCAGACTTTTGTGGTCAGTAAAATCCGACATTTTTCACCATATAAATGGTGTCTACAAATCTTCAAAGCGAAGATTATTGCAGCTAATTCTAAATCGTGCATCGTATAATTCTTCTCGTGAGGCTTCGACTGTCTAGAGGCATAAGCACTCACTCTGCCTTCTTGCATGAGTACACACCCTAATCCATTTAAGGATGCATCGCTGTAAATTATGAATTCTTTCCCTGACTCGGGTTGTACTAAAACTGGAGCTTCTGTCAACATTGCTTTCAACTTCTCAAAACTTTGTTGGCATCTTTCCGACCACTCAAACTTCACATTTTTTGTAACAATTTAGTCATCGGGGTTGCAATCATAGAAAACCCCTTGATAAATCGCCTGTAATAGCCGGCTAAGCCTAGAAAACTTCTAATCTCAGAGATGTTCTTAGGTGGCTTCCTGTTCATTATGGCCGAAATCTTACTGGGATCAACTCGGACTCCATCTCTCGAGACAATATGTCCTAAAAATCCTACTTCCTTGAGCCAAAATTTGCTTTTACTGAATTTGGCATACAACTAATTCTCTCGTAGGATTTGTAAGACTGTCCATAGGTGTCCAGCATGCTCTTTCTCATCTCGGGAATAAATAAGTATGTCGTCAATAAAAACGACTACAAACTTGTCGAGGTATGGTCTAAAGATGCAGTTCATTAAGTCCATGAATACAGTGGGAGCATTGGTCAACCCAAAGGGTATGACTAGAAATTCATAATGCGCATACCTCGTTGGAAAGGCAGTCTTGGATACATCTGAATCTTTTACTCTCAACTGGTAGTACCCTGATCTCGAGTCTATTTTGGAGAACACAGTCGCTTCTTTCAATTGATCAAACAAATCATCGATCCTAGGCAATGGGTACTTGTTCTTTACTGTTACTCTATTAAGCTGACGGTAATCTATGCACAATCTCATGGTTCTATTCTTCTTTTTCACAAATAAAACCGGAGCACCCCATGGTGAACAACTTGATCTTGCAAAGCCTTTGTCTGTCAACTCTTGCAATTGAGTCTTCAGCTCTCTCAACTTTGTTGGAGCCATTCTGTAAGGAGTAATGGATATCGGTACAGTACCGGGAGCTAGCTCAATGTTGAACTAAACCTCTCTAACCGGTGGTAATCTTGGTAATTCCTCAAGAAAAACATCCACGTACTCACATACTATCGGTACTGACTCAATCTTCAACTCTGTTTCTTTATCTTTCATCACAAAGGCTAGATATGCTTCATACCCTTTCCTTATATATCTCTGGGCCGTCATAAGAGAAATCATTACTGGCAATCCATCTTGTTCATCTGATTCTACATGAAGAGTATCCCCATTCTCACATCTCATCTCAATGTATTTCTTCCCACAATTAACTATCACATCATCGGTAGTCAACCAGTCCATACCAACAATGAGGTCAAATTCATCAAATGGTAACAACATAAGATTTGCTTTAAAGCAATAACCTCTAATCATTAATGGACAATCTTTACATACTTTATCAACCAACACACTCTTGCCTAAAGGATTGGACTCTTTAATCATAAATTCTGTAGAATCTATAGGCATACTCCAATCGAACACTAATTTCATGCAAATGTAAGAGTGTATGGATCCGGGATCTATTAAAGCAATAACTTTGGTATTATAAAGAGAAAAGGTACCCGTAATGACATCAGGGGAAGATGCCTCTTCGCGAGCGCGAATGGCATAAGTCCTTGCAGGCGCTCTACCCTCGGGTCTCGCAGCCTGCTCTTTGGGGTTACCTCTTCCACTTGCCCCACTTCCCGGGTTTTTCTGCGGTCTCCCTCTGACTGTACTCTCGGATCTCGGGTTCTGAGTTCTCTCTTCTTTAATCATCTCTGGACAATCTTTTATTTAGTGCTCTTGGCAACCACATCTAAAACATGCATTTTCATGTACTCGACATTCTCCAAGATGACGTCTGCCACATTGTGGACATTCAAGTCTGTCAGATCTAAAATTTCCAACACTCGCAACTAAAGTCGTCTGTGCTTTATTTCCTGAATACTGCTTACTCTTGTCTTTCCTTGAAAACCCCGTGGAAGTAGCCGATCGAGCAGGGAAATCTCTTGACTTCTTAGACAAAGATTAGAATGACTTATTCCACTGTCTCTTTCTAGAGTCACAAGACTATTTCGGGCTTTCTCATCTCTTTTACTAGTTCCCCGGCTTTACAAGCCCTTTCCACTAGCACAACAAATTCCTTTAGTTCTAAGACAGTAACAAACAGTTTGATGTCCTCATTTAACCCATCTTCAAACCTTTTACTCATAATGGCCTCAGTGGACACACATTCGCGAACGTACTTACTGAGTCGTACAAACTCACGCTCATAATCAATTACTGACATCTTGCCTTGCTTTAGCTCTAGAAATTCCTTCCTCTTTTGGTGTACAAACCTTTGGCTGATATACTTTTTCTTGAACTCTTCTTGGAAGAATTCCCATGTGACTCTTTCCCTCGGTATTACCGACACAAGGGTGTTCCACCATTGGTAAGCAGAGTCTCTTAAAAGAGAGACCACACACTTCATGCATTCTTTAGGGGTGCATGACAGCTCATTAAAAACCCTGATGGTATTTTCTAACCAGAATTCAGCTCTTTCTGAATCATCATCTTTTCTAGCCCGGAATTCTTCTGCCCCATGCTTCTTGATCCTATCAATTGGAGGTTTATCTCCTCTTACCACCTCTACTACTTGAGGGGCTACTAGAGCAGGTTGTGGAACAGGCGGAGGTGGAGGGGGTTGTGCATTCGGGTTCGCACGACCAAACTCTGTATACAAATGTATTCATCATATGGAGGAAGGCTTCTCTAGCCTCTTTTCCTCCTCCTTGACTCACCGTAGTGGGTCTATTCTCGTTCTCATTCAGCACCGTCCCTTCTGCGGGAACTAGTGCGTTACTTTGTACATCATCTGCCACAGCTCTTTCGGGATCCATTTACTATATGTATAAACATAATTTAAGTCGTCAGAAGTCGCCACACTATCATTATAAAAGCATTCTTACGTATGGCATGTATAGCTAGACTCGTGCTCGTGCTACGTTAGTCCTAGAACCGACTAAACCGTAGCTCTGATACCACTAAGTGTAACACTCCGTACCCGAGACCGGTGCTAGGACTAGATACGAGACATTACCATGCTTGAATTCACATAATCATGCACTTTCGGGCAGTAAAATTTTGAACCGATTTAAAACTTTCTTTCTTGGTCAAAACATACATTTCATGGGCCTACGAGGCCTTAAACACTTATCTGAGAATTTCAGACACTTAATCGAAAACTCAGCTTTGAAGCAGGGTTCACAGCCCATGTTACTTGAGACACGCCCGTGTACCCTTAGACACACCCATGCCTACAATGTGGGGAGTTACTGACTTCGTTCACACGGCCTTGACACGTCCATGTCTTCAACCGTGGGAAGCTACTGACTTCCATCACACGGCCTGGGCACACACCCATGCTTTGACCGTGTGTTTTACACGGCTCATACACACAGTCGTGTAAGATGACCGTGGCCTATTCTAATTTAAAACATTAAGGTGCAGGGTTTTTTCGCACGGCCTAGACACACGCCCGTGTGTCTAACCGTGTGCATACTTAGAGGCTATTTACCAAGCCATTTCCCTTCCTGCAATAAAGATCATACTCATACTCAAATCAACAATTCAATATCAACACATCTTTCATGAATAATACTACATATTTCATTGATATCTAAGTACAAACAAACTTAAACAAATTTGGCCAACTACTTAGCCATATACAAAAGAATAATAAACTTGATAGCCTATACAATGGCCCTTCTCAAAACATGTTCTCAAAATGAATGCTTCCTATACATGCCATACTTAGTAAAATAACTTGGCTATACCAAAATAAGGATTGATAGTGTACTACGAGCTCCGACTCTGATGATCCACAAGTTAGCTTGGCAGGAATACATAGAAAGAAACAATTAAAGACGTAAGCACTTAGCTTAGTAAGTTTGCATGTGTAACACATAAGATAAACTTGCTTAATATAAACCCATTTTTCATAACAATGGTATCATTATTTCAACTATAAAGCTTACTTACTCATACATGATTCTTACTTGTCTCATGATACTTACTATCCTCATACTTGTAAGGTAAATAAGGTAACTGTATCACTTGATCACATTGATCAGTATACTTTAATAATAATAATAATGATCTCTACTTCTTCATTCATAACATGAATAATACTCAATTTCATCTTGATACTAGCTTTGCTTTCTTAGCTTTCTTACTATCTCATTTTAACATTACTCGTTTGCCCGATGAATTTCTGTGAATAACCGAGGATACTAAATCTCTTCCCACGAACTTGATGCTAAGGCCATATCCTAGATATGGACTTACTGAAATATCTCTTCTTGAATCAATGCCAAGCTCGAGTCCTTGGTCTTACATGATATCTTGCTTGATAACTTGATCAATGCCAAGCTTGAGTCCTTGGACTTACATGATATCTTCTTCAATGCCAAGCTTGCCTTGGACTTACATGATATCTGTTCAATGCCAAGCTTGCATTGGACTTACATGATATCTGTTCAATGCCAAGCTTGCCTTGGACTTACATGATAACTGTTCAATGCCAAGCTTGCCTTGGACTTACATGATATCAGTTCAATGCCAAGCGTGCCTTGGACTTACATGATATCTGTTCAATGCCAAGCTTGCCTTGGACTTACATGATATCTGTTCAATGCCAAGCTTGCCTTGGACTTACATGATATCTTACTTGATTGCCGATGCCATGCCTTAGCTTGGTCTTATACGGACTTTCTTATCTCATGTGGCAGATCAAGTATCCTGGGCAATTCTCCTTCAATCGGGACTTGCTCGTACTTCCCCAAAAACAAGTGAAGTCTAGATGGATTCTTCCTTGGTATTGTCTTAATCAATTAGCTTTTCCCACAAGTATTTCCCCAATTCATTCTCTTTGTCTTTGCATCTTTAGCTTAGCAGTTAGTTAATTTTAGATTAATAATTCCCTTAATTCTTAGGCTAAATAATAAAAAGAAAGTTAGTATTAGTACTTTTGGTTCCTTTGGGTTCGACAATCCGGTCTTGCCACTAAACTATACTACTGTTCGATAGGTGCACTTGCCTCAAGTCGTTGTCACAATTAGTTTTTAGGCTCGATTATTCTTTATATAAATTTTTAAGACTCTGACATAACGATCAGTGGTAAGTCACGAGGACAAGGCCAACAAAAGCCGCTAGTGTTTTCAACCTCGACGTAGTAACCATGCTATCAAACCAGGTAGAGATGTTAAATAAAAAGATTGATGGTTTATGTGGTTCCTCATAGGTACATCCAGTTATCAATGCGATATGAATGGAGGAGGGATGAGCAATACAGAATATCCACCTTACAACCCGAGCGTTGAAAACGAGCAAGTTCACTATATGGGTAACAATTTTAGACCTCAAAATCACCCTTATAGTAACACTTATAATCCAGGTTAGAGGAACCACCCCAATTTCTCATGGGGTGGTCAAGGAAACCAAAGACAACAACCCCTCCCAGGCTTTCAGTAGCAACCCTACCCACAAGAGAAGAAGCAGAACCTTGAAGAGAGGCTGACAAAATTCATCGCGGTGTCAGAAACATGTTTCCAAAACACTGAAACAACACTTAAAAATCAACAGGCATCGATTCAAGGGATCGAGAACCAATTAGGTCAACTTGTTAAGATCATATCAGAGCGACCACAAGGCAGCTTGCCAAGCAACACAGAAACTAACCCAAAGGAGCAACTTCTAGCCATAACCGCTCATAATAGTGAAAGGTTAGATGAAACAAAATTGAGGCAAGAGAAGATGGTAGAGGAAGGTAAGGTTGAAGCAAGTCATGATAAGCCAAAACCAGTAATTAAAGAATACCAACCTCATATACCATACCTTAATGCGATGAAGAAAGACAACACAGATGAACAATTCGGTAAATTTCTTAAACATTTAAAGAAATTACATATTAACTTACCATTTCTTGAAGCTCTTTCGCAGATGCCAGATTCAAGGAAATTTTTAAAAGAGCTTTTGACAAATAAGCGGAAGTTAGACGAGGAGTCGTATGTGGAATTAAACCCAATGTGCTCAGTAATGTTGCAAAATAAACTTCCACGAAAATTAAAAGATCCAGTGAGTTTTACAATTCCATGCTTAATTGGTAGTTTATCTGTTGATAATGCTTTAGCTGATTTATGGGCAAGCATAAATGTTATGCCTTATAAAATGTTTAAACAGCTAGGTCTAGGGAAACCCAAACAAACTAGGATGAGCATTCAATTAACTGATAAAACGATTAGAATTCCTAGGGGTATAATTGAAGATGTACTCGTGAAAATTGACAAATTCATATTCCCAGTAGACTTTGTCATTTTAGACATGGATAAGGACAATAATATTACTTTAATTTTAGGAAGACTCTTTTTAGCAACTGCTAGAACTAAAATTGATGTTGGTGCAGGAGAACTCATACTCTGTGTAGGTGATGAATCAATCAGTCTTCAGGCTCTCGACTCAGCTAGGACATCAAGTAATCAAGGTGAGAAAATTAATTTTATTAATGACTATTCGGTTAAACCTTCTTTTTAGGAAGCACCACAGAACCACACAATTGAGCCAAATCCTAGACCTCATGACAACAAAGAAATAATTCACGAGGAATGATGGTTTCAGATCGATGAACTAGACGAGTGGAAGACACATTTCAAGGAGAAACTAGGAATACACGAAGCAGAACCAACGCCATTCCGTGGGACAAGCGAATTTAAGATCGGAGATCAGGTATTGTTAGATAAGATAGACCCTCGAATCTTCTCTTCCAACCTTAATACAAATGAAGAAATCCCCTTTAAGGTACTCAATGTTTTCCCATACGGAACAGTTGAGGTAAGTAATCCTATATTCGGCACTTTTAAAGTAAACACTACTCGACTCGAGCTATATATTGATAATAGAACTGATAACACGAGAAAGGATTTTCAACTCCTCAAACCACCATGATTATGCGAATGAGAGGTGAGTCTAGCTTAAGACTTTAAACGAGCGTTTCTCGGGAGGCAACCCGAGCACTAACCCCATTAATTATTACATTTTTATTTTTACTTTTATTTTTCCTTTTTAGCACCTAACTATAAACTAACCAAAGTGCAGATTTCCATACCACACGGTCATGTGGACGCCACCGATTTCCGTACTGGCATGGCAGAGATAGTACGAAACAAGATGAAAAATATCCTCCAGCCACGGGCTCCGACTAAACACCACGGCCGTGCAATGCGGCCGTGGCAGACACTGATTAAACAACATGAGCGTGGCGACCTTCACACAGGCGTGGGAGAAACGAGCGGACCACAACACGGCTTGCGATACAACCGTGTGACTTAACACACCCATGACACACGCTTGATTGTGTATTAGAGTCTTAAAAATTTATAAAAACAATGATCGAGCCTAGAAACTAACTATGACAATGATTGAGGCAAGCGCACCTATCGAACAGTAGTATAGTTTAGTGGCAAGACTGGATTGTCGAACCCAAAGGAACCAAAAGTACTAATACTAACTTTCTTTTTATTATTTAGCCTAGAAATTAAGGGATTTATTATTTAATCTAAAATTAACTCACTATTAAGCTAAAGATGCAAAGACAAAGAGAATGAATTGGGAAAATACTTGTGGGAAAAAAACCAATTGATTAAGACAATACCCGAGGAAGAACCCACCTAGACTTCTTTTGTTATTTAACTCTAAACTAGACGATTTATTCACTTGACTTGATCCGTAGGATTCCCTAATTTATATTAATACCTCTTTTGAGGCTACTAACGTCTAACCCTAGGTTGATTAATTGAAATCTTTTTCTAATTAAAACCCATAGAATTGCATTAACTCGATCTATGGACTCCCATATTAGGTTTGACCCTAATCTGGTAGATTTTCGTCATCCTATTTCTAGGGTTGCGATCAACTCTGCTTAATTATGCTAGATCTACTCTTAAGCAGGGACTTTTGCTCCACTGTCTAAGTACATCAATACTTGAATCAATATCCTGAAATATCAAAACAAGAATTAAAAACACATAATTAAGAACAAATCAAGTATTTATCATATGGTTCAGAAAACAATAACAAGATCCGTCTTATGTTTCATCCCCCTCATGTATTTGAGGGGTTTAATTCATAATGATAAAAGAATACATCTCAGAAGTAAATGTAAAACAAAACATAAGAAAAACCCTAAAACCCCTGAAGCAATTGAAGAGAAGATATTCTGTCTTGAGTATAACTCCGGCTTCTTGAGATGAATCAATTGGCTTTTTTCGAGTAAAATCCCACAATTCTATCCTCTCTAGCTCGGCTCCTTGGTTTAGCTGAACTCTAACTGGACCCCCTTGAAGGTTGGCCTCTAAGGTGTTTATATAGGCTTTTGGAATGGCTTTCTTTGGCTCTAAGTACCCTAATCTGAATGAAACTCTTCTTTTTCACGGCAGGGACACGCCCATGTAAGTCGTGGCCAGGCCGTGTTCGGGTTTGTTGATGAGGCACGACCGTGTGGTCTTGGGCCCATGCCGTGTCGATTTCGTAATATGGCCCATTTACTCCGTTTTGGGCCCGTTTCTCATTCTTTTCATCATCCGGTGCCCTCCTAAGTTTAAAACATGAAAACAAAGGATTAAGAGCACTAAATTACACAATTCAAGGCTTAAATTATCCAAAAGTATGCTAAATGTGGGATTAAAAATATGTTCATATTACGGTTTATCAAATACCCCTACACTGAAGCTTTTGCTTGTCCTCAAGCAAAATTCTCAACTCACAATTAAAACGAACTTCCTTGATTCATAATAATCATCAATAGTGTTCCATCATAATTCAGAGATAATTCATACATTGATAATTTAAGTAAAAGGGTCCTAAAGATTCAAACAATCAAAGTCATAGTTTTTGTAGCATAAAAACATAAGTGTTTTCCTTTACCTAAATATCCACCTTTAATTCAAAATCGACAAGAGTTAACATCCTTACTAAAGATTCACCCAAATCACTCAAAGTGTTTAAGGTTCAAATCAAGCACTCAAAAGTCGAACATGAAAAGTTAATCCCATAGGCTTGCATAAAAATCAAATCTCTACCACTGTAAAATGGGATGATACACAAATCAAAACGTCTTTTAAAAAAAGGGTTGTAACGGGGCTTGGGTTAAAGGTGTGGATATAGGCTGAATTAGAAGGTTAGAATCGAGATTGAATTGACAATTTAACTAACTATAAAAATGAACTAATCCTGAATAATTACATCAATTGAAAACTAATAATACGAGCTTTTTCTTCAAGATGTGGAATTTAAACGTATAAGCTCACTTAATAATAAAACTAATAAAACTAATAATGAATATACTTCGTTTTTTTTAAGAACAAATCAAATCAATAATAAGAAAGAAATTTTAGCAACTGAAATATAGAACAAAGTTAGGAAACTTGTTCAAAATCAAATCTCGACAAAAAGGGAGTCATGGAATGGTAATAACAAATACAAGATGGGTTTTGGGTTAATATCAGTGGATGAGTCAATAAAAAGGTTGTTAGGATTAAAAAAGGGTTCACTAGGGGTTAATTGTGAAGGTAGGCTTTTAGTGGTAGTGAGTGGGTTAAATCCTAAGTGCCTTTATCATCTCTGTATATCAAATCAATAATGTGGTCTTGAAATGTATAATCGAAGCAAGTTCTAGAATAACAAATCAATGTTGACACACTCATAATCAAAAAGTGAGCACGAAAAAGATGTATGCTCTAAAAGGCTCAAAATCTCACAAAATTATGGGTTTTTTATATCAATTTTGTAAATTTCAAACTTCAAGGTAATAATTAGATTCAGGTAGACATCCTAACAAAATTTTAATTTTTGAAATAGGTTTATCATGCTTGATTCTCTAGTCTCCTAAAGTTTAAATCATCACTGCACAATTATCAATGACTTAATCCAAAACATATTAATAAAAATCATAAATCACAGGAAATTTATTCTAATTATTAATATGAGAAAATTACTTAAAGACAAGATATCATTCAGGGATTTGATAATAATGCAGAAAGTTAGGAACTTTCTCGAAATAAATATTCACCCCCCACACTTAAGATGTACATTGCCCTCAATGTATAAAGGTATATAGATCTAGAGATTAATAGCATGATATCATAAGAGAGAGGGAGAAGTGAAACTTCCTGAATTTTGGATGAAACCCTTGGAGGATGATCAATGATGAACATGATGACTAGGCATAGGTGAAGGTGGTGGAGAATACTCCGGTGGTATGTTCGTCCCTTGAGTGGCACCTTAAACCTTTTTAGACTGCGAAGTCATCAGTAAAGTTTTTTTTTAAGGAGTTATTATTTAATGGACGTTTGTTATAGTTACTCGAGAGTTAAACAGCCAAAGATAAAGAAATCAAATTATACTTAAAAATTTAAAGAGTTTAATAATAAAAGAAAATAAACTAAAATAAAAATAAAAATAAAGAAAAGAAAAAGCCTCAAAGATCCTCATCATCAAAGTGATCTCGACGTGGTGGTGGTGGCGATATGTGAAAAAGCTAATAATCTCGACCACGGCCGCCTCACACGGCCGTGTGGACTTATCTCAGCCCGTGTTCTTTATGCAGTTTCGACCACGGCCGTGGCACTTAGTCAGAGCCCGTGTATTGGGAAAAATTTTCATCCTGTTTCTGTACGATCTCTGCCACGCCCATGTACCTATTCGTGGTGTCCACATTGCCACGGCCACGGCCACGCCCGTGTGTAAGGCCGTGTGGTAGGGAAACCTATGCCTAAAAATTTTGGTTAGTTTTTAGTTAGATGCTAAAATTCAAAAATATGGGCGTTAGTGGGGTTAGTGCTCGGGTTGCCTCCCGAGAAGCACTCGTTTAAAGTCTTGAGCTAGACTTACCTGTTATTCGTATGGCCATGGTGGTTCACGGAGCCGAAACTCCTTTTTCTTACTATCAATTCTATCAACATATGGTTTGAGTCAGGTAATATTTACCTCAAAAGTGCCGAAATTAGAATGTGTTACCTCGACCGTTCCGTATGGAAAGACCTTAGGTGCCGAAAAAGGAGTCGCACCATTTGTATTAAGCTCTGAAGTGGCTACTCGAGGGTCAGTTGCATCGGACAGTACACGAATGTGAGCGCACGTGGTAGTTTATTTCGTAGAATTGCTGGGCACACTGCGTTTAGCTTCACTTGCGACGTATCGTCTAACTTCCGTTTGTTTGTCAAAAACTCTTTTAAAAATTTCCTTCAATCTGGCATCTCTGAAAGAGCTTTAAGAAACGGCAAGTTAATATGTAATTTCTTTGGAAGTTTAAGAAATTTACTGAATTGTTCCTCTGTGTGGTCTTTCTTTATCGCATTTGGGTATGGCACACGTGGTTGGTACTCTGTAATTACCGGGTTTGGTTTATCATGGTTTACCTCAACCTTACCTTTCTCTACCACATTCTCTTGCTTCAATTTTGGTTCATCTATCCCTTCACTGTCGTGAGCAGTTATTGCTTGAGGTTGCTCTCTTGGGTTAGTTTTGGTGTTGCTAGGCAAGATATCTGGTGGTCTTTTTGAGATCAGCTTAGCAAGCTGACCTAATTGATTCTCGAGCTCTTGAATCGACGCTTGCTGATTTTTAAGCGCTGTTTCGGTGTTTCGGAAGCGTGTTTCTAACACCAAGATAAATTTCGTTAGCATCTCCTCAAGGTTCGGCATCTTTTCCTGCTGGTGAGGTGGTTGTTGAAAGTTTGGAGGAAGTTGCGGTCTTTGATCACCTTGACCACCCCACGAGAAATTGGGATGGTACCTCCAACCTGCATTGTAAGTGTTATTGTAAAGATTATTTTGAGGTCTATAATAGTTACCCATATAGTTGACTTGTTCATTTTCTGTACTACGGTTGTAGGATAGATATTCTGTGTTGTTCACCCCTCTTCCATCTGTACTGTACTGTACTACCGGATGTACCTGCGTAGAACCATACCAACCATCAATTTTTCTATTTAAAAGCTCTACCTGGTTAAATAACATGGTGACCGCGTCAAGGTTGAACACATCGGCTGCTTTAGTAGGCTTTGTCCTCATGACTTGCCACTGATAATTATTCTGTGACATCTCTTCAGTTTCTGCGAGCGGTATGTTCTATTTCACTGTCAAAAAATAAGGGTCCTGACGGGTTCCTCCTAGTCATAAACTAGAGGTACCTACTAAGAGCAAATAAAAGAAGAAAAATTAGCAAAGTTAAAAGCAAAATACAAATAAAACTAAATTGCAAAAAATAAAAATGGCTAAAGTAATAAAAATTGAACGTTCTTAATATTTTAGTTCCCCGACAACGGTGCCAAAAACTTGATCGTGTGTTAGAGTCTTAAAAATTTATAAAAAGAATGATCGAGCCTAGAAACTAACTATGACAACGATTGAGGCAAGCGCACCTATCGAACAGTAGTATAGTTTAGTGGCAAGACCGGATTGTCTAACCCAAAGGAACCAAAAGTACTAATACTAACTTTCTTTTTATTATTTAGCCTAGAAATTAAGGGATTTATTATTTAATCTATAATTAACTAACTATTAAGCTAAAGATGCAAAGACAAAGAGAATGAATTGGGAAAATACTTGTGGGAAAAAAACCAATTGATTAAGACAATACCCGAGGAAGAATCCACCTAGACTTCACTTGTTATTTAACTCTGAACCATATGATTTATTCACTTGACTTGATCCGTAGGATTCCCTAATTTATATTAATACCTCTTTCGAGGCTACTAACCTCTAATCCTAGGTTGATTAATTGAAATATCTTTCTAATTAAAACCCCTAGAATTGCATTAACTCGATCTATAGACTCCCATATTAGGTTTGACCCTAATTCGACAGATTTTCGTCATCCTATTTCTAGGGTTGCAATCAACTCCGCTTAATTATGCTAGATCTACTCTTAAGCAGGAACTTTTGCTCCACTGTCTAAGCACATCAATAATTGAATCAATATCCTGAAATATCAAAACAAGAATTAAGAACACATAATTAAGAACAAATCAAGTATTTGTCATATGGTTCAGAAAATAATAACAAGATCCGTCTTAGGTTTCATCCCCCTCAGGTATTTGAGGGGTTTAGTTCATAATGATAAAAGAATACATCTCAGAAGTAAAAATAAAAAAACAAACATAAGAAAAACCCTAAAACCCCCTGAAGAAATTGAAGAGAAGATCTTCCATCTTGAGTATAACTCCGGCTTCTTGAGATGAATCAACTGGCTTTCTTCGAGTAAAATCCCACAATTATGGCCTCTCTGGCTCGGCTCCTTGGCCTAGCTAAACCCTAACTGGACCCCATTGAAGGTTGGCCTCTAGGGTGTTTATATAGGCTTTTGGAATGGCTTTCTTTACCTCTAAGTACCTTAATCTAAATGAAACTCTTCTTTTTCACGGCAGGGACATGCCCATGGCATACGCTCGTGTAAGTCGTGGCCAAGCCATGTTCGGGTCTGTTGATGAGGCACGACCGTGTGGTCTTGGGCCCAGGCCGTGTCAATTTCGTGATATGGCCCATTTACTCTATTTTGGTCCCGTTTCTCATTCTTTTCATCATCCAGTACCCTCCTAAGTATAAAACATGAAAACAAAGGATGAAGAGCACAAAGTTACACAATTCAAGGCTTAAATCATCCAAAAGTTTGCTAAATGTGGGATTAAAAATATGTTCATATTACGGTTTATCAACGAGCGTGGGAATGTACCAGATCTGAGATTTCCATTTAAAACACCCCTCTCCCCTTCTCACCTACTCCCCATTTCCCTTCTTCTATACCCTTTACAGTCCCCTCCGTTTTCATTTTCACTGTTCTTCATTCTCCAAACTCTTGGTCTACACCTTATCCATGTCGAAGAAACGAAAAGATCCTAGCACAGTCTCCCTCTGCGAGACCAATCTACATAACTTCATGCCGGCCGCTTCATTAACTCGACAGGACAAGGACCTTTGAGTCCATTTCAATTTTCTTTTTCTTTTCTCTTCTCCTTTATTTTCCTTATCTTTATTTCTCTTATGCTTAATTTAGTTTCTTTTATTTTAGTTTCTTGGTTTTAGGTTCTAAAGACTGCTAGGGAATCACCACACCATGGCCTTAGAAATCACACCCACTTCGCGAACCATCTAACGATAAGGACTTTTCAGTCCATTAATCTTATCTTTTAATTTTATTTTACTTTTTATTTTCTTTCTCTTTATCTTTCTTGTCTTTAAATACATAATTAATTTATTTTGAATTTTTCTTATTATTTCCTGGATATTTCTTCACGAGCTACCCAATTTCTTCATCTAGCGCAGTGATTGTGGGCGGCCACCATACCACCACCAGAGACACCTCCTCCAACTTATCTTTCACCGCCAAATCAAATTTCTACACTTTCAACTCAAGGACTCCATCCAAAATTCAGGAAGTTTCACTTCTCCCTATCTCTTATGATTTCATACTATCTCTATATATATCTTTGTACATTGAGGGAAATGTACATCTTAAGTGTGGGGGTGAATTTTATTTTGAAAAGTTCCTAACTTTTTGCATTATTCTCAAATCCCTAAATTATGTCTTGTTCTTAAGTAATTTTCTCATTTTACTATTAGAATGAAATTTCCTTTGATTCACAATTTTTATTGATATGTTTTGGATTAAGTCGTTGATAATTGTGCAGTGATGATTTAAACTTTAGGAAACTAGAGAATCAAGAATGATGAGTTTATTTTCAAAAATCAAAAATTTTGTTAGGTTGTCTACCTGAATCTAATTATTACCTTGAAGTTTGAAATTTATAAGGTTGATATCAAAAACCCATAATTCTTGTGAGATTTTGAGCCTTTTAGAGCATACATTTTTTTCTTGCTCACTATATTGATTATGAGTGTGTCAACATTGATTTGTTATTCTAGAACTTGCTTCGATTATACATGTCAAGACCACATCATTGAATTGGTATACAAAAATGATAAAGGCACTTAGGATTTAACCCATTCACTCCAGTAAAAAGCCTACCCTCACAATTAACCCTTAGTGAACCCCATTGATCCTAACAACCCTTTTATTGACTCACCCACTAATAATAACCCAAAACCCATATTGTATTTGTTATCACCATTTCTTGACTCCTTTTTTTTGTCGAAATTTGATTTTGAGCAGTTGCCTAATTATGTTTTATATTTCAGCTGTTAAAATTCTTTCTTTTTATTGTGAATACATATCTTAAAAAAAATGAAGTATATTCATTATTAGTTCTATAATTAAGTGAGCTTATAAGTTTAAATTTCACATCTTAAAAAAGAAGCTCGTATTATTAGTATTACAAGTTTTCAATTGATTTAATTATTCATGATTAGTTCATTTTTCTAGTTAGGTAAATTGTCAATTTAATCTCGATTCTAACCCTTTAATTTAGCCTTTATCCACATCTTTAACCATAGCCCTGTTACGACCCTTTTAAAGACCTTTTGATCTGTGTATCATTTCATTTTATGGTGGTGGAGATTTGATTTTCATGCAAGCCTATGGGATTAACTTTTCATGATCAACTTTTGAGTGCTTAATTTTGAACCTTAAACACTTTGAGTGATTTGAGTGAATCTTTAGTGCGGATGTCAACTCTTGTCGATTTTGAATTAAAGGTGATTATTTAGGTAAAGGGAAACACCTATATTTTCATGCTACAAAAACTATGACTTTGATTGTTTGAATCTTTAGAACCCTTCTACTTAAATTATCAATGTATAAAATATCTATGAATTATGATGAAACACTATTGATGAATATTATGAATTGAGGAAGTTCATTTTAAGTGTGAGTTGAGAATTTTGCTTGAGGACAAGCAAATGCTTAAGAGTGGGGGAATTTGATAAACCGTAATATATACATATTTTAATACCACATTTAGCATACTTTTGGATGATTTATACCCTGAATTGTGGAATTTGGTGCTCTTAATCCTTTAATTTCATGTTTTATACTTAGGAGAGCACCGGAGGATGAAAAGAACAAGAAACGAGCCAAAAAAGGAGAAAATGGGCCAAAGTACGAAATGCACAGGCCTGGGCCCATGCCACATGGCCGTGCCACACGGGTGTGTTCCTGACATGACCTGTTTTAATTCTATTCAAAATAGGGTACTTAGAGGCAAAGAAAGACATTCCAAAAGCCTATATAAACACCCTAGAGGCCTACCTTCAAAGGGGAGTTCAGGTAGGCCGAGGAGCCAAGCCAGAGAGGGCTGAATTGTGGGATTTACTCGAAGATAGCCAGTTGATTCATCTAAAGAAGCCAGAATCATACTCAAGACGGAAGATATTCCCTTTAATTTCCTTCAGGGGGTTTTAGGGTTTTTCTTATGTTTTTTTTTTATTTTCTTCTGAGATGTATTCTTTTATAATTATGAATTAAACCCTCAAATATCTGAAGGGGATGAAACCTAAGACAGATCTTGTTATTATTTTCTGAACTGTATGATAAATACTTAATTTGTTCTTAACTATGTATTCTTAATTATTGTTTTAATATTTCAGGATATTGATTCAAGTATTGATGCCCTTAGGCAGAGGAGGAATATTCCCTGTTTAAGAGTAGATCTAGCATTGTTAAGCGGAGTTGATCGCAACCCTAGAGATAGGATGACAAAAATATACCGGATTAGGGTCAAACCTAATATGGGAGTCCATAGATCGAGTTAATGCAATTCTAGGGGTTAATCAACCTAGGGTTAGATGTTAGTAGCCTCGAGAGAGGTATTAATATAAATTAAGGAATCCTACGGATCATGTCAAGTGAATAAATCGTCTGGTTTAGAGTTAGATAACAAGTGAAGTCTAGGTGGATTCTTCCTCGAGTATTCCCTTAATCAATTGGTTTTTTCCTAATAGTATTTCCCCAATTCCTTCTCCGTGTCTTAGCATCTTCAGCTTAGTAGTTAGTTAATTTTAGATTAAATAGCAATTCCCTTAATTCTGAGGCTAAATAATAAAAAGAAAGTCAGTATTAGTACTTTTGGTTCCCTTGGGTTCGACATACCGGTCTTGCCACTAAACTATACTACTGTTCGATAGGTGCGCTTGCCTCAATCGTTGTCGTAAGTTAGTTTCTAGGCTCGATCATTCATTATATAAATATTAAGACTTCCTGAAAAGATCACCAACCAGCCTCTACACACCATCTCCATCCAACCTGACACTATATGTGGGGATTAAATCAACCCACCCATCCCTACACTCTATTTAGTACTTAATGCGGCACAAAATAGTAGTTTGCAGCTGAGCTGCCAGATAATAGGCTTAAAGCCTTTCAGTACACTTCCTCCAAATATCATCATCCCAACCCAATGCAGTGCGAGCATACAATATGTCATGCTTTTATGTAACCATCAATCATATATATACATATATACATCAGTAACCATGCATAATTTATCATGCATCACATACACTCAGATCATACATTTAGGGGTCTAGATAATGTTTACCGACCCTACAGCAGGTTCACAGTCGACTTGAGTGACCCGTACATCCCTAGGAATCATTTCATATAAATGGGCTCACACGCCCATGCGGCTTGCCCGTGTAGGCCCACACGCTCGTGTGACCCACATGCCCAGATTGGCCTTAGCCCCGTATGGATCACACGGTCTAGCCCAAATTCTTACAAGCCCATATGGACTACCCATGTGGCCCACACGGCCCAAATCAGTCTAGCTCGTGTGTCGCACACATCCTACCTGGCCATCATACGACCGTGTCTTGTGCACACAGCTTGGCCTTGTCGATCACACGCCTGTGATAGGGCACACAGCCTACCACACGGGCGACCACACGCCCGTGTGGCATCGACAGTAGGTTTTTTCACTTTTTCATCGAACATCGTTTTCTGCGTTTCGGGTGCACACCTATATCTTTTTTGACCATAAGCTCTCTTAAGCCTTTAGAACATAAAAATCGACCAACATAACAGTCAATTAAACACTTGCTTCGTCATTCAATCAAAAGCCTGTCGAAATCTATCATCGGAAATCTAACGAAACCCTTATCGTCAACAACCAAAATCGCAACTCCTAATTCTCTGCAGCAGCATCAATCAATTATTGCCCTTCGCCTACTAAAAAAGAACCACAACAGCCTTCTTTAAGAGACTATACACAAAACTGAAAAGAAAAAGGCAAAACCGATACTTACCAAACAACAAACTCATACGCTTAAACAACGGGAACGGATTGAAAAAGAAAATGAAAAGAGAATAGTTGAGGGGGAATGGATTTCGACAGTAATGGAAGGGGATGAATGAGGGAAATGACAGAGAGAGAGAAAATTTGATATGGGGAGTAGTTTTAGAAAAACAAATATCAAATCCTATTAGATTTTCCCTAACTCCCCAGTATCACACAGCTTCACAGACTTTCAATCTCAATCAAACTCATCCACGCCACACGCCCCATGCAAAAAGAATTACTCCCTCACTCACGCAAGGATTCGAACATAGGAACTTTAACAAATTAACACTCCACTTAACCACTAGACCAGGAGGCCTATCATGTTAATTACTTCCAAACTTTTAACTAAAAGCCTACTGACCAAATATAGGGCTTAATTCATAAGAATATCAAAATTTGCCCAAGTCATGGCTTGAACTTGGGACTTCCCACACATACCCAGAACACATAACCACTGAAGCAGATATACAGTTGTGCTACACAAACACAAAAACAAAAGATTAAAATTTTGGGGCGTTACAGTTCTACCCCCTAAAAGAAAATTTTCGGACTTAAAATTTTACTTGATCAGAACAGATGAGGATACTGCTGACGCATCGCATCCTCAGGCTCTCACATGGCCTCCTCAATGCTATGATTCGGCCACATCACCTTCACTAATGGAATAGATTTCCTTCTCAGAACCTTTACGTTGCGATCCAAAATCTAAACCAGCTCCTCCTCAAAGATCAAGTCTGGCCTAACCTCAATCTCCTCAACAGGGACAACATGAGTAGGATCAGAGCGGTAACGCCTCAACATCGAGACGTTGAATACGTCATGAATACGGTCTAGCTCTAGAGGTAACTCCAACTGATAAGTGACTGGTCCGACTCGTTTCAGAATTTGGTATGGCCCAATAAACCTAAGGCTCAGCTTGCCCTTACTACCGAACCTCAGAATCTTTTTCCATGGCGAGACCTCGAGAAATATGAAGTCCCCTATAGAATAGTCAATCTCGCGTCTCTTCAGATATACATAAGATTTATATCTATCTGATGCGTCTTTCAGTCGTTCCCTAATCAATTTGACCCTATCCTCAGCCTCAGAAGCCAACTTAGGACCCAAAACACGTCGTTCACCCAACTCAGTCCAACACAAGCGAGTGCGACACTTACGACTATATAGAGCCTTATAAGGTGCCATCTGAATGCTAGACTGGAAACTGTTATTATAAGCAAACTCCGCTAGCGGTAGATACTCCTCCCAACTGCCTCGAAAATCGATAGCACAACTCCTCAACATATCCTCCAGTATATGAATCACCCTCTCCGATTAACTATCGTTCTGAGGATGGAACGTAGTATTGAAGTCCAACCTTGAGCCCAGAGCCTCATGTAGCTTTTTTCCAAAACTGAGGCATGAAGTGAGGATCCCTATCATAGATGATCGAAACTGGTACCCCATGCATTCTTACTATCTCAGCAATATAAAGCTTCGCTAGCTTCTGCAAAGAATAATCTGTCCTAACCGGGATGAAGTGTGCAGACTTAGTCAATCGATCCACGATGACCCACACTGAATCCTTCTTAATGGGTGTTAAAGGCAACCCACTAACAAAATCCATCGTTACTCGCTCCCATTTCCATAACAGAATCTTAACTGGCTGCAGCAAACCCGAAGGTAACTAATGCTCAGCCTTAACCTACTGGCATGCCAGACATCTAGCCACAAAATCGGTAACTTTTTGCTTCAATCCTGGCCACCAATATAACTCTTGAAGATCTCGGTACATCTTATTCCCACCGGTATGCATAGCATAAGGACTACTATGTGCCTCCCTCAAAATCGACTGTATCAAATCAGAATCATACGGTAGACATACCCAGCCTCGAAAACACAACACACCCTTAGAGTTCAACCCAAAGTCCGTAGTGCTACTACCCTCAATCTGTAGGAACCGAAGACCCAAAGACTCATTCTCTGGCTATTTATCCTTAATCTGCTCGATCCAAGTTGGTTTGACTTACAACTCAGCCAACAAACTCCCATCGTCGAATAGGCTAAGTCGAGTGAACATCGCTCTCAAATCAATCATAGCCCTACGGCTTAGTGCATCGGCCACCACATTAGCCTTACCCGGATGGTACTCAACGGTACAATCATAATCCTTAAGCAGCTCAACCCATCTACGCTGCCTAAGATTCGGCTCCTTCTAAGTAAGGAGGTACTTGAGGCTCTTGTGATCAGTGTAGATGATACACTTCTCACCATACAGGTAGTGCCTTCAAATTTTTAATGTAAAGATTACGGCGGCCAACTCTAAATCATGTGTCGAATAATTTGCCTCATGCGTCTTGAGCTGATGAGACGCATATGCCACAACCTTACCATTCTACATCAGAACACAACCCAAACCCACATGTGATGCATCACTATAAACTACAAACTCCTTTCCAGGTTCAGGCTATATCAGAATAGGAGCCTGAGTCAGAAGATACTTGAGCTTCTCAAAGCTCTCTTGCTTCGCATAAGACCAGACAAATGGCACACCCTTGCGTAGCAACTTAGTTAAGGGTGCTGCAATCAGTGAGAAGCCTTCCACAAATCGTCGATAATAACCCACCAACCCCAGAAAATTGTAGATTTCCGACATATTCTTAGGTTGTTTCCAATCCAGTACAGCCTCCATCTTTTGAGGATCGACTCAAATCCCATCAGTAGACACCACATAACCCAGAAATGTTACTTTATGTAACCAGAACTCGCACTTGCTAAACTTAGCATAAAGCTACTTTTCCCTCAAAATCTGAAGAACAATCCTAAGGTGCTCGTTATGCTCATCCTCAGTCCTTGTATAAACCAATATGTCGTCGATGAAAAATACGATAAACTGATCCAGATAAGGCTGAAATACCTAGTTCATCAAATCCATGAATACGGCAGGCGCATTCGTCAGTCCAAATGGCATCACTAGGAACTCATAGTGACCATAACGAGTCCTAAATCCCGTCTTATGCACATCGGCCTCCTTAACACTCAAATGATGATACCCAGAACACAAGTCAACCTTAGAGAACACAGAAGCCCTTCAGAACTGGTCAAACAGATCATCGATCCTTGGTAACGGATACTTGTTCTTGATGGTCAGCTTATTCAGTTACCGGTAGTCAATACACATCCTCATAGATCCACCCTTCTTCTTAACAGACAGAACTGGTGCTCCCCACTAAGACACACTAGGGCTGATGAACCCACCATCCAACAACTCCTGAATCTGAGCCTTAAGCTCTGTAAGCTCCTTCAGTGCCATTTGATACGGAGCGATAGACACCATAGCTATACCCAGAAGAAGTTCAATCCCAAACTCCACTTCTCGATTCGGAGGTAAACCCGGTAGCTCCTTAGGGAAAACGTACAAAAAATCCCTTGCAGTGTGGATATCCTTTACAGTAGAGTTCCCAGAAGTAGAAACACTTACATAGGCCAAATACGCCTCACATCCCTTGCTAACCAGTTTCTCAGCTACTAGTGCAGAGATCACGTTAGCCAAGTAGTTTCGATGTTCTCCAATCACGACTACCTCATCATTCTCCTTAGTTCTCAAGATGACCCTCTAAGTCACATAGTCCAAGCTTACACGATGCTTGACAAACCAGTCCATCCCTAGAATCAGATCAAACTCCCCAAACGGAAGCAATATTAAATCGGCCAAAAAGATCGCCCCTTGAACCTCTAACGGTACATTTCTGAATAACTTATTAACCCTTATAGACTGCCCCAACGGACTCATTATAGTAACCTCATTCGTGATGCTCTCAACTGAAATCCCCAAGTTTCCAAATATGTTAATAGCTGCATAGGAATGTATGGAACCTATGTCTATCAATGCAAGATAAGGTACACCATAAATTAAGTACGTACCCGTGATGACGTCTGGAGAATTTCTGTCCTTTCGCCAACGTATAGCGTAAACAAGAACAGGCTACCTCGCCTCAGTCTGTCCAGCACCTCTACCTAGTGCTGCTGAACTACCCTCTGTGGCTGTACAGTACCAGTACCCGGAGCTTGCATCTGATCGGCCCTCAGCAGACACTCCCTAATGCGGTGCTCTAATAACCCACACCTCAAGCAAGCCCCAGTCATCTTCCAACATTCTCCTTGATGGCGTCTACCACAACCAACACATGGTTGTAGTCCAGTAGCAGTAACAGGGGCTCCAGCTCTAACTGGCCCATCAGGTCTAGCCTTTTTCTTAGGCCTCTAAACAGAACTCGAGGGCTCCGAATCCCTCTTTTTCCTACTTCTCTCTCTGTCATGGTTTTGGCGCTCAACTCGCTTAACCTCCTCGACGATCTTCGCCTTCTCAACTAGTGAAGAAAAATCACGCTCCCTCTACGGAGCTACCAGGACTCTCAAATTATCCCTGAGGCCATCCTCAAAGTGGACATATCACTCATACTCAGTCGCCACCATACCTCGCTCATAGCGGCTCAATCGTAGGAATTCGGCCTCATACTCAGCCAAAGATCGATCTCCCTGAGCATGGTTCAGGAACTCCCTCCTATAGGCATCCACGTAGCTTGCCCCCACATATTTTCCTTGGAAGACAGTCTTAAAAATCCCCAAGTCAAACGTTTGGGCTGAGAGCCCTCCTTAATAGTCAGCCACCACTAGTAAGCCTCATCTCGCAGCAGTGAGACTGCACCCTTTAATTTATGCTCGGAGGTGCAATCTAGATCATCCATGATCCTCTCCGTGGCCTCAATCAAGTACTCGACCACATTAGGGGCGACCCTAGTGACACCCCTGAAGAGCTCAGCTCCATTGGACCGGAGCCATTCCGTAACTGACCTTCAGCTCCCAGATCCAGTATTAGGTCCAGCGACCCTCTCCAATATCCTTAGCATAGCCTAGGACAATGCGTCGTCCCCCGCCATGCGATCTTGAGAACCAGTCTTCCTAGCAGGCGACACGGGCGTCTCACTCGTGTCCAGATTTGGCATACTGCCCAATGAAGAGGACTCAGCTCGAGCCCCTCTACGGCCTCTACCTCGACCTCGAGTACCTCGTCCGCGGATACCTTGTGCACTCATGTCTAATCGTATTTATCTGTATTACAAAGTTTAGGAACCAGTTACGATTTCAGTATTTATTAGCAGATGTTTTATATAAATGATTTCAGTAATACAAAGTGATTTTTGTAAATCGCAGTCTCTAACAGTTTTGCTACAGTCTCAATATTACACTATCTAGAGTGTTTTCTCAGTATACTACCCACAGTAGTTTCAGAATATACTATCATAGTATTTTCAGTTTAAACTTATCACAGTTTCAGAAAACTTACAGGATCGGCCCTAGAGACTCGGTGTACCACATACTAAGTCAAATCATTTTCAAAACCCAAATTATAACCAATATTTAAAACCCAAAAATCCACATTCGAGTTTTGCAACCTGGCTCTGATACCACTAAATATAACACCCCAAACCCGGCCTAAACGTTATGGCTGGATCTGGCGAAGTCACATAATAGCGTGTTGAAAACTAAGTTTCTACGATAAAACCATTTCCATTTACTTACTTTTCTTATCTCTTCTTAATTCCAAAATCCTTACTCGTTTAGTCGGTTGTATAAAACATAATTTGTTACGGAAGCTTTTAAAACCGTTTGAGTAAATCGTGTGTTTAGAGAAAACTTTGCCTTTTTGAAAACCGAGTATTCCTACGCCTTGCAGATATAAATCCATAAAAATAGATAAAAACCAAATTTAAGAAAAAGTCCCCAAATTACATCCAAATAAACCGCAAATCATAAATTATAAATCGTAAAAGTCCAAAAACTGTGATCACCATCGAGTCCTCTACCGCACCGATCCGTCTAAGTCTGGGGGTTACCTGTGCACATTAAACAGAGAGGGGTGAGTTTACGTAAACTCAGTGTGTAATCCCACAGAAAACAAACAACAGTAAACACAGTGCACAGTCAAAAACAGTCTTGTCCCTAAGCCCTTTTCAGTATCATTAACGGTTTGGCCTTGCCCAACTCAATATCAGTATCAGTATGCACAAGGGCCTTAGCCTATCACAGTATCAGTAACAGATATACAGTATTCAGTAACAAAGTCCTACCCAACCAGCCTCTACACACCATCTCCGTCTAACCCTACACTCCATGTGGGGATTAAATCAACCCACCCATCCCTACACTCTAGGTAGTACCGAATGCTACACAAAACAGTAGTTTGCAGCTGAGCTTCTAGATACTAGGCTTAAAGCCTTTCAGTACACTTCCTCCAAATATCATCATCCCAACCCAATGTAATGCGAACATACAATATGTCATGCTTTTATGCAATCATCAGTCATATATATACATATATACATCAATAACCATGCATAATTTATCATGCATCACATATACTTAGATAATACATTTAGGGGTCTAGGTAACGCTTACCGACCCTACAGTAAGTTCACAGTCGACTTGGGTGACCCGTGCATCCCTAGGAATCATTTCATATAAATGGGCTTACACGCCCATGTGGCTTGCCCATGTAGGCCTACACGCCCGTGTGGCTTACACGCCCAGATTGGCCTTGGCCCGTATGGATCGCATGGCCTGGCCCAAATTCCCACACACCCGTGTGGACTGCTAGTGTGGGCCTACACACCCGTGTGGCCCACACAGCCCAAATCAGTCTAGACCGTGTGTCACACACAGCCTACCTGGCCACCACACGGACGTGTCTTATGCACAAGGCCTGGCCTCGTTGATCACATGCCTATGTTAGGGCACACGGCGGGCGACCACAAGTCCGTGTGGCATCGATAGTAGGGTTTTTTGGCTTTTCACCGAACCCCATTTTCTACGTTTCGAGTACACACTTGTATCGTTTTCAACCGTAAGCTCTTCTAAGCCTCCAAAACCTAAAAATCGACCTATGTAACACTCAATTAAACACTTGCTTCGTCATTCAATCAAAAGCCTATCGAAATCTATCATCAGGATTCTAACAAAACCCTTACCGTTAACAACTGAAATCGCAACTCTTAATTCTCTACAGCAACACCGATCAATTATTGCCCTTCGCCTAATAAAAAAGAACCACAATAGCCTTCTTTAAGAGACTGTACACGAAACCAAATAGAAAAGGACAGAATTGATACTTACCGAACAACGAACTCATACGCTTAAACAATGGGAACAGGTGGAAAAAGAAAACGAAAAGAGAATAGTTGAGGGGGAATGGATTTCGGCAGCAATGGTGGGGAATGAAGGAGGGAAACGACAGAGAGAGAAAGAAAATTTGAAATGGAAGTAGTTTTGGAAAAACAAATATCAAATCCTATCAGATTTTCCCTAACTCCCCAATATCACACAACTTCACAGACTTTCAATCCCAATCAAACTTATCCACGCCACACGCCTGATCGCTGAAATTAGAGCTTTAAAATTTATAAAAGAATGATCGAACCTAGAGACTAACTCTGACAACGATTAAAGGCAAGTGTACCTATCGAACAGTAATATAGCTTAGGCAAGACCGGATTATCAAACCCAAAGGAACTAAAAGTATTAATAGTAACTTTCTTTTTATTATTTAGCCTTAAAATTAGAAAGAAAATTGCTTTAAACTAAATTGACAAGAACTAAACTAAGGACACAAAGACAAAAAGGAGGAATTGGAAAATTACTTGAAGAAAACTCAATTGATCACGACGATACCCTCAGGAAGAATCCACCTAGACTTCACTTGTTATTTAACCCTAAACCTTATGATTTCTTTACTTAGCTTGATCCGTAGGACTCCCTAACCTATATTAAACCCTCTCTCGGGGCAAATAACGTCTAACCCTAGGTTAATTAGTGGAACTCTCGTTCGCTTATAATAACACCTTAGAATAGTAGTAAATTGATCAATGGACTCCCATATTAGGTTTCACCCTAATCCGGCAAAATCTCGTAACCCTATCTTTAGGCGTTCGATCAACTCCGCTTAATTATGTTAGATCTTCTCTTAGGTAGGGTCTATTCGTCCTCCACCTAATCATATTAGATTTGGATTAAGAAAAATAATTAAGAACAACCTAAGTAATTCATTATATAACTTAAAAATCAAATAACAAGATTAGTCTAGGTTTCATCCCCTTCAGGTATCTGAGGGGTTTAGTTCATAATGAATAAAGAAAACATCGCAAGAGAAAAGATAAAACAAAACATAAGAAATCCTTAAAACCCCCTAAAGGAATTGAAGGAGAATTCTGCCGTCTTGAGTATAACTCCGGCTTCTTGGGATGGATCAACTGGCTATCCTCGCGTTTATTTCCTAACTCTAACCTTATCAGCTTGGCTCCTTGGCCTACCTTTGATGACTTATCAAAGGTGGCATTTAGGGGATATATATAGGCTCTTGTAATGCGATTCTTTCTCCCTAAGTATCCTTTTCCAACTAAATTTATTCTTTCCAACGACAGCGACACAGCCATGTCACACGCCCGTGTGACTTGGGGTCAGGCCGTGTTAGGACTTCTAATTTGGGGCACGGCCGTGTGAGTCAGAGTTGAGGCCGTGCTCTAGGTAATCGTCGAGGCACGGCCGTGTGGACTTTGGGTCAGGCTGTGTCATTTTCGCACTAAGGCCCGTTTACTCTGTTTTGGGCCCAATTTGTGTTCTTTTCATCCTCGGGTGCTTTCCTAGGTCTAAGACATGAAAAGAAAGGATTACAAGCACCTTTTTATAAAAATCAAGGAATAAATCATCGAAAAGCATACTAAATGTGGGTTAAAATATGTTACAATTACGATTTATCAAATACCCCCACACTTAAGCTTTTGTTTGTCCTCAAGCAAAATTCTTAACTTACAATTAAAACGAACCTTCCATGATCTACAAATCTTATCAACAATGTTTTATCATAATTCATAGATAATTCATACATGGATAATTCAAATTAAAGAGTCCTAAAGAATTAAACGAGATAAGTCATGAGTTTGTACTTCCAAAACATAGGTGTCTCCCCTTATTTAAGTAACTACCTTTTCAATTCAAAGCCGACAAGGATTGATGTCCTCACTAAGGATTCACTCAAAACACTCTAAAGTGTTTAAGGTTCAGGAAAAAATCACTCATAAGTCGTACCTGAAAAGTTAATCCCATAGGCTTGCTTGAAAATCAAATCTCCACCACTGTAATATGAGATGTTAAACAGATCAAAAAGGTCTTTATCAGAGTTGTAACGGGGCTAGGGTCAAGGTGTGGTTAAAGGCTAAAATTAGGGGTTTAGAATCAGGATTGAATTGATGAGTACCTACCTAAACATACTGAAATATCCCCAACTAAAAATTAATAAACCTACTAATACGAGCTTCTCTTTTGAGAATGGATTTTGATTGTGTAAGCTCTCTTTTCATACTACTAAGATTCGAATACTTTGAAATTTTTTTTAAGAACAAACTAAGTAATACAAGATTGATTTAACTATTATAATCATAAACTTAGGTAACTTGATCAACTCAATCCTCGATTTAGGGGTAGTCAAAAGAAAGGGTGAATCTAAAGAGGCTTTGGGTTAATATTAGTAGGTAAGTCAATCAAAAGGTTTTGTTAGGATCAATAGGGTTCACTAGGGGTTAATTGTAAAGGTAGGCTATTTAGTGGAGTTAATGGGTTAAAACCTAGGTGCCTTTATCATCTCTGTATATCAACTCAAAAGTGTGGTCTCGATATGCATCAATGAGGCAAGTTCTAGAATAACAGTTCATGGTAGACACACTCATAATCAAAGAATGAGCACGAAAAATGGATGTATGCTTTATAAGGTTCAAAATCTCACAAAAATTAAGGGTGTTTTGACATTATCCTTGAAATTTCAAATTTCAAGGTAGTATTTAAATTTAGGTCAACAACCTAGCACAATTTTAATTCGTGAAAAAGGGACTTATCATGCTTAATTCTCTAGTATTCTTTTAAATTTAGTCATCAATGTACAATTGACTATGACTTATTTTAAAACATGTCAATAAAAATCACAAATCATCAGAAATTTCATCCTAATTAGTAATATGAAAACTTTGCATAAAAACAAGACTAAATCAGGGATTTGAGAATAATACAAAAAGTTAGGTATGTTTACCCCCCACACTTAAGATGTACATTGCCCTCAATGTACAAAGATAAATAATGAAAATTAGTGTGTAATCAAAAGATAAAAGGGAAGGTGTTACTTCCTGAATTTACGGATGAGATCCTTGGAGGATGTGAAAAGTGTGTGGCATCAGGTGACTCTTTTTGTGTATTTCTTCTTAGTTGTGCGTTTGTGTTTTTGGAGTGTGTATTGTATTCTGCAAAATCACTAGTTATTAACAATGTAATAGATATGTGTTTAGGACTACTTTGAATAATTAGATAGCCAATTGTGAAAGTTTGTAATAAGAAAAGTTCAAATTAAAAAAAAACAACACAAAAGAAAAACTTAAAATGAAGAAAATATAATGTAAGGTAACAAATTAAAAGGACTCAGAAGTCCTCATCATTGGTTGGATCTGGTGGTGGTGCCGATGATGAAATGTGTAGATGCTAGCATATTTGTTGAAGTGTTGCCTCTAACCCATCGAAGCGCCGAGCGTTTTCAGCGAAATGCATCTCGAATCGATTGAGTCGTGCTGAGATGTCTGCCAATGATGTTGCTGCTCGGTATGGGTGCTGGCTCAGATTCGGTGCCTCCTCTGATGGTGGTGGGACATCGTCAGGAATGTCCTCGTCCTCTCCCTCGTTTGTGCGTGTCTGCAGTTTGTACTGAGGGGGGTTGGTACCTCGACGTTGTTTGATCATCCTCATGTGTAGCATCGTCTGGATGCCTTGAGGTACCATGTTGCCTATCAGTGTGAGGGAGGTGATCTGATCATCGGTGTTGAGGAGGTTGAAGTGTCGAGCCAACCTCGTAATGTATGGCCCCATTGATAATATCCCCTTCCTGTGCGGCTCTGTCTGATGTTGAATCGCACATGCGATAAAATATGCCAAGTCGAAAACATGTCCTTCAGACATGCATGATAGGAAGTAGACGTCGTGCTTGTTTACAACGCCAATGCTCTCTCTGCGCCCTGTGATGGTGTGCATGAGAATGGCGAGCATATACCTTAGGGCTCGGGGAAGTACCGTCACCTTAGAGCGGCTGGGGTCGTATTGGCTTGTAGTGGGGCGTAGACTTTGCCAACATTCGAGCGGAGTGCAGTGGAGCTCTCGGTTTAATTTGGCAAGTGGGTTTTCTTCTATGAATTTCAGCGTGTAAAGTCCGAGAGCCGCGCCGAATTGTGGTACACTTAATCGACGCACTGAGCCTCCTAGACGGAATTGGATAGCACCCAGGTCGTCGAACTGAGTCGTCACCATTTGCAATGTGAAGGTGGTGCAAAATTCCAATGTGAGCTCCAAATATGTTGGCTCGTCGATTGAGAAGAAGTTCTCCCACGGGTCGGTTGAGAGTAATGCTTGAATATCTGTTGTGAGCCCAACTTGCTACACTGCGTTCCACTCAATTCGCCTGCCGGTGCCGAAGGGTCTACCCCAGATTGCTTTGTACCGTTCTTCCTGAGTTGCTTGAGGGAATCTGAAGAATGGGTGTCGAAGCTCGGTAGAGGCACTTGCGGAGGATGATCCAGGCCCCTTTCTTTTCTTGCTTGGGGCTGCTCATTTGATTCGGGATGTTAACATGGTACCTGAAATTTGTAATCAAATATAAAGTAGTTTCAAGCTTCCACAATAGCACAACCGTCATATTCCACATTTAAGGCATGAAAAATTTGAGAATTTGTGAGCATGTTAAATTGCAAGCGAAAAAATTTTTCTCGAGCAATAGTGGATAGAGCAATGTATCAATTTTAAAATTCAAGAATAAAATGAGTATAAAATCTAACAACCAATGAATATTATGGGTACTTAAAACAAATTTCCTAACAATCATGCATTTGAGACTAAATCTAAACAAAATCTGTAAATAAACAAGAATGCAATAAAGTTTATCAAATATTTAATCAAGAAAGGGAACCAGGGATGGTGTGAAATGCTTAACACGGGCGGGGCACAGCGGTGATGGTGGTTCTACTGCATGAACACGGCAGTGGCGTGGGTGTGGTTCTTGGTAGCACGGCTGTGATGCGGGCGTGTTGCTGGTTTTTTGTGGTTTTTGGAGAAAAACGGCGAGGGGAGGTGGTTTTGGGTGGAGAGATTTGGTTGTGTGGCCGGATTTTGGGAGAAGGGAGGCTTAACACTGATTTTAGGGTTAGGTTTGAGGGGATGACGGTTAAGTTTTATATATAGGAGAGGGGGCACGGTTTGACGCCACGCCCGTGTCAATTTGAAATCGCCCGTGTTTTTCGCGTTTTTCAGGTTTGGGCGCGTTCAGGTTTCTTAGCACGACTGTGTGTCCATTGGACACGCCCGTGCTCGATAAATTAGTGTGTTGGCACGGTTAGGACGCATGGGCGTGTGTAGCCCGTGTGTGGCAAGTCAGTATCTTCGCACGGCCGTTTGACACGGCCGTGTTTTGCCTGTGGTGTGCAAGTCAGTAGCTTCGCACGGTTGTGGCACACAGGCGTGTGGTTCCCATGCTCGATAAGCCAGTGTCCTTGCACGCTTAGATGGCAAGGGTGTGGTTTGGTATTGCAGCCCGTGTTAATCGATATAGATTTTTCCCTGTTTAGGCACGGCTCTTGGCACGCCCGTGGGTGGTCCCCTGTCTTTCACACGACCATGGACACGCTCGTTTTCAAGGCCGTGTTAGAAAAATGCACTTCTTTTGACTATTTTAATGTGGTGTTAGAAAATGAAAATAAAATGTTAGTGGGTTAGTGCTCGGGTTGCCTCCCGAGAAGCGCTTGTTTATAGTCTTAAGCTAGACTTTCCCTGTTTTTGGTTCTAAAAGAAGGCTCATGGAGCATAAGCTCCTCTCTCATATCTCCAAAATCTGCACCATTATAAATTTTAAGTCGGTGACCATTTACCTTGAATGTGCCTTTGGTGGGATGAGTTACCTCGATGGTGCCATATGGGAAAATTGCTTTGATCATAAATGGGCCTGACCATTTTGATTTCAGCTTTCCCGGGAATAGTTTAAGCCTTGAGTTGTATAGTAGGACCAGGTCTCCTACTTCGAATTATTTTGAATTCTTGAGACAAGCATCGTGGCGTCGCTTTGTTGCTTCCTTGTATAGTTTTGAGTTCTCATAGGCTTCCGTTCTCCATTCATCCAGCTCGTTCATCTACATCATTCTTCTCTTTCCTGCAATTTTGAGGTCAAAATTCAAAAATTTTATTGCCCAAAAAGCTTTGTGTTCTAATTCAAATGGTAGATGACAGCTTTTCCCATATACAAGTTTGTAAAGGGATGTCCCTAGAGGTGTTTTGAAAGCTGTTCTATAGGCCCATAAAGCATCATCTACTTTAACAGCCCAGTCTCTTCTATTTGATTCAACCATTTTTTCTAGAATGCGTTTAAGTTCTCGGTTTGCTACCTCAACTTGCCCACTGGTTTGGGGATGATATGGGGTGGCTGTCATATAGTATACTCCATATTTTTTTAGGACTTTTTCAAATGGAGTATTACAGAAATGAGTACCCCTATCACTAATGATGGCTCTTGGTGTGCCAAACCGGGAAAACAGCTTCTTGAGAAACTTGACTACTACCCTAGCATCATTGGTAGGTAAAGCTTCCGCTTCTACCCATTTTGACATGTAATCAACTGGTACTAGAATGTATTTGTTTCCAAATGAACTAGGGAATGGTCCCATGAAATCAATACCCGATACATCAAATATTTCACATGATAACATATATGTTTGAGGCATTTCATCACGTTTAGAAATATTACCTATTCTTTGACATCTATCACATGAGGCAACATACCTGTTGGCATCTTTAAATAGAGTGGGCCAATAAAAACCTGATTCGAGAATTTTGTGTGCTGTCTTAATCCCACTGTAGTGTCCTCCTGACGGTCCAGAATGGCAATGCTCCAAGATTTTGCTTGCTTCTATCTTTGTAACACATCTTCAAATTACCTGATCTGCACATATGCGGAAAAGAAAGGGATCTTCCCAAAAATAATTTTTCACATCAGCAAAGAATTGCTTCTTTTGGTGATGTGTTAATTTTCTTGGCAAAACGTTAGCTACTAAATAATTCGCAATATTTGCGAACCATGGCACCTCAGAACGTGTTATAGAGAAGAGTTGTTCTTCGGGAAATGAATCATTTATTTCACTTTCGTCGAGCTCTTTGGTGTGTGGATTTTCAAGTCTAGAAAGGTGATCTGCTGCAAGATTCTCGGCTCCTTTCTTATCTTGTATTTCCAAGTTGAATTCCTGTAAAAATAAAATACATCGTATGAGTCTGGGTTTTGCATCAGGTTTGTTTAAAAGATAACGAAGAGCCGAATGGTCAGTGTAAACGAAAACTTTAGACAATATTAAATATTGTCTAAACTTATCAAAAGCAAAAACTACAGCTAGCAATTCTTTTTCTGTGGTGGTGTAGTTTTCTTTTGCGGGTGTTAACGTTCTGCTAGCGTAGTAAATTGGCTGAAAATGCTTGTCTCTTCGTTGTCCCAAAACTGCACCTACTGCAAAATCACTTGCATCACACATTAGTTTAAAGGGTAAGTTCCAATCAGGTGCAATTATAATCGGCGCATTTATTAATTTATCCTTTAAGACATAAATGCATCTAAACATTCCTGATTGAAATTAAAAGGGACATCTTTTTCTAGTAATTTTGTCAAAGGCTTAGCTATTTTAGAAAAATCCTTAATAAATCTTCTATAGAACCCTGCATGTCCTAAAAAGCTTCTAATAGCCTTAATAGAGCTAGGGGGAGGTAGTTTTTCTATGGTTTCAACCTTTGCTTTATCTACCTCAATCCCTTTACTAGAAATCTTATGTCCCAACACAATTCCTTCACTAATCATAAAGTGACATTTTTCCCAGTTCTAAACAAGGTTTGTTTCCTCACATCTCATTAGAACTCGTTTTAAATTTATAAGGTAAAGATGGAAAGAATTACTGAATACTGAGAAATCATCCATAAATACCTCCATGATGTCTTCCACGAGTTCGTCAAAGATTGCCAACATGCAACGCTGAAAAGTAGCAGGAGCATTACATAATCCAAAAGGCATTCTATGATAAGCGAACGTACCGTATGGGCATGTAAATGTCGTCTTCTCTTAATCTTCAAGAGCTATGGGAATTTGGAAGTAGCCGGAGAGTCTGTCCAAGAAGCAGTAGTACATGTGCCAGGATAATCTTTCCAACATTTGATCTATGAAGGGCAGAGGGAAATGATCTTTTCTGGTGGTATCATTCAGCTTTCTATAGTCTATACAGACTCTCCAACCTATAACTGTTCTTGTGGGAATTAACTCATTCTTTTCATTGGGCACTACCGTCATTCCTCCTTTCTTTGGAACTATCTGCACAGGACTTACCCAAGTGCTGTCAGAAATAGGATAAATTATTAATGCATCTAGAAGTTTAATTACCTCAGCTTTGACCAGTTCTTTCATGTTGGGGTTTAACTGTCTCTGGGTTGCACGCATGGCTTGTATTCTTCTTCCATTAAAATTTTGTGGGTGCAGAACGCAGGGCTTATTCCCTTGATGTCAGAAATTTTCCAAGCTATGGCTTTCTTGTGTTCTTTTAGCACTTTTATCAGCTCCTCTTTTTCCTTAGGTTCTAATTCTGAAGAGATAATTACTGGTAGCGTAAAATTGTCCCCGAGGAATGCGTATTCTAAGTGTTTTGGTAACTGTTTTAATTCCAATTTGGGTGGTTCTTTGATGAAGGGTTTCTGTTTTATTTCGTCATCATTTCCAATGCTTTCTTCTTTCATTTGCCTGGATGACGATGTATTCAGATTCAACTCATTGTCTTCATCTTCTTCCCCCTCTGCTTGAGTCAAGCACAGTTCCATCGTGTCGTCATGTATGATTTCCTGTAATGAGTTTTGAATAATATGGTCAGTAGTATCAACAAAATAACAAGAATCATCTTGTTCTTTAGAATATCGCATGGCATCATAAATTTGAAAAATGATTTCTTCATCACCTATCCTTAGAGCGAGTTTACCATCACCTAGGATTAAAGGAACATTAATGTCTTCATCCATGTCTAACACAACAAAATCAACAGGGAAATAAATTTATCAATTTTTACCAAGACATCTTCGATAACTCCTCTAGGATATTTAATGGATCTATTTGCTAGCTGAATACTCATCCTAGTGGGTGTTGGTTCCCCAAGATCTAATTGTTTAAACATTTTGTAAGGCATTAAATTTATACTGGCACCTAAATCAGCTAATGCTTTCTTAATGTTCAAGCTACCAATTGAACAAGGGATAGTAAAACTTCATGGGTCTTTTAATTTGGTTGGTTGCTTATTTTGGAGGATGGCCGAGCACTCTTCATTAAGTTCCACCGTTGGCACTTCTTCAAGTTTTCGTTTATTCGTCAGGAGTTCCTTTAAGAATTTTGCGTACTTCGGCATCTGTGAAATGGCTTCAACAAAGGGTAAGTTAATATGTATTTGTTTAAAAAGTTCAAGAAACTTACCGTATTGGGCACAATTAGTTCCTTTTTTAACTTTGCTGGATATGGGATTGGTGGTTTGTTCTCATTGTGTACCGGAGTTACATCCTCAATCTCCTTATCGCTTGCCTTGTTATCTTCGTTTGGGGTTTATTTCTTTGGGCCGTCTAATTCCTTTCCACTTCTTAGTGTGACTACTTTTACCTGTTCTGTCCGTTTAGGAAAATTTTCTGCTCGTATTGCACAAATCATCTTAGTAAGTAATCCAACCGTTTTAGTGAGTTCCCCACATGACTCAGTAAGTTTTTCAATTGACGCTTGTTGATCTTTAAGTGTTCTCTCGATGTCTTGTAGGCGTTTTTCTGTGTTTACTGATTTTGTTAGCACCTCCTCGTGGGTTGTTTTCTTCTCTTGTGGATAAGGTTGATTTTGGAAATTTTGAGGAGGTTTTTGCCTTTGATTTCCTTGATTTCCTTGTCCTCCCCATGAAAAATTTGGGTGGTTCCTCCAACCTGGATTGTAATTGTTACTATAAGGATTATTATTGGATCGAAAATTATTACCTATATAGTTCATTTGTTCGCTCTCTACTTTCGGTTGGTAGGGTGGGTACTCAGGATTCGCGACAGTTCCACTTGCGTCGCACTGTATGACTGGATGTGCCTGCGCGGAACATAAACTATCAAGCTTTTTATTCATCATCTCTAGCTGCGTTGATAGCATGGTCACTGCATCGATGTTAAAGACTCCTGCTGATTTTGTTGGTTTGGTTCTTGAAGCCTGCCATTGATAATTATTCAGTGACATCTCCTCAATGAACTCATATGCTGCTTCTGGAGTTTTGTTGTTCAGAGTTCCACTGGTGGCTGAGTCAATTAATTGCCTCGTTGAGGGGTTTACACCGTTATAGAAGGTTTGAACTTGTAGCCACAAGGGTAGGCCATGGTGTGGGCACCTCCTCAAGAGATCCTTAAATCTCTCCCATGCATCGTACAGTGTCTCTAAATCCATCTGCACAAAAGAAGAGATATCATTCCGTAATTTGGCTATTTTGGCCGGTGGAAAATATTTCATTAAAAACTTTTCGGTCATTTGATCCCATGTAGTGATTGACCCTCGTTGTAATGAGTTTAACCACTGTTTAGCTTTATTTCTCAATGAAAAAGGAAATAACCGAAGACGTATGGCATTATCAGAAACGCCATTTATTTTGAAAGTATCACAAAACTCTAAAAAGTTAGTTATATGCGTGTTTGGATCTTCGTCCTGCAAACCATCAAATTGAACAAACTGTTGGATCATTTGTATTGTGTTAGGCTTTAATTCAAAATTGTTAGCAGATATAGCAGGCCTAACAATACTTGATTCCGCTCCTGTCAAATGCGGTTTCGCATAATCAAAAATTGTGCGTGGAGCATTATTGTCCCCCACATCACGTGGTGGTGGGTGGTTTTCGTCCATCCCTTCAGTAGGATTGGATTCGTCTTCTTCTTCTCTTTCTATGTAATCTAAGGCTTGCCTGGTTTCCCGACGATTCCTACGAGCAGTTGCTTCAATATCACTGTCGTATACCAAAGGTCCTCTCGGGTTCCTTCTAGTCATAAACTAGAGATACCTGCTGGAAAAAGAAAGAAAGAAATTTTCAGCAAAATAGAAAAAAAATAAAAATAGAAAGAATAAATTACGAAAAATAAAAATTATGGCTAAAGTAATAAAAATAGGGTTTTCTTAATATTTTAGTTCCCCGGCAACGGCGCCAAAAACTTGATCGCTGAAATCAGAGCTTTAAAATTTATAAAAGAATGATCAAACCTGGAGACTAACTCTGACAACAATTAAAGGCAAGTGTACCTATCGAATAGTAGTATAGCTTAGGCAAGGCCGAATTATCGAACCCAAAGGAACTAAAAGTATTAATACTAATTTTCTTTTTATTATTTAGCCTTAAAATTAGAGAGAATATTACTTTAAATTAAATTGACAAGAACTAAACTAAGGACACAAAGACAAAAAGGACGAATTGGAAAATAACTTGCAGAAAACTCAATTGATCACGACGATACCCTCAGGAAGAATCCACCTAGACTTCACTTGTTATTTAACCCTAAACCTTATGATTTCTTTACTTAGCTTGATCCGTAGGACTCCCTAACCTATATTAAACCCTCTCTCAAGGCGAATAACGTCTAACCCTAGGTTAATTAGTGGAACTCTTGTTCACTTATAATAACCCCCTAGAATAGCAGTAAATCGATCAATGGACTCCCATATTAGGTTTCACCCTAATCCGGTAAAATCTCGTAACCCTATCTCTAGGCGTTCGATCAACTCCGCTTAATTATGTTAGACCTTCTCTTAGGTAGGGTCTATTCCTCCTCCACCTAAGCACATTAGATTTGGATTAAGCAACATAATTAAGAACAACCTAAGTAATTCATAATATAACTTAAAAATCAAATAACAAGATTCATTTAGGTTTCATCCCCTTCAGGTATCTGAGGGGTTTAGTTCATAATGAATAAAGAAAACATCGCAAGAGAAAAGATAAAACAAAACATAAGAAATACCTAAAACCCCCTGAAGGAATTGAAGGAGAATTCTGCCGTCTTGAGTATAACTCCGGCTTCTTGGGATGGATCAACTGGCTATCCTCGCGTTTATTTCCTAACTCTGATCTTCTCAGCTTGGCCCCTTGGCCTAGCTTTGATAACTTCTCAAAGGTGGCACTTAGGGGATATATATAGGCTCTTGGAATGCGATTCTTTTTCCCTAAGTATCCTTTTCTAACTGAATTTGTTCTTTCTAGCGACAGAGACACGGCCATGTCACACGCCCGTGTGACTCGGGGTCAGGCCGTGTTAGGACTTCTAATTTGGGGCACGACCGTTTGAGTCGAAGTTGAGGCATGCTCTAGGTAACTGTTGAGGCATGGCCGTGTGGACTTTGGGTCAGGCCGTGTCATTTTCGCACTAAGGCCCGTTTACCCTGTTTTGGGCCCAATTTGTGTTCTTTTCATCCTCGGGTGCTTTCCTGGGTCTAAGACATGAAAAGAAAATATTACAAGCACCTTTTTTTATAAAAATCAAGGAATAAATCATCGAAAAGCATATTAAATGTGGGTTAAAATATGTTACAATTACTGTTTATCAACGCTCCATGGAAAAAGAATACTCCCTCGCTCACGCAGAGATTCGAATACAGGACCTTTAACAAATTAGCACTCCACTTAACCATCAGACCAGCGGCCCATTCTGTTAATTACTTGCAAACTTTTAACTAAAAGCCTACTGACCAGAGATAGTGCTTAATTCATAAGAATATCAAAATTTGCCCAAGTCGTGGCTTGAACTTGGGACTTCCCACACATACCCAAAACACATAACCACTGAAGCAGATACACAGTTGTGCCGCACAAATGAAAAAAAACAAAAGATTAAAATTTTGGGGCGTTACAATTTTTTCTTCGACAACAAATGTAGCATTCTGATACCTTGACCCGGTAATTTGGTTGGGTATAGGGGTGTTACAATAGTGGAATTAATAACCCAAAAAAAATGGGTAAATGATATCCTTTGATTGGTATTACATGATAGATAAAAAGTAAATGTGTCCATGGGTCATCTGTCTTTGTGATAAATGATAATAGCAATTGATTTTTCATGAAGGAAGCTGTAATGGTTACCATAAGATCAAATAGGATCATATTGGAAGAACAATTTTTCTCAAAGAGATTAAGAATATCCTATGAGGGTAACACACTTATGACAAGGTTATTGGACGAGTATTGATAAAGTATTTTTCGTAATGGTATGTAATTAGGGAGCGCATAGTCACGATACTATAGTAGAACGACTTCTTGACTAAATGAGTTTATAATTAATAAGTAAAAGCTGAAATTTAATTATAAATCATTAGAGCCCTAATTATATATGTTCAATCGATCCCTCCGCTAGCTCGTTGACCAGAAATGAATTGTATAAAGAATCAAATAAGCATGGAAATGATAAAATTAGATAAATGGGTCAAATTCGAAAATGATTATTTTTTCTCACTAATTGTAGAAATAACTTGAGAATTAATTTTAGTTTTTTGAATTATTATTTAATTAAATAATTGGAGTTCAAAAATAGAATTAAATTAATTAGTCATTGTGAATCCATTAAATGTGAAAATTAAATATATTTTCTCATAGATTCTTTTATAGTAAAGTTGTCATTATTTTAACGGTATTAGAATTGGGCTGAGAAAATTATTTAATTGAAAAAATAATTTATCTAATTAAATTAAATTATAAATAATATTTGTTTCATTAAATAGAAAAACATGTATTAGGTTAAATTAAATTATAAAATGTTGGGTCAAAAGTCCAGGAAGCACATATAGTTGAACCCAATATAGGAGAGGCTCAAACTCTCATCATATTACATATGAGAGGTGGCATCCCTAGTGTATTTAACTAGGGAGTGCCCCCTCTTCTAGTTAAACTAGAAGGCTAGTGTTTCTATTAAATAAGTATTATTTGTGTTCTATTAATTCAACCAGGATTTCCTACTGAAAGTAAAAAATCGTTTTTGATTCTGTTGTTGGTTCGTGATTATTCGAGCCCACATTCAAAGCAATTCATGGCACGAGAATAATGGAAAAGGTCGTTCGGTTGAAAGCCGGGAACGTATAGGATATGTTTCACACAAAACGCAGGTACTTTTATGGAAAATTTATTGCTATAAATATCACATATTGGCTCGATTTTCAAATTTATAATTTTTCGCTATGACAGATCGTTTTTAAACCAAAATTTTCAACACAGACAACATTGATGACAAGAAAAGCACCTCATGAGGCTGTTTTTTTCTTGGTACTAATTTGGTATCATGGTTTAGCAAAAAAGTAAATTTATATTTCCTTATGTACAGTACTGGTTGAGATATAGTTGCAAAGAGTTGTGCTCAGCTTTGCAGATGAATAAGATGTCAGAAGATTATGGCATTGCTTCTCTAGTTGCAACTATTTATTGCAACAACTCAAGTGCAATCAGTATTGCTAAAAATCTAGTGTTGCATTCTTAAACTAAAAATATTAACATCAAACATCAATTCATTAGAGAGTTGGTTGAAGCTATTTCAATTGAGTTGAACAATGTTTCCGCAAAAATTTGATTGGTTGACATTTTTACAAAAAATCTTCATGCAATCAGGTTTGAGAAAGTAAAGAATGAGGTTGGTGCTCGTAGGATTTAGTCTCGACATTTTATCTATGGAAAAATATGATTTTAGTGATTGAAATAATATCTAAAAATAAGAAGCTATTTCAATTCACTATATCTTATCATTTATTATTTCCTATTACATTACCACTACACGAACCTTGGCAAGTCACTATATCATTGAATTTTTATAAACTCTTTCAAAGAAAATTTTTCCCAAGTTCTTCAAATGTTGCAACTATAGCTAGATTCAAGATCACTAGTACTTCTAATCTCGAAGCTTCTCTTGAAAATTCTCTACAAAAAACTTCATCACCACATTTACTCAAATGAAAAATAAAGTTTCAATGAATTATTATCCAATCTCACAAATTGATTCTCCTAGCAAGTAACTAATGACCATTATTGTTGATTAAGAAACCCTAACTGTTTATAGGCTAGTTGCCAGATTGGTATTGACTTACCTAAAGGTATGGAAAAACCTTGAAGGAACCTACAGTAGATTATTTTATCGATCCAAGTATTTTGGCTTTGAAGAACATAAACTTTCTTACATTAGAGAATAAGAAATTAAACCTAGAGCTCTTAATTCTTTGAAAGATCAAACTAAGTTTCAAAAGAATCTTAAAGAAATAGATAGACTTCTTAAGTAACTGATAAGATTATTAAAGAATTGATAACAAATCCTATTCAATAATTAGAGGGTAATCCTAAAATTAGAAAATCCCCTGAAGGGCAAGTTTCCAAAATCAAGGCAAATCTAAACCAATAGTTCTTGAGAAAGAATCAGATGTTGTGATTACTTTAGTTGCAACTAAATGAGTAACAAGACAATTAAGGCTTCAACAAAAGAATTACATTTTAGATGAAGATATTTCATTATCATCTCTTGCTCCTCAAGGCATTAAAAAAAGAATGAAAAGACCCAACATGCCTCTTACTACTAAGGATTGAAATAAAAGATTGAAGAAGATTGGAGCTACAAACTTTTAAATTGATTATTCTCCAAAACCAAAAAAAGAAAAGTTTTCTCGATGACAATTTCAAAAAGAGAATGAAAGTCATGGAGAAAAAATGGTTTATCAACAAAAATAACATTTAAGAAAAGGTATTTCATGAACATGGAATTGATACCACCCTCCAGCATTAGAATATCTAATTCACAACGGCTTTTAAATAGCCTTATGTCAAGGCTATGATTCTTGAATTTTGCTAAAATTTGAAAAAAGATTTATTAAGGATAAAATATCTAAGTTTTGCATAAAGGCTTTTGTTTGAGGACATTACTTTGATTTTGATCCTACTATCTTTGATTTTTGAAAGTTATAGGATTCAACATGCCCTACGAAGTGAATTATGAGGAGATGACAAATGTACTTAGTAATGGTCTTAGAAGTAGCTAGCTAAAAGGATAAGGTTTCAACATTATTGAGTCAAGCATAACCTATGAAGCCTTACAAACTATGTCATTTAGCAAATCTATGGGAGTATTACTTCGCAAGATAGGAATCATGGTATCATTTGATCTTATAACTATTAATTTTAATCAAATAGTTAGCTACGTAGAAACCACTACTTTGCATAAAAATATTCCTTTTTCCTATTTGATCTTTTAATTTATGATGGAGAAAAAAGATATTGTCATTGAAGATGATGTCAATGAAGCTACCAAGTTTGAGATTAAATATTCTAAGAAATGGAAGTATAATGTGAATATTCCAAAGTTTAGTTTAAAAAAACAAGATAAATCTAACTATATTGAAAGCTTTGCTCTAGATGCTCCTCTAGTTGCAACTTCAGTGGAAGACATTGTAGCACCCCACATCTGACCAAATCGTCAAGACCGGACTTATATAACAATCTTTCATTATTATAAGATAAGAATCAAACTTTCAAACATTTATAAATTCATCAAAAATAGATAAGTTTCATGATTTTTTTAAAAAAAATTAGACATATCTAGGTTCAAGTCATGCCTACAAAAGCAGTCATGAACCTTCAGAAAAGTTTCGAAAACTTGTGTTTGATTAGTGAGTGTTGTCGCAATGTTGGAACGGGGGAAGCCTCATTGTCACTAGTTGTCTAGTAAGGCCGCGGCGTCAAATAAGTGAAGTTGTGATGTTGGGGTTCTGAGGTCGTGAAATCACTTACTCTACCACCTTAAAAGCATACCAAATGGGTCATTAAGTGTGCCAAAAATAATTAAAATATTTAATAATTTAAAGTGGTTTAACTGCAAGTATATAGTGTCAAGTTGTAATATAATTTTGTTTAGAATGGAACACAAAGTATTTCGAGGATTGAACCTAAAGGAGATGTATGTTTGACTTCAGAACTAAATGTTTTCTATGCTAACGAAAGGCTATTGGTTTACTAGATTCTCGAATTATTATGGCACATCATTAAAAAGATTGATTGTAACACTAAAAACACTAAGACTTCTAAAGTTAATGGAGTCAACTGATCACAAATGGTAATAAGATAGTGATTGGTTATCTATAACTAATGATGGATTTAAACCTAAGTAACTTAAGTGCACGGTTCTTATCATAATAGCTTTCACCTCTCGATCTCAAATGACTAATTGAAGCACCAAATTAACTCCTCTCTTTTTATCATTCATTCAAGCCTAGCCAAATTGATGCTTACTCAATAGGGTGTTCTCTTAGCCTAACTTATCTCAATTTTCACTCGAGGTTGTCAATCTCAAGCTATTAACACTATTGATTTAATAATGAAATGCACCAAAGTTCACAAATCACATAACTAGTAATCAAGTCAACAAGAGTAAATAAAAAGAGAATTAAAAAGGTTTAGAAATGCTTATTAATAATGAGAGATTTCTTTTTGAGAAGCCCAATTGCAGTTGACCTACACTTCCTCTTTAATGCCTATGAGCAATAACAACCAAATAATGTAAGGATTGAGAGAATTAAAGACTAAATTTCAAAATAGAAATTTTTACAAAGAGAAATTAAAAAGAAAAATTACAAAAGAAAAGTAATTGTACAGGGTATCTAAAAACACTTAGCTAAATTTTAATAAAAAATTCTATTAGCTAGTTATTCTCCTCTTTTTTTTAGTTGTTTAAATCTAAGGTCTTTATACAAAAATCCTATTAATAGTTCATTTACATTAATGCACTTCATTTAAACATTAGATCAAGGCATTCAAAACCCAATTCAAGTGAAAATTCCATTTGGTTTCCCTTGGAAACCACTCCAGATATTGCAGTTACAAGGGCATTCTCACAACTACACCAGTCCTATGGTCACAACCATGAGGCCTCTGGTCCCCAAGATTTGTTCCATCTAGTTGGTTGTTGTCACAACAATGTCTCTAGATGCCTAGCTCCTTGTCCAATTCAATAACTTTATGGTTGTGATAAGACCATTTTTGTGGTTGCAACCATGGATGATGAGGCAAACTTGGTACCAAACTCATTATATGCGTGGTCGTGACATCCTCTTTCTATGGTCACAAAAAAGGCTAGTTAAGGAACGACTCATTGGAAAGTAAATATGATTGTGGTTGTGACAAGCTACTCTTTGCCTTTCTTTTCTATACGATTTGAGTTCTTTTTCATTTCATTACTCCATTAAAACCTACAATGCCATTTTCACACCATTTAAGTCCATTATTAAAGGTATTCATGTAAATATTCAACAAAGTACGAAAACCTATTCTAAAACATCTAATCCAAATCTTATCATTAATGCAAAAACATATAGAATGACTCTAAATGTCACTCGAAAACAAGCTCATTAATTGAGAAAATGGCCTAATTTACCATGCCAATTTACGACATATCACTAACTAAAACCAATATGGTACAAAATCATTTAACATATAATTGACCTATATGAAAACACACAAACCTTCGATAATATGACACCGAACACAATCACCTTAACATAGATAAGTAAGTAACCTAGTACTCAAAGCATGCATATATCTTTACTAACCAAGCATCCAAATTCATCAAAGGAAACATCAAAATTAGCACAAATGACACCAACCAAACCAAATAGATTAGGTACACACAAAAAACATAACTAAGTACCAAAAGGCTATACAACTCAGGTTGAGCTAAGTTGAGGACCTCGGATCTTGTTGAAGTATCACGAACTAACGGTTCCTATCTATCACTTGCGCATGGAAAAAATAAATCTGAACACTAAGCATTAGGAGCTCAATGGTCATAATGTAATTTGAAATCAAAATAAGAAAGAACTAAAGAATAAAGTATGTTAACAATAATCAATATTAAGAATCATATCTAATTTAATATCTCCTATATCATTTGATTACATTATATCATGTTTCTTTGAGGCATTAATCATCTCTATCAATGATCTTTCTTAGCTTCCTATTCCATATCACATTAGTCATCTTAATTTATAATTTTCATATGGATATATATATATGTATTTCATATTCATGAATCAAAAGTCACTAGATCATTTCTCATTTTTAAATTTCATATCATAATACAATTTCTTTTCTCGTTCTCATATAATTACATTTAATGTTTGCACTAGGATTTAAAATCAAGATCATTATTAAATCACATATCAACTTTAAAATTAGCCTTATTAACTTAATACGAAATAAAGGATGAATACATAGATTAATCCCTAACACTCCACGATGTGCACGTAAGTGTTGGTCGAGTATTAATGCATCTGTTTCCCCTAACAATCCACAATATAATATGCACCAAAGTGCCAGAATTATATGTATCGAAGTGCCAGAACAATAGACACTGAATTGCCAAACTGATATGCATGTTTCCACCAATAAAAAAAAAATAAATACTAACGCATGTCAACTATACATGTGCTTTATCTGATATCATTAATAAGGCAATTTTCTTATCAATTATCATCAATATACATTTCAATTCAAGTGTTATCACAATAACATTGTAATTCATACCAAGTATTCTATCACTTTCTTACCTATGTACATGTATACACATATATATATCATTTCAACATTTATTATGACAACATTACAACTACCTTATGGTATAATATAATTTCACATAACCAATGTAGCATCATAATAATCAATTTCCAACTCAACAAGGCATAAAGCTCATTCACTTGCATTGATCATTAAGGAAAATTTAAGATTGAAACTTACCATTTATAGTATACACTTGACACTCAATAAAGTCATGTAATGAAAACATATTAAGTAAGCACAAACTGAGTTAGTTGTTTGTTAGTCGCCTTCTCTTTCCCTTTCACCTTCAAGGTTTTGATGTCGTCTTTAACTAAGTATGATAATTTCGATATAAGAACAATGTTAGTTTCTCATCATCAAGCATATATAACTTCTAATTAAAACATGTTACAGACATATTCACTTAGATCCCTTTAACCCTAATTTCCAAAATTCTCATATTTTTCAACTCTCCTGATCGAATCAAAAACTAACCCCGGAACTATACTCTAAGGACCTTAAACTATCAATTCATAGCATTCAGCCCCTAAAGATCTCATCTCTTACACATAGGTCCCTAAAAACTAATCAATGTCTTCCTTTAAGAACACTTAATTAAACTCTACCACAATATTGCCCGCTTCAATTCTAGCATGTTTCTCACATAAACTAAACTTTAAAACTAGATATTTCATGGTTTCAAGCTTAATTTGTAACACCCGTCTTCGTCATCAGAATCAAATTACGGGATGCCACAGTAATTATGTAACACCCCAAACCCACCCTAGAAGTTAGGCCCGAATCTGGCATGTCACGTTGAACTGTTTTTCAAAAACCATGTTTTCATTGAAAACCTATAACATCCTGAATAATTGGGTTTGTGCATTTTATGCGTTTGAATGCTTAAAACTTTAATTTGAGATTTTGAGGTACAAATGGGGCTCAAATTGGGCTGAGGCCTTGTTTTAAATATTTTGTTCAGACACTCTAGGGGTTTAAATTGAAGTTTTAATAGTTTAATGGGCATATTGGGCTTGTGGCCCAAAGGAAATGGTGCCACTAGGAGGAAGAGGAGTTGGCGTCACTTGTGCATGAGGAAGGCCCAAATTTTGGCAGCTTAAAGCCCAAGTTTTAGGGCTAAATTTTGGCACTTAAAGGGAGCAATGGGGGGATGGCACAAGGCTATTTTTTAGGGATTTTTAATGTTTAATTATGAGGATAATAAGCAGATAATGAAGAGAGGAATTAGGGCTATTTTTGAGGAGATAACAGATTAAGATAAGGGAAAAAGGGATATGAGCTATCATGAGTGGCAGTGTTGGCCGAAAATCAACCTCTGCTAAGGGGAAGAATCGGTTTCTATATATAAAGAGGGTGAGCCGAAATTTTGAAGCCTCTCTTTTATTTTCTTTTCTCATCTTCTTCCCATCATCTTCTTCACCCTTTCTTCCCCTCTGAAATTTCCTGGTTGGCCGAATCTTTTAACCTCTATTGTTATTCTTCTTCTAATCTCTAAGAGCCGAAACTACATCTATTCTTCTCCTTAATATTCATTGGTCGAATCTCTCTTAGCCATCTCTTCAATTCTTAAATCTTCTAAAAGCCGAAATTCTTGGATCTCACCTCCTGAAGTTGCCGAATTATCTTCAGTGGAGTCTGCTTGTGCCGAATTTTGAAGGAAACAATAGGTAAGTGTCGATTTTGGGATTTCAATGTTTTTCGACTTTTCAAAGTCCCTAACCGAATGGCTACTTAGAAATTAATCTCTTATTTCTCTCTTATTTTCGGCATTCTGGGATCTGAAGAGGAGTCAATCGCGTAGATCTCTAAGTCATAAGTTCAGTAATACTCGAATCGTGGTACTTTCTGGATTTCAAGGTAAGGAAATATATTGTTTTTTTATGTGTAAAATCGGGTAGAACACTAACCATGACCGATTATAGGAGAGGCCCTATTTCCATATCTTTCCGGCTTTTCGAGCAACGTTGTAGATCGGTTTAGTAAGGGTATCGACTTTAATCAGGTGTGTAACCTTCCACACTATTAGATTGGTTGCTAATACATGTATGTATAAATCTGCTATACTCTGTTAAATGCCGAAATCCCGACATAACGTTTGAAAACCCGAGAAGGGTGAAGGCTAAATATCAGGTTAGTATTTTCTACCATTCCTCAGTGAATGTTTCTGTTAAAAACCATAAGTTTCATGTGTCAATTTCTATGTATGCTTGGGGTTGGGTGATTGATGTAAGCGGAAGTGATCTGTTCTGGTGGCTTTTGCCATTTCAGCCTGGTGACTCCGTCACATACTCTGTTTCTGGTGGCTTTTTCCATTTCAGCCTGGTGACTCTGTCACAACTTTAGCGATGAGCAGCTAACTGCAGCATGATTGCCATCGATGGTGTGTAGCGGTGTGGGTTGATTGTAGAAATCCCCAATGCTGTGATCGGCAGGTAAGGGTGGTGTGTAGCTGATGGAAACCTAGGATTGGGTTGGGTTTTATGTATGTTATCTTCTATATTATGTTTTATATTCTGATCTATGGGCTAAGGCCCAATCTAATGGTGCACGAGGGTTGCACACTGAGTCTCGCGACTCATCCTATTATTTTAACCATTTCAGGTGACACTTAGTGCATCGGACCGGGCTGGAGAAGAGAGCAAGGTGGCCATGCGACAGAGCATTGAGGATTCAGCAAAAAGACTTCACTTTATTTATTTATTTTTAAGAAATTTTATCTTAAGTGGGTTTTAAGTTTCGTTGTAATAAGGCCATGGGCCACTAGACTATTACACTTTGTTTTGGGTTTTATTTTGGGCTTTTATTATTGACACTTAAACTTTATTTAAACTAAGGCATGTATTAAGATTTTGGTTTTTATTCATAAATCAACAAATTAAATTTATATCTTATTAAACTCATCAAGTTATTAAGTTTTCCCGAACAAAAGATTAAATACTTTATTTTGAAAAATATTTCCCGAAATTGCGACATCTTTCACGAAACTTCCTTAGTGACATACCAGACCCGGTTGTAGTGTTTGGACCGGGTTTGGGGTGTTACAAATTGGTATCAGAGCCCGGTTCAAAACTCGGCTCTAGGGGTTTTTGGGCTCAAAACGTTTTCTAAAAATGGGCTTTTGAAACATGCATATTTTTAAATGATAACAGGTTTGTTAGCTCCGCATGGCACCTGCGTCTCCGGCCCAAGTCCGCCAGGTAAGTATTCTGAACTCCCTGTGTGTTATATATGTATGTGGGCTTGATGGGCTTTGTGGGACGTAGATTAGTTAGATTAGAATCTGATGGACTCTAGGCCTAGCTGAACAACTTTCTAAAAGCTCATAAGACTTAATTTCACCAAACGAACCCGTAAATGAGTCGCAAGGCTTGGGTGTGGCAACAGACATACGCATGTCTAGGATTGGATCCGGAAGAGCCTGGTATTGAGGCAGTCCTAGTGACTCACCTCCTCTTCGTTGAAATCTTACCTGGTGCGTAGTGACTATTCACCTTAGCCGAGTTAGGGTGTGGCAACGGGCATACGCATGTCTAGGAATGGATTCAGGGAGAGCTTGGTATTTAAGCAGTCATAGCGACTCACCTCCTCTTCGCTGGAATCTTACCTGGTGTGTAGTGACTGTTCACCTTAGTCGAGTTAGGGTGTGGCAACGGGCATACGCATGTCTAGGAGTGGATTCAGGGAGAGCTTGGTATTTAAGCAGACCTAGCAACTCACCTCCTCTTCGTTGGAATCCTACCTGGTGCGTAGTGACCGTTCACCCTGATCACGAGGACTTGTTGACAGGCTAAACCTTATAGTTAAAACCCGAAAGGGACCAGCCACCCTATTTGAAAAAAAAAATCCCCAAGTTTTGTAAAATTTTCAAAATACATTTGATTTGTGAAAATTCCAATAAACCATGAATTTATAAAATACATGTCTCGAAAATTTACTCGAAAATCTCATGTTTGCAAGAGTAACCCAAACTATGAAACTAGATTTACCAAAAGTACCCCTATTTTTAAAAAAACAACAACAACAGAATAACCCTGATTTGTAAAATTACCAAATTACCCTTGTTTTGCAAAATGACCAAAATGACCCTGAATTGTAAAATTACCGAAATACCCCCGGACTTCAAAATTACCAAAATACCCCCAGACTTCAAAATTGCCGAAATACCGCCGGATTGCAAAACTACCAAAATACCCTTATTTCCCCAAATTAACAAGGAACTCTATTTTGAAAATTATGAAAATACCCCTGTAGGATAAAAATTACGAAAATACCCTTGGGTAGTGGAATGACAAAAATACCCCTATGTGTTGAAGGTGGGGGCATGGATGTTGTTTGTATGTTGATTGTTGAATGTATGTGGCCTCTAGAATTAGGAGGTAAACTTGAGACTGAATTGTAGATTCGAAAGAACTACTCTTAAAATTACTATTCATAAAACTGTTTGTGGTTAATCAGTGGAAAGAATTAATGATTCATAAAATTCTTAATCAGATAAACGCTAAGCGAAGAATGAGTACAAGGGGTCGAGGACGTCTGCCGCGTGGACGCGGTAGGGGTAGGATGGCTTTGTCTGAGCCAGCAGGGTCTGGCCACTGGTCAGGAAACGAAATGCCGGATCCTCCAGCTGTGGAGGGAGAGTTACGGGATTAGGTGATCGGAGATGATGCAGTATCTCAGGTGATGTTGCGGGTTCTCGAAAGAGTTGCTGGAGTAGGCATGGGCACAAGAGCCCAAAAATCTGTGCCGGAGCGGCTTAGGGCCAATGGGGCAGAAGTGTTTAAGGGAGTTTCTGGCGTAGCCCCTAACATAGTTGAGTATTGGATGGAAGCAACTGAGCACATAATGGATGACTTAGATTTCACGGTGGAGGAGAAGTTGAAAGGGGTCGTGTCTCTTCTTCGAGACGAGGCTTATCAATGGTGGCTCACGATGAAGGAAGGTACTACCACAGATCGGATTGATTGGGACTTCTTTAAGGAGTCATTCCAGGGGAAGTATGTTGGGGCCAGCTATGTGGATACACAGAGGAAGGCATTTCTGAATCTAGTGCAGGGAAGTAAATCTGTGGCTGAATATGAGGCGGAGTTTCTGCGTTTGAGCCGCTACGCTCGAGGAGTGGTAGCAGCCGAATATGAACGTTGTGTTCAGTTCAAGGATGGATTGCAGAATGAGTTAAGGGTTTTGATAGCACCGCAGAGAGAAAGAGATTTTGCTGTTCTGGTGGAGAAGGTTATGATAGCTGAGAGGTAAAATGGACTGAAAGACAGGAATGAGATAACGAGCGGGGAAGGAATAAGAGAAATTTTGGGCCGGCAGGAGCATCTGGGAATTCGTAGAAAAGGCTTAGGTCTGATGGGCCAGCTCGTGCTTCGACACCTGCTGCGGGGAGTCAGAATCGATTATGTAATTGGTGCGGGAAAGCATATTCTGGGGAGTGTAGAAGAAGAACGGGTGGATGTTTCAGGTGTGGATCCACGGAGTATCTGATTAAGGACTGTCCGCAAGTGGATCAGGTACAGCCAACGGGCCGAGGTGCTATCAGCCTAGGAGAAGTGACCAGCCTGGACCAAGGGGTCGTGGTGCAGGTAGAGGTGGAAATAGGGCTGGTCGCGGACGTGGAGCACCTGGTAGAGGTGCAAGTAATGCAGATGCAAGGCAGTCGGGTCTAGTTTATGCAGTTCGTCGACAGGAGGATGGTGACGCACCGGATATCATAAACGGTACGTTTCTTATTGCTGATAACCCTTTTCTTGCCTTGATTGATATTGGGTCAACCCACTCCTATGTTGCATGTTCGATATCTGAGACCCTAAGTATAGACCCTGAAACAACTACTAGGAAGATGACTGTGGTTAGTCCCCTAGGACAAACTAGGGTAGTGGACAAGCTATTTAAGGATGTACCGTTAGAGACCCAAGGGGTAGTGTTTCCGACAGACTTAATGAAATTACCATTTGGAGAGTTTGATCTTATTCTAGGAATGGATTGGTTGACTAACCATCGTGCTAAGTTAGATTGTGAGACCAAGCGTGTGGGGTTGAGTACCCCGGAAGGCAGGGAGGTGGTTGTGTTAGGGAAAAGAAGGAACTATTTGTCCAACGTAGTGTCAGCATTGAAGGCTGTTAAGATGATTCGGAAAGGATGCAACGCATTCTTAGCTTGTATTAGTGCGTTGGATGCTAAAGAGGTGACTGTCGATGAGGTTCGAACAGTCAAGGATTTCGCGGATGTCTTTTCGGAGGAGTTGCCAGGATTACCCCCGGATCGCGAGGTGGAGTTTGGAATAGAGTTACTTCCGGGTACAACTTCGGTATCCATTGCTCCTTATTGAATGGCACCGAAGGAGTTGGTGGAATTCAAAGCTCAGATCCAGGAGCTTTTGGATCAAGGATTTATACGACCGAGTGTGTCTCTATGGAGAGCGCCGGTCCTATTCGTGAAAAAGAAGGATGGATCCATGCGTATGTGCATGGACTATCGTCAACTGAATAAGTTGATGATTAATAACAAGTACCCATTGCCAAGAATCGACGACCTGTTCGATCAGCTTAAAGGAGCTTCGGTCTTTTCGAAGATTGATCTAAGGGCGGGTTATCATCAGTTAAAGGTGAAGGAAGGGGACATTCATAAGACGGCATTTCAAACACGCTACGGTCATTATGAGTTCTTGGTAATGCCGTTCGACTTGACGAACGCGCCAACAACATTTATGGATATGATGAACTGGGTGTTTCAACCATACCTTGATTGATTCGTGGTAGTGTTTATCGATGATATTTTGGTTTACTCCAAGTCTGAGGAGGAGCATGATGCACATCTTCGGGTGGTGTTGCAAATTTTGAGGGAGAAGCAGTTGTACGTAAAGTTCAGTAAGTGTGAGTTCTGGCTGAAGGAAGTGACCTTCTTAGGGCATGTAGTCTCCGCAGAGGGAATTAGGGTAGACCCTCGGAAGATAGAAGCTGTATTAGATTGGAAGCCGCCGAAGTTTGTGGCAGAAATCCGAAGTTTCTTGGGATTGGCAGGGTATTACAGAAGATTTGTTGAGGGGTTCTCTTCAATAGCGGCACCTTTAACTAAGTTGTTAAGGAAGGGAGTATTGTTTGTATGGACTGACAAACAGCAGGAGAGCTTTGAGAAGCTGAAGAGAATCTTGACGGAAGCACCAGTGTTAATTCAGCCAGAGGCGGGAAAAGAATTTACCGTCTACTGTGATGCGTCACACACAGGTTTAGGGTGTGTGTTAATGCAAGATGGAAAAGTTGTTGCATATGCGTCTCGACAGTTGCGACCGCATGAAGTGAACTACCCTACGCACGATTTAGAATTGGCGGCGGTAGTGTTTGCTCTGATGATTTGGAAGCATTACCTGTATGGAGAGAAGTCGGTTATTTACACGGACCATAAGAGTTTGAAGTATATCCTTACTCAGAAGGAGTTGAATCTGAGACAGAGAAGGTGGATCGAGTTGTTAAAGGACTATGACTGCTCGATCGAATATCACCCGAGTAAGGCTAACGTGGTGGCAGATGCGCTGAGTAGGAAGGCGATAGCGGATTTGAGGGCTATGTTCGCTCATCTCAGTCTGTATGAGGATGGCAGTTTGGTGGCTGAACTCCAAGTAAGACCATTGTGGACAAGTCAGATAAAAGAGAAGCAACTCCTGGATGATGATCTGAGTACTCGAATCCGACAAGTGCAGAATGGTGAAGGAGAGGACTACAATTTTAATGATGATGGAATTCTGTGTTTTCGTAAAAAGGTTTGTATGCCAAAGGAGTGGAGTTAAGGCAGATGATACTTCAGGAGTCGCATAGTAGCCCTTACGCTATGCACCCTGGAGGGGTTAAGATGTATCGAGACTTGCGAGAGCAATTCTGGTGGCCAGGTCTGAAGCGGGAAGTGACGGAGTTCGTGGGAAAGTGCTTAACGTGTCAGCAGATGAAAGCGGAACACCAGTTGCCTTCGGGGTTGTTGCAACCAGTAAAGATTCCGCAGTGGAAATGGGAAAGAATCACAATGGACTTTGTTAGTGGGTTACCCCTTACGCCCACTAAGAAGGATTCAATTTGGGTAATAGTGGATCGGCTAACGAAGTCTGCTCACTTTATACCGGTTCGGGTCGACTATCCTCTACAGAAGTTGGCTAAGTTGTATGTGGCTGAGGTTGTGAGATTACATGGTGTACCGGTGTCGATTATATTAGATAAGGACCCTAGGTTCACGTCACGATTTTGGAAGGCTCTTCATCAAGCAATGGGAACAAGGTTAGACTTTAGTACCGCTTTTCACCCACATACTGATGGTTAGTCTGAGAGGGTAATTCAGATCTTGGAGGATATGCTAAGGGGTTGTATCATCGATTTTAGTAGTAGTTGGGAGGAGTATTTACCTTTGGCAGAATTCGCATACAATAATATTTATCAAGCTAGTATTCAGATGGCGCCCTACGAAGCACTATATGGAAGGAGATGTCGTACCCCTACTTGTTGGACGGAGTTGGGTGAACGTCAGGTGTTGGGTCCTGAGCTAGTTTCGGAAACGGAAGAGAAAGTTAAGTTAATACGGGCTCGATTGATGGAAGCGTCTGATCGGCAGAAGTCTTATGTGGATCTAAAGCGGAAGGAGATGGAATTTGCAGTAGGAGACCAAGTCTTTTTGAAGGTTTCTCCATGGAAAAAGGTAATGAGGTTTGGACGGAAGGGTAAGCTAAGTCCTCGGTTTATTGGGCCTTATCAGGTGCTAGAATGTGTGGGCCCAGTGGCTTATCGTTTGAAGTTGCCTTCAGAGTTGGAGCAGATACATGACGTGTTTCATGTCTCGATGCTGAGACGTTATTGTTCTACTCCATCGCATGTGGTACCGGTGGAAGAGATTGAAGTAAGGCCAGATTTATCTTTTGAGGAAGAACCAGTGCAAATCTTGGATCGAGACGTAAAAGTATTGAGAAGGAAGTCTGTCCCTTTGGTCAAAGTTTTGTGGCGAAATCACGGCGCAGAAGAGGCGACATGGGAGCTAGAGGATGTTATGCGACAGCAGTATCCCCACCTCTTTTCATCAGGTAAATTTCGAGGTCGAAATTTATTTTAAGGAGGGTAGAACTGTAACATCCTAAATAATTGGGTTTGTGCATTTTATGCGTTTGAATGCTTCAAACTTTAATTTGAGATTTTGAGGTTCAAATAAGGCTCAAATTGGGCTGAGGCCTTGTTTTAAATATTTTGTTCAGACACTCTAGGGGTTTAAATTGAAGTTTTAATAGTTTAATGGGCATATTGGGCTTGTGGCCCAAAGGAAATGGTGCCACTAGGAGGAAGAGGAGTTGGCGTCACTTGTGCATGAGGAAGGCCCAAATTTTGGCAACTTAAAGCCCAAGTTTTAGGGCTAAATTTCGGCACTTAAAGGGAGAAATAGGGGGGACAGCACAAGGCTATTTTTTAGGGATTTTTAATGTTTAATTATGAGGATAATAAGCAGATAATGAAGAGAGGAATTAGGGCTATTTTTGAGGAGATAACAGATTAAGATAAGGGAAAAAGGGATATGAGCTATCATGAGTGGTAGTGTTGGCCGAAAATCAACCTCTGCTAAGGGGAGGAACCGGTTTCAATATATAAAGAGGGTGAGCTGAAATTTTGATGCCTCTCTTTTATTTTCTTTTCTCATCTTCTTCCTCTCAAAAGCCGAAAACCATCATCTTCTTTACCCTTTCTTCCCCTCTGAAATTTCTTGGTTGGCCGAATCTTTTAACATCTATTGTTATTCTTCTTCTAATCTCTAAAAGCCGAAACTACATCTATTCTTCTCCTTAATATTCATTGGCCGAATCTCTCTTAGCCATCTCTTCAATTCTTAAATCTTCTAAAAGCCGAAATTCTTGGACCTCACCTCCTGAAGTTGCCGAATTATCTTCAGTGGAGTCTGCTTGTGCCGAATTTTGAAGGAAACAATAGGTAAGTGTCGATTCAGGGATTTCAATGTTTTTCGACTTTTCAAAGTCCCTAGCCGAATGGCTACTTAGAAACTAATCTCTTATTTCTCTCTTATTTTCGGCATTCTGGGATCTGAAGAGGAGTCAATCACGTAGATCTCTAAGTCATAAGTTCAGTAATACTCGAATCGTGGTACTTTCGGGATTTCAAGGTAAGGAAATCTATTTTTTTTTATGTGTAAAATCGGGTAGAACACTAACCATGGCCGATTATAGGAGAGGCCCTATTTCCATATCTTTCTGGCTTTTCGAGCAACGTTGTAGATCGATTTAGCAAGGGTATCGACTTTAATCAGGTCTGTAACCTTCCACACTATTAGATTGGTTGCTAATACATGTATGTATAAATCTGGTATACTCTGTTAAATGCCAAAATCCCGGCATAACGTTTGAAAACCCGAGAAGGGTGAAGGCTAAATATCAGGTTAGTATTTTCTGTCATTCCTCAGTGAATGTTTCTATTAAAAACGATAAGTTTCATGTGTCAATTTCTATGTATGCTTGGGGTTGGGTGATTGATGTAAGGGGAAGTGATCTGTTCTGGTGGCTTTTGCCACTTTAGCCTGGTGACTTCGTCACATACTCTGTTTCTAGTGGCTTTTGCCATTTCAGCCTGGTGACTCTGTCACAACGTTAACGTTGAGCAGCTAATTGCAGCATGACTGCCATCGATGGTGTGTAGCGGTGTGGGTTGATTGTAGAAATCCCCAATGGTGTGATCGGTAGGTAAGGGTGGTGTGTAGCGGATGGAAACCTAGGATTGGGTTGGGTTTTATGTATGTTATCTTCTATATTATGTTTTATATTCTGATCTGTGGGCTAAGGCCCAATCTGATGGTGCACGAGGGTTGCACACTGAGTCTCGCGACTCACCCTATTATTTTAACCATTTCAGGTGACACTTAGTGCATCGGACCGGGCTGGAGAAGAGAGCAAGGTGGCCAGGCGACAGAGCATTGAGGATTCAGCAAAAAGACTTCACTTTATTTATTTATTTTTAAGAAATTTTATCTTAAGTTGGTTTTAAGTTTCGTTGTAATAAGGCCATGGGCCACTAGACTATTACACTTTGTTTTGGGTTTTATTTTGGGCTTTTATTATTGACACTTAAACTTTATTTAAACTAAGGCATGTATTAAGATTTTGGTTTTTATTCATAAATCAACAAATTAAATTTATATCTTATTAAACTCATCAAGTTATTAAGTTTTCCCGAACAAAAGATTAAATACTTTATTTTGAAAAATATTTCCCGAAATTGTGACATCTTTCACGAAACTTCCTTACTGACATACCAGATCCGGTTGTAGTGTTTGGGCCGGGTTTGGGGTGTTACAAAACCCTTCTTTTTAAAAAGCTCAAGTAAAATCCCAATTACGCTAGTTTATTTTTAAAATGTGGTACATTGAAAAATTATTAATTTTATTCCCAAAATATCTTTTTAGTTGAGGAAGCTAATTTTGAGAGTAATCGATTTACGAAAATGATTAAGTCGCGAAACCATTTTGAAAATGTTGCGAAACAGTTAACATTTTGGAAAACTGTGATTTACTTCTAACGGATATAACTCAAACTAAAAAAAAAACCAAGTTAAACCCCAAAACCTTGAAGAGGCCTTATTACAAAAATTAAAACCCAAAATGGAATCTAAAGCATAAATGAAGTCCAAAAGCAGCCGTGTGGCCATCTCCGAGTCCCTCGCAGCTCCGATCCTCCTAATGCTGGGGATTACCTACACAGTTAAAAACGGGGTGAGTTTATGAAAACTCAGTGTGTAATCCCCTAATATAAAAACAATCAGTCAGATAAACAGAATACAGAAGCAAACTGGGCTTGAGCCTTATTCAGTGACTGTACAGTTTTAGTGGGCCTAATCCCATTGCCATATCGTTTGGGTACCAGCCCATAACAGAATCGGATCTCATAAACAGAAATGCAATAGTGTAAGAATGCACCCCACCCCAATCCAGCCAGCACACCACCCGTACCAATCAACACACCATGTGGGGATAAAATCGACCCACCCAGCCAACACACCAATGTTAGCACCGATTGCGGCACAAATCGATATCGCAGCAGAGCTGCCAGAATATAAGCGGCTTAAAGCCGTCGGTAGGTCCACAGTCGTCTTGGGCAACCTGTGCGACCCTAACAATCAAATCGGTGGGTCCACAGTTGTTTCGAGCGACCCGTGCGACCCTAACAGATCAATCACTTCCTCTAATTACAAAATCCCAATCCCATGGAGTATGTCATGTATGCAAAGCACAACTATATAAATCACATGGCATACTCTAGAAAGACAGACAAATCATAGCTTAGGTCAGTCAAAACATAGCATAAAACAATCATTTACCCACGAGGACAAAACAGTCATTTTACCCTATAAGGGTATTTCGGTAATCCTACCCTTCAGGGGTATTTTGGTAATTCTACCCTACAAGGGTATTTCGGTAATTTTGCGAACTAGGAGTATTTCGATAGTTTTGCAAATCAGGGTCTCAGTGACCCAACAAAAGGTCCACCATCGTCTCGAGCGACTTAAGTAACCTAAACAATCACAACGGTGTAATGGGCCTAAGGCCCATTACTCGGCCCAAGTGGGCCCACACACTCGTGTGGCCCAATTAGCCCAGAAATAGCCTCGGCTATACGAACAACACAGTTCAAACCAATAGAAACCATATAACATGCATTTTATCCGTGTGGGGCCCACGAGCCTTTTGGCCCATTGAGGCCCATAACAGCCTCTACAGTCCTACGCTTAAAATTTGTAGGCTCGAATCACCACACGTGCAATCACACGCTCTTGTCGAATCAAATGTCGTATTTCGGGTTTTTGACATTTCGACTTTTCAGCTTTTGCTGATCTACAGTCCAGTCAGTGTCGAGTACACACTTTCGGCTTTTCAACCAATCATCAACAGAGCACAAAGTTACACACCTGCTTGTGAACACTTGTGCACTGCCTTCGAGCGCCAACCTATAATCATTCACGACACATGATTACATGCATATCAACAAAACATAACCAGCCTTAATCAACCAAAACTCATCACTTAAACCACAGTCACCTACCTTGCTTGAACCAATGAATACTTGCAACTAAACTGCTGATTAAGAGTGATTACCCACTTCTTGATTAGTATCTACACACGAAACGCACCACCCATTAACGAAACTCGCATACCCAAAGGCTTGAAACAAAACCCATTGTCCAACCAAGTCTCAAAACTAGAGATAGGGTGAAATGGCATTCAGTTTTAAGCAAAACCAAAGAGTGAGGTCTCTTAAAACAAAAAAACAAAAGAAATTAAAGAAACAGAGCAAGAGTCGATCATACTTACAATTACCAGAGAACCGTTGTCAAGCCAAAATGAGATGAATAGGTGAGGAGAAAGAGAATCGGTCAAAAACCTATGGCCAGAACTAAAGTAAATAATAGAGATGAACAAAAGAGCAACAATCAGTCAACACAAAACCCAAGCTACAAGATGTGATATTTGGCCAACAGATTCAAGGTACTTAGGTGTAAGAAAGAAAAGAGTATCTGGCTTAGGAGAAGAAAAGGAGAATAATTAATTTAGCAAAGAAAAGAAAGGGAAAAGAAAGATATAATCAGTTTAGAAATATGAGAGGAGAAAGATAGAGGTTTGGCCAACCCAGTGGAAAGAAAAGAAAGAAATGAGAAGCCGAAAGAAAGGAAAGATTCAGAAAAATTAAGAAAGGAGAAATCGACCACTCATAAAATACCTAAAATGCAATATTCAGCCACCAGAAAAGAAAACGAGAGAAAAATGGTGCTAAAGGCTACCACAAAAACACAATTCGGCACATCAAAAGAACTTCAAGAGCACAAAACAAAATGTTGAAAACTAAACAAAGCAAAACGTAAGCACCTAAAACCTTCTAGCCGAAATTTTCACATACCAGCACTCCCATTCCGCTAAAACTTCTCCCCCTTTTCAAATTCCTTAAACATCTCCATAAATCCCTCCTTGATTTGCTGCATAATCTTCTCCCAACAACTCAAGACCAATTCAAACTTTCTCCCCAGCAGTCTTTCACTCGAATTCCACCACCTCGCAGCAAAGGAGTAAAATAAATACTCCTTTGTGTACAAGGTGACTCAAACCCAAGATCCCTTGCCATCATAATGACGCCACAACCACTAGACCACAAGGCCATCTTGTGTCACATTTTATCCCAAATATTTATAAAGCCTTCATACCGATATCCAGGTTCATTCAAGAACAACCAAAAATTCTGCACAAGCTATGACTTGAACCTCAGACCACATGCATACTCCTAACGCCTCCTTGCCACTAGACCACAAGCTTCCTTGTGTCATATTTTAACCATGAATATTAATAAGGCCTTCCAACTAACGCCAAGTTCACTTAAAGGAAAAACTCAATCTTTTGCTAAAGCCTAGATTGGAACTCAGGACCTCCCAAATGCCCCCAATCACCCCTAAAGCACATAGCCTGCATGCCCAACATGAAATTGTAAAATTTTTCTAAACAACTAAAATCCAATTGCTCCTATGCCCAAGGCCTATTTCTTCTAGGCCCAAAACTCGAGACGTTACAAATTAATAAAATAGGAACATATGGATTTAATTCAAAACTCCAATAAATCATACATAACATTTTAAACATTCCAACAAACATGATTATCATACAATTTTCAAACTTAAATCGAGCTTACGAAAGCTCTTAAACTGAACCAGAATCAAATAAGGACTTAATTAAAAACTTAACAAAAAGTGAGGGAAAATTATAAAACAAGGTCACACGATCGTGTAGCTAGACTGTGTGACAAGGTGAGGTCGTGTAAAGCTAGACAAATGGCCATTTATTCAAACCATATCATAAACTAAAATCGTGTATAACAGGGTCACACGATTGTGTCACCAAGCTGTGTAACAAACTGAGACCATGTAGACTTAAATATAAAATTTTGTAAACATTTACACGTTCGTGTAGTCGGGCCATGTGAGAGACTGAGATCGTGTCTAGTCAAAATCACCCTGTCCATACAAAGCACACGGTCATGTGTTAGCCATGTGTGCCAAAATGTGTCTCATAAATCAAGTCACACAATCAATTGTTTACTTAAGCCATAAGCATGCCATTAACCATTCAATCAACCTATTCAAAATACACCAAAAGCATACTAAAACATATCATTTTCCTAGCTCTAACCAATATGCCATAAGGCATTATCACAAACAATATTCAATGCTAATATTCAACTTCATTTCCTACCAATCAAGAACCAACCAATATATGTGCCTAACATGCCATCCAAATATCAATTTCTAGCATCACTAAGTTGGTCATAATGCCAACCTACTAACATACCATTTGGCCACAAGCATAAACTTACTTATTCTACTAAAATAACCAAAAACAATCATCAAGGTTTCATACTATAATCATCAACAAAAACACATATTTCCAACCATCTCCATATGAAACATAACTTAACTTACCAATTACCTATATGATTCTACAACATACCAAATTTAGTATTCACATTCAAGGTCACTATTGCAAGCCATGAACAACACATCAATTAACCACAAGCACACATACTTGGTGCATTCACAAAACATACTTATTTTTACAAAACACTTATATATATATATATATATATATATACAAATTACTCTTATTACATTCCACTTAACTGAAATAAAATGTTTTCAAAGTCTACCAAAATGTGGCTAGATAGTGTGATCTTCAAGTTGACCCGAATGCCGAGTTTTGCAAAACGATAACTATGGGAAACAGGAAAATAAAACAAGCTAAGCTTCAATTGAGCTTAGTAAGTTCACAGGTTGAAAATGAAATAACATACCTTATTATCAAAATTAATTAACTAACATTTAACTTATCACCAGCCATATCAAAAAGAGAGTTCATCACGTACAGTCTATATAACCTTTCAATTATACAAGTAGATTCAATACCAAGTCAAATTACCATATCAATAAGCACAAACACATTTTCAAGTCATTCACCAAGATTTTATCACAATACACTAGTTATGTAACACCCCTAACCCGTATCTATTGCCGGACAAAGGTTAAGAGGCATTACCGGACATATCAAAATATATCACATACATTTCATTAACATATAACATTCATAAACATTCCATAGAGAAATATGCACATAGAGTCCCTTTAGAAGCTCTAAGAGACCTTAAACGTGCATTGGAAAGGGGTCGGGAATAAACCAAGCACATACAAAATTTTCTAAAAATTAAACATTTTTCAAAATTACAAAGGCCACACGCCCGTGTGGGCAGGCTGTGTGCCTCACACGGCATCAGACACACCCATGTGTCTAAGCCATGGCTAAACAGGGCATACATACTGACTTGTCCACACGGCTACAAGACACGCCCATGTGTCAGGCCGTGTGAAATCTAGGGAGGCTACTGACTTGCTCACACGGTCAGTCACACGCCCGTGTGTCCAGTCCTTGTGGCATCCTGACTTGCTTCTAATCTCAACCTTAAGAGACACGGTAGAGACACACGCCCAAAAATTGGGTTAAACCTACAAGCATCAACAAGCCTCAATTCAAGATCCAAGGGCAACCAAAAACATACCAAATCATGCACAATTTGACCCTTAACAACATCATTCATTTCCATATACAAATCTAACTCAAATATACCAATTTAAAACACCAACTTCACATCAAAAACATGCGATTCACACATCATTTTTAATCCATATCAATTCCTCAAATCAACCATGAACTTACCAATATTGACCTATTCTTTTGGTCTTTTATGTGAACATTAAAATAAACAACTTTTACTTCATATAGCATGGACTAAACTTATTCATAAACACATCATTATCAAGCCATATCATAGCTATATTTACACATTTCAAAACATAATCCAAACTCTCTAGCATATACATGCCATACTTCAATATATACAATTTCAAAAGGTACCAAAATATAGTTCGATAGTATGGTGATGATCCTCGATGATCCCCGAGCTTCCCGTAGCTTTGATAATCTATAAAACAATGAACAAACACACACAAAAAGTAAGCTTTCATAGCATAGTAAGTCATAAGAAATTAATAATCAAATAAACATTTGCATTAAAACCACTAACCAAATCAAACAAACCTTAACCAAATGTATATTTATTATGCTTGCAAACTCAAATATTATTAACACAAATATAATATCATTATAACATCAATGGCTGAATGCACATATACTCATAAGCACATATAAATTTCTCTTTTACCATGTCTAATTCATATATTCATCTCAAAAATATACTTACCTTACTTTCATAGCCATATAACATAGCACGTACCTGAACTTTTTAGTTCGTTTTCACATTCGATCTTAACTCGATAATGCCCGTTGAACCATTCGAAATTAATAAGGATACTCGGATAGTCAGAAAGCTCGTACAATGCCAACGTCCCAGACGTGGTCTTACATGTAATCACATATCGATGCCACTATCCCAGACAGGGTCTTACACGAAACAAATACAATGCCAATGTCCCAGAAATGGTCTTACACGTAAACACAATTCGATGCCGACGTCCTAGACGTGGTCTTACATGAAATCACATATCAGAATCCTATGTTATGACATATGTATCCTAACTATTCCTAAGGTTTGTACGGGGCTTTCAGACGTCGTAACTCGATCTATTCAAGCTCATAGACAATTCTTCCATAGTTTTACCAATCAGCTTTAAAACAATTATACAAGTAATAATTCAATTCGGTACTAATAAAATATATACAATCGAATTTAACGACATTTATTTACTTATGAACTTACCTTGGCAAAGACGGACGAACTGGGACGACTATTCGACAACTTCAGATTTTCCCCGATCCAAATCTGATTTCCTCTTTTCTTGATCTAATTCAATATAAAATTGACTCATTTAATCAAATATTCAATCAAATTCATCCAAAAACACAATAATGGGCTAATTACACTTTTGCCCCTTACATTTCACATTTTTTCACAAAATACAAAATATTCAAAATTTGACCACACTATAGCTCGGCCGAATGTTCATTAAGCTCATATAAGTCCACACATTGCATTTATTTCACATTTTAGTCCATTAATTTATTATTTTCACAATTTAGCCCAAATTACTCAAATTCATCAAAAATCCAAAGACAAAACATATTAATCTACCACATATTTTTTATTTTCCATCATCAAACAGAAAAAACCACAAGCTTTCAACAATGGCATTTCAAGATTACATCATAAATTTCAAAAATTCAAGCATGGGCTAGCTAAAACACAAAGCAACGATATCAAAAACATAAAAATTATCAAAAACCGAGCAAAATCAAACTTACAATTAAGCCTTGAAGTAGCCAAATGTTTCAAAGCCCTAACTTTTTCTCTTCTCCTTCAATTTTCGGCATTAAGAAAGATGAATGCCTTCATTTATGTTTTACTTTATTAAATTATAACCTAATTCATCATTTACCAATTTGCCCTTAATGAATTAAACATTAAAACATATCATGGTTGTCCATAACAGTCCACTATAAATTAAATGGTCTAAATACCATTTACGGCCATCACATTCAAAAGCCAACTCATTTAAACACGTTAACATATAGAATGTCACTTTTATCTTTTATGTGATTTAATCCTTTTTGTAAATTAAGCACACAAACGATTAAATTAAATCACAAAAATTTCACACATGTCATTTCACATACTAAAAACACAGAAAATAATATTTAAATATTTTTCTAACTCGGATTTGTGGTCCCAAAACTACTATTCTGACTAGGGTCTAAACCGGACTGTTACAAGTTACTAGTGATTTATCTTTTAACAATCATGATTCATCCTGATGAACTAATATGAATAGATATAGATACTCGGTTATCCACCGAAAACACACCAGAATGCTCAAATAAGCTAATCCATCAAATAACACGCTTGGGCACTGACTGTTTAGCTTGTAACGCCCCAATAATCTTAAGTTGGACTTCTTAAATTCTGTCATAGTTGAGTTCTTAGTTTGGTGGCTAGAGGTGTTAGGTGTAAGGTGTGGGTCGCAAGTTCGAGTCTTGGTGAAGTCATTCTGTAGTTTTTCTTAATTGTTGCTTCAGGTGTAGTGTTTGAGTCCAACTCTAAGAGGTGGTTGGATGGAGAAAGGAGTTAGGGGGTAGTGGGTTAGTGGTTGGTTAGGATTAGATTTTAATTTTATTTATGTTATTTTTTTATTTGAAAAATAAATAAATAAATCTGATAAACCCAAATTCCCTCCCCTTTTCCCTTACGTTGCTTTTTGTTTCCCATAGTCCTATTTTTTTTCTTTTTCTTTTCCATTCTTCACGTAAGTTTTGAGAAGAATTGGGAAATTGTCCACTTGAAGTACTTGGTCTGTAGTGCCTTGCTTTCTTTAATTCTTAATATTAAATTCGGTAGGGGTGTTCGATTGTTAAGATTTCTACGTGATTGGTAAGTTCGTCTTCCTTTTTGAGGATTATGGAATGGTTCTTAAATTTTAGTTTTTGTTAAGATGTGGTGGATAAAGTGTAATTTATTCATTGTCTTTTAGGTGGGGTTTGCGAGACGGACGATCTACTGACAAGTTAGGAGTTTGTAGCACTGTTCGTTCAAGGGTAAGAGCTTCCTATCGAGTTGGGGAGTTGTTAAGTAAATTGGTCTTGTCGGGTTGACTGTAACGTTTTTCCGAGTCAAATTTGGTATTGATTTAAGTGACTAATTTGGTAAACTAATGGTTGTTCTTAGGTTCTGGACAACTCGTGGGAGTTTTGGCTTCGAAATTGGGCCAAGTGTGTAACGAAAAAGTCAAAATATGGCGATCAGTGAAAGCCAAAATTAGGGCCTCTTGACAGCACACGATCGTGTGGCTGGCCATGTAATAGGCCGTGTGGGCCACACAAGCGTGTGGGTCACACAGGTGTGTGTGGACCGTGTGAGCCACACGAGCTAGGCCATTTTGGGCATGTAGGCCCAAATTTTAGAATTTTTCCCTAGGGCTGTACATGACGTCTCGATCAACTGTGGGCTTTCCATAAAGTCGGTATGTGTGGTATAAACCTTAAAGCATGAAAATTGTCACTCTGTTAGATTGGCAATGATGTAAATAACATCTACATAAGTATTGTGTAAAATGATATGTATGATATGTTCTGCTATGTTTGAGCATGTTAGCATTCGTTATACGAGCATGCATGTGATATACATTCTGGTATCTATTATTTTGATTTATCTGATGCTCTGTTTGTATCTGGCAAAGTGGCGGGTTATGTATTAAGAGGAGGAAGTATTCTATGTGGGGCAATATCTCGACAATACACTGGCAGCAATGCTGCAACTATTCTGAAAAGTGTCGTATGAACACTATGTGGTGTGTAGGGTTGGGTGGGTGTTTTATACCCCACGAGGTGTGTTAGGATGGTCGAAGTTGGTGTGTAGAGGATGGGGGTAGGATTATGCATATCTGTATCTGCATGATTCTATTATAATTCTGATTCTGCAAAAGATTTATCTGTATCTGTTATGTATTGAGATTGAATCTGAATTTCTGTTTATGTATGCATTGCACACTGAGTTATCAGAACTCACTCTCTGTTGGTCTGTTTCATTCAGGTAACCCTCAGACTTAGGCGAGTAGATGCAATGGAAGCTCGGATGTAACCACTTTTCCGTAAAACTCTATTTACATAAAATTTGCTTAACTTCCTGGTTTGAGAGTTTTGTAATTTTGGGACTCTCTGGACATTTGGGTTAATTTCAGATTTGGATTTTTAATTTGGAATATCTTGCATGACATGTGATAAAATGATTTACGAAATTAACCTTTTTGAAAAAAAACCTCGAGTTTTCAAAACATAAAGATTTAAAAACTTCCACTGTATATTATTTGTTTAACTTGAAAATGTAAACAATTGATGGTTTAACTGATAAGTATAACAACACGTTTTTTTTAAATAAGTGGATTCTTTTGGTAACAAAAATATACTATGTTTTCAAAATGATAAGGTTGAATTTATAACTTTCCTTCGTAACATTTCCAGATTCGGCCGTAACGTCTAGGCCGGGTTTAGGGTGTTACATAGCCCAAAAGTTAACATCCCTCCAAAATCATGCCTGCGAATCAAGTGTCAAGCCTATAGGCTTCACATCATCTCCCAAAAACATGCCTGAATCATTGTAAATATAACTTGGTCATCCGTAACAAATGTTCGTCTAATATATTCAGTGTATAATAATATATTATCTGTCAATATCTCAACTCATATTAATCTCGTAATGCATGCAAAATAACCTATTGGCATGCTAATTGTATCCTATCCTAAGTTCATCCGGGCTCAATACATATAACAGTATAACACTTTTCAATTCAGTCCTTTTTCTCACCTTATACCAATTTGCAACATTTAAGTACACATTCAAACATCCCTTGTAATACCCCTTACCCGTGTCCGACGCCGGGACTGGATACGAGGCATTACCATGTTTAACCTTGCTTGAACATGAAATCTCGAGCTATAAAATTTCGTTCCAACTTAAACTTTTCTTTCTTAATTATAACGAGGTCTTCAACATACATCCGGAAGGTTTCGGGGTTCAACTGGAGACTTTTACACTCTTTGAAAATTTTTGCCTAAATAAAGATCACATACCCGTATGGGCAGGCCATGTGGTCTCATACGCCCATGTCCCTAGCCCGTGTAGAATTTATTTTTATTTTGAACTTAAAGGGGTTTCCACACGGCCGGACACACGCCCGTGTCAATAGCCCATGTCCTTCACAAGGCCTAGACACGCCCATGTGTGAAAACTAGGGGTATTTTGTTTATGACACCAGCAACACCTTAAGGAGCACACGCCCTTGTGCTGGCCCGTGTGACGAATCAAATTCTCGCAATCAAATGCAGGGGACACACGGCCTAACAATAGACCCATAGGGGTTGACCGTGTGTCACACACGTCTGTGTGTCTAACCGTGTGGGTACTTAGAGGCTATTTTCCAAGCCAATTGTCACCCTAAAACATCAACACACTTATACCAACTCAAGCAGTACAAGCATGGCCTTTATACACTATGAATAACCCCCAAAACAACAGTTGTAGAATTCATAAAACTTATCATCATTAATATATAAAATTTAGAAAACATTGGCCAATCTCTTTGGCCATATACAAAAAGGACAGTAAACTTAGTAGCTAACATTTTGGCTCCCAATATGATATAGCTCAAAATGACATAATCCCTATACATGCCATACTTAAAATAAAACAACTTAGCAATACCAAAATAACGATTCATAGTGTGATCCGAGCTCCGACGTCTATGATCCCTAAGCTAGCTTGGCGAAACTTCAAGGAAGAAAGAAAAGAGAGAAGTAAGCATATAACTTAGTAAGTTTGCATGAGATAACAACATAATGGCTTGTAATTAAACTCATCTATCATGAAATTAAAGCATCATAAATCTCAATTGCTTGAACTTACTTACTCTTTCTCATTACATATCACATTATAATTTCATACTTGTAATTAAAATTAGGGTACATGTACCACTTAATCACATACATTAGCACTTTTGCTAATATAACATGAACATTAAATCCTTATCTTCCTTAACTTAGGTAGAACTCTTTATCATTCTTGAATAACTTAACTTGTTAATCTTTTGCTTACTAAGCTTCCTTGTTACTTCTTTCATGCTTGACTCTTTTTCCCGTTAAATTACTCAGAATATTAGAGGATACTCAATATCATCAAACATGTATCTCGATGCCAATGCCATATCCCAGATATGGTCTTACATAGGATCGCCTTATGATGCCGATGCCATATCCCAGATATGGTCTTACACGGGATCGCCTTAGCTTGATGTCTATGCCATGTCCTAAACATGGTCTTACACGAGATCTTCCTTTGGTGCCGAAGCCATGTCCGAGACATGGTCTTACATGAGACCTTCCTTAAATGTTTCCTTTTGAAACTTACCATTGCCATGTCTTGACATGGTCTTACGTGGTATCCTTGCCGTATGAACTCACCAATTCCATACCTTGGCATGGTCTTACATGGGATTTTTGCCTTATAGTAACTTATCAATGCCATGTCTTGACATGGTCTTACATGCTTTCCTTGTCTTATGCTGTGACATAGGTATCCTCGTTATTTCGAAACTTCAAACAGGTCTTTTATTTACCTTGTTCTCATTGAATTTCTTATTAGGCATTATTTATCAACTTCATGAAAATAATATACATCATTCAACATATTAAGTAGTTTAATCATAAAAGTATATGTAACTTTAAATTCATACAAACTTACCTCGGTACTCCAAAATATGTGTAGAAGTGCAATTTAGTCCACAACTTTGTTTTTGTCTCGGTTTCGATCTGGGCTTTGTGTTTCTTGATCTATAATAGATAATTCACTTGTTTAATACTCACATTCACTAAACCGACTCATGAATCATACTTTGGCAAAATTACAATTTTTCCCCTAAACTTTCTCTTAGTTACACTTTTGCCCCTAGGCTCGTAAAATGATTTTCATTCTCGTATTGCAAGCCTAGCCAAATTATATTCTCAACTATAACAACATTTAATTTCCACTATTTGACTCATGTATGACCATTTCTACAACTTTAACAATTTGATCCTTTTATGCATTTTTCATGAAATTCACTTAGAAAAAGATATTTATCATACATCAGACTTTCATATTCTTCCTTAAAAAATCAAAATACATGCATGTCACACATGGGTGAATTTTTGAATATGAACCTTAGCTGAAAATATAGCTAGAAATAGCTAAATCGAGTTACAAGGATTTCAAAAATACGAAGAATATTAAAAACGGGGCTAGGAGATACTTACAATCAAGCTTGAAAGTTGAAGAAACCCTAGCTATGGAGGGCTTGTAAAATTCGGCTATGGCAAGAAGAAGATGGACATAATTTTGACTTCTTTTTCCCTTTTAATTCATTTAATAACCAAATAACTAAAATGCCCTTAATGATCCTTTGTTGAGATTTTTCCTTCCCATGTCTAGTTTTGTCCATCTTAATATATAATGGTCTAATTGCTAAATATGGACCTCTAATATTTTTTATGATTCTATTTCATACTTAAATCTTCTAGAAACTCATATTTTCTAATCTTTACAATTTAGTCCTAATAAACAATTTATTCACTAATTAATAAAATTTCTTCTTTGAAAATTCACACAATCATGCAAGCACCTCATAAGCCTTATAAAAATCATTTAATCATATATTTCTACTTCGGATCTGTGGTCTCGTACCACTTTTCCGACTAGGCGATAAATCGGGCTGTTACAATTTCCAAAATAACATTACAAAATACATAGGACTATACCGTATGAACTTACTAAAGGCCAACAACAAAAGTAAGAGTGCTAGTGACGAATATATAATTTTCCATTTTCCTCGATTATCTATCGATTCTTGATCTATACAGTAATGTATTTTAAATTATCAGTCATAAATACCTTAACATTTAATTTAATGCATATGACCTCCTATTATCAATTTTTATAATTTCTCTAAAGTTTTGCTTTTTATTTAATTTAGTCCCTAAAATCGTAACGAATTTATTTTTCATAATTCAGCCAAGACCTTAAAGCCAAATTCATTATCATCCTTTAACAGCTCCCAAGTAACTGAATTTACAAGAATTTCATGTCATTTCCAACATAATAGCGTTTCAGTCCCTAACCTCAAAACTAGCTAAATTTACTTTACAAAATAGTCTTATTTCAACACCAAGCTTCAAACCAACCATTAACATCCAAAAGGCTTTAAAAATAACAATTGTAACTTTTCAAAAATTTGGAAATATTATAAAATAGTCCCTCGGCTAGCTAGATTAAGCTATTACAATCTCAAAAACATAAAATTTACGAAAAACAAGCCACGAAAATTGTAACACCCCAACCCCGGCCCATGCGTTATGACCGAATCTGACATGTCACATGAGGAAAACATGTTAAATCCTTATGATTAGTACTAAAATAGGTGTTATTTGGTTATGTATAAGAAAACAAGTTTGGATGTAAATATTTGATAAAATACAACTATTTTCGAGAGGTTGATTAATGAGTCAAAAATCGAGGTAGTGAACTTTAAAATCGTGATTTTTTTGAAAATGTCGTTGATAATTTGAAAGAAAGTCCGAGTTAAATCATTTGTAAAAGTTTGTTATAAAATCCATTTATTAATCAATTTTGGAAAACCGTTGGTTATGCTTTTAGAAAATCCCCATTTAAAAATAATTCAAGCAAAATAATAAATACGTCAAACATAATGCAAAAATAAAATATTCCAGAGGCCTTATTACAACTTAAAAAAAACCCAAAATAGTAAAAGTAATAAAGTAAACGTAAATAGAAATCTAAAGTTCAAAAACACCATTTCTACAGTATGGCCTCCACCGAGTCATCCATGGCCCAAGTCCACATCACTGAGCATTACCTGCAAAGGGTTAAGGAAAAGGGGTGAGTTACTAGAACTCAGTGTATAATCCCTTACCGTCATCCACTGGACCTGAATCCATCTAGCAATAACTTGGGCCTAAGCCCATTTACATAATAGTATTTAAAAATGACATGCATGCAGCCCAACCCATCCATCCATCACACCCCCGACCAGCCAATCACACCCCACCCCGCCGCTCACTTCATAATTGCAGTCGAGCTGCTATATTATATATTTTTATTGTGGCCAAGCCACCGGAATCATAAGTAAACATAATAAGGAACATTTTGTGGCAATGCCACCAGGCTACATTGCTCTTCAACATTTTTCCCAACCCATGCAATATGTAACATGCAACATACATATTAAAACATAATATCCACATATGTGAACAACAATCATTAATCCAGTAATCTAATACGGTGAATCGGCCCATTAAAGAATTTTGTAATTTGGCCCACTAAGGCGTTCTAACAATTCGGCCCATAGGGGCATTTTCGTAAATCGGCCCATAGGGGCATTTTGGTAAATCGGCCCATTGGGGCATTTTCGTAATTCAACACTTTAAAGGCATTTAAGCAATTCGGCCCGTTAAGGCATTTTGTAAAAAAAAATGACCCATTGAGGGTATTTTCGTAATTTTACACTTTAACACTAATTTTGACAATTCTTAGTAGTAACAATGTTTAAGCTAATCTTTTGATTCATACCATATTACCGTTGTTAAGTTCTTAAGCAACATCGATCGATTTTTCTAGCATGATGATAAATCACAATTTTTTTGGAATTTCGGTGTGAGATTACACACCTGATTACAGTAAGTATTAAACCCTCTTGATCGTCGACACCTATGATAACATAATACTCAATTAACTAACATAAGATGTAATATCCTGAATTAGGGGTTATTTGTGATTGTATTGTTTTGCATGAGTTCGGATTGTCGTGTTGTTAAGTGAGATGTTCTAGGGCTTAGGAATAAGCCAAGGGTAGGCTCGAGCTGTAGGAAAATTTTTATTTTTTAAGCTTTAGTTAAAGGGAGTCGAAGGAGCTAGGGGTTAAGAGTAATTCGTGGGGAATTTTAGCACAAGAATTGGCTTGGTAAAGTGGCAATGAGGCACCACTTAGAGCCTTGAAGGTGACGCCACAAGTAGCATGAGGGAAGAGGTTCGAATCCCATGGATGGCAATAAGGTGACTTTTATTTTTGCTTTTATATGGCATGTGTTGGTCAAATTTTATTTATGGTAAAGATGGACTTTTCATTTATGGATAGTAGACTAAGGAATAAGGCAAGTGCTTATTTAAGGTAGGGAATCAAGGAGTTTTGGTAAGATAAGGGGACACAAGGCATGATGTAACGTGTTTGCTATGGGAAGTTTTGTGTGGAAAAGTTTGACTTTGAAGTCCATGTATTTGGACGGTTGTGGGGCCTAGGGGGGAGTGACCGAATTTTGTTTTGTTGGTAGCTAGTTGGTACCGAAATTTCCTTGGGTTAGGTGGTCATTTTCGGCTAGTTTGGAAGGCCTTCATTCTTTGTTTTGTGTCATAACCAAAAACCCTTTGAGCTTTACCGATTTCTCTCTAGTGCAACATAGTGAAGCAAAAGCCGATTGTCCATAGGTGTTTGTCGATTTCTCTTTTAGGCATTTGGCCGAATCTCCTTTAGCGCCTCTCTCTTATCTTTTATTTCTTTGTAGCCAAAAAGAAACTCTCTTCCCTTCATCTTTTTCTTCTTCACAAGTGCTTGACCGAACCTTCTTTTTCCCCATCTCTCTTTTCTTTCTCTCATAACTGTTCAAAACCACATTTTCTTCTCTTCTTTCTTTTGCCGAAACCCCTTAATTCCTTTTTTTTAAGCCTAAGCTGACTACCAACCATCTTTCTCCCATTCCCTCTTTTCTTTCTTGAACCGAATCCCATTTGTTAGTTTTCTAGCAACCATAGCCGAAACTCCCTTCATCACTTAACCATTTTGCCAAAATTTTTCCATTTCCTTTTTGATTTGTCTTGGCCGAATATCAACAAGGGTAGATTCTCTTTGGGTTCTTCTCTAATCGGTTTTGAAGATAGGGAAGTGTCTTGGCCGAATTTCCTTATTCCTTTTCTCTTTTCTCTGTCGTTTTTCATGAGGCAATGGCCGAATTTTTGGGCATTTGTTAGCAAGGTTCTAACTATTCATAGGAACCGATTTTCTTCTAGACTCTTCGGGACTTTGGAAGCAATCGATCTAAGCCTCAATTCTCCGACAATCGATTTTGGTAAGTCAAGGGTAAGGATTGTGTTAGTTATACGTTATTTCACCCTTCGGGATTTAGTGGTATGGCCGAATGGTCTATGTTATTAATCTAAGTATTGGCCAAATGTAGGACAAGGAGATCTAGTGCGGTTGATCGGGTCTTCGGGATTTAGTGATTTCGCTAGTGACAGGTGTGTACCTTACACACTTTATAACTCAGTAATATATATATATAAATAAACTAATCATGTTATTAAAGCCGAAAACTGTGAGATCTTGATATGATACCTTGATGGGTATGAGCAAGGATTCGGGTAAGTCCGTTTCGATATGATGTTGCTATATGTTGTTTAATATCATGATCTACGATATATATTTGTTATTTGTTCATATCAAAGCATGATGGCATGATTTACACTCGTAATACATTGGTTTGGGTGATATGAGAGGAGGGGGAAGATTTGATATCCGTGTCTTTGGGACACCAGAGGTTTGGCACCTCCAGTGGTTTGGTACCATAGTTATTTCGTGTCTTTGGGACACCAGAGGTTTGGCACCTCATAGCGACTCGTCCCAGTGGCTTCGCACCACAGTGGGTTGGCCCCACATTTGATATTACGGGATTGTCGCCAGTGATTTGGTATCACAACATGGGTTGGCCCCACAACTTGATTATTCGTGACTTTGGGTCACCAGTGGTTTGGCACCACATTATTGGATATCGTGACTTTGGGTCACCAGTGGTTTGGCACCACCAGTGGTTTGGTACCACACGGGGTAGAAAAGGAGTTATGGATGGCTAGGTTTGGGTGCATTATATATATTGCTTGGTTATAAATTGTGTAAGTATGTTGCATCAACCGAGGGAAGGATTTATGCACTGAGTCTTGGTGACTCACCTTCTCCCTTACCTTTACAGGTGATTCGTAGAGCGCGGACGAGGAGCCGGATGAACTTGAGGAGGCCATGCAATAAAAATTTGATTCTACACGGACTTTGGTTTGGGTACTTTATTTTATTTAAATTCGGTTTTTCATCTTTATTTGGATTTGTAATAAGGCCTTTCAAATTATGTTTTTTTTTTTTTGGATTATTTATATGCTTTGGACTTGTTTTAAACATGGCTAAATAAACTACATGGTTAATTTAATAACATGAGCGCAAAGTTTTCTAAACTACAAAACGCAATGGTTTTCAAAACTTTACCATCGGGTAATATAAATCATTTGATAATATTTAACAACTTAATTGTTTTCGACAACTCAAACGGTTTCCAAACTTAGGATTCCAAATTGAAATAGAAACGGATTTCAAATTAACCATTTGGGTTCTTTTAAAATGCAACTAAGTTTTAAAATTTATTTCTGGGATTTCAAAGTAAACTATCAGTTTTTAACTAATCATGCACCTGCCTTCTAAAATTTAATCGGTAACTCATTTTTCTTCAAAACGTTTTCCCCTGTGACATGCTAGATTCGATCGTGGCGTGTTAACCGGGTTTGGGGTGTTACAAATTGGTATCAGAGCCAAGTTCAAAGGCTCGGCTGTGGGCCTGAGGCCCAAAATGTTTTAAAGAATGGACTTTAAAATGTTTTTGTTTGAAATTATATGATTTGAAAGGCATGGCACCGAGTCTCCGGCACCAATCCGCCCAGGCAAGTACCCCTAGCCTTTGGTTGTGATTTTTGGATGTTATAAACGTGGAATGACTAGAGTTTGTGGACTATTTTAGAGACTGAAATTTATAGGATTCTATGGACTCGCGAAACAACCTCTTATTAAAACTTTTCATAAAACTGTGCTTTAAAGAAATTGGAATAATGACTAATGCATAAAACTTTTAAATCAGATAAGTCGAGACTTTAGATATGAGTACTCGTGGTCGGGGTCGTATTACTCGTGGATGCGGTCGGGGTAGGATGGCTGTGTCTGAGCCAGTGAGGTCTGGTCAAGGGTCGGAAAATGAGATACCAGCACCACCACCAGCTGTAGGTGGTGAGTTTCAGGATCAAACGGGGGATGACGCAGTGTCTCAGGCGATGCTGCGAGTTTTGGAGAGGGTAGCTGGAGTAGGTGGAGGCGCGGGAGCTCGGAAATCTGTACCTGAGCGACTCCGAGCCAATGGAGCTGAGGTTTTTCGAGGTGTTTCTGGTGTGGCTCCCAATACGGCTGAGTATTGGTTAGAGGCGATGGAGCGAATCATGAATGACTTGGATCTGAATGCTGCGGAAAAGCTGAAAGGGATAGTGTCGCTTCTTCGGGATGAGTCGTACCAGTGGTGGCTCACGGTGCGGGATAGTGCTACAGTTGAGGATCTCACTTGGGACTATTTTAAGGCAGCGTATCAGAAGAAATATGTTGGGTCTAGCTACATTAATGCGCAGCGGAAGGCATTTCTGAGGCTGGTTCAGGGGAGTAAGTCTGTATCGGAGTACGAGGCAGAATTTTTAAGATTAAGACGGTATGCTAGAGGTATCGTGGCTACGGAACATGAGTGATGTGTCAGGTTCGAGGACGGACTGAGGGATGAGCTGAGATTGTTGATTGCTCCACAGCAAGAGCGTGAGTTTGCTGTTCTGGTAGAAAAGGCTAAGATAGCCGAGGGGTTAAAGGAATCTGTGAGGCAGAATCATGACAGGAATAGACATAAGAGAAGTTTTGGATCATCTGGGTCGGCCGAAGATTCTCAGAAGAGGGCTAGGTATGGTGGGCCGAATTAATCAGGGAGGCCTGTTGCTGCTAATCAGGGACCAGCACAGTGTAATCAATGTGGAAAATCTCATTAGGGCGAATGTTGGACCGTTGGCAAAGGATGCTTTGAATGTGGCTCGCTGGATCATCGTGTGAGGGACTGTCCACGTAAGCTAGCCAGGAATCAGTCTGAGGGTCAGGGCCGTGCTCAGATCAGAAAAGAGGGACCGCCACCGCAGAGGGGTCGTGGTAATGGTAGAGGAGGTAATGGTTCTGGCCGAGGTCGTGGAGCATCAAGCAGAGGTGCTGAGGGTGTAGATGCGAGACAGCCAGGGTTAGTTTATGCAGTCAGGCGTCGTGAGGAGGAAGATGTGCCAGATGTGATAACGGGTACCCTTTATTGCCTTGTTAAATATAGGGTCAACTCATTCCTGTATTGCTAGTGAAGTATCTAGAACTTTGAGTGTGAACTTTGAGACTGTTCATAGAAAGTATGTTAGTTTTATTAAGATCAGAGTGCGCAGCAAAAGCGTAGTGTGGTGAGTGAGAATGCACGACTGTTAGTTAGATGGAAATATCGAGGACGAAATTTCTTTAAGGAGGGTAGAATTATAATATCCTGAATTAGGGGTTATTTGTGATTGTATTGTTTTGCATGAGTTCGGATTGTCGTGTTGTTAAGTGAGATGTTCTAGGGCTTAGGAATAAGCCAAGGGTAGGCTCGAGCTGTAGGAAAATTTTTATTTTTTAAGCTTTAGTTAAAGGAAGTTGAAGAAGCTAGGGGTTAAGAGTAATTCGTGGGGAATTTTAGCACAAGAATTGGCTTGGTAAAGTGGCAAGGAGGCACCACTTAGAGCCTTGAAGGTGACGCCACAAGTAGCATGAGGGAAGAGGTTTGAATCCCATGGATGGCAATAAGGTGACTTTTATTTTTGCTTTTGTATGGCATGTGTTGGTCAAATTTTATTTATGGTAAAGATGGACTTTTCATTTATGGATAGTAGACTAAGGAATAAGGCAAGTGCTTATTTAAGGTAGGGAATCAAGGAGTTTTGTTAAGATAAGGGGACACAAGGCATGATGTAAGGTGTTTGCTATGGAAAGTTTTGTGTGGAAAAGTTTGACTTTGAAGTCCATGTATTTGGACGGTTTTGGGGCCTAGGGGGGAGTGACCGAATTTTGTTTTGTTGGTAGCTAGTTGGTGCCGAAATTTCCTTGGGTTAGGTGGTCATTTTCGGCTAGTTTGGAAGGCCTTCATTCTTTGTTTTGTGTCGTAACCGAAAACCCTTTGAGCTTTGTCGATTTCTCTCTAGTGCAACATAGTGAAGCAAAAGCCGATTGTCCATAGGTGTTTGTTGATTTCTCTCTTAGGCATTTGGCCGAATCTCCTTTGGAGCCTCTCTCTTATCTTTTATTTCTTTGTAGCCGAAAAGAAACTCTCTTCCCTTCATCTTTTTCTTCTTCACAAGTGCTTGACCGAACCTTCTTTTTCCCCATCTCTCTTTTTTTTTCTCTCATAACTGTTCAAAACCATATTTTCTTCTCTTCTTTCTTTTGCCGAAACCCCTTAATTCCTTTTCTTTAAGCCTAAGCCGATTACCAACCATCTTTCTCCCATTCCCTTTTTTCTTTCTTGACCCGAATCCCATTTGTTAGTTTTCTAGCAACCATAGCCGAAACTCCCTTCATCACTCAACCATTTTGCCAAAATTTTTCCATTTCCTTTTTGATTTGTCTTGGCCGAATATCAACAAGGGTAGATTCTCTTTGGGTTCTTCTCTAATCAATTTTGAAGATAGGTAAGTGTCTTGGCCGAATTTCCTTATTCCTTTTCTCTTTTCTCTGTCGTTTTTCATGAGGGCAAAGGCCGAGTTTTTGGGCATTTGTTAGCAAGGTTCTAACTATTCATAGGAACCGATTTTCTTCTAGACTCTTCGGGACTTTGGAAGCAATCGATCTAAGCCTCACCGACAATCGATTTTGGTAAGTCAAGGGTAAGGATTGTGTTAGTTATACGTTATTTCACCCTTCGGGATTTAGTGGTGTGGCCGAATGGTCTATGTTATTAATCTAAGTATTGGCTGAATGTAGGACAAGGAGATCTAGTGCGGTTGATCGGGTCTTCGGGATTTAGTGATTTCGCAAGTGACAGGTGTGTACCTTACACACTTTATAACTCGGTAATATATATAAATAAACTAATCATGTTATTAAAGCCGAAAACTGTGAGATCTTGATATGATACCTTGATGGGTATGAGCAAGGATTCGGGTAAGTCCGTTTCGATATGATGTTGCTATATGTTGTTTAAGATCATGATCTACGATATATATTTGTTATATGTTCATATCAAAGCATGATGGCATGATTTACACTCGTAATACATTGGTTTGGGTGATATGAGAGGAGGGGGAAGATTTGATATCTGTGTCTTTGGGACACCAGAGGTTTGGCACCTCATAGCGACTCGTCCCAGTGGCTTCGCACCACAGTGGGTTGGCCCCACATTTGATATTACGGGATTGTCGCCAGTGATTTGGTATCACAACGTGGGTTGGCCCCACAACTTGATTATTCGTGACTTTGGGTCACCAGTGGTTTGGCACCACATTATTGGATATAGTGACTTTGGGTCACCAGTGGTTTGGCACCACCAGTGGTTTGGTACCACACGGGGTAGAAAAGGAGTTATGGATGGCTAGGTTTGGGTGCATTATATATATTGCTTGGTTATAAATTGTGTAAGTATGTTGCATCAACCGGGGGAAGGATTTATGCACTGAGTCTTGGTGACTCACCTTCTCCCTTACCTTTACAGGTGATTCGTAGAGCGCGGACGAGGAGCCGGATGAACTCGAGGAGGCCATGCAATAAAAATTTGATTCTACACGGACTTTGGTTTGGGTACTTTATTTTATTTCAATTCGGTTTTTCATCTTTATTTGGATTTGTAATAAGGCCTTTCAAATTATGTTTTTTTTTTGGATTATTTATATGCTTTGGACTTGTTTTAAACATGGCTAAATAAACTACATGGTTAATTTAATATTATGAGCGCAAAGTTTTCTAAACTACAAAACGCAATGGTTTTCAAAACTTTACCATCGGGTAATATAAATCATTTGATAATATTTAACAACTTAATTGTTTTCGACAACTCAAACGGTGTCCAAACTTAGGATTCCAAATTCAAATAGAAACGGATTTCAAATTAACCATTTGGGTTCTTTTAAAATGCAACTAAGTTTTAAAATTTATTTCCGGGATTTCAAAGTAAACTATCAGTTTTTTACTAATCATGCACCTGCCTTCTAAAATTTAATCGGTAACTCGTTTTTCTTCAAAACGTTTTCCCCTGTGACATGCCAGATTCGGTCGTGGCGTGTTGACCGGGTTTGGGGTGTTACATAAGAGGCTTTTCTTAATCCAAATCTAAATCAACTATCTAAAATACCTACTCTCAATATCGTGAACTACCATGATTTGTTTATTCTCACTGGACGGTGGTCCACAACCCGGTGGAAAATCTCGAACCGCCATTACCGCCCTTCGTTTGAACTTAGGAGTAGGAATAGTAAATCCACTCCTTTTGTGTTCTCCAATCGCTTTTCCTTTCAAATCGGTTCCACTTGCCTCCATAGGAAAAATCTCGGTTAGATAACTACTATGAAAGAAAGTAGTTGTTTTAGTGATAGGAGTAGGCTTACCACTATTTCTGAAGGATCCACGAGTGAAAAAGAATGAGCGATTTAGACCCTATAATAACCGTGTAGTCCAAACTATTATTCCATTTAGCAAACTAATCGAATAATGAGCGATATCAAATACTCCGTAAAGAAACTCCTTACCTTAACGTTATTGAATCCGATTTCCACCGATTGACTTAAAGCTAGAATCGAATTGGCTAGGATGATATTCGGTCACCCACTTAGAACACTACGAAAAAAAGATGATTAAGATGTGAAAGAATAGGAGGAAACACCATTTCGGTTTAGAAACAAGATACACAACCGAATAGTGATAGACACTCATTCGACTAGAAAGAAAAGAAAAAAATGAAAAGAGAAAAAGAAACCACTTACCAATTTGAACGAAGAAGAGGGTGTCAACACAAATGAGAAAGAAATTGTGAAGGAGAGATTAAGGTTGAAAGGTTCGGCTATGAGAATATGGATTAAAGAAGAAGAAAGAAAGGTTGAAGAATTTGTGAAAAAGAAAAGAAACGATGGAGAATGAGTGCTAACTAGATTCGGCTATCAAAAGGGTAATGAGCAAAAATAAATTGAACACAATGGCTAGATGGCTTCGACAAAACAAAGGAAAAAGATGCTCACTTTTGGCTTAGGAGTTTCGGCAATGATGGAAGAAATTGGAGAAAGAGAACACCAAAAATGCTAAAAGAAACAAGCCATACAAGCACCAAAATTTTCCAAAAGACTAATGCAAAATTCGGCTACCATGACCCCTCCCAAAACCGTGTATCCTTTTACCAAAAGGATCAAAATTGACCAAAAACTCTTTCCAAAACATCTTCCACATTATAGGCCAACATGTTCCCTTCTCTTTCATTTTCTTTCATTTCTTTCCTTCTTTGTCCCTTATCTTCCTCCTTACCATAATCCTTAGCCTCCTTTCCATCAATAAAAAGTCTCTCTTACCATAAATAGAACCATGGCCGACACTTGGGATAGGAGTACAAAAATAAATCCAAAATTTGCAAAAGATGGGATTTGAACCCCTTCCCTCCATGCTCTCCACTTGACACCATAACCTCCTTGCCATATGCTCATTTATGCTAGCAAAATACGAACTTATTTCCTTAAGACTTGATGTCACTTACCTTCTCTCCTTAAAGTGCTTAAACACAAAAATTTTGCTAAGGCCCAACTCAACCCCGAGCCTTCCTAGGACCTTAAAACATACACAATTAATATTTTTAACTAGCCTTTCGCATGGTATAATGCAACACATAAAATTCTGAATTTCAGGATGTTACAATTCTACCCCCCTTAAAGAAAATTTTGGCCTCGAAATTTACCTGATTAAAAGAGATGAGGATATTGCTGTTGGATCGCGTCCTCTGACTCCCATGTAGCTTCCTCTGATCCGTGATTACGCCATAATACTTTGACTAACAGTACCGACTTCCTTCTCAGCACCTTAATATCTCGATCTGAAATCTGTACTGGCTCCTCTTCAATAGACAAGTCAGGTCTTAACTCAACTTCCTCCACTGGCACAACATGAGACGGATCCGAACGATAATGCCTTAACATCGAAACATGGAATACGCTATGTATCTGGCTTAACTCAGGAGGTAACTCCAACTGATAAGCCACTGGCGCAACATGCTTCAATACACGGTAAGGTCCGATGAACCTAGGGCTCAACTTTTCTTTCTGCCCAAATCTTAAGATCTTCTTCCAAGGTGAGACCTTCAAGAAGACCTGATCACCCACGGAGAATTCTATGTACTTACGCTTTAAACCCGCGTATGATTTCTGCCTATCTGAAGCTTCCTTTAACTGAGCCCGAATTACTTTAACTTTTTCCTCCGTCTCCGAAATCAACTCAGGACCCAACAACTGTCGCTCTCCTAGCTCAGTCCAACAAGTAGGAGTACGACACCTACGACCATACAACGCTTCGTAGGGTGCCATCTGGATGCTGGATTGATAGCTGTTGTTGTATGCAAACTCTGCCAATGGTAGAAAATCTTCCCAACTACCCCTGACGTCGATCACACAGCCCCTTAACATGTCTTCTAGAATCTGGATTACTCTCTCCTACTGACCATCTGTCTGCGGATGAAATGTCGTGGTGAAATTTAGTCTTGTACCCAAAGCTTCATGTAAAGCCTTCCAAAACCGTGATGTAAACCTAGGATCCCTGTCCGATATGATCGACACTGGTACCCCATGCAACCTCACGACTTCTTCTATACACAACTTGGCTAACTTCTGCAACGAATAATCCGTATGAATAGGTAGGAAATGAGCAGTCTTCGTTAACTGATCCACAATAACCCATACTGAATCTTTCTTAGTAGGCGTTAAAGGTAACTCACTAACAACGTCCATCATTATCCTTTCCCATTTCCATAATGGAATTTTCACCGGTTGTAGCAACCCTGACTGCAGTTGATGTTCCGCCTTCACCTGCTGACATGTCAAGCACTTGCTCACGAAATCAGTAACCTCTCGTTTCAACCCTGGCCACCAATACTACTCACGGAGGCCTCGGTACATTTTGTTTCCCCCGGGGTGCATAGCATATGGGTTACTATGCGCCTCACGCAGAATCATTTGCCTCAATTCCAAATTCCTGGGCATACAAACTCTTCTGCGGAAACACAATACTCCATCACTATTTAACCCAAAATTCCCTATCTCGCCACTTTCCACTAGCTGAAGTCGAGAACCCAACGCTTCATCTATCAACTGCTTTTCTTAATCTGACTTACCCATGCAGGCTTCACCTGAAGTTCGGCTAGTAGACTACCATCTTCATAAAGGCTGAGATGAACGAACATCGCTCTCAAATCCCATATCACCTTACGACTCAACGCATCAGCCACTACGTTAGCCTTTCCTGGATGATACTCGATTGAGAAGTCATAATCTTTCAATAGTTCTATCCACCTCTGCTGTCTTAAGTTCAACTCCTTCTGGGTAAGGAGGTACTTCAGACTCTTATGATCCGTATAGATAATCGACTTCTCTCCGTACAGATAATGTCTCCAAATCTTCAGAGCAAACACCACTACAGCTAACTCCAGATCATGCATAGGATAGTTCACCTCATGCGGCCTTAATTGACGTGATGCATAAGCCACCACTTTTCCCCCTTGTATCAACACACATCCCAAGCCCGTGTGTGACGCATCACAATAAACAATAAACTCTTTACCAGCCTCAGGTTGAATCAATACTGGCGCTTCTGTAAGAATCTTCTTCAATTTATCAAAGCTCTCTTGCTACTTATCTGACCACACAAACGGTACTCCCTTACACAACAACTTAGTTAGGGGTGCAGCAATTAATGAAACCCTTCAACGAAACGCCTGTAATACCCAGCCAAACCTAGGAAACTCCGAACTTTTGCCACTGACTTCGGTGGTTTCCAATCCAAAATAGCCTCGACCTTCTGGGGATCAACTCTAATTCCTTCGGCAGACACAACATGCCCCAAAAAGGTCACTTCCCTCAGCCAAAATTCACACTTACTGAATTTGGCATACAGTTGCTTCTCCCTTAATATTTGCAATACTACCCGTAGATATGAATCATGCTCTCCTTCAATCTTTGAATACACCAAGATGTCATCCATGAACACCACCACAAATCGGTCTAGATAGGTTTGGAAAACCCGGTTCATCATGTCCGTAAATGCAGCTGGTGCATTAGTCAACCCGAACGACATTACCAAGAACTCGTAATGCCCATAATGAGTTCGAAACGTAGTCTTATGAATATCCGCCTCCTTGACCTTTAACTGGTGATAACCCGATCTCAAATCTATCTTCGAGAAGATCGAAGCTCCTCGCAACTGATCGAATAGATCATCTATCCTCGATAACGGATACTTGTTCTTGATCATTAACTTATTCAATTGCCTATAATCGATGCACATACGCATCGACCCATCCTTTTTCTTAACAAACAAAACCGGTGCTCCCCATGGTGACATACTTGGACGAATAAACCCGCGATCCAACAACTCCTGAATTTGAGCTTTAAGCTCCGCTAGCTCCTTCGACGCTATTCTATAAGGAGCAATGGACACCGGAGCCGTTCCTGGCAACAATTCATTGCCAAACTCCACTTCCCGATCCAGAGGTAATCCTGGAAGCTCCTCGGGAAAGACGTCCGAAAACTCTTTCACCGTTCTAACACTTTCTACCAACAACTCTTTGGCATCCAAAGCACTAATAAAGGCTAAGAATGCTCCATACCCCTTTCGCACCAACTTTTCTGCCTTTAATGCAGATACCACATTAGAAAAATAGTCTCTTCTTTCACCTATCATCATTACTTCCTTATCCTCTGAAGTTCTTAGCACCATCTGCTTTGCAGCACAATCCAAATTCGCACGGTGTTTAACCAGCCAATCCATGCCCAAAATGAGATCGAACTCATCGAACGGCAGTTCCATCAGATCCGCCAGAAATACTTCCCCCTGAACTTCTAAGGGCACATCCCTAAATAACTTATTTACTACCACCAACTATCCTAAAGGGCTAATTATAGTTGTTTTTCTAGCAGTAATCTCAGATCTAATATTTAGAGTTCCAGATACGGCACATGCAACATACGAATATGTGGATCTAATATCTATCAAAGCGGTAACAGGTACATCAGATATGAAGAACGTATCGGTTATGACGTCAGGTGTATCTTCATCCTCTCGACGTCTGACCGCGTAGACCAAACCTGGCTATCTTGCCTCTATCTTACCCCTATTGTCGATACCTCTACCCGGTGCACCCTGACCTCATCCTACACCATTACCACCTCGACCTGGCCCACGGCCTTTCGAAGGCTGCTGAGTGCCTCTAGCTGGCTGCGCAAGATCATTATGAACTACCTGAGTCTGAGCAGGCTGTTGAGGGCAATCCCTAAACCGATGATATTTGGATCCACATCTGAAACAACCACCAGTTCTTTTCCAGCATTCCCCCGAGTGAAGTTTCCCACAATCTGCACAAGGCTGTAACTTATTAGTAGCAGCTGGAGCACCCACTCGAATTGGCCCCTCACTCCTGGGCCTTTTCTACAAACCTCTAGCGGGACCTGAATACCGAGAGTCTCTATTGTTCCTGCCCCTATCCTTGTCTCGGTTTTGACGCTCCGAGTGTTTAACTTCCTCCACAATTTTAGCTTTTTCCACAAGTGTGGCAACATTCCTCTCTTTCTGTGGGGCTATCAGTACCCACAATTCATGGCGCAACCCGTACTTAAAATGCACACAATGCTCGTAATCAGTCGATACTATTCCTCGAGCATACCGACTCAGACGCAAAAACTCTGCCTCATATGCTGCCACAGATTTACCTCTTTGGACCAGATTCAGGAATTCCTTCCTTCGAGCATCCACATAGCTAGCCCCGACATATTTTCCTTGAAATACGATTTTAAAGAATTCCCAAGTAATGCGACCAGCCTGAGTGCCTTCCCGAACAGTGAGCCACCACTGATATACCTCGTCTCTTAGTAAAGACACCACTCCTTTCAGTTTCTGCTCGGCGGTGCAATCCAGATCGTCCATGATCCGCTCCACAGCCTCAAGCTAGTACTCCGCTACATTAGGGGCTACACCCGAAATACCTCTAAAAACTTCAGCCCCAATCGATCTAAGTCGCTCCGATATCGACCCACGAGCTGCAGACCCAGTTCTTGCTCCGGCAACCCTTTCCAGAACTCGAAACATCGCTTGGGACAGAGCATCGTCCTCTCTCATACGATCATGTGACCCAGCTTCAGTCATAGGTGACGCAGGTGCGTCCATTTCCGGCATATGTCCCGATGCCTCAGATACAACTCTAGCACCTCGGCCTCTACCACGGCCACGTCTACCGCGTCCACGTCCTTTAGCGCTGATATTCACTAATGTCGTTTTAATCTGAGTACAAGTCTTATGAATCAGTATACTATTCAATGTTTATTAAACAGTGTTTTATGGAGTATAGGAAGTAAAGTCGTTTTCGCAAAACGTCTCCTAAAGTCTCAATCTCTCTAGTTTCAGCTCCTAAAGCTAAAAAAATTCTAGAGTATTTCTACAGTCATACCACAATATTCATAAAATGAAAACATAAACTTACTTGACTTGGTGCTGGATACCCATGATGTCATACTTCCTTTAGAACATGCATGTATAAATTAAAATTTTAAACAACTCTGAAAAAGTTTTTGACCCAAACCACAGTCGAGTTTTGCAACCGGGCTTTGATACCATAAAATGTAACACCCCAAACCCGGCCCATGCATTATGACCGAATCTGACATGTCACATGAGGAAACATGTTAAATCCTTATGATTCGTACTAAAATAGGTGTTATTTGGTTATGTATAAGAAAACAAGTTTGGATGTAAATATTTGATAAAATACAACTATTTTCGAGAGGTTGATTGATGAGTCGAAAATCGAGGTAGTGAACTTTAAAACCGTGATTTTTTTGAAAATGTCATTGATAATTTGAAAGAAAGTCCGAGTTAAATCAGTTGTAAAAGTTTGTTATAAAATCCATTTATTAATCAATTTTGGAAAACCGCTGGTTATGCTTTTAGAAAATCCCCATTTAAAAATAATTCAAGCAAAATAATAAATACGTCAAACATAATGCAAAAATAAAATATTCCAGAGGCCTTATTACAACTTAAAAAAAAACCCAAAATAGTAAAAGTAATAAAGTAAACGTAAATAGAAATCTAAAGTTCAAAAACACCATTTCTGAAGTATGGCCTCCACCGAGTCATCCATGGCCCAAGTCCACATCACTGAGCATTACCTGCAAACGGTTAAGGAAAAGGGGTGAATTACTAGAACTCAGTGTATAATCCTTTACCGTCATCCTCTGGACCTGAATCCATTTAGCAATAACTTGGGCCTAAGCTTATTTACTTAATAGTATTTAAAAATGACATGCATGCAGCCCAACCCATCCATCCATCACACCCTCGACCAGCCAATCACACATGTGGGGATCAAGTCAACCCACCCTGTCGCTCACACCAAAATTGCAGCCGAGCTGCTATATTATATATTTTTATTGTGGCCAAGCCACCAAAATCATAAGTAAACATAATAAGGAACATTTTGTGGCAATGCCACCAGGCTACACTGCTCTTCAACATTTTTCCCAACCCATGCAATATGTAACATGCAACATACATATTAAAACATAATATCCACATATATGAACAACAATCATTAATCCAGTAATCTAATACGATGAATCGGCCCATTAAAGAACTTTGTAATTCGGCCCACTAAGGCATTCTAACAATTCGGCCCATAGGGTCATTTTCATAATTCGGCCCATAGGGACATTTTGGTAAATCGACCCATAAGGGCATTTTCGTAATTCAACACTTTAAAGGCATTTAAGCAATTCGGCCCGTTAAGGCATTTTGTAAAAGAAATGACCCATTGAGGGTATTTTCGTAATTTTACACTTTAACACTGATTTTGACAATTCTTAGAAGTAACGATGTTTAAGCTCATCTTTCGATTCATACCATATTACTGTTATTAAGTTCTTAAGCAACATCGATCGATTTTTCTAGCATGATGATAAATCACAATTTTTACGAAATTTCAATGTGAGATTACGCATCTGATTACGGTAAGTATTAAACCCTCTTGATCGTCGGCACCTATGACAACATAATACTCGATTAACTAACATAAGAGGTTTTTCTTAATCCAAATCTAAATCAACGATCTAAAATACTTACTCTCAATAACGTGAACGATCACGATTTGTTTATTCTCACCGGACGATGGTCCACAACCTGGTGGAAAATCCCAAACTGCCGATACAGCCCTTCGTTTGAACTTAGGAGTAGGAATAGTAAATACACTCCTTTTATGTTCTCCAATCGCTTTTCCTTTCAAATCGGTTCCACTTGCCTCCATAGGAAAAATCTGGGTTAGATAACTACTATGAGAGAAAGTAGTTGTTTTAGTGATAGGAGTAGGCTTACCACTATTTCTGAAGGATCCACGAGTGAAAAAGAACGAGCGATTTAGACCCTATAATAATCGTTTAGTCCAAACTATTATTCCGTTTAGCAAACTAATCGAATAATGAGCGATATCAAATACTCCATAAAGAAACTTCTTACCTTAACGTTATTGAATCCGATTTCCACCGATTGACTTAAAGTTAGAATTGAATCGGCTAGGATGATATTCGGCCACCCACTTAGAACACTACGAAAAAGAAGATGATTAAGATGTGAAGGAATAGGAGGAAACACCATTTTGGTTTAGAAACAAGATACACAACCGAATAGTGATAGACACTCATTCGGCTAGAAAGAAAAGAAAAAAAATGAAAAGAGAAAAAGAAACCACTTACCAATTTGATCGAAGAAGAGGGTGTTAACACAAATGAGAAAGAAATTGTGTAGGAGAGATTAAGGTTGAAAGGTTCGGCTCTGAGAATATGGATTAAAGAAGAAGAAAGAAAGGTTGAAGAATTTGTGAAAAAGAAAAGAAAATATGGAGAATGAGTGCTAACTAGATTCGGCTATCAAAGGGGTAATGAGCAAAAATAAATTGAACACAATGGCTAGATGGTTTCGGCAAAACAAAGGAAAAAGATGCTAACTTTTGGCTTAGGAGTTTTGGCAATGAGGGAAGAAATTGGAGAAAGAGAACACCAAAAATGCTAAAAGAAACAAGCCATACAAACACCAAAATTTGCCAAAAGACTAATGCAAAATTCGGCTACCAAGACCCCTCCCAAAACCGTGTATCCTTTTACCAAAAAGATCAAAATTGACCAAAAACTCTTTCCAAAACATCTTTCACATTATACGCCAACATGTTCCCTTCTCTTTCCTTTTCTTTCATTTATTTCCTTCTTTTTCCCTTATCTTCCTCCTTACCATATTCCTTAGCCTCCTTTCCATCAATAAAAAGTCTCCCTTACCATAAATAGGACCATGGCCGACACTTGGGATAGGAGTACAAAAATAAATCCAAAATTTGCAAAAGATGGTATTTGAACCCCTTCCCTCCATGCTCTCCACTTGACTCCATAACCTCCTTGCCATATGCTCATTTATGCTAGCAAAATACGCACTTATTTCCTTAAGCCTTGATTTCACTTACCTTCTCTCCTTAAAGTGCTTAAACACAAAAATTTTGCTAAGGCCCAACTCAACCCCGAGCCTTCTTAGGACCTTAAAACATACACAATTAAATTTTTTAACTAGCCTATCGCATGGTATAATGCAACACATAAAATTCTGAATTTTAGGATGTTACAAAAATAGTCACATGTAAGGGCCAAATATACTTGAAGGTTTGAAGATTTTATGTCCTTTAATAATGGTGGAAAAATTGGTGGAAGAAGAATAATGAAAAGGTGATGACTTTTCTTTGGTTTTATTTTATTTTAACTAATATTTTAACATTAAAAATTAACTTATAAATGACTAATTTTAAGCATTAACCATCCAAGATAATTCATTATGGCCTAATTACCTTTTTAAAAAAATCAATTTTGTTTTTAGATCCATTTAGCCCATAAAAACTAATAGCTATTAACTTTTTGTAGTTTTTACGATTTAGCCATTTTTCCTTAATTAACTAACCAAACATTAAAATTACCAGACCAAACTTCAATACGGCACTCTAATAACCTTTTAAATATTAAATAAATAATATTTATGAATCACATGTCAGAATTGTGGTCCTCGAAACCATTGTTTCTGACACCACTGAAAATGGGTTGTTACATAATTTCTCTATATTCTCATCAAAGGAAACTTGAGCTAATTTCCACTCTCCCAGAAAATCTTATATATATATGTGATGTAATAGCCCGTTTTTCAGTAGTACCGAAAATAGTGGTTTCAAGACCATAATTTTGACATATGAGTCTGTAAATATTATTATTTAACATTTACGAGTCAGATATAATATCATATTGAATTTTTATTTGATCAATTTTTTTATTTGGACGAATAGTTAAGTTCAAGTGGTTGGTCTCTAAAGTCAAGTGATTTTGGAAAATAAGGTATCGGGACCTCATTTCTATAAACTGAGCCATAATATTTTTATTAAATATTTATGGAGTGATTATATATGTATTTTGAAAGTTGGTTTAGAAATTTAAACGTTTAGATAGTTAATTTAATAAAAAGGACTAAATCGTAAAAGTTACAAAAATTTAATTATTATTGGTTTATTTGTGCTAAATGGTTATAAAAGCATGAATGGAGGGTTTAAAGTATAATTACACCTTATTTATATTATGGTGGATATATGTTAATTTTTTTAATAAAATAAAAAGTTAATTAATAAAGTAATAATAAGTAAAACAAGAAGAAAGTTAGTCATCATCTTTATCATTTTCTTTCTTCAACCGAAATAAAAACTCCATAGCCAACCTTGGAAGCTTCAGCCAAAGCTTATAGCAAGTGCATCATGTGTATTTTCACCCGTTTTAAATGATTTTTATGTTTTTAATATCGCTGTAGCTTAATCTAGTTAGCCCGGGGGTCAATTTGCAAAACTGTTAAAAGTCTAAGAACTTTCCATGAATGATTTTAAAGTGTTTTTTTTATTTTAATTGATAGATTATTAAACTTGGTTGTTAAATAAACTTATTTTTTAAGTGATTTTTGATGAATTTACGGTTAAGGATTAGATTATTAAAAGTGCAAAATGGCTTGTCGTTAATGGGAAATATGGGTTGTTTAAGAGCCCTAATAAAATCGGCTAGCATGTTTTAGCTAGAAAAATGGTGAATTTGCAAGTTATAGGCTTAGGGACTAAATTGTATAAAAGTTAAAATATTAGGGGTAATTTCATAATTTCACATTAATATGGATTATAAGTTTAAATTGGATATTTGAATTTATTTGAATTACTTAATTGAATGAAATTATTATTTAGATCAAGTAAAGAATCAATCAGACTTGAGTCTAAAGAAAGCGAAAGCCTCAGATTAGTTTCCACTTAGCTGTAACAACCGTGGTGATTGAGGTAAGTTCGTATAAGGATTAACTTGTTAATTTCTATTTGTGATGTAACATCCTGAAAAGGGCTTATGCATTTTCGGTTTAATTGTAAGAAATGACATGTCTTATGTGTTATGACTATGTTTTGAACATTTTTGGAAACCTGGAAATGTATGGAAATGTTAAGTTTAAAAGAGGAAAGTGAACCTTTTTGGAAACTAAGAAAGGTAAGGAAATGATTTGGAAATGATTCAAAAGAGGAAAGTGAACATTTCTGGAAACTTGGAAATGTAAGGAAATGTTAAGTTTAAAGGAGGCAAACGAAAATTTTTGGAAACTTGGAAATGTAGAGAAATGTCAAGTTTTAAGGTTTAAAAAGAGGAAATTAAGGCAAGGTGGCCTTAAGAAAATTAGTAGGAGGAATTTGACACACAAATGGGCTTGGAAAAGTGGCCTGGAGATGCCACTTAGGGCCTCTGGAAATGGCGCCACATGCAAGGGTGTTGGGCCTGAGTTCGAGTCACTTGGGAAGCAAATAAAAGAAGTTTTATTTTTGCTTCCAGAAGCAGAGAGGTGGACGGCATTAAGGCTCTTAAAAGAGGAGTTTTATTCTCTTTAAATTTCGGCTAAATAAGGGATAAATAAGGGATTTATTTATCATTATTTTCAAGAGTTAATAGTTGGATTAAATTCTTTTTATAAAGTGATAATTCAAGGGATAAAGCTATCAAAATAGAAGAGTGGTGGCCAAGTAAGGGACTCTAGCCTATTAATTTCGGCTATAAAATGGAGAGTAAGGCTATTCTTCATTCATACTTTTCTCTTCAAGAAAACCTCTGCCGAAATTCTCTAAAGTTTCTCCTCTTCTCTCTGCCGAATTCTCTCTGTCATTATTCTCTTTTTCTCTTTTCTTTCTAATCCCTCCAAAAGCCGAAAGCTTGCTAAGATCAAGGCCATAGCCGAATAGTTTGAGACTTCAAGCGAAGGAACTGTCGATATCTAAAGTAAGGGTAAGATCTCATTCGGTTTCATCCTTTTTCTTTTAAGATTTGCCAAAATCTAGGACTAACCCCATTAATATCTTGTTGCCGAAACCTTGAAGAGATCTTTCGGGATTTACTAAGTGTCGACTACAAGGAAGGAGAAGTTCTTTTCCCGAAGGTACACCATAAGCCGCGTGTTCCCTAGTTATTCGGTGAGTTTCGGGATTTAAAATCCACAAGGTAGGTGTCTATAACATTCGGCCAAGGCCTATTTTGGATATCTAGATCTATTTCTTACTTTGTTTAAAAGCCGAAACTAACCTATGATGTGACTTAATGTTTGGCCGAATGCAAGAAGGTGTACAACAAAGTTTTCGGGATTTGACTATAGTCAATTCGACACCAAGGTAAGTTTTAGTGTACTAATCCTACTATGATTTGGATTTATGGCCGAACAGTTCTTTACTAAGTATTAAATGATTGATTAAATATAGAGATCTAAGATCTAAGGCATTAGATCAAGCTTTTCGGGATTTAGATTGGAAACCCTAAGCGAATCAGGTGTGTACCCCACACTAATTCTTAATAAGTTTATGGCAATATTTAAATATGCATGTATGTTATAAGAATGTGAATTCGGCTAAGTACCATGCTATGGTACAAAAGTACTCAGGTACGTTTCCTACTCCTACTAGGATTATGAAATATGTTATGTGTAACATGAGAATAATGATAAGAATGTGAAGGTGCCGATGTGAATGTGACTATGCCTGTGGAAATGTGATCGATTGCCTTAATAACATGTGCATGCATTTATTATTATGCCACTATTACTTGTTGCATATGCATGGGTTGGGATATGAAAGAAGGTACGGGTGTACTTCGAGTATGTGGTTTGATGTTAGCCTTGAGCTACATCGTGGATTGACGTTGACTGAGGTCACGTTGTGGATTAATTGCGATTTAGTTCGCGTGGCTTGATGAGTAGCTCTGTGCCTCATCGTGGTTGATATAAGCTTTGTGCTATATTGTGGCTGATGAGTGACTATGTGTCCCATCGTGGTTTTGGTGTTAGCTACGGCTACATCGTGGATTGGCGCTGACTGAGGTCGCGTTATGGATTATTGTGCTTAATTGCACGTGGACGGCATTGATTGCCTTTGGAGTGAAAAGGAAAGGGTGATTTGTTAATCCCCTGGTGTGTGGTAGGCTGGATACGGGGGTGCGTAGAGGATGGACCCTAGGTTGGGTTGGGTGCACTTTGCATATTATATCTGATATGAATATTTAATGTGGAAATGGGCCAAGCCCAGTTGATATGTGGATTATTAAGAAAAGGGCCAAGCCCAGTATATGAATGTGGATCAGTGTGGAAATGGGCTAAGCCCAGTATGTGGAAATTATGTGGTTAACTACCCTATTATAAGAATGTGATATGGTTATGGGCCAAGCCCAATAAGTGAGCACATGTGAATAAGTTTCATTACTATTTGCTATATGGGTTATTATATGGTTTGATATGTATGGTTGCCTAAATCTATTTGGACTTAGTGTTGTGTACACATTGAGTCTGTTGACTCACCCCGTTGTGGGACTATTTTCAGGTGACGAGCAGTAATGGACCGGGTTCGGCAGAAGCTTAGGGATGGTCATGCACAGCAAGAAATCTATGATTTGGACTTTTATTTTCTTTAAGTACTTTGGTTTTAAATTTGGGTTATATTTGATGTAATAAGGCCTTAGTGAACTATTTTATTTCTGTCTTATTGTTTAATTATGTTTACAAATTTTTATTAAGTTAAAGATTAAGTAATTTATTTTTGAAAATACTCTATATGTTTTATCACTTAAAATTAAAAAGGGTTTTCAATATAAAATCGAATTCGTTTTCAACTCAAGACCAACCCAAAACAATATTTTTTTAAAAAAAAATCGCACAAGTTTTTCCTAAGAAGCAAAAGAATTTGAACCGGTTTTCTTGAGGAACATACCAGATCTGGTCAAAGCTCGTGGGCTGGGTTTGGGGTGTTTCATGTGATGAATGATTAATGATGTTATATTATATGTAATTGCAATTGAGTAAAAGTTTATCATTGGTAATTTGGATTGAATTGAAATGTTTAAATAATTGATAGCAAAATGTGAAAAATGTGAATTTTATGGATTCATATGTTTGAAATGGTGTAATGAAAAGAAGTTAAAGAATTCAACATGGAATATGTCCCGTTTGAACCTTACGAATGCTTAAGATACAAATGACATGTCTTTAGGGATTATATGGTTTCAGGTGTTGGTCCTGGATGTCCTACTGATGGATGAGGTCCTGCATTTATTTCTAATTCTCCATAGCTCATGTGAGCAGCATCGTGTAGCTAACATCCCTACCCACAGGTCGTGTGAGTAGGCCCATTTCACAGCTCGTGTGAGCATTATTGGAAAGGTTATGATTATATGAAAAGGCACACTTTGTGTGAGTATTCCCGAGTATCCGATGGTATTCTAAATGGTTCAACGGGTAAGTAAAGGTTAATGGAAAGGCATGTATAAAAACTTATTGTTGCTAATGATCATATGAAATGGAAAGATGGGTATGTGTAAATGAAATGAAAAGGAAGAGAATATATCATGTGGTGAATGATAGATGTATGGAATTCATTTCATAATATATGCTATGTTTCATAGATGTTATATTTTCAAGTTATCTACTATGTGGATTGTGATGGATAGGAAATATGTCTAAATGACTTAATGAGTATGATTGAAAAGGTGTGTATATGAAATGAGTTATGGCATTGAGCTTATGAAATTTAAATTGTAATATGTGTAAATGGATTGAAAGGGTATGTATATGAAATGAGTTATGTCATTGAGTTTATGAAATGGAAGTTGTGATATATATATATAAATGGTTTGAAAAGGTAACTAATTGATTATGTGTTAGATGGTTTATAGAATGAAATTTATATCATGTTATGTTCCATTTTCATGTATAGATGTGTTCTTAATTATATCTACTAACCTTGTGAACTGTTGTGGATAGGAAGGAAAAGTATCCTTATGACCTCATGAACTATGAATGAATGGTCGTTTTATGTTTAGTAAGTTTAAGTTTCTTTTGTAAAGTATCCTTTATAAATGGAATGATGGAAAAGGTATGTATATGAAATGAGTTATGTCATTGAGTTTATGAAATGGAAGTTGTGATATATATATATATACATATATAAATGGTTTGAAAAGGTAAGTAATTGATTATGTGTTAGATGGTTTATAGAATGAAATTCATATCATGTTATATTCCGTTTCCATGTATAGATTTGTTCTTAATATATCTACTAACCTTATGAGTGTTGTGGATAGAAAGGAAAAGTATCCTTATGAACTCATGAACTATGAATAAATGATCATTTTATGTTCAGTAAGTTTAAGTTTCCTTTATATGAGCTTACGATACACTAGTTGCTTACATAATTACTTTTTCTGTTTTGTAGATCATCGGAAGCTCAATCGATTGGAATCACTTCGGAGCACAATCACACTATCCAATAACCATATAGGTAGTTTTTCACTAATTTTGGCAGGTGGCTATAAATGGCATGTACAGGGCTAAATGTGTTATCTTGGTCCTTTGGTTGTTTTGGGTTTGTGAACAACTTAATTATGGTTGAATGCATTGGTGTTGTTGTTTTACAAATAATAAGGTAAATAAATTATGTTGGACTTGTGTATGTCTTTTTCTTAAAGTAACTAAATCATGGTTGAATGGTAGGTTGCTTGGTTTGTATAGAATTAAGGTTGATGTGTGAATTGAGGTGCCTTTTGATGGCATATTGGTTAGACATAGGATGGATGAATATTTATCATGTATTTGGTGTTTTGAATGTGTTTTAACCATGTAAAATAGGCTAGTTTTGGTGTAACACCCCAAACCCGGTCTAAATGCTACACTCGAGTCTGGCGTGCTACGGAGAAGAAAATGCTTTAAAAATCGGTTCAACTACTTCGTTGGTGGAGAAAACCCTTGGAAAATTTTTAGAAAACGAATTTGAGTTTGGTGAAATTTAAAACGTGTTAAAACTGGTTTTGGGAAACTCATTTGCCTTATTGTTATTCCATATCATTTATTTAATCAGTGAGTATTTAAAAAAAGAATCCTGTACTTATCGAGGTTTTTTTTTTTAAAAAACAACCAATTTATCTCTATCAGGTTTGCTTATCAAAGTTGTAGGAACAACCAAATAAAACTTCCAAATATAATAGTTAGGCGGCCTTATTACAATGATATAAACCAAAATTAAAGTGAAACAACTAAGTTCAAACGGAAAACTTTGAAATAAAACTACTGCTGAGCATGGCCACCTCGAGTCCACTCCGGCTCCATATCCACGGTCTAAGTCTGATATGCAAAATGTAAAGGAAGGGGTGAGTCACCGAGACTCAGTGTATAAATCCCCATCCCAAGAAAAATCATGCTCTTACACAAATTCATACAATAATATGCAAGTCATGCAACCCACCTAAGTGTCCATCCGGGTCTCCCAAATCTACCCCTTGTGGTACCAAACCACTGGTGGTGCCAAACCACTGGTAACCGAAGTTACAAAATAATCATATGTGGTACCAAAGCACTGGTAACCGAAGTTACAAAGTATTCATATGTGGTACCAAACCACTGGTGGTGCCAAACCACTGAGACTTAATCACAATTTTGAAATATGTGGGGCCAACCCACTGTGTGATACCAAATCACTGGTGACAGTCTGATAGATCATACTTCCCCTCCTCTCATCACTCATGGCATATACTCATGCAATCAATATCAGTATGATCATGCTTAACATGTTAAATCACATTTACAGAATAACAACTTACCCAGCATCCTCGCTTTTAACCACAAGGGTATTTTTCGTAACCATTACCGTCATTCCGGCTTTTAAATAACACACAACATAAAACATATAATGTAAGAAAGTGTGTAAGAGTTACACACCTGGTTTTTGTACTATCGCTTTTACTGCTTCTACGCTACTTTGGCGTTGGGTTTACAGATCCAACCCCTCCTACTGCTTGACTGTTATTAGCGGCCATAATAACCCTTTGGTCACTAAACCAATCAGATCGATAAGATCTAATAAATAGTAATAACGTTTAAAAGAACCCTTACCTAACTATCAAATCCCGAAAAGTCCTTACGAACCCGCCACCTTCCAACCTACATTCGGCCATCCTCAAAATATCAAATAAACCGAAAATCACCACCAATCTAGCCCATATGGCATTCGACCAAATAAAAGAAATCAAGAAAGGCCATTCGACCGAACCTACCACTACCTACCTTCGGCTTTTCCACCAAATCGGCATAGGAGACTTTTAATGAGACAGGTTCGGCTACTAGAAGCAGAGAGGGAAAATCGACAGGCCTTAAACAAGTGTTTCGGGTTAGATCTTAGTGAAAAGAAAGAGTGAAATCGCATAGAATAAATTCCCGAAACTCACCAGATTACTAAGGAGTATGAGGCTTATGGTGCACCTTCGAGAAACAGAAACCTCCCTTGTAGATTCAGCTATGGAGGAGGAATATGAGTAAGAAGAATTCAGCTTTCAGGAAGATATTGGAGAAGAGAAGAAGGCTAGGGAATTTCAGCTAGAAGAGAGAAAAGAGAGAAAAGAATTTTGGCTTGAGAGAAAAGATGAGAAAGTGAGAAAAACAAATGGAAAAGATGATAATTCTCCTTCCAAATTTCGGCTATACACAGGCACACACTCAGAGTTGGAGTTTCGGCCAACTCTCTCCCTCCTGATAGCTCTTATCTTGCATAATAACCCAATCCCAATCTCATCTTTAGAAGAGGCCAACTTAGAACCAACTCTTCCCTCTTAATTATCAGCTTTTAATTACTAAAATAAAAAAGAAATAAAGCTCCTAAAATGTAGCTCATGTGTCGTCCATCCCCTCCCCCTTGAAGTGCCAAATATTTGACCCACAATTTGGTCCCCAAGCGGCCATACTAGGCCCAAACTCCTCCCCCTTGTGACGCCACCTACATGCCCACCTATTGCACCTCCAAACTTTGGGGCACAAGCCCAACTTGCTACTAAACATACTTACTTAACTTTTAATTATAAACTAACATTATTTATAAACAATTTAACCCAGGTTTTAAGCCCAAACCTGAGACCAATCCACACCTCAAAGCCTTTACCTACTAACTTAGCCATGCAACATACCAAATGCACAGACCCACAAAATCAGGATATTACAGTTCTACCCCCTTAAAATAAATTTCGACCTCGAAATTTACCTGGTCAGAAAAGTTGAGGGTATTGCTGTCGTATAATATCCTCCGGCTCCCATGTTGCTTCCTCCGATCCATGGTTCCGCCATAGTACCTTTACCAAAGGAACATATTTCCTACGCAAAACCTTAACATCCCGATCTAGGATCTGCACTGGCTCCTCCTCAAAAGATAAGTCTGGATTCACCTCTATCTCCTCCACTGGCACAACATGTGATGGATCCGAGCGATAGCGTCTAAGCATGGAAACATGGAACACATCGTGGATTTGACTCAACTCTGGGGGCAACTCGAGCTGATAAGCCACTGGTCCCACTCATTTCAACACCCGATAGGGCCCAATAAATCTAGGGCTTAACTTGCCTTTCCTACCAAACCTCAGAACCTTTTTCCACGGTGACACCTTCAAGAAAACCTTGTCACCTTCAGCAAACTCTATATCCTTCTGTTTAAGATTGGCATAAGACTTCTGCCTGTCCGATGCTTCTTTCAAACGAGTTCTAATCACCTTCACCTTATCCTCCGTCTCTGCAACCAGCTCTGGACCCAACAACTACCGCTCTCCCAACTCCGTCCAACACGTAGGGGTACGACACTTCCGACCATATAACGCTTCGTATAGAGCCATCTTAATACTCGCCTGATAACTATTGTTATACGCGAAATCCGCCAACGGTAAAAATTCTTCCCAACTACCCTTGAAATCCAAGACACATCCCCTCAACATGTCCTCCAAGACTTGAGTCACCCTCTTCGACTGTCCATCTGACTGGGGATGGAATGCCGTACTGAAATCCAATCTTGTGCCCAATGCCTGGTGCAAAACCTTCCAGAACCTTGACGTAAATCTAGGGCCTCTGTCTGAAATAATCGACATTGGAACCCCGTGTAACCGTACAATCTCTGCTACGTATAGTCTTGCTAACTTCTGAAGAGAATAATCCATACGTACAGGTATGAAATGAGCCGACTTTGTCAAACAGTCTACAATTACCCAAACTGAATCCTTCTTGGTCGGCGTAGGAGGCAGTCCACTCACAAAATCCATTGTGATTCTTTCCCACTTCCATTGTGGAATCTTGATCGGTTGCAACAATCTCGAGGGTAACTGATGTTCAGCCTTGACCTGCTGACACATCAGACACTTACCCACAAACTCTGTTACCTCACGCTTAAGGCCCGGCCACCAAAACTACTCCCGCAAATCCCGGTACATCTTACTACCACCCGGATGCATAGCATAGGGACTGCCATGTGCCTCCTGCAAGATCTTCTGCCTTAATTCCACCTCCTTAGGCATACACATTTTTCCTTGGAAACATAACACTCCGTTACTGCTTAGACTATACCCTTCCAGTCCACCATTCTGTACTTGCAACCATCGAGCACTTAAAACTTCATCTTCCCGCTGTTTTTCCTTAACCTCATCAATCCATGTTGGCCTCACTTGCAATTCCGCTAACAGACTTCCGTCATCATACAGACTAAGGTAGGCAAACATGGCTCTTAAATCTGCCTCCACCTTACGGCTCAAGGCATCCGCTACCACATTAGCCTTTCTCGGGTGGTACTCAATCGAGCAGTCATAGTCCTTTAACAGCTCAATCCACCTCCTTTGCCTTAAATTCAACTCCTTCTGCGTAAGAAGGTACTTCAAGCTCTTGTGATCCGTATACACTACCGACTTCTCTCCATACAAATAATGTCTCCAAATTTTCAGTGCGAAAACTACTGCAGCCAGTTCCAGATCATGCGTCGGGTAGTTCACTTCATGAGGTCGTAACTGTCGGGAAGCGTACGCTACCACTTTTCCTTCTTGCATCAGCACACAACCCAACCCTGTGTGGGATGCATCACAATAAACCGTAAATTCCTTTCCGGCTTCCGGTTGAATTAACACTGGGGCCTCCGTCAGGATCCTTTTTAACTTCTCAAGACTTTCATGTTGCTTGTCTGACCATACAAACGGAACCCCTTTTCTTAGCAACTTGGTTAACGGTGCTGCAATCAGAGAGAATCCTTCCACAAACCTCCGGTAATACCCTGCTAATCCTAAAAAACTTCGAATCTCCGCCACAGACTTCGGTGGCTTCCAATCCAAAACGGCCTCAATCTTCCGAGGGTCCACCCTAATCCCCTCAGCTGACACCACATGACCCAAAAAGGTAACTTCCTTCAACCAAAACTCGCACTTACTATACTTTGTGTACAACCGCTTTTCCCTAAGAATCTGCAACACCATTCGCAAATGCGCATCATGCTCCTCCTCCGACCGCGAGTACACCAGAATATCATCAATAAATACCACGATGAATCGATCCAAAAATGGCTGAAACACCCAGTTCATCATATCCATAAACGCTGCCGGTGCGTTCATCAACCCAAACGGCATTACCAAGAATTCATAGTGCCCGTATCGAGTACAAAATGCCGTTTTATGGGTATCCGCCTCCTTCACCTTAAGTTGGTGATACCCCGACCTTAAATCTATCTTGGAGAAGACCGATGCTCCCTTAAGCTGGTCAAACAAGTCATCTTTCCTAGGCAAAGGATACTTGTTCTTAATCGTCAATTTATTCAACTGACGATAGTCTATGTACATTCGCATCGACCCGTCCTTCTTTTTAACAAAGAGCACAGGCGTTCCCCACGGCGAAACACTTTGCCAGATAAAACCCCGATCCAGCAACTCCTAAATCTGCGCTTTTAACTCCACCAATTCCTTTGGCGCCATCCTATATGGAGCAATAGACACTGGCGCTATTCCCGGTAGAAGATCTATACCGAACTCCACTTCACGATCCGGAGGCAAACCCGGAAGCTTTCCGGAAAGACATCGATAGTCTTTCACCATTCGAACATTCTCCATTCCTAATTCCTTAACTTCCAAGGCACACACGTAGACCATAACCGCCTCACATCCTTTCCTTACCATCTTCTCCGCCTTTAGTGCGGACACCACATTCGATAGGTAATTCCTTCTCTCTCCTATCATTACCACCTCTTCACCCTCAACCGACTTCAGCACCGTACGCTTAGCTGCACAGTCCAGCTCTGCCTGGTATTTTACCAACCAATCCATTCCTAAGATTAAATCGAACTCCCCGAAGGGTAGTTCCATCAAATCCGCTTGAAACACGACCCCTTGAAGTTCTAGGGGTACATCCTTATACAGTTTGTCTACTACCACAGAGTGTCCTAGAGGGCTAACTACCGTCATTTTCCTAGCAGCAGTCTCACTAACTAAGTTTAAAGTTTCCGCTATCCTACTAGCAACATATGAGTGTGTCGAACCAACATCAATCAAAGCAGTATAAGGTAACCCAGAAATTATAAACGTACCGGTTATAACATTCGGTGCGTCGCCCTCCTCTCGATGTTTGGCTGCATAGACCAACCCAGGCTGTCTAGCATCAGCACCACCAGCACCTCGGCCAGGCGCTCCTCGGCCTCGCCTATTACCATTACCATTTCCACCCCTAGCTACACCTCGACCCCTCTGGGGTTGCTGACCATCCCTCCTGGCTTGACCACGTCCTTGACCCTCAGCTTGAGTCTTAGCTAACTTTCGCGGACAGTCCCTTACCCGCTGCTCCAATGACCCACACTCAAAGCACCCTCTACTACCGGCCAAACACTCTCCCGAATGAGACTTCCCACATCGAGCACACTGGGGTGGCCACTGAGCAGCAGCAGGCTTTACGGCTCTATCCGGCCCACCAAATCTAGCCCTTTTCTGAGTACTTCCAGCAGACCCTGATGGCCCAAAACTCCTTTTATCCTTACTTCTGTCCTGATTTCGCCTCTCGGTTCTCTTCACCTCCTCAGCTACCTTGGCCTTTTCTACGAGAACGGCAAATTCCCTTTCACACTGAGGTGCAATTAACACCCGCAGCTCATCTCTTAGCCCGTCCTCGAACCTAACACAGCGCTCATGTTCCGTAGCCACCATACCTCGAGCATACCTACTTAACCTCAAAACTTCAGCCTCGTACTCGGATACCGACTTATTCCCTTGCACCAAATCCAAGAACGTCCTACGTTGCCCATCAGTATAACCAGCCCCCACATACTTTCTCTGATAGGCTGCCCTAAAATAATCCCAGGTGATATCACCGGTCGCTGCACCATCTTGGACCGTGAGCCACCACTGATACGACTCATCCCGTAAAAAAGACACTATCCCCCCCAACTTCTCCTCAGCCGAGAAGTCTAAATCATCCATTATCCGTTCTGTTGCCTCTAACCAGTACTCAGCAGTGTTGGGAGCCACACTAGAAACTCCCCTAAACACTTCTGCTCCGTTAGCCCGGAGTCGCTCAGCCACGGATTTCCTAGCTCCTAAACCCGCGCTTGCCCCGGCAACTCTTTCCAAAACTCGCAGTACTGCCTGAGATACTGCATTGTTACCACCAGTCTGATCCTGAAACTCAGCTTCCGCCGCCGGCAGATCCGGTAACACATTTCTAGACCCATGGCCAGACCCTGCTGGCTATGACAAGGTCATCCTACCTCTACCCCGGCCACGCGGTGGACGTCCACGACCTCGTGTACTCATTCTTCCCATTCGCGTTTATCTGGTTAATAATTTTATGCATTATTAATTCTGTTCACTGTTTATCCACGAGCAATTTTATGAGAAATAGTTTTTTAAAAGTGATTCTTTCGAAGTCGAATCTACCTATAGTTTCAGTTTCAGGATTAACTCCTAGTTCTAAGTACATCCATCACACAAACAACGTCTACAGACCACATCCAACGTGTAGGGGCATTTTCGTCATTTCACTACCCGGGGGTATTTTCGTAATTTTAACCTATAGGGGTATTTTCGTAAATTTCAAAATATGGTCTCGGGTGATTTTGCGAAGAAGGGTATTTTGGTAAATTTTTTCCAACTCGGGGGTGTTTTGGTAATTTTTTTCAACTCGGGGGTGTTTTGGTAATTTTGTAAATCCGAGGGGTATTTCGGTAATTTTGTAAATCTGGGGAAATTTTCAAGTCAGGGGCAATTTGGTAATTTTTCACAAACCAAGGGTATTTTGGTCATTTTTTCAAATCTAAGGTAGTTTCCACAAATCCAGGGGTAATTTGGTAATTTCAAAACTAAGGCTTTTACAGAGCAGTGTGGCTGGTCCCTTTCGGGTTTTAGTTGTAAGTTTTGGCCTGTCAACAGGTCCTCGTGACTAAGGTGAATAGTCACTATGCACCAGGTGGGATTCTAGTGAAAAGGAGGTGAGTCATTAGGACTGCTTAAATACCAAGCTTTCCCTGAATCCGTTCCTAGACATGCATATGCCTATTGCCACACCCTGTCATAGCTAAAGTGAACAATCACTATGCACCAGGTAAGATTCCAGCGAAGAGGAGGTGAGTCACTCGGACTGCTTAAATACCAAGCTCTTCCGGATCTACTCCTAGACATGCATATGCTTGTTGCCACACTTTAGCCTTATGACTTGTTTACAGGTTTTGTTTAATAAGGTTAAGTCTTATGGATTAGAAAAGTTGTTTGTCTAAACCTAGAGTACATCAGTACTATCATGCTTAGCTACGTCTAAAGCCCACAAAGCCCAACAAATATATCACAACAAGAGTCAGGGTACTTACCTGGGTGGATCAGCGCCGGAGACTCAGGTGCCATGCTTTCCGGAAAAATACCCATTTAACAATCCTCAGAACATATTTTGGGCCTTAAACCCACAATCGAGCTTTTGAACCTGGCTCTAATACCAAAAATGTAACACCTCAAACCCGGTCTAAACGCTACACCCGAGTCTGGCGTGTTACGGAGAAGAAAATGCTTTAAAAATCGGTTTAACTACTTCGTTGGTGGAGAAAACCCTTGGAAAATTTTTAGAAAATGAATTTGAGTTTGGTGAAATTTAAAACGTGTTAAAACTGGTTTTGGGAAACTCATTTACCTTATTATTATTCCATATCATTTATTTAATCAGTGAGTATTTAAAAAAAGAATCCCGTACTTATCGAGGTTTTTTTTAAAAAAAATAACCAGTTTATCTCTATCAGGTTTGCTTATCAAAGTTGTAGGAACAACCAAATAAAACTTCCAAATATAATAGTTAGGCGGCCTTATTACAATGATGTAAACCAAAATTAAAGTGAAACAACTAAGTTCAAACGGAAAACTTTGAAATAAAACTACTGCTGAGCATGGCCACCTCGAGTCCACTCCGGCTCCATATCCACGGTCTAAGTCTGATCTGCAAAATGTAAAGGAAGGGGTGAGTCACCGAGACTCAGTGTATAAATCCCCATCCCAAGAAAAATCATGCTCTTACACAAATTCATACAATAATATGCAAGTCATGCAACCCACCTAAGTGTCCATCCGGGTCTCCCAAATCTACCCCTTGTGGTACCAAACCACTAGTGGTGCCAAACCACTGGTGGTGCCAAACCACTGGTAACCGAAGCTACAAAATAATCATATGTGGTACCAAAGCACTGGTAACCGAAGTTACAAAATAGTCATATGTGGTACCAAACCACTGGTGGTGCCAAACCACTGAGACTTAGTCACAATTTTGAAATATGTGGGGCCAACCCACTGTGTGATACCAAATCACTGGTGACAGTCTGATAGATCATACTTCCCCCTCCTCTCATCACCCATGGCATATACTCATGCAATCAATATCAGTATGATCATGCTTAACATGTTAAATCACATTTACAGAATAACAACTTACCCGGCATCCTTGCTTTTAACCACAAGGGTATTTTTCGTAACCATTGCCGTCATTCCGGCTTTTAAATAACACACAACATAAAACATATAATGTAAGAAAGTGTGTAAGAGTTACACACCTGGTTTTCGTACTACCGCTTTTACTGCTTCTACGCTACTTTGGCGTTGGGTTTACAGATCCAACCCCTCCTACTGCTTGACTGTTATTAGCGGCCATAATAACCCTTTGGTCACTAAACCAATCAGATCGATAAGATCTAATAAATAGTAATAGCGTTTAAAAGAACCGTTACCTAACTATCGAATCCCGAAAATTCCTTACGAACCCGCCACCTTCCAACCTACATTCGGCCATCCTCAAAATATCAAATAAACCGAAAATCACCACCAATCTAGCCCATATGGCATTCGGCCAAATAAAAGAAATCAAGAAAGGCCATTCGGCCGAACCTACCACTACCTACCTTCGGCTTTTCCACCAAATCGGCATAGGAGAATTTTAATGAGACAGATTCGGCTACTAGAAGCAGAGAGGGAAAATCGACAAGCCTTAAACAAGTGTTTTGGGTTAGATCTTAATGAAAAGAAGAGTGAAATCGCATAGAATAAAATCCCGAAACTCACCAAATTACTAAGGAGTATGCGGCTTATGGTGCACCTTCGGGAAACAGAAACCTCCCTTGTAGATTCGGCTATGGAGGAGGAATATGAGTAAGAAGAATTCGGCTTTCAGGAAGATATTGGAGAAGAGAAGAAGGCTAGGGAATTTCGGCTAGAAGAGAGAAAAGAGAGAAAAGAATTTTGGCTTGAGAGAAAAGATGAGGAAGTGAGAAAAACAAATGGAAAAGATGATAATTTTCCTTCCAAATTTCGGCTATACACAGGCACACACTCAGAGTTGGAGTTTCGGCCAACTTTCTCCCTCCTGATAGCTCTTATCTTGCATGATAACCCAATCCCTATCTCATCTTTAGAAGAGGCCAACTTAGAACCAACTCTTCCCTCTTAATTATCAGCTTTTAATTACTAAAATAAAAAAGAAATAAAGCTCCTAAAATGTAGCTCATGTGCCGTCCATCCCCTCCCCCTTGAAGTGTCGAATATTTGACCCACAATTTGGGCCCAAAGGCCCAAACTCCTCCCCCTTGTGACGCCACCTACATGCCCACTTATTGCACCTCCAAACTTTGGGGCACAAGCCCAACTTGCTACTAAACATACTTACTTAACTTTTAATTATAAACTAACATTATTTATAAGCAATTTAACCCAGGTTTTAAGCCCAAACCTGAGCCCAATCCACACCTCAAAGCCTTTACCTACTAACTTAGCCATGCAACATACCAAATGCACAGACCCACAAAATCAGGATATTACATTTGGTGTATCCCATTGTGCAAGAAATCTTACTCGAATTGGTTTGTTTTAGGAGTAAAAATATGGTACACGGCCTAGGACACGGGATGTCCTACGGCCGTGTGTGTAACACCCTAAACCCGGCCTAGATGTTATGGCCGAATCTGACGTGTCACATTGAAGTGTTTTTTGAAAACCATGTTTTCATTGAAAATCCTTCTTGAAATTTAAAACTCAAATCTCAGTTTCTGTTTGTTCAATTTCAAAACGTGGTTCATTAAAAAGTTAATCATTTTTAAAAATGTTATTAACTTCGTTAAAATTCTCTTTTAGTTGCGGAAGCTAATTTAAGGTAAAGAAGTTTAAAACGTATTTTTTAAAAACAGTAATCAGGTTGAAAACTTGTCAACGTCTAACAACTATAAAACGTAACAAAATTCCAAATTCAGAATTAAATCCAGAGAGGCCTTATTACAAAAATTAAAACCCAAAACAGAATTTAAAACATATATAAAGTCCAAAGCATAACAGCCGCAGTCGTGTGGTCACCTCTGAAAAAGAATAGAAACAGGGAGAAGAAGAATAGAGAGGTTGAATTCGGCTCACATTAAGAAGAATAGAAATAGGGAGAAGAGAATAAAGAAAACCGAAATGGGAAAAACACAAAAAGGTCTATGGCAATATTTGGCACTATAGATAGAAGAGAGAAATTAAAACAAATCGGCATAGAAGAAAGCAATTGTCGAAAATGCACCAAATGCACTCCCTAGCCAGATTTGCCTAAACAAAACTCCCCCCAATCGGCTCCAACTTCTCCCATTTCAAAATCCTTCAAAAACTCCACTAATCTCTCCACCGAATTTTCTCCTTGATTTACTCTAACTCCCCATTCAAATTCAATTCAAATTCTTATGACCAATTCAACCACAGATTTCCAGTCCAGTTTCAACACCTCCCTAGCACAAGCAGCAAAATAAACATACAGTTGCGCACGCCAAGCCTCGAACCTCAGACTCCTTACCACACATGTAGTGCCACCACCACTGCACCAACGAGTTCTTTGTGTCACATTTTAACTTCAATTAACTAAAAGGTCTAAAGGCCAAAGTCCAGGTTCCTTTAAAAGAAAAACCAAAACAAATTGCAAGAGCCAAGACTTGAGCCCAGGCTCCCTTTCAACCTTACTGACGCCACAACCACTAGCCACATGCTTCTTTGTGTCATTTTTTTAACACAATAATTTAAAAGGCTTACATCCAAGCATCTAGGGTTTTGTCCACTTAAAACCAAAATTTTTGCTAAAGCCCATGTAACACCCCAAACCCGGCCCATTTGCTATGACCGAATTTGAAATGCCACTGCGGAAATACGTTTAAAAAAATATTTGATTTAAAGGTGAAAACATGAAAATTTATTGTCTCTAATAAAACATTGTATAATTAAAGTTCCAAATAAAATTAAGTTGTTTTAAAATAAAACATTTTCAAATAATAATATAATCGACAATCCAACTTAAAACATAATAAAAGTCCTTAAATACTTTAAGTGGCCCTTATTACATCAAATAAATCCCCAAAATACTGACAATATAAAATTGTATAAAATAAGGAAAATAACTTCTGCATGGGCCACCTCGTATCCACTCCAACCCGGTCCAAGCTTTATGCATCACCTGTAAGGTTTGAGAAAAATTAGGTGAGTCACACAGACTCAGTGTGTAATCAGTCCACTGAAATCCACCCACATGTGGACTTAGCCCACAACCACATATCATATCACAATTCAGATAGTAGAACAACTTACTCACATCATTTCCACAATTGGGCCTTGGCCCATATAATCACTTAATCCACATATCCATTAAAATTATGCAAAATGCACCCAACCCAACCTAGGGTTCATCCACTACTCACCCCCCGTATCCAGCCACCACACACCAGGGGATTATCAAATCACCCTCTCCTTTTTACTCCAAAAGGCAATCAATGCCGTCCACGTGCAATTAAGCACAATAATCCACAACGCGACCTCAGTCAGCGCCAATCCACGATGTAGCCGTAGCTAACACCAAAACCACGATGGGACACATAGTCACTCATCAACCACGATATGGCACATAGCCGATATCAACCACGATGAGGCACACAGCCACTCATCAAGCCACGCGAACTAAATCGCAATTAATCCACAACGTGACCGTAGTCAACGTCAATCCACGATGTAGCTCAAGGCTAACATCAAACCACGTACTCGAAGTACACCCGTACCTTCTTTCATATCATATCCCAACCCATGCACATGTAACATAAATAATGATATAATATAATGATGTGTGAGCATGTTCATCAAGCATAGTCATAACACATATTCATATTAATAATCACATATCATCAGGTTTGGTACTTACCGGATTATCGACATACCCCTTTAAGGGTATTTATCTCATAACTTTTACTGCACTTGTTAGTACATAATCAACACATACAAATATAGCAAAAAAACTCGAAAAACGGTGGGTTAATCACACACCTGCCTATTAGTGAAATCCCGAACTACTCAAATCTAACACGATCTCGAAACGTGGTTCTTCCTTCTCCCTAAATGCAGATTTGGTCTCCTACCAAATCTCGAATCACACTCTGAGTTCCCTTCCTTAAGCTACACACAAAAGAACACCTTCTTATGGCACTATGAACAATCGGCCATGCCTAAAACCAAGACTTAATCCATTGATTTCGGCACACTCAAGAAGAAATAAATAAAACCGATTGCTAAGGAAGAAAATATACTTACTACCACACGTTGTTCACCACTCCTAAAGCACCATCAAAGAATCGGCTCCAAGACCCTAAAGAGAAAGGTTTCGGCACAAGAATGATGAAGAGAGATCATGCCAAAATGGAGGGAGTTGAATGCTTAAAGAATTCAGCTATGGTGAAAAAATAGGGAGAAAAATAATGTTGAAAGTCTCTTGTGGAAAGCAAAGAGGAAAAGATGAATAGAAATGAAGAGTTTGGGTTTCGGGTTCTCAAGAATAGAAGATGAATCAAGGAAGAACTTTGAGTCCAAATGCATTCGGCAATAAGGGAAAAAAAGAGAAGAAATGGTCTTTTGATGGTTTTGTAGTTTTGGTCACAAAAAGAAAAGAAAGAAGGAATGCACTTGAGGGGAGAAAGAACAATTAAAAACAAAATAGTCAAAACTCAAATGGCTAAAAAGAAAAGAAAGCAAAAGGTTTACCTTATGACCAAAATACATTCGGCTAAGAGGAGTAAACAAATTAGAGAGAAACACAAAAATAACCCAAAAGAAAAATGTACTCAACTAGCACTAATTCTACCAAAACTAACACCAAACCATACCAAAAGCTAACCAAAAAATTCGGCCAATCCCCCTAGACACCCATACCGTCCATATTCATGGACAATTAGCCATAGAATAATTTCCAAAACACTCTCCATCATCCAAGCCCTTTGTCCCCCCATCCTACCATAATCTTAAGATTCTTATCCCCAATTACAAGCTTTCCTAAACTAATATTCAACTTGCCATAATATTCAAAAGTCCAACCTATCATAATTAGAGCTTGACCGTCCATTAATGCTAGGATACATAAAAATAAAGTCTTCAAAATGCTAATCATGCTACTTGAACCACTTCCCTCAAGCAACCATCCATGTGCCATAACCACCTTGCCACTAACTCCTCATGTGCTAGATTTTAACACTTAAATTAACTTAAGTGTCAGGTTCACCTAATCCACTTCACTAAATTCTTCAAACTAAAATTATTCTAACTTAGCTAATAATTCCAAGCCTTCACAAAACTATACTAAGCACCCAAATAAACCCGAGAATTCATATAAACCTCGTAACCTTCCAAATCCATTTAACTAATAAATCCAATTTGCAAAAACACTATTTTCTTATTCTTAAAGGTTTTAAACTCTCCTAATCCCAAAGTCCAATCGGCCCAATCCTACTAGGCCCAATTTCGAGATATTACAGCCCATGTTTGAACCCAAGATTTCTCCAATACTTCTCAGGACCCTTAACCACCAAAGCAGACAAACTTTTAAGTTATTCACATGCACAACTAAATTCCAATTCCTCCGGCACACGAAGCCCATTTCTTCTAGGCCCAAAATTTAGGGCGTTACAGTGTGCCACACACGGCCACCTTACACGGTCGTGTGTCATTTTAATTTTAGGTGCAGGATAAACCACACGGTCTCAAAGAGTTACACGGCCTAGCAACACGGCCGTATGACCCCTATTTCTTAATATTTCCTAAATTTTTTGAATTGTTTAAAATTAGTCCTTGGATATTCCCAACCTATTTTTATGACCTCATAAGCTCGAATTAAGGTTCGTAATTGTGTTTATACCATGAATAAATATTAGTTTATTTAAAATTGACTAAATGTTTTTAAAGGTCATTATATGTTATAAATTGATCGGTAATGCTCTGTAATCCTAATCCGGCAATGGAGATGGGTTAGGAATGCTACATGTGATTAATCGTTTTAATTGAAGTAATTAATCCTTAATCTAATGGCCAACATTTAAGCTTATTACCACTAATGGAGATGGATGGTTAGGATCATTCCAAGGCACTAACCCCGTGTGAATAATGGCTACACTACAGCAAAATAGGTTTTTAGTGGCGTTTTTAGTGGCGTTTAGACCAAAAACGCTGCAAAAGTTATACATTAGTGGGGCTAATAAGAAAATGCCGTAAAAGGTTAGAGCTATAGCGGCGTTTATGATAAAAAAAAAGCCGTAAAAGGTGAAGCATTAGCGGCGTTTATGATAAAAACGCCACAATAGGTCAAGCATTAGCAGCGTTTATGATAAAAATGCCTCAAAAGGTCAAGCATTAAAAAAATATTTTAGTGTTTAGGGTTTAAAATTAAGGTTTAAATTTTATGGTTTAGGGTTTTGTTGCTTATGGTTTAATGTTTAGTATTTTGGGTTTAGGGTTTGTGGTTATAGATTAGTGTTTTTTAGTTAGGGTCTTAGCATTTAGGGTTTTAAGGGTTAGGGTTTTATAGTTTAAGGGTTAGGGATTTGGATAAAGATGACAAAAAATCAAGTTAATTTAGGGTTTAAGTAAGCAACAAGATTCTTTTTTAATTGCTTTTGTATCTTGCAATATATATATATAGGGTTTAAGGTTTAAAGGTTTATGGTTTTATGTTTTATGTTTTGAAGTTTAGGGACTTGGGTTTAGGCTTTATGATGTAAGGTTTAGGGGTAAATTTTAAGAAGTTAAATTTTATCAAAATCAATTTAGATAAATTCTATTAGCTACAGAAAAAATTAAACTCGTCGATACAAACTCTTCGTAAGGAAGTTTGGTTTCATTTTTTAAAATTATTTTTGTACACAATTATAAAATTTTACAAATTAAATATATTGTTTGAAACAAAACAAACTTAATTTAAAGGAATTTAAGAAATAATTAAACTATAAAAATTTATTACTATCAAAGGCATTAGCGGCGTTTTTGACTAAAACGTCGCAAAAAATATTTTACCTTAAATAAAACAGCGCCATTTTAGGTGTCGTCTTTAGTGGCACTAACAGCGCTAGGTGGGAAACGCCGCAATAGATCGTGCATTTGCGGCAATTTTTGTAAAAAAAAAATGCCACAAAAAATTTAATTAAATCAAAACGTTGTCGTTTTAGTTGGCGTTTTAGTGGAATTAGCGGCGCTTCTTAAAAAACGCTGGAAAAAAAAATTTTAATTGAACCCAAATGTCGTCATTTTAAGTGGCCATTTTTTTGGATTAGCGCCGTTAGATTATAAATGCCATAACAGATCAGCATTAACGGCGCTTTTTAGAAAACGCCACAAAAATTTGATTGAATCAAAACGTTGTTGTTTTCTGTGGTGCTTTAGTGGAATTAGCGGCGCTTTTTAAACAACGCCACAAAAAAATTTGTAATTGAACCCAAACATCTTCGTTTTAGGTGTGTAACACCCCAAACCCAGCCCATGCATTTCGACTGGATCTGGCATGTCACGGCTTGTACTTTGAAAACTTTTGCTTTGTTTGTTATGGAAATCGTAAGTCAATTGGATATTCCTTGGATAAATAAGTGTCATTTTAAAATATAAAATCCTTTGTATTATTATTAAGTATAAAAATAAACCTTGTCATAAATTCTTAAGTTGCATAACATTGAAAACTACTTAATTGGATAAAACTGTGGGGCCTTATTACATTGATAATTCCAAGTAAAATGAAATAAAACTTAAAGAAATCCCAAAAAAAATAATTTGTAGAAATAAAGCTTGATGGCCCCTCGAGTCCGTCTCGGCTCCCATGTCCACGATTTACTGCTCATCTGGAAGAGTAGAGAAAAGGAAAGCGTGAGTCACCAAGACTCAGTGTATAAATCTCAAAACACACAACGACCTGAACCCACAGACACATTATGGGCCCTGGCCCATACATAAAGGTATCCATCATAATCACATGATAAACAATAAATAATGGAAAAAAAACCCAACCCATCCTAGGTTTCCATTCTCTACACACCATCATGTACCAACCATCACACTTTGGGGATTTCTACAATCAACCCTCCATCCGCTACACACCAAAACAACAGCTGTACTACCTATTCCTATTAATTAGGAATCATTTAACGTGGCATCGCCACCGATCACTATGTGACCTTACATTTAAATTATGTGGGATTTCTACCACCGATCACCAAGTGACCTATCATGCACTTCCCCTTCAATATCATCATTCCCACCCCATGCATCTTTGCCTACCTGGCATAGGGAGTTCTATGTTTACGTACCTGGCATCTTTGCCTAACCCTTTTAGGGTTCCATTCGACTGTCTAGACAGCCTCATTCCGGCTTTTTAGCCCATAACATATATAAATAAACATATATACAGGTTTATTAGTAGTGTGTTAGAGATCTACACACCTGGTTACCGATAAAACGATGCTTTCTATGTCGACGCTATCCTTAGTTGACACTACTGCTATCTGCCTAAGGGGTTGTTCAGAAGTCAGTCCACAACCAAGTGGCCAATCTCGAATGGCAAATACTGCTCTTTTCTTAAACTTAGGGATTTTCTCCTTTGTCTGATCCATATTTAATTCCATCACAAGTCTTTATCAGAACTACTATCACAATATTTAATCGTTAATCCTCATTATAACATTAAGATCTTGTATATAATGATGAAATCTAATAGAAATCTAGGAAAATCTACTTACCTTAAAAATCCCGAAAGTTGAGTCTAGCTATTTTCGGCTTTTAGATCTAATTGACCAAGCTTCCTTCAAATCCCGAATTGTCGCCCATCATAAAACCATTAAACTATTAGCTTTCGATTTTTTCCTTTCAAAAACCGGGAATAGATCATGAGAACTAATCAAAAATCGACACTTACCTTAGCATAGGAGATTCAGCTAGCATTAGAGAGAGGATTCGGCAATGCCAATGGAAGATTTAAATGCCGGAAGTATAGAACTAATTCTCAAATAGGATGAATAGAAGAAAAGACTATGGATGCTTCGGCTTTTTAGAGAAATCGGCACAAGGAGTAAAAAGTGGAGAAGAGTTTCGGCTTTTGAAGAAATTGGAGAAAAGAAATTGGAGAGGGAGAGGCTAGGGAATTTCGGCACAATGGAAGAGGAATTTAGGGTTTTCAGTGTCAGAATCAAGGAGCTAGCCTCCCTATTTATAGATATTTTGGCACCTACTGCTAAAAACCAAAAACGCCCTTAAAATTCAAGCTAAAAGAGAGGGGAAATTCGGCACCCTCTTTGCCATGCAGTAGCCGAATTTTACACTCCTCTAGGTGGTGGATTTTCGGCTAACACTTCCCTTGAAGATAAGATCCTAACTTTTCTCCTTTTTATCTATGATATTATCACTTCTAAAATCCACATAATTTCTCCTATTTTTGAGCCTTGTAGCCGTCCACCTCTACTAACCCTAGTGCCGAAATTTAACTCACTTAAATTAAAAGATTTGGGCCTTATTAAACTTAATATTTGGGCCCCTAATTCCTTGTGTGTGGCGTCACCCTGTCTTCATTTAAAGTGCCGAAATTGGCCTAAAAACATGGGCTCCTTGCGACCCAAAACTTGTTCCTTTTTAATTGTTAATGATGCCACCTTAAAATAATTTAATCTAGGCTTTTGCCTAATTCTAAGCCCAAATTTAGACCCCTTTTACCTAAGTTAGCATATTAAACATATTCCTATACTAAACACATAGACCCATTAATTTAGAATGTTACAAGGTGGGTAGTGGATTTAGCGGTGCTAGCTTATATACGCCGCAATAGATCAGCATTAGCGGCGCTTTTTAAAAAACGCCGCAACTCTCATTTTGTTTATACCAAAATTGTGTCGTTTTGCTTTCATCCATTTTATCCCCAACTATGCTCCCGATAGTTGGTATTTTTCCCCTTAACAAAATTTCCCCAATTCCCTCAATTCTCCCCTAATCCATAAAATTTCCCCCAAATCAAAATCCCAACCCATTTGCCGCTGAAGACGCCAACCCGACCACCTGCTACATTGCCATAGACTAACCCCTTTGCTGCATCGTCGTCGCCGTCGCTCTCTGCTACGGCAACCAATCGGTAAATTTCACTCCCCTATCGTCGCTTTTTCGAGATTTAACATGGCTAGATTTTCCTTTAATTATGTTCTGTAAGTTGTGTCTCATTGTTCTGGGTTTCTGATTGGTTGAAAGAATATGTGGGTTTCTTATTTACTTCAACCAGTAGTACCAGGCGTTCTGCTTTATTGATTTTGTAAGGTTGAGGCAAATGTTGGGGTTTGTCAACATTTTCATCTTTCTTTCCTACATGTTGGTAACAGAATAAATGAACATATTTGCTGTCCTCGATGCTTGTTTTCTTGTTCAAAGACGGAGTTAGAATTCGAGATTGCAATTTTTGATATGGATTCGGATATCCACAAGTATTGGACGATATTTATTTATTTATTTTTCATATTGTAATAATCTTTGGATGTTAAAAATATTATTTGTAAAGAATATAGATAAATATCCATTATTTTTGGTCCTTGTGAGAACCAATCCCCGATTTCCAAAAATATTTAATAAATAAGTGTTTTTCTTATGTTATTACACTAGTGATCAAATGAGGCACAAGATCGGAGAGGTAGATGATACATTGAATTGCATTACCAATTTGCTTTTATTCATTTCAATGTTTTCTACTCTGTTCGTATTATTGCGTAAATACTTATGCTACAACATGTCCACATCGTATACCACAGCCTAACTAGAAATTCTTTCATTGCAAAAATAAAAGTTATTTTTATTTTTAATAACTTAAGTAATTTTTAAAATTATTATGAAATTGATTGTTATGCAATCAACCACTTGATATTATTTTGTATAACATTTTTTTATTGATAATGTTATTATAAAAAAAATTTAAATATGTTATATAGACTTCATTTTGAATTATTCTCTATGTTAATATGCTATATATATTGAATTAGAGTGTCAATGTAAATTTTTTTAGTCTCGTCCAAATGATAGTAGTTAAATCTGTTTGGAGTTTTATTTTGCTATTAGTTTTGTATTATGTGTAAAGTTATAGATTTACGTGCTGATTTTACTTTCAAATATTGGATCATTTTACTTACTTTAGTTTTGCCATCCAGATTTCTGCCATCCAGTTTTCTGTTATCTGCCATCCAGTTCGCTTAGCTTCAATCCACATTGTCTCAGGTAAGACAGTTTCTAGTATTTGCATGCTTTGCCATTTCATTATGAGTTTATGAGTTTACCAACATTTTTCTAGATTTACCAAAATATCTAAAACTTTACCAATTTTTTTATCCATTTACCAATTTTTATACAGATATACTAAAATATCTAATATTTTACCAGAATAATTAACATTTTGGACTTACCAAAATATCTAAAACCTTACAAATATTTCTATCAAAGATATTTATATGGATTGATGGAATATCTAATATTTTACTAAAATTCTTAAAAGTAAACCCTTAAAACCTCGACAAAACTTTTTGTAAGTTTTTATGTAGAAGCGCCAAATTTTTTTGGTTGATGCTTTAATCATGAACAATTATTTTTTAAAAGCTGAGTGGAATGTTTTTGCATTTCCAAAATCCTCCAAATTCGAGAGAAGATTTTGAGATCTAAGGATTATTCAAAATCCTCCAAATTCGGAAGAAACAAATAGTGAACAACAAAGTGGTATTGGATCTTCGAATGTTCCGAATACAGATGACGAACCTGCAGAAATTCAAAGTAATGTTTAACTTTAATTTACATGTGTGTTGACTTTTATTATTGATTTCTGTTTCAAATTCTTATATTACAATATACCATTTTTCAGCTGAAAGTGGTGGGACGTGCAGAAATCGAGGACGTACGCTACTAAAAGATTTATACGAGTTAAATTTTGCTGAGCGTGTCTGTAACAGTTCAGTTTAGACCCTAGTCGGAATTGTGGTTTCAGGACCACAAATCCGAGTTAGAAAAATATTTTAATATTATTTTTCGTGCATTTGATACGTGATTAAGCATGTGTTAAAGTTCCGTAAATTAATTTGTTCGTCTGTGTGCTTAATTTGAGCAAAGGACTAAATCACATAAAACGTAAAAGTAGCTTTCTATTTTATTTCATGGCCGAATTGATGTGGCTTTTAGATGTGGAGGCTTTATGAGGCAATTAAGCCAATACTAAGGTTAGTGGATGGTTAAATGGCATAATAACCTTATTGTTTATTTGTCTTATATGATTAATAAATGGGTAAAATGGGAAATGAATAATTAAGTTTAATTTGATAAAACAAAAGCATGAAAATAGCCATTGTTATCATCTTTGTGCCAAAATTTAGAAAAGAGAATAGGGTTCATGAGCTTGAAGCATTCGGCCCTTGTCTTCTTTGATTAAGGTCTGAGTTTTGTTCGATTTTTGATAATTTCTACGTTTTTGCAATCGTTGTTTTGTATACTTCAAAACCCATGCTTCAATTTTGTGAATTGATGATGATTTTGAAATATGCCATTGATGAACACATGAGTTTTGTGATGTTTGAAGATGAAATATGAAATATATATGTTAGATTAACATGTTTTGTCTTTGATGTTTTGATGATTTTGAGTAATTTGGACTTAATTGAGAAAATAATATTTTGAGGGACTAAATTATAAAATAAATGAAATGTGAGGACTTGTATGAGCATTGGTAATATTCGGCCTAGCATAGGATGTACTGAATTATGTGTATTTTGTAATTTTGTGAAATAAGGACTAAAATGTCAAAAATGTGAAAATGCGAGGGCTAATTTGTAAATTGCCCTAAATATGTGTTTTTGGATTAAATTGAATGAATTAGTGAATAAATGAGTTAAATTTGAATATGTATATATCAAGAACCGAAGAAAATGGATTTAGATCGCGGAAAGTCGAAAGTGATTGAATAGCTGAATCCGTCCATTTACTCAAATCTGAGGTAAGTCGATATACAAATAAACGTATTTGAATTGAGTTATGTATGTATCTATGATATATATATTGTATGGTAAATTCTCAAAATGGAGTACATATGAAATCTGAGGATATGTCGACATGTTATCAAGGTTTGAGAAGTCCAGTATGAACCTAGGAATAGATAGGATAACGTATGTCATGACACAGGTTCCGAAATGAGATATCATGTAAGACCACGTCTGGGACGTTGGCATTGATTCGAGATTTTGTGTAAGACCACATCTGGGACGTTGGCATCGATATGAGATTTACGCGTAAAACCATGTCTGGGACATTGGCATCATATTGATTCGTGTAAGACCCTGTCTGGGACAGTGGCATCGATATCTGGATACATGTAAGACCACATCTGGGACGTTGGCATTGTACGACTATTCCGAGCACTCTGAGTATCCTATTAGATTCCATACAGTTCAACGGGCAAGTCCGAGAAATGAATGGCTATGTGAATTGTATATCTGATTCAGGTACGTTTGATGTATATGTTTTGAATAGGCATGGAAGGTGAGTAAATATGCATATGGATGCAATGAACCAAAATGTGATATATGAATGAATGTGACATGAGTAAATGATGAGATGATATGTGATATACATGCTTCAATGAGTTATGAGAATATAACATATTTGAGTTGTGAAATATGAGCAAGTAATGGCTAAATAATGAGCCAAGGATTATATTATGAATTTGTAAATGAGAAACATTAATGTCATTGTGTTTATGTGGCTATATGTATTGTATATTAAGTTTATTTGTATATGGCTTACTAAGCTTTTGGAAAGCTTACTTTGTGTGTGTTTGCTCTGTTTTATAGATTGTCAAAGCTACTGAAGGCTCGGGGAATAGTCAAGGATCATCATCACACTACTCAATCATATTTTGGTACTTTGAAAATGTGTATATAGCTAAATATGGCATGTATAGGCTAGTTGTTTTGGGATATGTTTGGTATATGTACATAGTCATGTGATATGGCTAGATATATAGTTAGTTATGTCCTATGATGCTAGTTTTGATATAGCTTGATAGTAGATGAAATGGTCATATGGATAGTAAGTTTATTGATGAATAACTAGCACATTATTGATGATAAGTTTGTGATGGATTTTGTCTTGGAATGCTTGTGATTAAGTTGAGTTGAATGGCTATTAAATTGGTATGGATGTAAAGCTCATTAGTGATTAGAAATGATGTATATTTAGGCATGTTTTGGTTGCCTTTGATGCTTGGATTGGTGCTTAAATGTGTTTGAAAGAATGACCCTTGTGTGGGTGGCAATTTGGCCCTGAAAATGGCCTTTAATTGCCCACACGGTTGAGCACACGGGCGTGAGGCTCGACCGTGTCCCTCGTGGTTGAAATTTAAAACAAGTCAGACTCGACCACGAGCTGGACACATAGGCATGTGACTGGTAGTGTGGTGCAAGTCATTAGCGACCATGGGTGAGGCACACGGGCGTGTCCACGACCATGTGGACAAGTCAGTATGTATGCCCTGTTTTGACACGACTTAGACACACGGGCGTGTCTGAGGCCGTGGGAGGCACACGGCCTGCCCACACAGGCGTGTGACCTCTGTAACTTTGAAAAAATTGTAAGCTTTCGAGAATTTCTATAAGTGTTCGGTTTAGTCCCAGCCCCTTTCTAAAGCATGATTAAGGTCTCGTAGACCTAATTAAGGGACACTTTGATTGCATTTGATGATTTGTAATATGAAATGTCCGTATAATTTTTTGATTGTCGATAATGCCTCTTAACCCTAAACCGGCGATGGTTACGGGTTAGGGGTGTTACAGTGTCAAAGTAGCTAGAAACAGTCTTGGTCAGCCTGTTGGATCAGAAGCTCGACTTTTAGCCGGATACATAGGCATTATAGCACAAAATGCCAATCTGTTGCCTATCAACTACGAGTCATGGCATCATATGCCTGATAGTAACAAAAATCAGGCTCTCGATAATATTAAGGTAATAACATGAATGTAAATTATAATACTTTGGTTTAAGTTTCATTTATATTTACTTTCTAAACTTCTATTTTTTGAAAGAGAGATTTGTTTTAGAGGTCTTGAATAATTATGTCAAGAAGGCATTACAAAAAAAAAATGGGCAGACCATAAAAGTGCTTTAAAGAAGGAATATTTTAAGAAAAATATAAGCCTCGAAGAGAAATTGCAAAATGTGTAACACCCCTTACCCATATTCAACTCTGAAACTGGGTACGAGGCATTACCGGACTTATCTCACTTGAACATACAACTTTGGGCTAAATAATTTCAACCCAACTTAAAACTTTCCATTCACATTCAAAACATCTTCATTACGGGCCTACAAGGCCTTAAACATGCATACAGTGGATCTCGAAAATCAATCAGGAACTTTTATAAACTTAGGAAAATTGTGCCTTAACAGGGCCACATGTCCATGTGAAATGGGACACGCCCGTGTGGGCAGACCGTGTGGTGTCCTTAGCCCGTGTAGAATTTATTTTTACTTTCGAACCTACAGGGGTTTTCACACGGCCGGTCACATGCTCGTGTCCTTAGCCCGTGCCCTTGGCCCATGTCCTCCATACGGACTAGACACGCCCATGCCCTCACCCGTGTGTGAAAACCTAGATATTCTGTTTGTAACGTCATCAACCTCATAAGGGGCACACGGCCTAGGCACACGCCCGTATGTCTAGCCTGTGGTCGATACTGACTTGCAACACTAACATACAGGGGACACACGACCTGGTCACACACCCATGGGACTGACCGTGTGTTACACATGCCTGTGTGCCTACCCATGTGGACAAGAACAAGGCTATTTGCTAAGCTCTTTTTACCACCCTAACTTGTACAACGACAATCACATTCAACCGTTACTCAATCATCCAATCATACATCATACACAAACATGAATAACTTCATCTTTTCATATATATATATATATATAATGATAATGAGCCATTAAATATGGTCATTTACAAAAGTGTTCATCTTTTAAGGAGCCAACACACTTGGCCAAAACAACAAAACATTTCTCTATGTCTAGCCCCTATACATGCCATACTCAAAATGTTAAGTCTAATATACCGAGATGAGCTAATAGTGTGGATGATCTTCATATTATCTTCATATCCCGAAGCTCTTTGACACTATAAAATAAGGGAAAATAAAGGGAGTAAGCTTTAAGCTTAGTAAATTTACATGTAAACAATAAGCATCATAACATATGCTAAACAATTAATAACATTTCATACTAAGTCGGAACAATTCACATTTCCATAATCATGCTTACTCATCTCATCTCTTACCACATTCCAACCACATAACAATTATATTGCTCACAATTACTTGTACACATTCCCTGCACTCATTACCACAAAGCAACATGAAACATTTATACAATTTCTTGATGAACCCCTCGGAATGATACTAAGTACCCGGTGGTTTCCCACACAGCCCACCAATAGTTAATAATAGGGTGGTATCGCACTTAGCCCACCAACTAGAATATTTACGGTGGTTTCGCACATAGCCCACCAAATGATAATATAAACGATGGTATCGCACACAACCCATCGTGAATAAGTAATAAGGTGGTATTGCACACAGCCCACCAGAAAGGATGATTACGGTGGTATCGAACACAACCCACCAATTAACTATTACGGACATTTTTCTGTACTAACTTATCTATTTCGAGGTTCATACGAAAATTATTCACTATCTAACAATTTGAGTCAATCTAAATCATAATTGATATCATTCATACAATGCACCAATAAGTAACAACATATGTATTAAAGATGTATCGTTTACACATAAACTTACCTCGGTGCAAAATGTATTAATCGACAGTTTAATCCATAACATTGACTTTTCCTCGGTCAAGGTTGTTTCCGCGATGTCAAAGTATTAAAATTTATAAATGAAAATGATCGAACCTAGAAACCAACTATGACAACGATTTTGAGGCAAGCGCACCTATCGAACAGTATTATAGTTTAGGCAAGACCGGAATGTCGAACCCAAAGGAACCAAAAGTACTAATACTACTCTCTTTTTATTATCCAGCCTAAGAAAAAGGGATTTATTTATCTACTCTAAATTAACTAAATACTAAACTAAAGATGCAAAGACAAATAGAAAGAGTTTGGGAAAATAACTTGGAAGGAAAACCAATTGATTAAGACGACACCCAAGGAAGAGTCCACCTAGACTTCACTTGTTATCTAACTCTGAACCAGACAATTTATTCACTTGACTTGATCCGTAAGATTCCCTAAGTTATATTAATCCCTCTCTCGAGGCGACTAACGTCTAACCCTAGGTTGATTAATTGAAATTTCTTTCTAATTAAAACCCCTAGAATTGCATTAACTCGATCTATGGACTCCCATATTAGGTTTCACCCTAATCCGGCAAAATCTCGTCACCCTATCTCTAGGCGCGCGATCAACTCCGCTTAATTATGCTAGATCTACTCTTAGGCAGGGACTTTTGCTCCTCTACCTAAGCACACCATACTTGAATTAATATCCCGGAAATATCAACACAAGAATTAAGAACACATAATTAAGAACAAGTCAAATATTTATCATATAGTTCAGCAAACGATAACAAGATTCATCTTAGGTTTCATCCCCTCAGGTATCTGAGGGTATAGTTCATAACGAATAAAGAAAACATCTCAAAAGTAAAGATAAAACAAAACATAAGAAATCCCTAAAACCCCCTGAAGGAATTGAAGGAGAGATCCTCTGTCTTGAGTACAATTCTGGCTTCTTGAGATGGATCGACTGGCTATCTTTGAGTAATTTCCACAAATCTGACCTTTCTAGCTCAGCTCCTTGGCCTAGCTAATCGCCCCTTTCTAGGTTATACTTAGGGTGCTTATATAGGCTTTTGAAATAGGTTTCTTTGCCCCTAAGTATCCTTTTCCGAGTGAAATTGCTCTTCTCCACGGCAGGGACACGGCCATGGCACACGCCCGTGTGAGTCGTGGCGGGCGTGTCCCATGGCCAGGCCGTGTTCAGACTTTTAATGAGGCACGGCCATGTGGTCTTGGGCCCAGGCCGTGTCGATTTCTAATTTGGCCCAATTTGGTCTGTTTTAAGCCTGTTTCTCGTTCTTTTCATCCTCGGGTGCTTTCCTGAGTATAAAATATGAAAAGAAAGGATTAAGAGCACCTTTTTACATAAATCAAGGGATAAATCATCCAAAAGCATGCTAAATGTGGGCCTAAAATATGTTACTTTTACAGTTTATCAAATACCCCCACACTTAAGCTTTTGCTTGTCCTCAAGCAAAATTCTCAACTCACAATTAAAACAAACTTCCCTGATTCATAATATTCATCAATAATGTTTCATCATAATTCAAAGATAATTCATTCATAGATAATTCAACTCAAAGAGTCCTAAAGATTCAAACACTCAAAGTCATACATTTGTATAGTATGAAAATATAGGTGTTTCCCTTTACCTGAATAATTACCTCTGATTCAAAATCGACAAGAATTGACATCCTCACTAAAGATTCACTCAAACCACTCAAAGTGTTTAAGGTTCAAAATTAAGCACTCAAAAGTCGAACATGAAGAGTTAATCCCATAGGCTTGCATGAAAATCAAATCTCCACCACTTTAATATGAGATGATACACAAATCAAAAGGTCTTTAACAGGGTTGTAATGGGGCTTGGGTTAAGGTGTAGATAAAGGATGAATTAGAAGGTTAGAATCGAGATTGGCCTGCCAAATTACCTAACTAGAAACACGAACTAATAATAAGTAATTACATGAAAATTTGTACTACTAATACTCTAATACGAGCTTCTTCTTCAATATTTGGAATTTAACGTATAAGCTCACTTATAACACAAACTGAATATACCTCGCTCATTTTTTTAAGAACAAGTTAAATAATAAAGGATGAATTTAGCTACTAAAATAATTAGGCAACCGATCAAATCAAATCTCGACATAAGGGTAGTCAAAAAGGAATGGTGATAACAAATACAAAGGGTTTTGGATTAATATTAGTAGGTGAGTCAATAAAAAGGGTTTGTTAGGATCAACGGGGTTCACTAAGGGTTAATTATGAAGGTATACTTTTTAATGGAGTAAGTGAGTTAGAACCTAGGTGCCTTTATCATCTCGGTATATCAAATCATAGGTGTGGTCTCGACAAGTATAATCGATGCAAGTTCTAGAATAACAAATCAATGTTGACACACTTATAATCAAAAAATGAGCACGAAAAAGAATATATGCTCTAATAGGCTCAAAGTCTCATTAAAATTATGGGTGTTTAATATCAACCTTGTAAAATTCAAACTTCAAGGTAACATTCAGATTCAGGTAGACAACCTAAAAAAATTTATTCTGAAAAATAGACTTATCATGCTTGATTCTCTAGTATCTTTCAAATTTAATCATCAATGCACAATTATCAATGACTTAATCTAAAACATATCAATAAAAATCATATATTAGGGAAATTTCATTCTAATCATAATATGAGAAACTTACTTTAAAATAAGGTATTATTCAGGGATTTGAGAATAATGAAGAAAGTTAGGCACTTTCTTGAAATAACTATTCTCCCCCCCCCACACACACACACTTAAGTTGTACATTGCCCTCAATGTACAAAGATAAATATGCATTTTAAGATAGAGAGGGAGGTGAGACTTCCTGAATTTGGATGGTTTCCTAGAGTTGGAAGTCGATAGGGGTGGTGGCTGCTACCGAGCTCTGCGCTAGATGAAGAAATTGGGGAGCTCGTAGAGAATTAGCCAGGAATTCTTAAGACACTTTTAACATAAAGTAAATATATAATTAAAGACAAGAAAGATAAAAAGAAAGAAAGTATAATGTAAATAAAATTAAAATGAAAGATGAATGGACCGAAGAGTCCTTACTGTTAGATGGTTCGTGAGGTGGGTGTGACCTCTAAGGCTATGGAGGTGCTGGCGGTGGCGGAAGTGGCGTGATTCACAAGCAGCCTGAAGAACCTGACACTAAGAAACTAAAGTAAAATAAACTAAATTAAGCATAGGATTGTCAAAGAGAAGGAAAATAAAAGAGAAGATAAAAGTAAAACAAAAGATAAATGGTCTCAAAGACCCTTGGCTTGTCGAGTGGATGAAGCGGCCGGCATGAACTTATGTAAATCAGTCTCCATGAGGGAGACTGTGCTGGGATTCTGCCATTTCCTCAACATTGGAGTGGTGTAGCTCGGTGGTTGTCTCAAGAGATTAGGGATGAAGAGTAGGGTGAGGGTTGAGAAAGAAAAGAGAAACTAAATGGGTTGAATGGGTGAAAAGAGGGGGGAGGTGGGTGGTTTAAATAGAATTTCAAGTCAGGTACATTCACACGCCCGTGTCTTTTGGGCATGGTGTCTCAAACGGCCATATCACATGGTCGTGGTAGGCTTCGTTCGTTTCTCCTACGTCCGTGCTCCGTTTGCCACGCCCGTGTGTTATCAGACAGTGTCGACCACGGTCGTGTCGCACGGCCGTGGGGTTTTGTCGGTGCTCGTGGTATGGTGGTTGGAGTCTGTGACTTCGAAAATTTTATTTGCTCTGGCATGTACTACTTCTGCCATGTCAGTACGGAGATTCTTGAGGTCCACACGGCCACGGCCACGGCCGTGTGCAAGGCCGTGTGGCCTAGAAATCTGCATTTAGTTTATAGTTAGGTCTAAAAAGAAAGATAAAAGAAAGAATAAAACAGAATAAATAAAAATAAAAATGTAAAAGTTAATAGGGTTAGTACTTGGGTTGCCTCCCGAGAAGCGCTCGTTTATAGTCTTAAGCTAGACTCTCCTCTCATTTGTATATTCATTGTGGTTTGAGGAGTTGAAAGTCTTTCCTTGTGCTGGCAGTTCCATTATCATGATAAGGTTTAAGAAGAGTAACATTTATTTTCAAAATGCCAAAAATCGGGTTACTTACCTCAACTATTCTGTATGGAAAAACATCAATTACCTTAAAAGGGATCTCCTTGCTTGTGTTAGGATCAGGTGGAGATATTCGTGGGTCTGCTTTGTCTAATAGTACCTGATCTCCAATTTTGAACTTATGTGTCTCGTAGGGTGGCTTTGGTTCTGTTTTGGGTATCCCTAGTTCTTTTTTAGGGTGCGTCTTCCCCTCTTCTAGTTCATCGATCTGAATCCTTTGTTCCTCATGAGATATTTCTTTGTTGGCACAGAGTTCAGGATCGGCATCATGCTGTGGTGTTTCCTGAAAAGAAGTGTTAACCGTATGGTTATCAATAGAATTGACCTTCTCACCTTGGCTATTCTATGTTCTAGAGATATATTCTATGTCTCGTCACCTACACAGAGTATAAGTTCGCCTGCATCAACATCGATTTTAGTTCTGGCAGTTGCTAAGAATGGTCTTCCTAAAATTAGGGGGATTGTATTGTCCTCATCCATGTCTAAAACGACGAAGTCTACTGGGAATACGAATTTATCAATTTTTACAAGTACATCTTCAATTATACCTCTAGGAACTCTAATAGTTTTATCAGCTAATTGAATGCTCATCCTAGTTTGTTTGGGTTTCCCTAGACCTAGTTGTTTAAACAATTTATAAGGTATTAAATTTATGCTTGCCCCTAAATCAGCTAACGCATTATCAATAATTAAACTACCAATTAAGCATGGAATTGTAAAACTCCCTGGATCTTTCAATTTCTATGGTAGTTTATTTTGCAACATTGCTGAGCACACTGCGTTCAGTTCCACATGTGATTCCTCGTCTATCTTTCGCTTATTCGTCAATAGCTTCTTTAAAAATTTCCTAGAATCTGGCATCTGTGAAAGAGCTTCAAGAGAGGGTAAGTTAATATGTAATTTCTTTAAAAGTTTAAGAAACTTACCAAACTGTTGCTCTGTGTCATCTTTCGTTATTGCTTGGGGATATGGTATGCGAGGTTTGTACTCTTTGATTATCGATTTTGGCTTGTTATTGACCTCAACCATATCTTCTTCTACCACCTTCTTTTATTTTGAATTAGGCACGTCTAACCCTTCACTATCTTGAGTTGTTATGGCCTGAACTTGCTCCCTTGGGTTAGTCTCGATGTTGCTCGGTAGTCTCCCCTGTGGTCTCTCAGAAATCTGCTTAGCAAGTTGCCCGAATTGATCCTTGAATTCTTGTGACAATGCCTCAAGTTTTGTTTCTACCTTTTGGAAACGTGTTTCTGAGGCTGTTATGAAGTTTGTTAGCACCTCTTCAAGGTTTGGCTTATTTTCTGTGGGTAAGGCTGTGGTTGGAAGTTTTGGGAAGGTTGTTGCCTTTGACTTCTTTGACCGCCCCATGAGAAATTGGGGTGGTTCTTCCAACCTGGATTATAAGTATTACTATAAGGGTTATTGTTAGATCGAAAATTATTACCTATATAGTTCATTTGCTTGCTCTCCATGCCCTGTCCGTAAGGTGGGTACTCAAGATTCGCCACTCCTTCACTTGCTCGCACTGCATTACTGGATGTGCCTGCGAAGAATCATAGAAACTATCAAATTTTTTATGCAGCAATTCTACCTGATTTGATAGCGTGGTTATTGCATCAATGTTGAAAACTCCGGCTGCTTTGGCTGGCCTTGTCCTTGTAACTTGCCACTGATAGTTATTCAGTGACATCTCCTCTATAAATTCGTAGGTTGCTTCAGGAGTTTTGTTGTTCAAGGTTCCGCCGGCAGCTGAATCGATTAATTGTCGTGTCGAAGGGTTCACACCATTGTAAAAAGTTTGGACTTGTAGCCACAATGGTAATCCATGGTGTGGACACCTTCTAAACAAATCCTTGTATCTCTCCCATGCGTCGTAAAGTGTCTCCGAATCTATCTGCACAAAAGAAGAGATATCATTCCTTAATTTGGCCATTTTGGCCGGTGGAAAATATTTCAATAAAAATTTTTCGGTTATTTGGCCCCATGTAGTGATTGATCCTCGTGGAAGAGAATGTAACCACTGTTTGGCTTTATTCCTCAAAGAAAAGGGAAATAACCGAAGACGGATGGCATCATCAGAAACGCCATTTATCTTGAAGGTGTCACAAAATTCTAGAAAATTCGCTAAGTGTGTGTTAGGATTTTCATCCTGCACACCATCAAACTGAACAAACTGTTGTATCATCTGTATAGTGTTAGGTTTCAGTTCAAAATTATTTGCAGCAATAGTAGGCCTAACAATACTAGACTCAGTTCCTGTTAAACTAGGTTTAGCATAATCATACATAGTGCATGGAGCATGATGTTCGGCCATCTCTGGAGGTGGCGGATTATTCTCTGCCATCTCTTCTGTAGTATTAATTTCGGCTCCTTTCTCTTCTTCTATGTAGTTTAAGCTTCGCCTTATCTCTCTGCGATTTTTGCGAACGGTACCTTCAATATCACTGTCGTAAAGTAGGGGTCATGTCGGGTTCCTTCTAGTCATAAACTAGAGGTACCTAAAAGGAGTGAAAGAAAGAAATTAGCAAAAATAAAAATAGACTAAAAAATAAAAGTAAATTGCAAAAAATAAAAATGGCTAAAGTAATAAAAATTGAGCGTTCTTAATATTTTAGTTCCCCGGCAACGGCGCCAAAAACTTGATCGTTGTTTTCGCGATGTCAAAGTCTTAAAATTTCTAAAAGAGAATGATCGAACCTAGAAACCAACTATGACAACTATTTTCAGGCAAGCGCACCTATCGAACAGTAGTATAGTTTAGGCACCGGAATGTCAAACCCAAAGGAACCAAAAGTACTAATACTAACTCTCTTTTTATTATCTTGCCTAAGAATAAAGGGATTTATTTATCTAATCTAAATTAATTAAATACTAAACTAAAGATGCAAAGACAAAGAGAAAGAGTTTGGGAAAATAACTTGGAAGGAAAACCAATGATTAAGACGATACCCAAGGAAGAGTCCACCTAGACTTCACTTGTTATCTAACTCTGAACCAGACGATTTATTCACTTGACTTGATTCGTAAGATTCCCTAAGTTATATTAATCCCTCTCTCGAGGCGACTAACGTCTTGTAAGAGTATGCCCAAAGATCAATCATGAGATGGTTGTAATAACATACTTAATTTACCATGTTTATTAATATAAAGCGTTGTCATTATTATTTCAGTTTTTCTTTCTGTGTGTATAGATAAACTGTTTTATAATAATGTCCTGAGAATAATATGATTATTCTTAAAAGATCCTTAGTCGAGTATTATTGCTGACTAGGACAATAATAATGCATTAAGACTAACATGTAGTTGATTGATGATAAAGAGTTGTCATTGATATGGAGTGTCAAAATAAATGCATGAATATGTGTGTTAGAGAACAACATATTGGATTGACCCGCTATGAGTATGTTTCTTGGATTATTATGTAATTGTCACAACATTACTCATAGTGATTAATATGTATATGATCCTCAGACTTGAGATCATTATTATCCTGGCATCGTGAGTTGTATATTTTGATACAGTCAAACGTACACCGTAACAGGTTGTTCTATAAAGGCTGATGTTGGATATACCACAATCTATATAGAGGGATATGGTTGATCAATAAAGGATAAGTCCCTCCTACATAATAGGAGTAATATCTTAGGCCACTTGATTGAGTGAGACTAGAAATGCATGGCCATGCTCAAATAAGTTGATATGAGATGTCATACTAATTTGTATATCATAGTCTACTCAAGATATCAAGAAACATGGGATGGATTATGCAAGTGTGACTATCCCATGACTTGTATCCGTTCCAGAGATAAAGGACTTAAGGATTAATGCATGAAAGGTTAATCACGAAAGGTTATGTCGAATCATGACTTCTTGTAACTTAGGTAGCAATGATGCATTGCTAGATGCCACTCATTGTCTATGACAATAGAATCGTTCTAGTATTACTGCTAACGTTGCAAGAACCTACAGGGTCACACCCTATGGTTGAAATGAACGGAATAAAATACAGTTGGTATTGTGCTTGGTTGTCACATAAATTAAATTAATTAAAGAATTAATTTAATTGGCAATCAAATATTGAACATATTATATGTACAAGGATGTTGTACACATAATGATAACATAATTTTATTAATATATGAATTTGATTCATATATAAATTTAAATAAATATAGTTTACCGGAATCATTATTATAATTAATGTAATTATAATTTTCGGTTAAAAACTTTATTGTATTTATTTAATCTTGTAATACATTCAAGACATACCAATTATAAAAGGCCCAATTAAGAGGATACCTATTATAAAAGGCCCAATGAGAAAGGCACCCATTATAAAAGGTATTAAAAGGAGACAAAACTAAATATGAAAACCCTAAGTGATTGCTTGTTAGGTCTAGCAGCCGTCAAGCAAATAAGCCTCCAAAACAGTTTTGGAGATTTCTTCCGTTCATAGTCAAACCGGGTGGATTACGTAGAGGCCGACATCGGAAAAGGTTGAGGCTTGACTCGACAGTAGATCAAAACTCTTGTTGCCAAGGCGTCGCTGTCTACTCAGATTGAAGTTTTGGTAATTTCGAAACCTTTATTTCACCCCGATTCGTTCCTCACACATGGATCCATGATTTGGATCGCCGGATCTAATTTTATTCTGCTGCGCCATGGGGTACCGGCGTTCCAACAGTGGTATCAGAGCCACTTGTGTGATACGAACTTGGGTTTAAATACTTGGGTGATGCAATTGTATGAGATACATGTTTTGATCTTATTATATTTTCGATTGTTTAAATCGTTTAAGCATAATCTGATAATTGTTCCTTTCGGTAATTGATTAAATGTTAATCATGGTGTTGTGGCCTATTCGATTTTATGTTATTACTGTTAACTATTAACAAATCTGTAGCGGCGGTGGTATTTATAGTTTCCAATAAGTGTTAACTGGCTAGTGGAACAAGGGTTGTTCCGATATGAAACCTCAAGGATTAAAATCCTAAAAACACGATTCTGTTGATAAAAATTTATCAAATCGTGAGGCTACATTTGACTGGGGTATGCAATTCGCGCCGCGGGGGCTCCGCCCCCGCACCCCCCGGGATAGGGTTCGGCCCGCTTCCTCCGACATCCTCAGACCCCCGCAAAAAATTTGTTAACAAAAGAAATTTATAAACTTGATGGGCCACAAAAGGTTGAAAGGATATTTTATAATTCACCTTAGCAAAAAAAAAGCATTGAATTATGTATGCTATTTTTGACATGCACGGTGTTTGAAATGCATAGTTATAGCCCAATGACCCATTCGATAAAAGGTTGTATTTTTTTTAAAAATACGGCCTGCGTGTCGTGCCTTGCTACTATTCTCTTGTATTTCTCTTCTCATCTTATTCCCTCGTATGTAAAACGAGTTTCTGCATATTGTAATTTGCAAGAGTTGATGTGGGCCAAACAAGAAGGAAGGTGGGACAATGATTGTGAATGATAGCTTGTGAAAGGGCTTACACCTTTAGGTTTCCTTTTGGTTTTCCCATTGGCTTGGGTTGAACCACTTTAGTTTATGGCTATAACTATTGCATTTATTTATTGCATTTATTTATTGCTTTATTTATTCATGTATGAGATACTATGGATGATAATAAACCTTGTTGATAATAAACCCTATTAATTGATGAGATCGATTAGAAGACTAAATGGGCTAAAGTAGACCATAATTGGTGAGATGCAACAACCTTAATAAAATCCCTCTATTAAAATATTAAGTCAACATGGCCTTCCAATTTTGCCCTCGTTAAGGCCTCGATCAATACTATGTAGGTTCTGCCAAAGCGAAGTACTAGTATTTATCTTGGTTAAACGCGAAGAATAAACAAGTGATATTCGCTGGTTAAAAATTGGTTAATGACTTAACTAGGTTACTCTAATAGGATTAGAAACCTAGAGGCAAGTAAATTGGATAAATCATAAGATGATTAGAACAAGAGTTGTTCACCAAATATTAGGAGTTACATATGATGTAATTAGCAAATGTTGCTACCTAAATAACCATAATCTTAAGAGTAAAGCCAAAACTGACTTAAGAGGTGGTGAAATATGGATCCTTAACCTACTAGAAATACTTTTGAGAAAGTTTTTCCGAAATTAATATACGAGGGTTATTAATTTTGAAATAAAATAGTGGGAATATCATTTAATAAAGTCTTTTTAATGATTGATATAAAATTGGTAAATTTACTCACATGCATATTTAATTATTGTAGATATATTATGGCTGCAAACACTAGCACACTCTCATTGCGATCGGTCCTTGAGAAGGACAAATTGAATGGTTTGAATTTTCTTGATTGGTTCCGTAACTTGAGGATTGTCCTTAAACAAGAACGGAAATTATATGTCATTGAACAACCACTTCCTAATGAACCACCCGCTAATGCCTCGAGGACTGATAGAGATGCTTACAAGAAGTATCTCGATGACATGATAGATGTTGGATGTCTTATGCTTGCCACTATGAATCCTGAACTTCAGAAGCAACATGAGGACATGGTTGCTTATGATATGATCGAGCACCTGAAAGAACTTTATCAGGGACAAGCACGGCAAGAGAGGTTTGATATCTCTAAGGCCTTATTCCAATGTAAGTTTGCTGAAGGAAGCCCAATAGGACCTCATGTCCTTAAGATGATTGGCTATATTGAAAGCCTGTCTAAGCTTGGGTTTCCATTGAGTCAAGAGTTGGCCACTGATGTTATTTTACAATCGTTGCCGGATAGCTACAGCCAGTTTATCCTCAATTTCAATATGAATGAAATTGACAAGACTCTACCACAATTACTCAGTATGTTACGAACTGCTGAAGGCAACTTGAAAAAGGTTGGACCCAAGCCCATACTGATGGCCCGTAATAACAAGGGCAAGGGAAAGGCCAAAGTTCAAACAAAGCCCAAGGGCAAAGGTAAGCCCAAATTTGGAAAAGGAAAGGCTGCACTGAAACCTAAAGGTGGGGTGTCTAAGGAAGGAAACTGTTTTCATTGTGGTGTGACTGGACATTGGAAACGGAATTGCCCTGCCTATCTTGAAGAAGTCAAGAAGGCTAAAGCAAGCGGAATGTCTGCTTCAGGTATTTATGTTATTGATATTAATTTATCAACTACTACTTCTTGGGTATTAGATACTGGTTGTGGTTCTCATATTTGTACTTCTGTACAGGGACTACAAAGGAGTAGGACTTTGGCTAGAGGAGATGTGGACCTACGAGTTGGAAATGGAGCAAAAGTTGCTGCATTAGCTGTGGGAACATATACTTTATCTTTGCCTAGTGGACTTGATTTATGTTTAGAGGATTGTTATTTTGTGCCCAGTTTGACTAAAAACATTATTTCAATTTCTTGTTTAGACAAAATTGGTTTTGAGATAATTATTAAGAATAATTGTTGTTCATTTTATCTCAATAATGTTTTCTATGGTTCGGCGCAATTGATTAGTGGCCTCTATATTTTAGATCAAACGAATCCCATTTACAACATAAATACTAAAAGATCTAAAATAAATGACTCAAATCAAACTTATCTTTGGCATTGTCGTTTGGGCCACATAAGTGAGAAACGCATATCCAAATTCCATAGAGATGGTCTCTTGAATTCATTTGTTTTTGAACAATTTGAAGTATGTGAATCTTGCTTATTGGGAAAAATGACTAAATCTCCTTTTTCTGGAAAAGGTGAACGAGCTAGTGATTTATTGGGCCTAATACATTCTGATGTATGTGGACCAATAAATACACAGGCCAGAGGTGGATTTCACTACTTCATTACTTTCACTGATGATTTCAGTAGATATGGGTATGTTTATCTCATGCGCCATAAGTTTGAGTCCCTTGAAAAGTTCAAGGAATTTAAAAATGAAGTACAAAATCAACTAGGCAAAACTATCAAGTCACTTCGATCTGATCGAGGTGGAGAGTATTTGAGCCTAGAGTTTGATGATCTTTTGAAAGAATGTGGGATTGTCTCACAACTTACTCCTCCTGGGACTCCTCAATGGAATGGAGTATCTGAGAGAAGAAATCGAACTTTGTTAGACATGGTTCGATCCATGATGAGTCATGCTGATCTACCGACTTCCTTTTGGGGACATGCACTTGAGACTGCTGCCTTCACACTAAATCGTGTTCCATCTAAATCGGTTCAAAAGACGCCATATGAGATGTGGACTGGGAAACGTCCTAGTATGTCCTTTATGAAAATTTGGGGTTGTGAAGCTTATGTTAAACGTCAGACGTCTACTAAGCTTGAACCCAAATCTGAAAGGTGTATTTTTGTGGGGTATCCAAAAGAAACCAAAGGATATTATTTTTTTAATCCCACTGAGAACAAAATTTTTGTTGCTCGGACTGGTGTCTTCCTAGAGAAAGAATTTACTTCTAGAAAAGGAAGTGGGAGAAAGATTGAACTTGAAGAAATTCAAGAATCACAAGATACCACTGAACCAGAGATTGAACAAAACCAAATTCCACAAGAAATTGAGGAACAAACAACTGCTATAGAAACACAACCACCGCGCAGATCTTTAAGAGAACGCCGTGCACCTGAGAGATATGGATTTCTCATTACAACACATGGTGGCGTTCTTCTTATAGATCAAGATGAGCCTAGGACTTATCAAGAAGCGGTGACGAGCCCAGACTCTGAGAAATGGCTTGAGGCCATGAGATCTGAGATGGATTCCATGTATGAAAACCAAGTATGGACTTTGATTGACCCACCCGAAGGGGTTAAACCTATAGGGTGCAAATGGGTTTTCAAAAAGAAAATAGACATGGATTGTAATGTACAAACATACAAAGGGCGATTAGTCGCTAAAGGTTTTCGCCAAATTCATGGTGTTGACTATGATGAAACCTTTTCTCCTGTAGCTATGTTTAAATCCATCAGGATCTTGCTCGCCATAGCTGTATTTCATGATTATGAAATTTGGCAGATGGATGTCAAAACAGTTTTCCTTAACGGGAAACTTGAAGAGGATGTGTATATGACACAACCTGAAGGTTTTGTAAATCCAAAGGGTGCTAGAAAGATATGTAAGCTACAAAGATCCATTTATGGATTAAAGCAAGCTTCTCGAAGTTGGAATATTCGTTTTAACGATGCAATCAAAGAGTTTGGTTTTATCAAAAATGAAGATGAACCATGTGTTTACAAGAAAGTTAGTGGGAGCACTATCACATTCTTGGTACTATATGTGGATGACATACTTATCATGGGAAATGACATACCTACCTTGCAGTCTATTAATACTTGGTTAAGAAGTTGTTTTTCTATGAAGGACTTGGGCGAAGCCACTTATATCTTAGGAGTCAAGATCTATAGAGATAGATCAAGACGACTACTAGGTCTAAGCCAAAGTACATACATAGATAAAGTACTGAAAAGGTTCAGTATGGAAGAATCTAAAAGAGGATTCCTACCTATGAGACATGGTATTTCACTCTCGAAGGAAATGTGTCCTTCAACTCCACAAGAGAGAGAACGTATGAGTAAAATTCCATATGCTTCCGCTATTAGATCTATCATGTATGCTATGTTATGTACCCGTCCAGATGTCTCGTATGCCTTAAGTATGACGAGCAGGTATCAAGTAGATCCCGGTGAAGGTCACTGGACCACAGTCAAGAGTATCCTTAAGTACTTAAGAAGAACTAAGGATACGTTCCTATTATATGGAGGTGAGGAAGAGTTAAGTGTAAAAGGTTACACTGATGCCAGCTTCCAAACCGACAAGGATGATTCTCGATCGCAATCAAGTTTTGTGTTTTGCCTTAATGGTGGTGCTGTGAGCTGGAAGAGTTCAAAGCAAAGTACAGTAGCCGATTCTACAACAGAGGCCGAGTATATTGCAGCCAGTGAGGCAGCAAAAGAAGCAGTTTGGATCAAGAAGTTCATTACTGGACTAGGGGTTGTGCCTAGCATATCAGATGCTATAGAACTCCGATGTGATAACAATGGAGCTATTGCACAAGCTAAAGAACCCAGATCACACCAGCGATCCAAACATATACTTAGACGCTACCATCTTATTCGAGAGATTATCGATCGAGGGGATGTAGAGATATGCAGAGTACCTTCAGATGATAACATCGCTGATCCCCTGACCAAGCCTCTGACACAGCAGAAGCATGATCGTCACACTAAGTCACTTGGTATTAGATATATGAGTGATTGGTCTTAGTGCTAGTGGGAGATTGTAAGAGTATGCCCAAAGATCAATCATGAGATGGTTGTAATAACATACTTAATTTACCATGTTTATTAATATAAAGCGTTGTCATTATTATTTCAGTTTTTCTTTCTGTGTGTATAGATAAACTGTTTTATAATAATGTCCTGAGAATAATATGATTATTCTTAAAAGATCCTTAGTCGAGTATTATTGTTGACTAGGACAATAATAATGCATTAAGACTAATATGTAGTTGATTGATGATAAAGAGTTGTCATTGATATGGAGTGTCAAAATCAATGCATGAATATGTGTGTTAGAGAACAACATATTGGATTGACCCGCTATGAGTATGTTTCTTGGATTATTATGTAATTGTCACAACATTACTCATAGTGATTAATATGTATATGATCCTCAGACTTGAGATCATTATTATCCTGGCATCGTGAGTTGTATATTTTGATACAGTCAAACGTACACCGTAACAGGTTGTTCTATAAAGGCTGATGTTGGATATACCACAATCTATGTAGAGGGATATGGTTGATCAATAAAGGATAAGTCCCTCCTACATAATAGGAGTAATATCTTAGGCCACTTGATTGAGTGAGACTAGAAATGCATGGCCATGCTCAAATAAGTTGATATGAGATGTCATACTAATTTGTATATCATAGTCTACTCAAGATATCAAGAAACATGGGATGGATTATGCAAGTGTGACTATCCCATGACTTGTATCCGTTCCAGAGATAAAGGACTTAAGGATTAATGCATGAAAGGTTAATCACGAAAGGTTATGTCGAATCATGACTTCTTGTAACTTAGGTAGCAATGATGCATTGCTAGATGCCACTCATTGTCTGTGACAATAGAATCGTTCTAGTATTACTGCTAACGTTGCAAGAACCTACAGGGTCACACCCTATGGTTGAAATGAACGGAATAAAATATAGTTGGTATTGTGCTTGGTTGTCACATAAATTAAATTAATTAAAGAATTAATTTAATTGGCAATCAAATATTGAACATATTATATGTACAAGGATGTTGTACACATAATGATAACATAATTTTATTAATATATGAATTTGATTCATATATAAATTTAAATAAATATAGTTTACCGGAATCCTTATTATAATTAATGTAATTGTAATTTTCAGATATAATTAATGTAATTATAGTTTTCGGTTAAAAACTTTATTGTATTTATTTAATCTTGTAATACATTCAAGACATACCAATTATAAAAGGCCCAATTAAGAGGATACCTATTATAAAAGGCCCAATGAGAAAGGCACCCATTATAAAAGGTATTAAAAGGAGACAAAACTAAATATGAAAACCCTAAGTGATTGCTTGTTAGGTCTAGCAGCCGTCAAGCAAATAAGCCTCCAAAACAGTTTTGGAGATTTCTTCCGTTCATAGTCAAACCGGGTGGATTACGTAGAGGCCGACATCGGAAAAGGTTGAGGCTTGATTCGACAGTAGATCAAAACTCTTGTTGCCAAGGCGTCGCTGTCTACTCAGATTGAAGTTTTGGTAATTTCGAAACCTTTATTTCACCCCGATTCGTTCCTCACACATGGATCCATGATTTGGATCGCCGGATCTAATTTTATTCTGCTGCACCATGGGGTACCGGCGTTCCAACACGTCTAACCCTAGGTTGATTAATTGAAATCTCTTTCTAATTAAAACCCCTAGAATTGCATTAACTCGATCTATGGACTCCCATATTAGGTTTCACCCTAATCCGGCAAAATCTCGTCACCCTATCTCTAGGCGCGCGATTAACTCCGCTTAATTATGCTAGATCTACTCTTAGCAGGGACTTTTGCTCCTCCACCTAAGCACATCATACTTGAATTAATATCCCGGAAATATCAACACAAGTTTTAAGAACACATAATTAAGAACAAGTTAAATATTTATCATATAGTTCAGCCAACGATAACAAGATTCATCTTAGGTTTCATCCCCTCAGGTATTTGAGAGGTTGGTTCATAACGAATAAAGAAAACATCTCAAAAGTAAAGATAAAACAAAACATAAGAAATCCCTAAAACCCCCTGAAGAAATTGAAGGAGAGATCCTCTGTCTTGAGTATAATTTCGACTTCTTGAGATGGATCGACTAGCTATCTTCAAGTAATTTCCACAAATCTGACCTTTCTGGCTCGGCTCCTTGGCCTAGCTAACCGCCCCTTTCTAGGTTATACTTAGGGTGCTTATATAGGCTTTTGAAATAGGTTTCTTTGCACCTAAGTATCCTTTTCCGAGTGTAATTACTCTTCTCCACGACAGGGACACGGCCATGGCACACGCCCTGTGAGTTGTGGTCAGGCCGTGTTCGAACTTTTAATGAGGCACGACTGTGTGGTCTTGGGCCCAGGCCGTGTCGATTTCTAATTTGGCCCAATTTGGTCCGTTTTAAGCTCGTTTCTCGTTCTTTTCATCCTCGGGTGCTTTCCTGAGTATAAAACATGAAAAGAAATGATTAAGAGCACCTTTTTACATAAATCAAGGGATAAATCATCCAAAAGCATGCTAAATGTGGGCCTAAAATATGTTACTTTTACGGTTTATCAGCAAAAATGACCATTTTGCCCCTATACTTTGGCAAAATTACAATTTTGCCCCTAGGCTCGTAAATTGTTTTTTATCACATTTTCTCATTAAACAATCCTAGATGAACATTTATTTCTCTTACAACAACTCACAAAACCAATTATTTCATGCATTTATTACACAATTTCAACCTTTCCAAATAAGTCCTATTTAGGTGTTTTCATGGTAACACCTTTCACAAAAGTTGTTCCTTAACTCACTAACATTCATTTTATTCCATAAAACCTCAGCAAAAAACATAAAAAATCTCATGTCAAGTCCCTAAACTTTCAACCATTTTGCAAATTAGTCCCCTTATTAGCTAGCTTAAGCTTTGGGGGGTTTTAAAAGTACAAAAATTATCAAGAAAGACCTCTAAAGTCACTTACTTGTAAGAGAAAAGCTTGGATGAAAGTTTGGACTCCAAAATCCTCTAATTTCCTTCAATTTGTGGTGGTGAAGAATCATGAATAGTAAAAGATGATATCTCTTTCATTTATCTTATTTTATTCATTTTTTCCCCTAATTTCGCCAAATTTGGACCAAAATTTAATGCCCTTGCCTCCTTGTCTCTATAGCCGGCCAACACACCCTTAATGGCCTAATTTCACTTTAAGAACCTCCAATTTAATATTCTATGTCTATTAGACACCTCCACCTTGTAAAATAGAACTTTCGCACTTTATGGGATTTAGTCCTTTTTCACAATTAAGCATACCATTGCTAAAGTTAAAGCACCAAAATTTTCATACATCCTTATAAACATGCTATAACACATAAAATAATATCAAAAATATTTTTTTTCAACCTCGAATTAGCGGTCCCGAAACCACTATTCCGACTAGCCCAAAAATCGGGCTGTCATAACTCTCCCCCTTTAGAGATTTTCGTTCTCGAAAATCTTACCAATAAAAAGGTTTGGGTACTGTTCCCTCATGGCTTCTTTCGGTTCCCACGTAGCCTCTTTCATACCGTGTTTTTGCCATAACACTTTCATTAAGGCTATGCTCTTATTCCTCAACTGTTTAACCTCTCGAGCCAATATCTTGATTGGTTCCTCTTCATAAGTCATGTCCGGTCGTATCTCAATTTCTATTGAAGGGATCACATGCGAAGGATTGAAACGATATCACCACAACATTGACACATGAAACACGTGTATTCTCTCTAACTCTGCCGGCAAAGACAACCGATAGCTACTGGCCCAATCCTTTTAATAACCTCATACGGCCCTATAAATCGTGGACTCAATTTGCCTTTTCGACCAAATCTCAATATTTTCTTCCATAAGGATACTTTCAAAAATACTTTGTCACCCATTTGAAACTCGATTTCTTTCCTTTTTAAATCTGCGTATGACTTTTGTCGGTCCGAAGCAGCTTTTAGACTATCACGGATCACTTTCACTTTCTCCTCGGTCTCTTTAACTAGATAGACCTTGTGAATTTGCTTCTCACTAAGCTCGGTCCAATATAAAGGAGTCCGACACTTGCGACCATATAAAGCTTCATACGGTGCCATCCGTATACTCGAATGATAACTATTGTTATAGGCAAACTCAACCAAAGGTAGATATTTTTCCTAACTATCTTCGAACTCTAACACACAGCATCGAAGCATGTCTTCAAGAACTTGAATCACTCTTTTGGATTTGCCATTGGTTTAAGGATGGAACGCTGTACTAAAATTCAATTTTGTACCCAAGGCTTCTTGCAGCTTCTCTTAAAACCTCGAACTAAATCTCAGATCTCTATTCGAGATAATAGATATAGGTACCCCATACAATCTCACCACTTCAGCAATATACAACTCAGCCAACTTGTCAAGTGAGTAATCCACATGCACTGATATAAAGTGAGCTGACTTCGTTAATCTATCCACAATAACCCACACAGCATCTTTCTTTCTCGGAGTCGTAGGTAACCCCGTTACAAAATCCATTGTGATTCGATCCCACTTCCACTCTGGAACCATCACCGACTGAAGTAATCTCGAGGGTACTTGATGCTCGGCTTTCAGTTTTTGATAGATCAAACATTTAGTAACAAACTCGGAGATGTCTCTTTTCATACCCGGCCACCAATACAATCTTTTCAAATCATTGTACATTTTTGTACTGCCCGGATGTACTAAAAAGCAACCACTGTATGCTTCATGTAAAATTTTTCGGATCAACTGATCATCCATAGGTACACAAACTCTGTCATGAAGCATCAAACAACCATCTGAATTCACCCAAAAACCAGAGGCATTTCCCGATTCGCACTGAGCTCTCTTAGCTTGCATCTCACTATCATTCTTTTGAGCTTCACATATCTGCTGAAAAAATAACGGTCTAGCCCTCAACTCAGCCAATATAGCACCATCATCAGACAGCGCTAAGCTCATTCTCATAGCTTTCAAAGCATACAGAGATTTTCTGCTCAAGGCATCTGCAACTACATTCGCTTCCCCACGATGGTAATCGATTACTAGCTCGTAATCCTTCAATAATTCGAGCCATCGCCGTTGTTGCAAATTCAAATCCTTTTGGTCCATCAAGTACTTCAAACTCTTGTGATTGGTGAAGAGTCGACACTTCTCACCATATAAAAAATGACGCCAAATCTTCAAAGCGAAGAAGATCGCAGCCAACTCTAAATCATGACTCGGATAATTCTTTTCATGCGATTTTAGCTGTCTCGAGCTGTAAGCTACTACCTTACCCTCTTGCATCAACACACAGCCAAGGCCATTTAATGACGCATCACTATAGACTACAACCTCTTTTCTCGATTCAGGTTGTACTAAAACTGACGCCTCTGTCAACAATGCTTTCAATTTCTCGAAACTCTGTTGGCATTTCTCAGTCCATTCAAACTTAACATCTTTGTGCAACAGTTTCGTTATCGGGGAAGCAATCATTGAGAACCCTTTCACGAACCATCTGTAGTACCCCGCTAAACCCAAAAAGCTTCTAATTTCCAACATATTCCTTGGCGGTTTCCACTCCACAATAGTCGAGATCTTACTTGGATCAACTCTAATGCCATCACCAGACACAATGTGTCCTAAAAATCCGACCTCTTGGAGCCAAAACTCACTCTTGCTAAATTTAGCATACAATTGCTTGTCTCTTAAAGCCTGTAAAACAATTCTCAGGTGCTTTGCATGCTCACTCTCATACCGAGAATAAATTAATATGTCATCGATAAAACCAACCACAAACTTATCCAAATACGATCGGAAGATGCGGTTCATTAAATCCATAAAAATCACAGGAGCATTTGTTAGGCCAAATGGCATGACAAGAAACTCATAATGGTCATACCTCATCCGAAATGTAGTTTTCGGCACATCTTGCTCCTTAACCCTCAACTGGTAATAATCAGACCTTAGGTCTATCTTAGAGAATACTGTAGCTCCCTTTAATTGGTCAAACAAGTAATCTATCCTTGGCAAAGGATACTTATTCTTCACTGTCACCTTGTTGAGTTGTCTGTAGTCTATGCACAATCTCATTGACCTATCTTTCTTCTTTACAAAAATTACCGGAGCACCCCATGGTGAATAGCTCGGTCTTACAAAACCCTTGTTCGTTAACTCTTGCAACTGAACCTTTAATTCTTTCAACTCCAATGGTGCCATCCGATATGGAGCAACCGAAATAGATGCCATACCCAGAACTAACTCTATCCCAAATTCGACCTTTCTAACTGGAGGCAATCTGGGTAATTCTTCAGGAAACACATATGGATACTCGCATACCATCGGCACTGACTCAATTTTTACCTTTGACTCTTGAGTATACAGCACAAAGGTGAGATAGGACTTATATCATTTTCTCAAGTACTTCTCAGCTACCAAAGATGAAGTCATTACAGGCAAACTATCCGATTTACCTGATTCAACCCGAACGACATCTCCATTTACACATTTCAATTCAATAAACTTACTACCATAGTTCACTAAAACATCATGAGCAGTCAACCAATCCATACCAAGAATCAAGTCAAATTCATCAAACGGCAACAACACAAGATTTGTCGGAAAATAATGACCTCTAATTGTCAAAGGACAATTCCTACACACCTTGTCAACTAGCACATGTTTGCCTAACGGGTTTGACACATTTACTACAAATTTCGTAGACTCAACAATCATAATCATGCTAGATGTCAGTTTCATGCAAATGTAAGAATGGGTAGACCCCGGGTCAATCAAAGCAACAACAGAGACATCATGAAGAGAAAAAGTACCCGTTACCACATCTGGAGAAGATGCCTCTTTGCGAGCGCGAATGGCATAAGTCCTTGCAAGTGCTCGACCCTCCAATCTCACAGTAGTGTCTCTGGGTGCACCTTTACTACTAGTCCCACCTCTAGGGTTCTTTTGTGATCTACCCCTCAAAGACACATTGCTTGATCTTACTTCTTGCTTTCTTTCCTTCTCATCCTTCTCAGGACAATTCCGGATATAATGATCGGGTGAACCACACTTATAGCAATTACAATTTTTTTTCCCCAACACTCCCCAGTGTGTTGCCTACCACAATTTGGACACTCCAATTTATTAGACTTTGGATTGCTCACGCTTGCCATCGAGGTAGCTTGAACTCTCAAGCCTGAGTATGTATTACCTCGAACTCGGTGTGAATATCCAACTGACACAGTCGCCCGAGGGTTCATTTCCTTGGACCTCTTTGACTGAGTTTGGTACGATTTACTTATTGATCTTTTTTTTGCATCTCAGGCCTCACTCATGGCCTTTCTCTTTTCCTTATTCAGTTCCTCGTCCTTGCATGCCCTATCAACTAACACCACAAATTCTTTCAATTCCAAGATCCCAACTAGGAGTCTGATATCCTCATTCAGCCATCTTCAAACCCCTTGCACAAGATAGCTTTTGTGGACACACACTCTTGTGCATACTTGCTAAGCCTAACAAACTCACGCTCATACTCGCCACAGTCATTTTATCTTGCTTCAATTCAAAGAATTCTTTCTATTTCTGGTCCACAAATCTTTAACTTATGTACTTCTTTCGGAACTCTTCCAAAAAGAAGTCCCATGTCACATTCTCTCTTGAAACCACTGACGTCAACGTTTTCCACCAATGATATGACGAGTCCTTCAGCAATGACACGACGCATTTCAAGCTCTCCTCAGGTGTGCAGGAGAGTTCATCAAATACTCGCATTGAGTTCTCAAGCCAAAACTCCGCCCTCTCGAGGTCATCATTTATATTAGCTCTGAATTCCTCGGCCCCTTACTTCCGAATCTTATCTACTGGGGGTTTGGTCATTTTCACCAAATCTAAACCTTGAGGAGCCACAGGAACTAGTTGAGGTATAGGAGGGGGTGGAGGAGGTTGAGCATTAGGATTCGCTCGTACATACTCCGTGTACCAATTAATCATCATTTGGAGAAAGGCTTCCTGAGCCTCTTCTCCTTAACCTATAGTCTCGAGTCTACTCTCTACAGGCGCGGTTCCTTGCGCAGGAGCCGACACATTACTAGCAGCGTCATCAGCAGCCGCTCGGTCGGGATCCATTTACTATATAAAAACAAAGTTTAGAATTGTCAGAAGTCACCATACTATCAATACACATTTATGGCATGTATAGCTAGACTCTTACACACGCCACGGTAGTCCAAGAACTGACTAAACCATAGCTCTGATACCACTAAATGTAACACCTCTTACCCGTATTCAACTCCGAAACTGGGTACGATGCATTACCGGACTTATCTCACTTGAACATACAACTTTGAGCTATAAAATTTCATCCTAACTTAAACCTTTCCGTTCACATTCAAAACATCTTCATTATGGGCCTACAATGCCTTAAACATGCAAACAGTGGATCTCGAAAATCAACTGGGAACTTTTATAAACTTAGGAAATTTTTGCCTTAACAAGGCCACACGCCCGTGTGAAATGGGACACGCCCGTGTGGGCAGACCGTTTGGTCACACACGCCCATATCCCTAGCCCGTGTAGAATTTATTTTTCCTTTCAAACCTATAGGGTTTTCACACGTCTAGTCACACGCCCGTGCCCTAGGCCCGTGTCCTCCACACGGCTTAGACAAGCCCATGTCCTCACATGTGTGTGAAAACCTAATTATTCTATTTGTGACGTCAGCAACCTCATAAGGGGCACACGGCCTAGGTACACGCCCGTGTGTCTAGCCCATGGTCGACACAACTTGCAACACTAACATACAGGGGACACACGGTCTGGTCACACACCCATGGGACTGACCGTGTGTCACACACGGCCTAGATACATGCCTGTGTGCCTACCCGTGTAGACAAGAATAAGGCTATTTTCCAAGCTCTTTTTACCACCCTAACTCATACAACGATAATCACATTCAACAATTACTCAATCATCCAATCATACATCATACAAAAACGTGAATAACTTCATCTTTTCATATATATATATATATATATATATATGATAATGAGCCATTAAATATGGTCATTTACAAAAGTGTTCATCTTTTAAGGAGCCAACACACTTGGCCAAAACAACAAAACATTTCTCTATGTCTAGCCCCTATACATGCCATACTCAAAATGCTAAGTCTAATATACCGAGATGAGCTGATAGTGTGGATGATCTTCAGATTATCTTCGTATCCCGAACCGGCTCTTTGACACTATAAAACAAGGGAAAAGAAAGGGAGTAAGCTTTAAGCTTAGTAAATTTATATGTAAACAATAAGCATCATAACATATGCTAAACAATTAATAACATTTCATACTAAGCAAGAACAATTCACATTTCCATAATCATGCTTACTCATCTCATCTCTTACCACATTTCAACCACATAACAATTATATTGCTCACAATTACTTGTACACATTCCCTGCACTCATCACCACAAAGCAACATGAAACATTTACTTATACAATTTCTCGATGAACCCCTTGGAATGATACTAAGTACCTGGTGGTTTTGCACACAGCCCACCAATAGTTAATAATAGGGTGGTATCGCACTTAGCCCACCAACTAGATTATTTACGGTGGTTTCGCACATAGCCCACCAAATGATAATATAAACGATGGTATCGTACAAAGCCCACCAAAAAGGATGATTATAGTGGTATCGCACACAGCCCACCAATTAACTATTACGGACATTTTTCCGTACTAACTTATCTATTCCGAGGTTCATACGAGAATTATTCACTATTTATCAATTTCAATCAATCTCAATCATAATTGATATCATTCATACAATGAACCAATAAGTAACAACATATGTATTAAAGATGTATCGTTTACACATAAACTTACCTCGGTGCAAAATGTATTAATCGACGGTTTAGTCCGTAACCTTGCTTTTTCCCCGGTCAAGGTTGTTTTCGCGCTCTTCTAGATCTATAATAATAAAATTTACTCATTCAATAACTTTATAATTCATGATACATCAAAATTTCTACTTAGGCAAAAATGATCATTTTGCGCTTATACTTTGGCAAAATGAGAATTTTGCCCCTACGCTTGTAAATCGTTTTTCATCACATTTTCTCATTAAACAATCCTAGCTGAACATTTATTTCTCTTACAAAAACTCACAAAGCCAATTATTTCATGCATTTATTACACAATTTAAACCTTTACAAATAAGTCCTATTTAGGTGTTTTCATTATAACACTTTTCACAAAAGTTGTTCCTTAACTCACTAACATTCATTTTCTTCTATAAAAACTCAGCAAACAACATAAACACTCTCATGGAAAGTCCCTAAAATTTTAACCATTTTGCAAATTAGTCCCCTTATTAGTTAGTTTAAGCTTTGGGGGTTCCAAAAGTACAAAAATTATCAAGAAAGACCTCTAAAATCACTTACTTGTAAGAGAAAAGCTTGGCTGAAAGTTTGGACTCCAAAATCCTCTAATTTCCTTCAATTTGCGGTGGAGAAGAAGTATGAATAGTGAAAGATGATATCTCTTTCATTTATCTTATTTTATTCATTTTTTCCCCTAATTTCACCAAATTTTGACCAAAATTTAATGCCCTTGTCTCCTTGTCTCTATGGCCAGCCAACACACCCTTAAGGGCCTAATTGCACTTTAAGGACCTCCATTTTAATATTCTATGGCTATTAGACACCTCTACCCTGTATAAGAGAACTTTCGCACTTTATGCGATTTAGTCCTTTTTCACAATTAAGCATACAATTGCTAAAATTAAAGCACCAAAATTTTCATACATCCTTATAAACACTCTATAACACATAAAATAATATCAAAAATTATTTTCTTCAACCTCAGATTAGCGGCCCCGAAACCACTATTCCGACTAGCCCCAAAATCGGGTTGTCACAAAATGTCCCGATGGGAATGCTGAGGTACCAATGGAAAGATGTAGTTAGATTTTGAAATTCTAAAAAAAGAGAGGTATTACATACTTCCAAACTCTTAAAATTATTTCGGTTTATAGTATTTACTATATACATAATAATAATTTCATAATGCAGGATCGTAGGCACTACAAGTAGGCAAAAACAAAAAGTCGCCCACATATCTGGGTCGAAAAGTTTTGCTTGTGTAGCTGAGGACGAGGTATTTTGAATTTATTAATTGTGTCAAATATTAATTAACTTATATTAGATAATATTTTTACTACTATATTGTAGGAACAATCGTCTGGTCAAAAAGTTGGACGCTTTCAGCTTTTTGACATTACACATAGAAAGAAAGATAAATCTTCTATGACTACTAAAGCTGCAGAAATTATGGTATATTTACTTAATAGAATTTGAATTATTTTAAATATTTATCATGTTTAATTATAATGGTTTAATTCGTCGTTTGTAATGCAAATAATGTTAAGTATGTTGCATTTATTTTGATTTATATTTTGTTTCTAACTTTTTGATTGATTTATTAGGAGAAACTAAAGGATAAAAGGGCGGAGTATGAAGCGATCACTTCGAGTGATAGCTCTGTTAATCTTGACAACATTGATAACTAAGTTATTACTGAAGTTTTGGGTCCAGAAAGGTATGGTCGTGTTCGATTTCAAGGATCTTTTATAAACCCAACCCAATATTTTGGATCTAGCTCGCAGTAATACATGCCTTCGGGGAGTCAGACTCAAGCTGAAGTTCAGAGGTTAAGAGACCAGCTGGCTAAGATGCAAGCTAGTACAGTTGAGCAAATTGCTCAACTTAAAGCAGAGACAACAGCCAGGGAAGCAGAGCAAAGCAAAAAATACGACGAACTCCAACAATAGCTTCAGAATATGATGAAGATGTTTCAGCAGTCGCAGAATCCGCCATCTTAGACGTTTGTTTTGTTATTGTAAGAATATTTTAACATTATAACTTTTAATATTATTGTAAAAATATTTTGTTATTTCATTTATTAATTTAGAGGATTTGAAGCATAATTTTGATTTGTTGTTTTTGGTTGAATTTGTATTTGCTGTTTTTGGTTGGATTTGTATTTGTTGTTTTTAGTTGTTACAGGAAGGGTTGTATATGAATGAAAATGGATGTTAGAAATCTACTAAAGTTAGTGGCGTTTTTTTCACAAAAGCCGCTAAAGAACAAGACTTTTAGCGGCGTTTGTAGGGAAAGCACCACTAAAGGTCACATTCTATAGCGGCACTTGTGGGGAAAGCGCCACTAAAGGTCACGTGCTATAGCGGCGTTTGTGGGGAAAGCGCTACTAAAGGTCACGTTCTATAGCAGTGTTTGTGGAGAAATCGCCGCTAAAGGTCATGTTTTATGCAAAATTTAGCGACGTTGTCTATAGCGGTGTTTTTTGCTACGCTAATAAGAATGCCGCAAATATTTTTAGCGGCGCTTCCCAAAAAACGCTACTAAAAACCTGTTTTGCTGTAGTGCTACCACTTCAGACCTTGGTACAATTATAACATAAGGGCTTGTTCAATTCCTTAATCAAATTTCACTAGTTTAGTCACCTTGCAGTTTAGTCCTTATACTATAATTAACAACTTATCTACTTTAATCATTTAGCATTTTGACCTTATAATTTCATATACATCACGTAAACTCCTTGAACAAGATTCTTGGGTTGGATTGACTTAGAAAATTTGGCTTCGAAATCCACTTTTCTAACACCGACAAAAACCGGATCATTACAAACATGACTCCTACATTACATAATCAACTTCTTAAAAAATTTTCAGAAGAGCTCCAAACTAATGAAAAGCAAATTAAGTTGTTTAAAATTTTGAGTTTAGATGCATTTGTGATTTTAACTTTCATTGTGTTACATGTGATAAATAGATAATTATGAAATTTCAATTCTTATAATATGAAAAAGATGCCAAAAGATGGCCTGGAATTACTTTGATATGGAATGATCATGGTATCAATAAAAAAGCTATGTTCTCAAGTTATTAATATCTCATCTTTAATTAAAGTGAAGAGAATTTTACCTATCTAGTTTTCTATTAAAAAAAGTAATTAAATTATGTGTAAAATAATAAAAGATTTATGTTTAAATTTTCAATTGAGAGACGAGTGTCAGGCTTAATCCCTAGACAACCCTCACAACTCTTATAAAATACACATTGTTTCCTTGGCATATCAATGTAACATATATAATATTCAAAGAAAATAATTTCATGGATATCATTAAAGTTAAAAGTGCATGGAGGGGAGAATAAAACCAATTCTTCTTTTAGAACATATATAATTGGAAATAATTCTGAGTATTCCTAATCAGCAAACCTAAATACTATTTTCTTTCTTTTGATTATCAAGAGTTTCCAATTAAATAAATTATTATAAGTATTAAATTGAATAATTAATTCATTTCAAACTAATTAATCAAAATATATATAATTGAAAATAAAATTTGAGTATTCCTTAACTAGCAAACTTGAATTTTGAGTATCAAGAATTTCTTGCCAAAATCACTTATTACAAGTACTGGATTGAATAACTAACTCAACTATAACTAATTAATCAGAACATATATAATCGAAAATCAATTCTGAGTATTCTTTAACTAGCAAACCTTAATACTTTTTCTTTCTTTTGAATGCAAAGAGTTTCCAATCAAAACAAATTATTACTAGCCTTTAATTGAATAACTAACTCAACTAAAATTAATTAATCAAAATAAATATATTATAAATGCTAAATTGAATTACTTGCTCAAAACAAACTAATGAAACAAAATAAATGTAAAGGAGAACTTATACATAATTTATACACAATAGGACTTGAACTTGAACGCTTAAGGTCATAGGATTTCAACCTTTTTTAACACAATAAACACATTATTAGCAATTAAATATTTAAAAATAGCAAAGATAAATACTATATTGTTGTTGTTGTTGTTGTTGTTAGGGTTAAATGCAAAAAAAAAATGTCCTTAAACTACTTAAGTTTCAAAATGTTATAATAATATCCTTCAAAGGTGATATCAAAGGAACTCTCGGTCATAGAAACTATGACGGGTCTTTAATGAGATTCATATGTTGATATAGTTTATTGTGAACGTACATAGTGACAAAGCTAGAGGGACTGGCAATGATCTTAGCCTCTCCCCAAGTGGTAGGATTGTTTTAGCGTCTTTTTAAAAATTGTAAGAATATAAATAAATACAACAGTTCAATTTTATTTTGATTTACAAACATTTATAATTGACTTCTAACTCCTCTGAAAAATAAATTTTTAACTTCATCCCTTAAAGTAGATGTGGCTCATGTTGTTTGAGAAGACTATAGATTTGCAGATTCATTAGCTTTGTTAGGCGTTGTTAGAGATGAATTGTTTTTTGTACGATCTCAGCTTGATTTTGTTTTTGATGTGGACTTTTTGCATGTAGGAAACTCTAGCTGCTTGTCTATGTTTCTAGTGAACCAATTTTATACTTTAGGTCCTAGAGTATAATATTTAAAATATATGGATCATATTATAAATATATTATATTTATTGAATAAATAATTTGTATCTAACATATTAAAAAAGTGTAAATAATATTCAAAAGGATTATTTTTTTACCACATTAAATTTAAATTATCGATGTAATAGATACACATAGTTATAATTTAATTTGAGGGTTTTAAAAATATTTTATATCAGATTGAAGCTGCCATTTAACATCAAATGGCCAGGTTTTCGTAAGCATGTAATTGATACAATTATGATATTTTGAATATTTAAATTAGACTGTTTTAAAAATATTGAGTGTAATTAACCTTTATTAATATCCATTAATTGTTAAAAACAAAAGAATATGCTAACAGAAGAAAACTACTGACATCCGTTGCATCTTGTTTCAAATACTTTGAAAAAAACAATATTATCAATTTTTATAAGCAAAACTTATTTTAAATCAAGAGAGACATAAGAATACAGAAAAGAGACATGGGAATTAAAAATTATGGGGTATTATTTATGGAAAGTTGAAAAGTAGAAAAAGGGTAGATAGATATTGTTATCCTTAATGGGGATAATTGTCACTTTCACTCCTCACTGTATTTCACCATCTGCCAAAAGCAATCTCTCCCAGCATTCATCATTCATTAAGAAGAGGAAGAAGAATACCTCAGAGCTTTCTTTTAGTGACAGTTTCCCATTTTCCATTTTAATTATTATTCCTTTTTTTTTTCTATTTTTGCAAGCTGCAAATTGTAGTTCTGAAGGAAGATTACATGAAAATAAGGCATGGAATTTTTCATTGTTGAACTGGGTTTCAAATTTGTGTTTTGCAACAACACTGTACAGGGATTGATCCATTGATATCAGCATGAACAGAGACAGAAAAAAAAAAAAGCAAAAGAGGTTTAGCCCTTCAAAGAAAAAGCATAAAGGCTTAAAACCAGAAAAGAGAAAAAGTTACATACTCTCAGTCACAAATCACAACAAAAAAAAACACCCCCCCCCCCCCCACACAAGGAAAAAAAAAAAGAAACTAATAATCCCATAGCAAGCCTTGTTCAAAACCATTTTGTAAAATGCTTTCTGGCACTACTAATTGATCACAAACATACCCACAACCTTCCATATTTTGAAGCAATGGTGGAGGGTACAACCACCCATCCACTGAGTCCATGAAAACAAACTCGTTCTTCAACTCGACTGAATCGTAACTCGTCCCGAGGCTCGGCAACTCCACTATCTCGCTTAACTCGTCTGGCCCAGAAGACAACTCCACGTGAGAAACCAAAGAGGAAACCGATGACGAAGATGATAATGTTGAAATGGACATAGAAGTCGAAGAAGAAGAAGAAGATGATGGGGAGTCGAATTTGTCCATTTGGGCAGCTTTGGCTGCCGCGGCTTGGACGTCACGTGGTGCTAAAGACACGGGCCGAGGTAACGAGTCGGCCAGTTCGGGGAAGTTGAGGATGGCGGAGTTGCCTTTGATGCTCAAAGCGGCTACATCATGCGCACGAGCTGCCATTTCTGGGGTAGGGAAAGTGCCTAGCCAAATGCGGGATTTCTTACGTGGCTCCCGAATTTCGGACACCCATTTGCCCCAGTTTCGCATTCGGACACCCCGGTAAACGGTGCGCTTGCTCGAGTCCCTCATTCTCTTGGGTTGTTTAGTAGAACCCGAAGTGAAAGTTTCGGGTTTATGGTTTGGGGTCGTAGTAGTTGAGTTAGGGGTTGAGTTAGATGGTGATAGCGGCGGCGATGAGGTTGAATTTGAGCTGCTCTCTGTCTCTGAATGTTGTAGCTCAGCCATTTAAGTACTTGTTTGTTCTTACTCTTTCTTTTTTTACACTCTGCAAAGAGAAATGTTGAGGTAATATTATTGAATGAAGAAGACTTAAAAGAGAATTGCTATAATGGTATTTGCTATTTCGTGATAAAAAGACAAAGGGTCTAAAGCCTTTTTTCTTTTGGCTCCCATCATTTCCCAATAACTCATACAACACTTATAAGCACTGAGAGAGAGAGAGATATGACCCACATAAGAAATGGGTCATCACCCCCTCCTATACATCCCATGGCTCAATTGGGGCTTCTCTTCTCTACAACCACTCAACCTCTTTTTCTTCTCCTTTTTCAACTTTTATTGTTTATGAAGAGTAATTTTTCTAAAATTTATAGTTGTTTCTTTTAATGATATTGTATTTAACCCTAAACTCATTTAACCCCTTTTCTTCTTCCTCAATCAATCATCACTCTATCCCTTCATTTATCACCATTTTCACCCTTTGTCCCTATAACAAGTTCCCCTTTGATTGTTTGGTAGGAATATAGGATATATGTATATGTATATATATGCAACTATTTGATAATATAAAAGTATGTAAGCTGTGATGTAGCCAATCTAGGGTTTACAGTGCTCTCAGATCATGCTGTATAATTTTTTATTACATTATAATTTTTTTTTTTTCCATTGATGATTGATTCTTGATAAGTAAACTGTGTTTATAATATCAACTCGTATTTAAAAAACTTGAGACCTGCGTTTAATTGGGGTCACCGGTTGGAAGAAATGGAGATGCCTCAAACTGCTGATATCTTCAATGGGTCCGATCCACCATTTTAAGAATAAATGCTATATCCTAATTATATTTTAACCAGCGTCCACGTAACTGGACTTCTGCTCTTGTTTGTTGGTTTATTATTATTGTTATTTGTATTTTGAAAATATGTTCATGTTTGTTTATTAACTTAGTTACGACAAGTTTAAAAATATTAAAATATTTGAATTAATGGGGAAAAATATGAACATTCTTTTACGAAGCATTGATAATAGGATCAATGAACATTCTTGATAACGATAGTAAATGAATGTCAAATACTATTTTGGAAAAAAATGGCGATGGAGTCAAGGCATTGAGAAGCGAACCATTACACTGAATAAAGCTTAAAGTGCTTTCAATGAAAGAAAAGGATATCAATTTAAGAACATTTAAAATAAATAAAATTATTATAATTTACATTATTTGTGGAAATATAGAATTTTACCAACAAATATAATGTGTTTTTAATACGAGTCACATGCAGCAATTTAAGTTACTTTTTTTTTAAATATTTTTTATACTTTTTTTATAAATTTATTTTTTAAAATTTTTTATTACTGCTTGTCTCATGTCATATTTTGAGCCTGTTGCATGTCGTCGTATGATTAGTTATCTATGTCAAGTAATCAAATTCTAACTCATACCATAGTGTGTGATGGAATCCAAGTTTGAATATCAATTATGTAAAAAACAAAAAATAGGTACCATCTAGATACAAGTAGCCAAGTTTAGAAAGCACAATATATATTAACCCAAAAATTATATAACAAATATATTTCAAAAAGTTAATGCAAAAAATAAATGACGCTTTGACTGAAATGAAGAAGTTAAAACAATGAAGATCATAGCGACTTACATTCAAATCTCATCTTGTGTATTTTCTATATTTTACATAAAATATCAAATAGAAAAAATGTCATCATAGTAATGTTTGTTATTTTATAAAATGAATAGATTTTTGCTAATTGAGTTGGAATTCGATTGATGGACGATATCAATTTAACCAACTCTTTACATAATAGTATAGAATATTGTTAGTCTTAGAACCCATCCTTAGAGCATTTAACCACCACGGAAACAAGAAGGCACACAACTTTACCATGGTTTTGTTAGCAAAGTTTGGAGCCATAGTCTCGTCTAAGCATCATGTCATAGTTAGTCGACTCGTACAATCCTTATAAGATATATCAAGAAGGGTCCTTGATAACACTATTAATCCATTACATCCAACAAGCACCTCGTTCAGTCCTTTCATATGAGTACCACCTTGATGACTGAAACCTTATTACAATACTCATAGAATAGAGAACTTAATGAGCGGAACTCACAACCGACTATCATTCCTCTATAAACACACCTTCAACATCAAAAGAAAAGGGATAAAAATATATAGTCAAAACCCTATTAATACTAAATCCTAAGTTCTATAAATCTCTCAACTTTAACGATTGTTCTCGTCATCTGCGATATGAACCGCCCTACTAAACTATCAAACATGTTATGAAACTTTTAATGTTACAACAAACACATGCATATTTAATTAAAAATCAAACTCGAAAAGAAAGAGATCTTTATTAGGGGCCCAAAAATTTTGGTGTGTCATCTTCCAAAATCGTGCATAGTTTGGTAGTTAAGTTGATTTCCAACACTTAGGTCAGCCATTAAAGATGAGTTCACACTACATCATTCTGGGTCCAACATCAGTTACGACCTTGTTTGCAGCCAAGAAACGGTGGCTCGAAACGTATATTCAATTTTAAATAGTGAGTTTTAATTATTTTTGTTAAATTAAATGATGATGCCCCCACATGTTGAAAATGACTTCTCTTTAACAAATCAAGAAGGTCCCTTCCCCACATGGAACCCTCCACTCTAACCCTTCTTCTCTGGGAATTGTTAAGAATTTGATTTCCGGTGCTTTCCAATTTTTGTTTTAAAAAATCACAATTTGGTTGTAATTATATTTCTTAATTTTGACTTAAGTCATACAAAAGTCAACAATTGTAACCCTTTTTAACCAGAACAGAAAAATGGCATGAACCCAAACTAAAAATAATATAAACTCAAAATATCTAGAATAAGTAAATTAAAATGACCTGATTTGAAAAACTCAATTACCAAATCTAAAACAAAATAACCTAAACTTGAAATTGTTAAAACTTAAAATTTAAAAAACCAAATTAACTTCTCCAAGATAGAAAAATAATTTTAGGTGACATAAATAAATTATAAATTATTGGGAGAGTAGAAGAGAATTTTTATCATTATACCAATTTCTAATTTCATAAAATTCCAAGGGAGTTATAGGCAAATTTACCACTTTGGACTCGACTAATTTTTCATTCCATGAAAAAGATGAAGGAAGTTTATATAATTAAAAGGTTTAACTAAAATTTTCCACGCATAAACTAAATGTACCATCCCTTCATTAAATTCTAAGGGTGACCACAAGTGAAGTGCCAAGTGCTATTGTCATTAAGAGGATAATTAATTAGTTTCACACATAATATTGTTTGATTGGACAAATTATATCAACTTCAATATGGACTTCCAACAAATTACATCCTCCGCAGACAGTGTTATCCAATCCCTCACAACAATTTTTTTTTTTGAATCATAATCAGATTGGACTTTTATAACTGCTAAACAACTTACAAAAATAAAATAAAATGGTGGCCCAAAAGTTCATAGCCCGAAAGAAGAAAAACAATACAAAAAAAAAAAAACCTCTAAAAACATGGCCCGAAAGTAGCAACAAAACAGAAAGATCTAGAAATTTAAAATTCAAAAACCCACCGTTCACTATGCCCAATCAGATCCCACCATCACCTGTCAGACCTATCTGTCTGTCATTTCTTCAATTAAGGCGATTTAACATTTCCAAAGGGGTTTTAATGCTTCTGATGTCTCTTGCGTTACCCGATGGGCACCCCTTCGTCCTTTCCTTCTCTCCTTCCATCTTCCGGTCTAGCACCCTCACTCTTCCGTTTCTTTCTTGCTCTGAACTGCCCAGTCAAAAAACCTTTCAGCCATCAAATCATCCTATCATTAAAGCTTCTTCTGGACGCTTCCTCATTTCTCCTTCAGGTTCATTATCTTCTTTGTATTCACGGTTCAGTGCCCTTGTCTGTTCATCTGCTCCAGTTCTGAGTCTTCTCTCTCGAATGCCCTCTCTTTCTTTACACACCTCTTCTCTTCACTAACAGATCCTTCTGGCAGATTTACCTCCCCCTAACTCCTTGACGATCTGATGCTTGGCAAACTCCGGAACACCACCTACCAGGTAAAACTCTCTCAACGATTTTAGAGTTTCTGTGGCTAAAATATGGGCTAGGTTGTTTGATTCTCTTGGTATATGCTCGAAACAACACTTCTCAATCTTTGTCTGTAACTGCTGAATATCATGAATGATAGCCCCTATCAATGATCTATCTTTCATCTGTTTTCTGCATTTCTTTATTACTGTCAACGCATCGCCCTCGATAACTATTTTTCTCCATCGCATGTCGACTCCAGTACGCACCGCAATGCTGCAAGCGATTGCCTCAGCCGTGAAAGCAGATGGTACTTTTTCATGTATCATTGAGAGTGAAAGCAAGACTGATCCTTCCTTATCCCTAGCCACGGCACCCACTGTTGCTCGACCCAAAGAACTATCGAACGCTGCATCGAAGTTAATCTTGACAAATTGTTCTGAAGGGGGTTTCCAGTGTTTTGCCTCTATCTAAACTTTTTTCGTTGTTGTTGCTTGCTCAATCACATCTAATTCAAGGATGTAATTTCTAATAAATTTTACTGTTTCCTCCACAGATCTTTGGATTCTCTCGTGAACACCCCTGTATCTGCCATTCCTTAAACCCCATATCTAAAATTTTGAAAAAATCCAGAAGAGATAACTGCTTCCGAATTTCTAGTGAAACAGGACATTCCCGGAATACATGGCTTATATCCTCTGCTCCTGTTCCGCAACAAGGACAAATTTGAATGTTCGACAGTATCCTATAATGTATGTTAACCCTTGTAGGAAGATAATTCCACGAAATTTTCCATGTTGTAATTTTGAGCTTAGAAGGAAGATTTATTGACCAGAGTTTTTTGTAGAAATTCTGGTAGACTGTTTGTAAGGCATAAGCCGTAGGATCCAATTCGGTATGTTGTAATAGTTTGTAGGTGCTTCGTACCGTGAATTCTCCCGACTCCAGGCCATCACATCATCATTTGGTTCTTTTGCTAATGAGATGCGCAGAATCTTCTCAACAATGAAATCTGGAAAGGTAAACTCTAACAGCTCATTTTTCCATTTCCTACTACTTTGATCAATCAAATCAGCCACTTTAAAGTCATTTCAGCTATTAACATAAGAAATTAACCTGGAATTTTGCAAATCTGGTATCCAAGCATCGTTGAAAACTGAGATTTCTGTACCACTTCCCACCTTCCAACAAAGTCCATCCACTAACACCCCCTTAGCTGCCCACATACTTTTTCATGTAAACGAACTGTTACTCCCCAAACTCGAATTGATGAAGGTTGTGTTCGGAAAATATTTAGCTTTGTAAACCCTTGCTACTAAGGAATCTGGATTGTTCATAAAAAGCCAGCCTTGTTTTGCCAATAATGCCACATTAAATTTGGCCAAACTTCTGAAACCCATTCCTCCATCCTCCTTTAAACAGCACAAGTTCTTCCATTGACACCAGTGAATCCCCTGCTTCCCGTAACTCTTTTGCCACCAAAATCTTGCAATAATTTTCTCGAGTTCATCACAAAGAGAATTTGGTAGTAAAAAGCACGACATAGCATATGTAGGAATGGCTTGAAGAATTGATTTTATAAACACCTCTTTTCCGCCTTGAGATAAAAACCTAGTACACCATCCTTTGATTCTGAGTATAACCTTTTTTCTTAGAGCTTGAAAAGAGTCTTTCTTGCGTCTGCCAACCAAACTTGGGAGGCCTAAATATTTTTCCATATTTGTTGATGGTCTCACCCCCAAAATTCCCAATACTTCCTCCTTAATTTCTTCTTTTGTATTTGAACTGAAAAAGACCGAGGATTTGCTAAAATTCACACATTGGCCTGAACAATCTTCGTATTCCTTCAGAATCCCTTAAAACAGTCTTGCTCCCTTTCTTGTTGCTTTGCCGAAGAGGATGCAGTCATCTGCGAATAGTAAATGTGTAATCGCTGGTCCACTCCGACTTACTTTTGCCCCTATTATTCCACCTTCTTTCTGGGCCATCTTCATCAAAGCCGATAATCCTTCACTGCAAAATAGAAAGAGAAAGGGACTTAAGGGATCCCCTTGTCTCAAACCCCTAGTAGCTTGAAAAGAATCTCCCCTGATCCCATTAACATTAACAACAAAAGATGCAGTAGTGATGCATTTTAGAATTAGCTCTACCCATTTGTTATCAAACCCCATTTTCAGCATAACTTCCTTAATAAAAGCCCATTCGACCCTATTATACGTCTTACTCATATCAAGCTTTACTGCCATGAACCCTTTATTCCCTATTCGCTTTCTACGAAACGTATGCAACATCTCATACGCCACTAAGGTGTTATCAGAGATCAGCCTGCCCGAAATAAAAGCACTTTATGATTCATCAATACACATCTCCATTACTCCCTGAAGTCTGTTAGCTATTGCCTTTGCCACAACTTTATAAAGGACCGCGCATAAACTTATTGGTCTGAAATTTGATAGATTACTAGGATTTTGGGTCTTTGGTATAAGCACAATATCTGTAGAATTTAGATGACCAAAACTCTGACCATTGTTCAAAATTTCCAAACAAAAGGAAGTAACATCTTTACCCACAATGTGCCAATATTTTTGAAAAAACATTGCTGGAAACCCATCAGGTCCTGTTGCTTTAATTGGCCCCATTTCTTTTAAAGTTGAAAACACATCTTCTTCTGTGAAGGCAGATAAAAGCGAAGCGTTAATGTTAGAAGAAATTTTCTTCTCAATGCCTTGAAGTAGATGAGAAAATTCACCAACTCCTCTGGACATGAAAAGATTCCTGAAAAAAGAAGACGCTGATTCAACAATCTTATTCTCCTCAGTAGCCTCTCTTCCATCTTCTAGCTCTAATCGAGAAATCTTGTTAATTCTCTTTCAAGTTGATGAGTATTTATGGAAGAATGGCGAATTTTTGTCTCCCTCTTTATGCCAATTAGCTCTAGCTCTCTGCTCCCAGTAAATTTCATCCCTATCAATTTCCATATTCAATCGAACCCTGGTGTCGATAATCCTTTCTAGGATAACATCATCTCTATCTTCTGTCATCAGCAATTCAAGATCCTTGGACAGCTTCTTCTTTAGCCCCTCCTTCCCCTTTTTAATTGAACGTTCCCACTCTGTAAGATTCTGTTGTAGACTTCCTAATTTCTCCACAATTATCCTGGAGTTGATTCCCAAGATTGTCTAACGCTTGTCTCAAATGATTCTTCTGTGACCCACCAGACCTCAAACTTAAACTGTGAAGTTCTAGAGCGGGTTCTTTCACTCATTGTATTAATAAGAAGAGGACAATGATCCGACATCGAATGAGGAAGATGATAAATAATACCTGATGGGAAAAGAGTTCTCCATCCTTCATTCACTACTCCTCTGTCTAATATTTCTCTGATATTTGTTGCTGCAAAATTTCCTCTTTCCCAGGTGAACCATACCCCCGAAAATCCTATGTCTTCAAGCTGATATTCTTCTAGAGCTTCTCTGAATGACTCCATCTTCGTTTCCTCCCTTGGAATCCCTCCCCTCTTCTCAGTAGAATACAAGATCTCATTAAAATCCCCGCATACTATCCATGTATGATTTTTATCTCCCCCAATTTTCGTAACAGGTTCCATGAATCATCTTTATTACTTCCATAGGGAGAACCATAGAATCCTGTAAATCGCCAGTTTGCATCTAAATTTCCATCTCTGACCATGACGTTGATGTGGTTATTTGAGAAGCTTCTTAGAGTAACCGAAAGATCTTCCTTCCATACTAAACTTAACCCGCCACGTGTGTCATTTGCGTCAATATCAATCCCATTTGAAAAACCACACCTCACCCTAACTTTCTCCATTCATTTCCTGTCAATTTTTGTCTCCATTAAGAAGACCATTTAGGGATTCTGTTGTTTTAAGAAATTACGCAGCCTCCTAGTAGCCCGTGGACTCCCCAACCCATGGACATTCCAACTTATGCATTTCATTGAGTCCGGTCGGCTTGCCAATTGGCAGCCGCCGATCTCTTAGGTTGTAGATTATCACCACTATCCGTGACATCAACTTCATCAACTGAAAAATTCTCTTCACAACCCATTTTTCCTTCTTTCTTCATTCTTTTTGTACTAGTATCAAGACTTGCTCTAAGCTGATTCTCCAAATCAATTTCTAAGGATTTCCTCTTTTTTACATTGCCTTGTGTTTCCATCATCAGCACTGACTGTACTCTTTCCAATCTCTTCCATCGAGTTTTCTTAGGACAAATTTGATTATTTTTTTCACTATGACTTTCCTCATGAGACAGAACAACTCCTGCATAATTCAGTTCTTCTTCCTTTCCTGAAGTCTTTCCATCCTCATTTATCAAATCATTTCTACTCTGGATTTTCCCGTTTATAAGATTCATATCTCCAACTACTTTCCTCCTTGAAGAATGTTCCCCATCTTCTCCTGTATAACAACACTGAGTTCTTCCAATTTTAGAGAAAGCATTAAATTTCACGCACTCCTTCCCAGCTAAGGTTGATTCTGCTTTTAGAGCCATCGAAAAAGGTGGGTCGGCTCTGACATTATTTTTCCTTTCAGGGTCTAATACTTGGCAATCATCAAGACCATGCCCCATTCTCCCACACCCAAAATAGAAAATTGGTAACTTCTCATACTTAAAGGGAACCCATGACTTATTGGAATTATCTGTAGATATAAAAATGCCACGTCTAAGGGGGTTTTGCACATCAATATTAATTCTAAGACGGCATACTTCTTCGTTAATTTCAGATCTGATAACTCCACCAAAAGAAACTCCTATTGTATGAAGTAAATCTTTTTTATCAAATTCAGGCGAACAACCTACTATCTTTAACCAGAATGGGGAATAAATTAACCTGATCTGTGATCTTTCTACTGGCTGTAATAATCTGTTAAAAAGAATCAGATTCTTTCGAAACAACCACGGTCTCCCCTTCAGAATCATCTCTAAATCTTCTTCCAAATAAAAAATAATTAAGAATAAATTCTGACCTGCTGACTTGAATTCAAACTTCTTTTTTGTCTTCCAAATACTCTTCATCTGAGCCTTAAAGCTTTCTGGATTGTATAACTTTGTTGTCCATATTGAACAGATCAAAGTTGGATTGTCACTCGGGGTAACAACTGATCCTTTTATAGATAGTTGAACCAATTCTTTAGCAAGAAGGGAAATCTCCTCCCTTTCTACCCCATCGTCACCACCGATCTCTGCCATCCCAAGCCACAACAGTTGCTGTTTTCTCTAGGACTCTCTGGAGAGCACTCTTGGCGATTTTAGGGTTTTTTTTTTTTTTTTCCCTCACAACAATTTCTTAAAAGCTTAAATTTGTATATTTCAAACATGACTTTAAAAAATCTCTTGTAAATTGTAATACCATATACATACAATAAAATTTTGAAATTTTAAGGATTTCGTTTTTATTCCAATAAGTTGAAAATTTAAAAAATATTTTTTTAGAAAATAAAAATAAAAAAATGTGAAAATTAAATAATAAAAAGAAAACAAATGTTTTCTTTTCTAAACTTTAAATGAATTGACCCTATCTTAAATTCATATAAAGCAAAAAATATTCCACTATTCTTAAATATTAAGTCCGTTACCCTAATTCAAATATATATGAATGTAAATTTTTTTATTTTATTTCTGATATTTTTATTATAGGAAAATAGGTACTAAACATGTTTTTATATTTTCATTATTGGAAGCAACTTTTTCTATTTACCAAACATGTTTTTTCAATTTCATAAATAGAAAATAGAAAATTATTTTAAAATTCTAAAAATAGAAAATAAAAATAAAAGTATTCTCAAAAATCAAATGGAGTCTTAGTTCTTTAATTTGTCCGAATTCGGTAGGAATGTTAAGAATCTAATCTAATTGGATAATGCTGTTAAATCTTATTATTAAACAATTTAATAATTTATAAACTAAAATTAATAAAAAAATATTTCAATAAGTAATAAATAAGTAATTCGAGTTCATGATACTAATTTATCCGTTTTTGTAGAATATAAGAATCATTTTTTAGTAAATTAAAGTAAATGGATGAATTAAGAATTAAAGTAAATATTAAAGTGATTTACAAAAATAATCATCCAATTAACAATTTTTTCATTTGAGTTTAGTAAAATTTGAAATAATTAATCCTTAACCAGGTGGTCAAACATTTATGAAGTTATTTATATTTTTAAAAGATTAATTACGTCATCATCTGACTGTGTATAAATACATAGAATGTACTGCATATACATAAAAGTCTATTTTACATTTTAGAAAATTGATTAAATATTAGTTTTGTTATCTCTATTATGTGATCTATTCTTTAATTTCTAATATAATTTAGTCTTTATAATTTTATAATGTTATTAATTTAGATAATTAATATGATTAACTTTTCAATTAGAACACCACGTGCTTATATAAAATTTGAATACTCTAAGAGCCTTAAAGACACATTTGGTTTTTCATTTTTGTTTTTAGGTTTGCTTCACTTTCTTTACATTATAAGAAAATGGTCAAATTTCAATTGAAACTTGAGATCTAATTTATATACTTTAATTTTTGACATAACCCAATCCCTCTCCTTTCACAATGTTATTAATTAGCCTAAATAATTAATACTGTTAACTATTTCAATCAAAATTTATTGTCAATTTTTCTCAAAAACACAATTCTAATAGAAAAGAAATTATTTTTTCAAGACAATTTCGAAGGGATGTTTTTAAGAAAAAAAACTCATAATAAATATTTTCAACGTTATTGTTATATGACTACCAAGTAAATTTTTAAAAAAATTTCAAATGTCGCACCAATTTTGTAAAAGAATTTTAACGTTGATAACAATTAAACCTAAACTTTTAATTCCAAAATGTATAGGTCTATATTTTTAAAGTTAAAAGTAGGGGATTAAATATATATATACCCGAAGTGTATAAGGGCTTAGAGCATATTTTAACCTTCAAAATTTTACTCTATAATTTCACACAAACAAATAACCAACCTAAGGTGAAGCGTTAGGCCGATAACCATACTAGTCTATATAAAGAAAATCTAATGTACTAGTTAATGAAATAATCCTTTAACTGGTAAATTTTTACTCTATAATTTCACACAAACAAATAACCAACCCAAGGTGAAGCATTAGGCCGATAACCATACTAGTCTATATAAAGAAAATAATCTTTTAACTGGTACTTAGAAACAATATAAAGTAAATGACAATTGAATTAAGACTCAATTGACTTAAACATTATATAATTATTGATATACTTTTTTTCATTTTTTTAAAATTTAAATAAACAATTTAACATGCTCTTTAATGTTTACATTATAATATTATATATTATTATAAATTTAATTTTTATATAATGTAAATTAATATATAATATAATATATCACAAAATTTACAAATGAGCCAAGCTAAATTAGTCTCCGGCTCTTAAGACTAGTTTATACTTTAAAACAAGCTTAATATTTTTATCCAAACCTATTATAATTTTGTGTAAAAACTTGTAAAATTTTAAATTTAATCTTCAAACGTGAACAAATATCCTATTCCCTTCATCTAACTTGTAAAAGGGAAAATAAGAGATTTTCAGCTGTCCACAACTCATTCCCTTGTCTTGAAGCTACCACTTATTTTATATATAAAAATAAATAGAAAGATGGACAAGAGTGATTTTTCTATTTTCAGCCATATTAAATTTTATCACGTTGAATTATGAAAATTTTGGGATCTATGTAAATATACGAATTTACCTCTAACTTTATTCTTATCATAATTAATTTGAATTTAATTAATTACTAAATTACTTATTAATTTAATTAATTTTTATTGAAAAGTTATAGACATGAATAGGGATAATTGAATTTTATGATATGGTTTTATAATAACGTGGTAAGTACCTAATATTAACTGTTTTACATTCTGTTTTCCCCCAAAGGGGTGTACTTTCAAGAGAAGTTGAAAATGTACCCTCCACAATTGAGCTGTGTTGATTGGGTATAAACATGGACCCAAAACTTTAACATCAATTATTATTACATTGTATGTCACCGGTTTTCTCTCTCTCAATTTCATGATTTTTATTTATTAATATGTAATTTTGATTCCACCAATACAAAATATGAATCATTGACCACATATTTAGAAATTAAATCTGAGTTGAGTTTAAATTAAATAATAAAATGTTAATTTTATATGAATAGTGAAAACAAATTATTGAATATATAGATGGAATCGAATTGAAGTTGATGCTAAGATCATAGTACTCTAATTTCTAGATTTTACTTCAACAGATTGATGATCTTTGTACCATTTAACCACCTCTACTCTAGCTAAACTATCAGACAATGCTAATGGTTTTATTATGCTTCTACTCCTTATATTCTTTTTACATTTACAATTTAATTTCTCGAATTATGTGGCAATTTTTAAAAAATATGTTCACGTGGTCAATTTAAATAACGTAGAAGAAGAAAAAAATTACTTTCACTTTGACTCTAAATAGATTCAAATACTCAGAATTAATAAATTATGTGCGCATTCCCTAGATATTAATGAAGTTTAGATTTAATTTTTGCACTAAAACTATTTTTTAGATTTAAAAATTGTAATCTAATAATCATTAACACTACCACTATTTCACAAATTTACCATCAATACACTCGTACAATCATGCCAATTTTAAAAAGCAAATCACTATAAACTCAATAAGTATACCTTATAGTAAACAAATTTTCACAGAAAAAATGTTAAATGTTGTTAAAAATTAAATCATAACATCTATTATTTACTTTTTAATTTATAAAACCACATATACTATATCTCAAACTTTACTAAAACACAAATATCAACACCATATTTTCACCGATAAAAAAATTAATAATCTCATATGTATACTAGGATATTGATGTCAACTAAGCTATTTTACTTATGTATATATTGAAGAATAATGTTTTAAAATTTGAGTATATTATCGAATCAATTAGATCATCAGTTTAAACAGCTTGATTAATTCAATCATCATTTCAATAATAATTAAATAAATAGTTAAAATTTATAAAAATATTAAAAAATTCATAAGCCGATTCAATAGCTGATTTTTATTTTGATTTTCAAATTTTACATGTTCACAAGCAGTTGAATCTTTATCCAATTTTATATCACCAGAGGAATTAATCTAACCACCAATTCATAATTGAATTAGCACATGTCAATGTTTACAGAGTACTAAAGACAGCTCTAGTGGAAGTACTAGATTAGATACACGGATGAAATGCCTGTAGGTAAGGGACCTAGGGCCAGTTGTTGCGTCTACCAAGTTTTGCTTTGTTTATCAATAGCAAAACGAGGCACCTAACATGTACCCATTGCAATTAATATACAAAAATGAAATTATTTTTATTTATCTATTATTTTATTTCAATTTAGAAGCTTCTGAATCAATTAATTTCGAAAGAGAATGTATAACATTGTGGATAACTAAAAATAGACACAAAAAATATCAAAAAAATAAAATTACAGGCATGAAAAATAGACATATAGAGATCAACATGAATGACTTCAATTTGTTAAGTTGTGAAGTACATTGATGATCTATAATGTTGTATCTTCCCTAGGGCCACTATAAATTTTAGTCATTGGCAACATTTGGTTAAAAAATAATTGAAGGGTTAATTGCAGCATGCATCCCTAAATTAGATTCAAAATTTAAGATATTTCAACTAAATTCTTAAATTAAGGTATTGTGTCAGCCAGGTTCTTTCATTAGCCTAGCCTAACTTAGTTGCCGGCCATTTTGATAAGTTATCATGGTTCTCGCATTCATGACCACTTCAGTTTTATTCTTTTAATTATGGATTAATTGCACCCCACAAATTACAAATCAATTTCTTAGATGATAAACTTCAAAATATTCTAATTGAATCTTTAAACTAAATTCATTTGCCTCACATGATTGGAGCACTAAAACTTATGGCTAAATTAACAAAAAGGACATGATTGAAACAATATTTTAATTTGAGGGTTCAATTTAATGTTTTAAAATTTAAGAGTCCATTCAAAATACGACCCATAATTTGAGACGTGTAATGCAATTAATCCATAAATGAAAGGGTAATTTTCTTTTTATCTTTGTATTATTACGTGTGTTCAAATTTACATCTTTTATTGTTCACATAAGCTATTTCTTTTATTGTTTAGAATTTAAGAACTTGGGGTAGGAGGTGAATGAAATTATATACTACTTTTACCATCAAAACTACTTTGCATGCAAACAGATTTAATTAATGATAAAAAAAAAATCAACCTGCTTGTACGGCAGACATTGATATTTTGGTAAGAAGATAGAATTTTAAGCAGTGTACGTACATTCGGTATGTTTTAGCAAAAAAAAAAGGTCGAGGAAAACCAGTTTGTGGTTTGTTCATGTTTTGGTTTGGTGGGCGTGAACGATGAAGGATATTACGGATACAGACAGGTCTGAAAGTTTTTGTAGAAACCTTTATTACTATGTCTATAGCCTATTCAATTCTCATGTTTCTATGTACAATCCAGTCTTTTTATGTTTGCAAAAAAGGTCAATTTTCAATTTATGATGCCAATAAATTATATGGTTTGTACACTACATGTATAAATGATCTCACGTACATTTTACCTTTTTACTGTGTTCCTTTAAAAATTAATGATGATTTTTTTTTTAAATATCATTTGAACCTTAGTTTAAATATTTAACTTCGTTGTTTTGAATTATAAAAATGAATGTTTATCTTTATTATTATTTTATTATTTTACTTTTTTTTGAGTTTTTTTCATTTTTAATAATTTTTCTATTTTCTTTTTAAAAATTGTAATTATTGATTCAATCAATTGAACCAAGAATAGATTATACATTTAACACGTATTATTAGTTTACCTCTTTATGTCAAAATTAATCTACAGTACAAGTAGTGGTCAGGTAATTAAACCAAATTGATGAAGCTACAAAATTTACCAAATTTACAAAATTTCCCAAATTAATTAAGTGTAAATCCATAAAATCTTTCCCTTTTTTTTCCAAAAAAAAAAGGATGGATGGCATGAAACTGAAGAGTTTAAGAAGTGGGGCAAAATTGGTTGCCAAGTTGCAGCAATTCCAAGGAGAGTAGTCAATAATCAAAAGAAATAACAGCACCATCTCTATTAAATATTTGGGCCATAATCCAAATAAACGACAAAATATTTTTCCTTGTCCATAACACAGGTATATTTGCAGTCCTAGCTGTCCATGAGTTTTCTTCTTTAAAGAGCATTCCATTGCCTAGTCTGCCATAATTTTTCCTTTTCTCATACATACATACATACATGCATACATGCATGCATGCATACTTCATTTTCATAGTTGTTGATGTCTTGGATAGTGATGGCTGAGAGCTTCTAAGAAAAGGGTTGTGACCGGAACGGTGATTGGAAGTGTTTGAGGTTGGGGTGAAGTTGAGCGGAGTAACAGTTGGTCTAAGTGTGTTGGGGCTGAAGGTAGCGAGTGAGACCTTCACCGTCTAGCCTAGATATCAGTCATAGGGCCTTAGATATCCTCATCATAAGGGCTCTCTCAACACGTGCACAGCAATGTGACTGACGACAGCTACTATGAGTAGGGGATCAGACGTTCACCCTTCTGTTGAGGCTGGTCATCGTGAAGAAGAAAACCAATGCCAACAATCTGAACCATGCAGCTTCTTCACCTTGTCAAATGTACTGCCTATTGTATTCATTAATTCTATGCTACTAAGTGGGACCTGAATAACTGAGGTCACATATTCATCTCTTTGATAATCTCAATATAAAAAATACAAAATTAAAAACCGATTCTATTAATTCACATGGTGTTCATGTGCATTGCAGACTAGTGCAGCCTTATACATGGAGATCTACACATTCATCATACATAAGGCAAGCGTGGGACCTGATCATGATCTTTCTTCTATTATAATCACCATTTCTCCAAAATTTTCATATTCAGTTCATGTAGTTCTACTCAGTACACTCTTACCTGCCATTGCGGCTTTAAGTAACTTGATGATGCTTCTATCCTCGACCTCCATGATGCAGCCATGATGATCTTCAAGCTTGTTTTTTCTTTTGTCATAAATACAATTTCTATCCACTGCTGTTTGAATTTAAAGCAAGCATGATATGATCCTCAACAAATATATTACCAGAAATGCATGGAATAGGGACCTTGGACTGTGATAGTTTCCAGTAGTTTATACTATTTTCGAAGTTTAGTGTCGTATGGTTTTTGGTTTCCACTGCAATTGCTTAGCTAATAAGCAATGTTTCTGGAAATAATCACACTATATGGTCATGAAATTTTCTTATTATCCATAACTTAGAAAACATAAAGAATAACTTAATTATTTTTTGTGCTTTTTCCTTTCACAACACCAGCTTTTTTGCAGTTACTTGTAAAAGGAAATTAAATGAAAGCATTCCTAAAATTACTACAGTACAGATATTGGGGAGCTTTCATCTTACCCTTTCCTTCTCTTGGGACTTAAAATGAAGTCGTCGTCATCATCATCGATATCATTGTTGATTCTTTTCTTGGCTTTTACATCTCCATTCCTCGAGGCCAGCTGCTGCTTCTGTGAACTCTCCGGTTTGCCACTCGGTTTCCAAGATTTAATCGGAGTGCCGGTCCGAAGCTGCTTTTGCCTTCTCTGCTTCTTTTCATATGCTTTTCTGGCTTTTTCGGGGGACAACAAGCCATGTTCCATCATCCTGCAATTGAACCATGTCATTTCATAATCTTCACAACCAGACAACAAATGCGAAAGCGTTTAAAGAGCCAACGGTAGCACCAATACAGTTTATCAATTAAGCTTAAATTACACATCTTTGTTTGGATACCAACAAGCCTGCCTAGAAAACAGAAACCCTTGCTATGGCAAGTACTTCCATGTTGCCCCAATTTTGTTATAAATCAAAATGGTTGGAGCCCAGAAGCTCTGTAGTCCCCAAAGCAATGCAATGTTTTTCTTCCTTGGGAATTCATCGTATACCACCAAAAGGCAATTTTAGCAAAGCATAGATTGGACCTTTCAAAGAAAATATGACCATTTTCAGAACATTGACATCCAATACCATTGAGAAAACATAGGTTAAGCACATATATATCAGGAACATAGTGGAAACCCTTAACATGGTAGCAAATACAAAATTATGCACTTAAAAGAGATGTGAAGTTCACTTTCTGCAGATAGTTGTCTTCGTTCGGATCAAACCGATGAAACCACATTAGGCAGTAATTGTCATAATGGCCAAAAAACAGTGAAGCATCACATAAAAAGAAAGGAACTTCCACCGAAGATGCCCTAAGGTAGATCTGAGCAGCTTGCAAAACATCAAATAGATGCTGCAAAGGAAACCAGTTGAACTCCATGGTCTAAGACTTGAGCAGTTAAACAAGTTCCAATTTCATTTCTTGTGATCTTTTATCTTTACAAAGTAGCATTATTAGAAGGAAAGCTCACCAAAATTCTGCCATTTCACTTGTTGGTATCTGTTTCGACAACGACTTGTAAAATATTCGTAACGGCTCCCTCTATCCGGAAAAAGAAAGGAAACATCAAGTAAAATTAATCACTAGAGACATGTTTGTAGACAAAATGAAGAAATTTTGAGATTATATGAAGACAACCTCTTCGGGAGGATCATGTTTCTGGCCAGGCAAAGTATAAACCTTCTTTTCCCTAACTTTAGCTTTTGTGGTTGTACTTGTTTTTGATGAACTTGAACTTGTTTTCGATTTTACCTTCAAAATCAAAATCCAAAAATAAAAAATAAAAAAAGACAAATATTGTTGATACAAAGTTTTGCGTTACGGAGGAGGCAGGAGGTTCACACGATGATGTCGAAAGCTTCTTTTCCAACACTCAGGAACCAACAAGAGGCTCTCGGCACCGCCGCATGAACCTTATTAACAAATATAGATGTCCGAAGCCAAAATACATAGAGATAGACTGCCAAATCCCCCCAATTAATCACAGTTTAATTAAATTCATTGCTAAAACAAAGCCATAACCCGGAATCCAGTAAAATTATATGACATCCCATATCAGGATCAATCAGTCCATCATTAAATATACCACAGATAAGCGAACCAGATTAAGGAACTAACAATTCAGTGAAAAAAATTGAAACCCAAATCATCAAATTGAGCAATAATCAATAAAAAGCCTACGAATCTGAAGAAAATTTAAATTTAAGAATGAAAATTTAGAGATGGGGCACCTCTGCTTTTGTAGTTGCAGATTTTTGCTTTGCACCAACAGGCTGTTTACTGGAGCTTTCAAGCTTCCTCTTGTTCATAGCTGCATCAAACTTTCCCTTTGAAGAACCATCTTGACCACTGGGCTTCATCTTAACTAATTTGGCTTTGGTCTCTGTGCTAATTTCTACAATTAGATTGAAATTCTCTGAAAATTTGCTAACTTTTTCTTTTTAATATCTTCTTCTTGTATTCATTGAAGATTCAGTTTAATAACTTTTGGGCTGTTAAATTATTAAATGTAAGAAAAAAAACAGGAGAAAGTAAAAAAATGGGTAGATATGAGAAAAGAAGGAACAAGCTTGCAGCTTTTGCTGGTTATTGCCGTTAAAACGTTAACGGCTTTCTTTTTTAGTTTTTTTTAAAGGTTGTATTTTCTTTTTTGAAGAAAAAGGTTGTAATGAAGAGTTTTTTTTTCTTCTTAAAGTTACCATTGCAGTAAATTCTGTTTCTAATTTTGAGTCTTTTTTTATACTTTAATAATACAAAAATAAATAAATAAAAAAGATCAAAATGGTATCCCACCACATTATTTACTAAAATGGTATGTTGTGGGTGGTGTAGAGGCAGCATTGCTTTATACAGGTAAGAAATACGGGATATGATGGGGATTTGGTGGTGACAATTTAGGGTGTAAGGAAAAAACTTGTGCTAATTCAAAAAAAGAGAGAGAGAGAGAGAGAGAGAGAGAGAGAGTTGAGATTAAAGAAGAGAGGAAGGAGACACTTTAAAGAAAAAAAAGAAGATAACAGAAGATAGAAGAGGGCTTAGATTAGTAGAGAAATAGAAGAGAAAGAAGAGGGTTTAAAAAAAAAAAAAGAAACAACAACTGAGTAGTAGAGAAGATACAAGAGAAAGAAAAGGGTTTGAAAGCAACATTAGGGAATAGATTAGATCAGAAAGTAGAGAAGAGAAAGGAGAAGTAAACAGAGGGTTTTGTTTAGGGTTTAAAAAAAATAAAAGGATTAGAGAATAGCTATTATTTTAGGGTTTTAAAGGGAGCTATCAAGTAATTTATTTTTAAAGGTATTTTTTTAATAATTATAAATTATTTGTTTTGTTTAGTGTTTATTGTGACTTATAGGTTATGAATATTAATTTTTTGTTGTTTTTATTTATTTATTTTAGAAATGTTTATGATTTATTTATATTCTAATTAATTTTTTGTAAGGTATTATTTTTTTCGGAAAGGAAGATTGTTTAAAATAAAGTGTGCAAGTATGTTTCTATTTTTTTTTTGATTGGCATGTTTTTTGTTTGTTTGTTATTAGATGCAAATAACGACATATAGCCCAAATAGGTTTATTTTGTTTTAATAGTTTCTGTTATTTTAACATATATATATTTTTTTTTATGTAGGTAAAAGATGAGACTATTGAGTTGGAATTTATTAATAAGTTTAGTATATACTGAAATAGTATAGTAAAATATGTAATGTGGACGAAACTGTTTAGTATTTTTATAATGATATTATTGTATGATATTAATTGTATTATTTATTGTATTATATTTATGTGTTTTTGATAATTATTTAAAATGGACCACCTTAGAAATTAATTACCGAAATGTTGTGTTCGCCTCAACACGAAGTTAACTGCCTCTGCGAGGTTGGTAGTCATTTGACCATATCGAGCCTTGTTATCGAAACTTTGAGCCCGTTGTCACGACTCCATGGATCCCAACCACTATTGGAAAGGAGTATTCGTTTCACATTGCATGTCACCCTCAAGTTTGGTCATCCTTTGCCTCAAAAGGTGTGGCTCTAGCTTGTACGATGTGTATGTATTAAGAAAAGACAAGTTATGATCTCCAATTAATTTGTTAAAGTGTCAAGAACATTTAAAACATATGTTGAAACTAAATTTTACCCATTTTCACAACTTATTTCTGCCAGTTTGCATTCTTGTAGTCTCTTTGGAAGTTAGCTGCGATGTGTTTGATGTAGTAAATGAATCTCCATGGAACACCAAAAAGCCTAATTGCGGCAATTATTCTCTTCCTTTTATCAATTATGATGCAAATATTGTCATTTCTAACAACATACGTTCGAAAGTTCGTCAGGTAGAATTCCCATGATTCCATGTTCTCTTTGTCCACGATGGAAAACGCTATCGAGAGCAAGTTCTGATTCCCATCTTGAGCAACTGAAATGAGTAGGATCTATGTATATTTTTCGTATAGCCATGTCCCATCAACTTGCACAATTGGCTTGCAGTGGGGAAATGCCCGCACGTGTGGATCGAATCTCCAAAACATTCGGTGAAAAACTCTTCTTCTCGGTTGTAGTTGGTTGTTCAGGTCGTAATAAGGTTGTGTCTCCAACTCAATGATATTCTCTGACACATGCTCTCGCATAACGACTATCCTCCCCTGTAGCTTATTGTACGACGCATCCTAATCTCCGTACAACTGTTCCATGACCATCTATTTAGATATCCATGCTTTCTGGTATGACACTCGTTACTGGAATCCTTCTTGCATTTCAACAATCAGTACCGAAATAGAAATGGTCGGGATGTGCTTCAACATTGGCATGATGCATGTGTAGATAGTTTTGGAATCAAGTTTGCGATGATCTTGCGTCATATGTGTTAAAGTTCATGTGTAAGACCCAACAAAATTTCAAATCTTCCACATTTGTGACTTTTGGATAAATGCGGCTTGTACCCACCAATTGTAGCCTTCTACTAACCCCAACATTCCCCAATATACAATGTTGGTTTAAACACAACAACTGTAACACCCCTTACCCGTATTCAATGCTGGAACAAGGCTCGAGGTATTACCAGACTTATAACACAAGCATTCACACAATTCCAAGTCATAAATTTGCGTCCAATTTAAAACCATTCATATTCAATCATAAAGTCCCTTATACGAGCCTACGAGGCCCAAAACATGCTTTGGAGGTGGTCCGGGATAAAACCGAAAACTCAGAAAACTTTTACAAAGAATTTTTTTGGCTAGAAGTAGGGCTCACACGCCCGTGTGGTCCAAGGGACACACCCGTGTGACCCTGGGGACACGTCCGTGCTTCAAACCGTGTTCAAATTAGGGTGCTCTCTGACTTGTGCCACACGCCTGTGTGATAAGCCGTGTAGCACACACGGTTGGGATACACGTCCGTGTCTCTGCCCGCGTGCTCAACTCTGGACATTCTGTTTTTCAAAATAAGGTGCAGGGGACACATGACCGAAACACATGCCCGTGAGGCAGACCGTGTGTCACACACGGCCTAGATATACACCCATGTGTCTATCCATGTGGACAAAATAATGGCTATTTACCAAGCCATTTGCCACCCTTATTCACACATACACTTACACCAATTTAAGAAACAAAACATAACATACTTAGGCAACCAAAACATCCACAATTATGACCAACACATGCCAATACAATATCAACATCCATCATACTCACAACATTTATTAAGCCGCAATTGACTACTTTCAAGATACCTAATTGTACACCACTTTGTCATCTCATCAATAGACCACATTGCCAAACATTTCGCATTCATGTCATAAATCACATTTCTATCATTCACCAAGCATGCCATGATCATATCACCAAAAATATTAGCACACACACACACACACACACACACACACACATATATATATATATACACACACTTAGGCTTACAACCATGATATCCCAAATAAACCAATCTACATGGCCAAATATCAAAACAAGCCTTTGACAATCACAAGCCAACACATTGGCTACAATCACAATGACACATTTAAAAAACTGTCTAAGTCCCTATACATGCCATAAACTCAAAATACTTGAATTCATCAATACCCAAAGTGATAGCTTGATAGTGTGATAGGATCTCCGGCAATCTCCAATCTGAGCTAGCTCAATGACACTATAAAACATAGGAAAGAAAGGGGGTAAGCTATATAACTTAGTAAGCTAATATAATAATAACTCATCTCATCAAATAAACACATTTTAAGCCATTATAAATACTATAATATAACTTGTATAATTCCACCTTTATGCCATATATTCATTCACATAATTAACACAGAATTTCATAGGTTTATTCATTTCAATGCTTACATGGTTTGAATACTTCTTATCAATTCATTTACAATTACAGAAGTATAAGCAGATATAAATAAACTATATTCAATTCATGTAACATCCTAAAATTTGAGTTTTTATATGTTGCATTATTTTGGTGCTCAGCTAGTTAAATTATCCAATGTGTGTGTTTTTATAGTCCTAAGAAGGCTCGGGATTTATTTTGGATTTGCAATAATTTTTGGTATTTAGTACTTTAAGGAAATGGAATAAGTAACCTTAAAGCTTAAGGTAATTAAGTGGTTAAAAGTAAGCATAAGTGAGCATTTAGTAAAGGGGATATGGCGTCATGTGTGTTACCTTGAGGGAAGTAGTTCGAATCCCTTTGTGTGCATGTGAGAATTTTATTTTTGCTTTCCTTCCTCATAGTGTCGGTCAAGCATTGAATTTATGGTAAGTTGGAATTTTATTTTTATGGCAAGATGGCTAAGAGAAAAGGCAAGATTGAACTTAGGGAAATGAATCAATTGGAAAAGGCATGTAGGGGGAACATAAGGCTTAAAACAAGGAGATGTTTTGGAAAGTTTGGGTGGCCAAACTTTGACCATTTGGCCATGTACTTGGACGGTTTTAGAGGCTAGGGGGTGGCCGAATTTTTGATGGCTTTTGGTAAGGTTTAGGCGCTAGTTGGTCACTTTGGCATTTTGGCATTTTTGTGTTCCTCTTCAAAGTTTTTCTCTCTAATTTCCTCTCCCTAGCCGAATGTATCATGAACAATAGGTAAACTTTTGCTTTCTTTTTGGCCATTTCATTTTTGACCATTTCGGTCTTATTTGCTTATTCTCGCAAACTTTTTCGTCTTGGTGCCGAAATCACAAAACCTTGAAGGGCCATTTTTTTCTTTTCTTCCTTGCCGAATGCACACTAGCCTCAAACCTTTTTCCTTGTTCATCTTCCGTTTTTGAAACCGAAACCTAAACACCTTATTTTCTTATACTTTTCTTCTTCTTTTTCTTCTTGCATAAATCTCTCAAACATCATTCTCTCTTTAATATTCACCATGGCCGAATGTCATTAAGCACCATCCTCTTTAATTTTTCCACCATAGCCGAATCTTCTACCACACATATCTCCTTCTCAATCATTTTTTTTCTACTCTCACTTTGATCAATCGGTAAGTGGCTAGTTACAACATTTTGGTATTTTTATTTCACCCTATCCATTGTGCCGAATCTATACTTTGTTGTGGGATGGCCTTTTTGGATCGAAATCGTCATCATACCGTATCTTATTCAAAATCTCTTTTCTCCATCATAGAAATTTAGTGGAAGGCTGAAACTTGGAGTGTCCGAAGTCACCGTGTATCGCTAGGATTCGGTCCAAAAACCTTAAGGTAAGGATTTTTTTTTGAGGGTTCTATGTTACTTTTTATTTCGTTAAAGATGGTGTTTATTAACCGATTTTATCATAGGGACTCTATCACTCGATTCTCATCCTTTGAATGTAAGGATTTTGTGGTAAGCCAGCTTCGCTCATTAAGACCAATCGTTTTAATTACAAAGTATTAGTTTGGACTAATATTCATTAGTCAATGGAGGCAAACAAGATCGAATCAAAAGGAGTAGTGATTGGTGATCGAAAAAGGAGCGGATTTGCGATCCCTTTTAGATTCAAATGAAGGGCTGTTTCGGTAATTCGGGACTTTCCACCGGGTTGTGGACCCTCATCCGGTGAGAATCAACTATTCGAGGTTGTTCGCAATTGTGAGGCATCGAAGATTCGGGATTTTCCATCGGGTTGTGAACCGTCAACCGGGGAGAACCGGCAAATAGTTGTTATTCGCGATTCTGAGGGTAAAAACCTAGACCGTTTATTTTAGAGTAGATTTACTATAAGTGTTAATGATCTAATCGAGCGTTAAAATATTTTTAGGTGTTGACGATCATGAAAGTGTAGTGCTTACCGTAATCAGGCGTGTAATCTCACACTGTATCTCATGGGTTGGATAACTATATCGTATTAATCACTTGATTAAATCACAAGTTAGTAAAATCGGGTAAAATGGCATATTTATCACTTTATTGGTAAAGGCTATGAAATCGATATTTAAGACTGTGAATATTACAAAATTGCCCTCAATGGGCCAAATGTGATATTTGATATATGGGCCAAATGTGATATTTGATATATGGGCCACACGTGATAATTGATTTATGGGCCAAATGTGGTATTTGATATATGGGCCAAATGTGATATTTAATATATGGGCCAAATGTGATATGTGATTTATGGGCCAAATGTGATATTTGATATATGGGCCCAGTGTGATATGAGCTATAAAGACCAAAATGTGATATGGGCCAGATTGTGAAAATTTTTATAATGGGCCATATGTTAGTAATAATTATATGAATGGATTGTTGTAAATGAATTTTCATACTATATTCATGATTTGCATGGGTTGGGATATTTGACGAAGAGAAGTTCTGGTAGCTTTGCTACAAAATTCTGGTGGCTCTGCCACAAATCTGAAACATGGCAATGCCATGTAAACTCTGTAATTTTGGTGGCTTGTCCACAAATTGATATACGGCTTAAAACCTATTTTGGTGTGTTGGCGGGGTAGGTGACTAAAGCTCCCCACAAGTGTGCTGGTTGGTACGGGTGGTGTGTAGCGGATGGAAATTAAGTTTGGTTTTGGGAATTGCATATCACAAGCATTCTATATTTGTTAAATTGTTATATTTGTAAATGGGTTCAGGCCCAATAAATGCTTAATTGGTTTTTGGCCCAGTGGACTATGGTAAGTGGGTTATACACTGAGTTCTGAGTAACTCACCCCCGTTTTCCTTTCCCTTCTCAGGTAATGATCAGTGATGGAGGCTTGGGCCGGTGACGACTCAGTGGAGGCCATACTACGAATAATGGGTTATTTACATTCCGGATTTCTTTTTAAGTACTTTTTATTATTTTTACTATTTAAGCTAAGTTGTAATAAGACCTCTAGTTAAATTTTTATGGATTTTTATTTGTGGATGGATTTTATAATACGCTTTAAATACTTAAGTGGGATTTCTTTTCTAAAAATAGAAATAAACGTTTTTCTTAAATAAACGTACGAAAAGAATTTCATTCTTAAATATTCTTTAACTCGGAAATTTTTTTGTAACAATATTTAAAATTTTTGTTTTCAAATTACTTTCGAACTCTTTAAATTTTCTCAAGATATTAAATCCAATTTTTTCTAAGTTTCAAATTATAGGACTCAATTATTAGATTTAGTAATCAACCTTAGTTTTTAATAACTCCATGTTCAAAAATGTTTTTTTTGAAAATCCGATTTCTTTAAAAGACTAGATGTATGTTCATTTTGTATGACATGTCAAATCTGGTCTTAACGCATAGACCGGGTTTGGGGTGTTACATTTTATGGTATCAGAGCCCGGTTCAAAACTCGACTGTGGTTTAGGTTCAAAAACATTTATGGTTCAAAACTGTTTTGAATTATAGAACTTATGTTTTTAAAGGTAATATGACACCACGAGTATTTGGCACCAAGTCAAGTAAGTGTTTGTGAATTGAATAATTCTTATTATTGAGATATGATTATAGGAACACTCTAGAACTTTTAGTTTTAGGTGTTGAAACTATAGAGATTGAGACTATAGGATGTGTTTGCGAAAACAACTCTACTTCTTATATCTCATAAAATATTGTTAATAAACACTGAAATAGTATACTGATTTATAAAACTTGTAATCAGACTAAACCAAAATAGTCAAAATAAGCGCTAGAGGACGTGGACGTGGTAGACGTGGCCGTGGTAGAGGCCGAGGTGCTAGGGTTGCGTCTGAAGCGTCGGGACATATACTAGAAATAGACGCACTTGCATCACCCGGGACTGAGACTGGATCACATGACCATATGAGAGAGGACATTACCTTGACCCAAGCAATGTTGCGAGTCCTAGAAAGGGTTGCTGGGGCTAGAACTGGGCCAGTAGCTCGTGGATCAATATCGGAACGACTTAGATCAAGTGGTGCCGAGGTTTTTAGAGGTGTCTCGGGTGTAGCTCCAAATGTAGCGGAGTATTGGCTCGAGGCAGTAGAGTAGATCATGGATGACTTAAAGTTCACCACCGAGCAGAAACTGAGAGGAGCTGTGTCCTTGTTGAGAGATGAGGCGTATCAATGGTGGCTTACTATTCGGGAGGGCACCTAGGCTGATCGTGTTACTTGGGATTTCTTCAAAACTTCATTTCAAGGAAAGTATGTCGGGGCAAGCTATGTGGATGCCCGAAGGAAGGAATTCCTTAATCTGGTTCAAAGAAATAAGACGGTGGCCGCTTACGAAGCAGAATTTCTACGTTTGAGTCGTTATGCTCGGACTATAGTGCCAACTGACCATGAACGCTGTGTGCGTTTTGAGGACGGGTTGAATGATGAGTTGCGGGTATTGATAGCCCCACAACAAGAAAGGATTTTCGTCACGCTTGTGGAGAAAGCCAAAATAGCTGAAGAGGCTAAGAACTCCGAGCGTCAGAACCGAGAAAGAGACAGAGGAAGAGGCAAGAGGGACTTTAAGTACTTGGGTCCCACTAAAAGGTTTTAGAAGAGGCCCAGGAATGATGAGCCAGCTCAAACTAGAGCATCTGCTACTACCAATCAGATTCAACCATGTGCTGACTGTGGAAGACGACACCCTGGTGAATGTTGGAAAAGAACCAGTGGGTGTTAAGGACCATCAGCTTAAGGATTGTCCTCGACGAACTGCTCCGACTCAAGAAGCTCGTAACCATGATGTACAGCCAGCTAGAGAGGCTCAGCAGCCACCGAGGGGTCGTGGACCAGGTCGAGATGGTAATGGCGCAGGTCGTGGTCAAGGTACACCGAGCAGAGGTAATGGCTTCAGGGGTAACGCAGCCAAGGTTAGTGTATGCGGTCAGACACCGTGAGGATGGTGATGCACCTGATGTGATAACTGGTACGTTCTTCATCTCTGATGTACCTGTTACTACTTTGACAGATATCGGATCTACCCATTCGTATGTTGCTAGTGCTATATCTGGAAATTTGAACATTAAATCTGAGATTACTGATAGAAAGATGACGGTAATTAGTCCTTTAGGACAGTCTGTGATAGTGGATAAATTGTTTAGAGACGTGCCCTTAGAAATTCAAAGAGAAATATTTTTGGCGGATTTGATGGAACTGCCTTTCGGAGAGTTCGACCTTATTTTGGGTATGGACTGGTTGGTGAAGCACCATGCGCACTTGGATTGTGCTGCAAAGCGGATGTTGATAAGGACTTTGGAAGATAAGGAAGTGGTGATGATGGGCGAACGGAGAAACTATTTAGCAAATGTGATATCTGCTTTAAAAGTAGAAAAGTTGGTGCGAAAAGGGTATGGAGCATTCCTAGCCTTCATTTGTGCTTTGGATGTCAAAGAATTATCGGTGGAAGGTGTTAGAACGGTGAATGAATTCTCAGATGTTTTTCCTGAGGAACTTTCGGGTTTACCTCCAGACCGGGAAGTGGAGTTTGGCATTGAGCTTTTGCCCGGAACTGCTCCGGTGTCCATTGCTCCTTATAGGATGGCACCGAAGGAGTTAGCGGAGCTTAAGGCTCAAATTCAGGAGTTGTTGGATCGGGGATTTATTCGACCGAGTGTGTCACCGTGGGGAGCACCGGTCTTGTTCGTCAAGAAGAAGGATGGGTCGATGCGTATGTGCATCGATTATAGGCAGTTGAATAAGTTGACGATCAAGAATAGGTGTCTGTTGCTGAGAATCGATGACCTGTTCGATCAACTGCGAGGAGCTTCAGTTTTCTCGAAAATAGATTTGAGACCGGGTTATCACCAGCTTAAGGTCAAGGAGACGGATATTTATAAGACAGCGTTTCGAACTCGTTATGGACACTACGAGTTCTTGGTGATGCCGTTTGGGTTGACCAATACACCAGCTGCATTTATGGACATGATGAACCGGGTCTTCCAACCCTATTTAGACCGATTTGTGGTGGTGTTCATAGATGACATTTTGGTATACTCGAAGAATGAAGAAGAGCATGATTCACATCTGCGGATAGTATTACAAATATTGTGGGAAAAGAAACTTTTTGCCAAATTCAGTAAGTGTGAATTTTGGTTGAAGGAAGTGACTTTTTTAGGACATGTTGTGTCAGCTGAAGGAGTCAGAGTTGATCCTCGTAAGGTAGAGGCTGTGTTGGATTGGAAACCACCGAAGTCAGTGACTGAGATTTGGAGTTTCCTAGGGTTGGCTGATTACTACAGGCGTTTCGTTGAGGGGTTTTCATTGATTGCAGCACCTCTAACTAAACTGTTGCACAATGGAGTACCATTTGTGTGGTCAGATCAGCAGTAAGAGAGTTTTGAGAAATTGAAGAAGATTCTGACGGAAGCGCCCGTACTGATTCAACCTGAGGCTGGAAAAGAGTTTATTGTTTACTGCGATGCGTCACACACGGGCTTGGGATGTGTGTTGATGCAAGGTGGTAAAGTGGTTGCTTATGCATCTCGTCAATTAAGGCCGCACGAAGTCAATTATCCTACTCATAATTTGGAGTTGGCTGCGGTGGTTTTTACTTTGAAGATTTGGAGGCACTACCTGTACGGTGAGAAGTCGATCATTTATATGGATCATAAAAGTCTAAAGTACCTCCTTACCCAAAAGGAGTTGAACTTAAGAGAGCGGAGATGGATAGAGCTGTTGAAGGATTATGACTTCTTAATCGAGTATCATCCTAGAAAGGCTAACGTGGTGGCAGACGCGTTGAGTTGTAAGGTGATATTGGAGTTGAGAGCAATGTTTGCTCATCTTAGTTTGTATGAAGATGGCAGTTTGCTAGCGGAACTTCAGGTGAAGCCTATGTGGTTAGAACAGATCAAGGAGAAGCAGTTATCAGATGAAAAGTTGGGTCTCTTAATTCAACAAGTTGAAAGTGGTGTAATAGGGGATTTTGGATTGAATAAGGATGGAGTACTGTGTTTTCGCGGAAGAATCTGTATGCCCAAGGATTCGGATTTGAGACTAATGATTCTGCGAGAGGCGCATAGTAGCCCCTATGCTATGCACCCCGGGGGAAATAAGATGTATCGAGATCTCCGTGAGCAGTATTTGTAACACCCCTTACCCGAAATCTTTGCCGGAGTCGAGTATGTGGCATTACTAGACTTGACTACTAATTTGGGGCATAAAAATTTAAAGCTGTCCAACTGCGTCATGCTGACTAAATTGACCATAACTCGAGTTACAAAACTCGAAATTTAGATCCATAAATTTTTCTTGAAACTAGACTCATATAAATTTTTACCATAATTTTTCTAGAATTTTTCATGTGGCCAATTAGTACAGTTTATTCATCAAAGTTACCCCTATTTCACTGTTTAATAATTCTGACCTATCTTTACAAAAACTCAGTTATCTCATTGCACAAAATTTCAATAATGTTCTTGTTTATTCCAATCAAAAATAGACTCATTAAGGATTATAAACATATAAACTATGCTCCATAATTATTTTTGTACAATTTTTAACAATTTTTCCAAGACAGAACAGGGACTCACGAATTCATTCAGAACAAGTCCCACTAAAACTTAAATATCTCATAATATATAATTCCTTTGCCTACTTTGTTTCTTTCATGTAAAAATAGACACAATAAGATTTAATTCTATATCTTATTCACTTTCTAATTCAATTTATCCTATTTTTGGTGATTTTTCAAAATCACATCACTGCTGCTAACTAAAAACTATTTCATTTCAAAATATGATTAACTTCGATTAAAAATGCACAAACATTACCAACATAAACCGACATTGTATCAAAAGCACCAAAAGCATACTTAACTAGAAATTTAGCCATATTCGCATGGCTATTATATACATGAACCAAAAGTTTTTATCAAAACAAAGACAAAGTCTTTCCTATACATGCCTTCATTCGAAACCCAAAATGAAAGAGTACCAAAATAGTTTGATAGCGTGGACGACTTTCCGAACGATCCAAACGAGCTTGTAGCTTGTACCTAATCTATAAAACATAGGAAACAATTCCGCACAAATAAGCTTACTAGCTTAGTAAGTCCTCAATTCATAATAATATAACATTCAAATATTAAACAAAAAAAAATGCAATAATCCAACTTGTACGTTTGTACTCACATTTACCTTCTAGCTTTCAATTTCATAGCTATATGACATATAAATTTATAGAACAATATCTCTTTAACCGAACGCTTATAATCAAAATATTTACTCATAATCCAACCTTCCAAAAACCAAAATGTCATCATGTAATCACATATATATAACATTCATATACTTAAAATTCAATTATTGTAATATAACATCAAGTACACAACCATCCATGTGGCCGAATATACCAAGTCTTGTATCCACATATTCGAAGACCAAAGCCACAATATTCATATCATTTATTAGTAAAAACCGAGAACACCTATTATAACCACATATATATATACAATTTCATTTATAACACATACAATTTGTAATAAGTAACTGAATTACTTGTGTACTTTATAAAAATTTTAGTAAGAAATAAATTCCTACCTTACGTGCTTACCGAAGTCACTAACACAATAATTTAGCTTTAATTTGCCTTGAACAAAAATTCGGTTTCTCTTTGTGAAACGCATCACCGGCATCAAGCCTGCTAGGCATAAAAGCCCGATAAGTAACACCGGCACAAAGCCTGCTAGGCGTAAAAGCCCGATAAGTAACACCGGCACAAAGCCTGCTAGGCGTAAAAGCCCGATAAGTAACACCGGCACAAAACCTGCTAGGCATAAAAGCCCGATATATATATCAATGTAGTCAAACATTCCCAACACACTCTTCATAACTATTATATACATATGTCCAATTCAATTTGGGCTCGTTCACATTAAATCAATAAAATCACTATATCATTTTACAATCCAACAATTCATTTCACATAACCAACTTAAATCTTCAATCTAGTATACCTCTATACATTCGGCCATAATATAAATAGGTACAAAATTTCAGCAATTCATACTATTTAATATAGTTATAATTAAATCGTTGACATATTTTAGCTAAAGGACTTACCTCGGTTGTCGATAGTCCGTGCGAATCGGCTATTCGAGAACCTTTGTCTTTCCCCGGTCTAATTCCGTTTTTCTTTGCTCTTGATCTAAAACATATTAAAATTTAGCTCATTTAATTTTATTTCACCTCAATTTAGTCCCAAAACACACAAATGGGCAATTTACCATTTTGCCCCTAATATTTCCCTTTTTTTACAATTTGGTCCTATTTACACAAAACTCAAAATATGCAAAATTTCCCAATACTATAGCTAGGCCGAATGTTCCCCATAGCCATATGTGTCCATGCATTTCATTTATTTCATGTTTTAGTCCTTCAAGAATTTTAATTTTTTCAAATAAATCCCTAACATCCAATTTCATCAAAACTTCTAATTCTAAAAATGATGGTCTAACACATACCAATTAAAATCTACTATCAAACATTTCATGCCATGCATTTACAACCTTAGCCGAATTTCAATGTGCCAAAATCTCAAAAATTTCCACATGGGTTATATAGCATTCAAAGCAACCATTCAAAAAATGTAAAAATTATCAAAAACTAAGCAAAATACCTACCCCAAATCAAGCTCCAAGTTGCCGAAACTTCAAGCTTCAACAATGGAGTTTTCTTCCTCCAATATTCGGCCAAGAAGATGAACAAGGTAATGTTCTCTTTCTTCCTACTTGTTTTTATTATTTAATGTTGTAATTCACACATATATTAACATATTTTCTTAATACACTAATATAACTTTATAATAAACTAAACTAACATATAATTTGTAATTAGAAAGGCCCATTGCCGTTTCTCCTTGTTGTATATGGGATAATTGCCCTTTTAGTACATCCACTTAAAAAGCCACAATCAATTTAGTACCTTTCTCTTTAGCATGCAACTTTTACACTTTTCTCGATTAAATCCTTTTTATCAAATTAAGCACTTAAACAATAGAATTTTTCTACAAAACTTTCACACATTTTAATTCATCTATAATGAACACAAAATAAAATATTAGAATATTTCTCGGGCTCGGATTCGTGGTCCCGAAACCACCATTCCGATTAGGGTCAATATTGGTCTGTTACAGTATTGGTGGCCAGGGTTGAAGCGGGAGGTTACTGATTTCGTGGGTAAGTGCTTGACTTGTCAACAAGTGAAGGCGGAACACCAATTACCTTCGAGATTGTTGCAACCGGTAAAAATTCCATTATGAAAATGGGAACGGATAACAATGGACTTTGTTAGTGGGTTACCCTTATCACCTACTAAGAAGGATTCTGTCTGGGTAATAGTGGATCGATTGATGAAGACTGCCCATTTTCTACCTGTTCATACGGATTACTCACTGCAGAAGTTGGCTAAGTTGTATGTAGCAGAGATCGTAAGGTTGCATGGAGTACCTGTGTCTATTATATCGGATAGGGACTCTAGGTTTACATCACGGTTTTGGAAAGCTTTACATGAAGCTTTGGGAACAAAGTTAAATTTCAGCACGACTTTTCATCCTGAGTCAGATGGTCAGTCGAAAAGAGTAATCCAAATTTTGGAAGACATGTTAAGGGGTTGTGTGATTGACTTCAGAGGTAGTTAGGAGGATTTTCTACTGTTGGCGGAGTTTGCGTATAACAATAGTTATCAATCTAGTATCCAAATGGCACCTTATGAAGGGTCGTAGGTGTCGTACCCCTACTTGTTGGACTGAATTGGGGGAGCGACAGTTATTGGGTCCTGAATTGATGTCAGAGATGGAAGAAAAAGTAAAGGTGATTCGAGCACGATTAAAGGAAGCTTCGGATAGACAAAAGTCGTATGCGGATCTGAGGCGTAAGGATATTGAGTTTGCAGTGGGAGATCAGGTCTTTCTAAAGGTCTCACCTTAGAAGAAGATTTTCAGATTTGGAAGGAAGGGCAAGTTGACCCCTCGGTTCATCGGACCGTACCGTGTGTTGAAGCGTGTAGGACCAGTGGCTTATCAGCTTGAATTACCTCCGGAGTTGAGTCAGATTCATAGTGTTTTCCATGTCTCTATGTTGAGGCATTATCGATCGGATCCGTCTCACATAGTACCGGTAGAGAAAGTTGAGTTAAGGCCTGACTTGTCGTTCGAGGAAGAGCCAGTGAAAATTTTAGATCGAGATGTTAAGGTGCTAAGAAAGAAGTCAGTACCATTGGTTAAAGTTCTATGGCGTAATCACGGAGCGGAAGAAGCTACATGGGAGCCTGAGGACATGATTCGACAGCAATACCCTCACCTCTTTTAACCAGGTAAATTTCAAGGACGAAATTTTTTTTAAGGGGGTAGAATTGTAACATCCTAGAATTTGAGTTTTTATATGTTGCATTATTTTGGTGCTCAGCTAGTTAAATTATCCAATGTGTGTGTTTTTATAGTCTTGAGAAGGCTCGGGATTTATTTTGGATTTGGAATAATATTTGGTATTTAGTACTTTAAGGAAATGGAATAAGTGACCTTAAAGCTTAAGGTAATTAAGTGGTTAAAAGTAAGCATAAGTGAGCATTTAGTAAAGGGGATATGGCGCCATGTGTGTCACCTTAAGGGAAGGAGTTCGAATCCCTTTGTGTGCATGTGAGAATTTTATTTTTGCTTTCCTTCCTCATAGTGTCGGTCAAGCATTGAATTTATGGTAAGTTGAACTTTTATTTTTATGGCAAGATGGCTAAGAGAAAAGGTAAGATTGAACTTATGGAAAGGAATCAATTGGAAAAGGCATGTAGGGGGAACATAAGGCTTAAAACAAGGGAGATTTTTTGGAAAGTTTGGGTGGCCAAACTTTGACCATTTGGCCATGTACTTGGACGGTTTTAAGGGCTAGGGGGTGGCTGAATTTTTGATGGCTTTTGGTAAGGTTTAGGTGCTAGTTGGTCACTTTGGCATTTTGGCATTTTTGTGTTCCTCTTCAAAGTTTTTCTCTCTAATTTCCTCTCCCTAGCCGAATGTATCATGAACAATAGGTAAACTTTTGCTTTCTTTTTGGCCATTTCATTTTTGACCATTTCGGTCTTATTTGCTTATTCTCCCAAACCATTTCCTCTTGGTGCCGAAATCACAAAACCTTGAAGGGCCATTTTTTTCTTTTCTTCCTTGCCGAATGCACACTAGCCTCAAACCCTTTTCCTTGTTCATCTTCCATTCTTGAAACCGAAACCTAAACACCTTATTTTCTTATACTTTTCTTCTTATTTTTCTTCTTGCAAAAATCTCTCAAACATTATTCTCTCTTTAATATTCACCATGGCCGAATGTCATTAAGCACCATCCCCTTCAATTTTTCCACCATAGTCGAATCTTCTACCACACATATCTCCTTCTCAATCATTTTTTTCTACTCTCACTTTGATCAATTGGTAAGTGGCTAGTTACAACATTTTGGTATTTTTATTTCACCCTATCCATTGTGCCGAATCTATACTTTGTTGTGGGATGGCCTTTTTGGATCAAAATCGTCATCATACAGTATCTTATTCGAAATCTCTTTTCTCCATCATAGAAATTTAGTGGAAGGCTGAAACTTGGAGTGTCCGAAGTTACCGTGTTATCGCTAGGATTCGGTCCAAAAACCTTAAGGTAAGGATTTTTTTTCGAGGGTTCTATATTACTTTTTATTTCGTTAAAAATAGTGTTTATTAACCGATTTTATCATAGGGACTCTATCACTCGATTCTCATCCTTTGAACGTAAGGATTTTGTGGTAAGCCAACTTCACTCATTAAGACCAATCGTTTTAATTACGAAGTATTAGTTTGGACTAATATTCATTAGTCAATGGAGGCAAACAAGATCGAATCAAAAGGAGTAGTGATTGGTGATCGAAAAAGGAGCGGATTTGAGATCTCTTTTAGATTCAAACGAAGGTCTATTTCGGCGATTCAGGACTTTCCACCGGGTTGTGGACCCTCATCCGATGAGAATCAACTATTCGAGGTTGTTCGCAATTGTGAGGCATCGGCGATTCGGGATTTTCCATCTGGTTGTGAACCGTCAACCGGGGAGAACCAGCAAATAGTTGTTATTCGCGATTCCAAGGGTAAAAACCTAGACCGTTTATTTTAGAGTAGATTTACTATAAGTGTTAATGATCTAATCGAGCGTTAAAATATTTTTAGGTGTTGACGATCAGGAAAGTGTAGTGCTTACCGTAATCAGGTGTGTAATCTCACACTGTATCTCATGGGTTGGATAACTATATCGTATTAATCGCTTGATTAAATCACATGTTAGTAAAATCAGGTAAAATGGCATATTTATCACTTTATTAGTAAAGACTATGAAATCAGTATTTATGACTGTGAATATTACAAAATTGCCCTCAATGGGCCAAATGTGATATTTGATATATGGGCCAAACGTGATAATTGATTTATGGGCCAAATATGATATTTGATATATGGGCCAAATGTGATATGAGATTTATGGGCCAAACGTGATATTTGATATATGGGCCAAACGTGATAATTGATTTATGGGCCAAATGTGATATTTGATATATGGGCCAAATGTGATATGTGATTTATGTGCCAAATGTGATATTTGATATATGGGCCCAGTGTGATATGAGCTATAAAGGCCAAAATGTGATATGAGCCAGATTGTGAAAATTTTTATAATGAGCCATATGTTAGTAATAATTATATGAATGGATTGTTGTAAATGAATTTGCATACTATATTCATGATTTGCATGGGTTGGGATATTTGACGAAGAGAAGTTCTGGTAGCTTTGCTACAAAATTCTGGTGGCTCTGCCACAAATTTGAAAAATGGCAATGCCATGTAAACTCTGTAATTTTGGTGGCTTGTCTACAAATTGATATACGGCTTAAAGCCTATTTTGGCATGTTGGTGGGGTGGGTGACTAAAGCTCCCCACAGGTGTGCTGGTTGGTACGGGTGGTGTGTAGCGGATGGAAATTAAGTTTGGTTTTGGGAATTGCATATCACAAGCATTCTATACTTGTTAAATTGTTATATTTGTAAATGGGCTCAGGCCCAATAAATGCTTAATTGGTTTTTGGCCCAGTGGACAATGGTAAGTGGGTTATACACTGAGTTCTGAGTAACTCACCCCCGTTTTCCTTTCCCTTCTCAGGTAATGATCAGTGATGGAGGCTTGGGCCGGGGACGACTCAGTGGAGGCCATACTACGAATAATGGGTTATTTACATTCCGGATTTCTTTTTAAGTACTTTAAGGCATATTTTTACTATTTAAGCTAAGTTGTAATAAGGCCTCTGGTTAAATTTTTATGGATGTTTTACTTGTGGATGGATTTTATAATACGCTTTAAATACTTAAGTGGGATTTCTTTTCTAAAAATAGAAATAAACGTTTTTCTTAAATAAACGTACGAAAAGAATTTCATTCCTAAATATTTTTAACTCAGAAATTTTTCTGTAACAATACTTAAAATTTTTGTTTTCAAATTACTTTCGAACTCTTTAAATTTTCTCAAGATATTAAATCCAATTTTTTCTAAGTTTCAAATTATACGACTCAATTATTAGATTTAGTAATCAACCTTAGTTTTTAATAACTCCATGTTCAAAAATGTTTTTTTTTTTGAAAATCAGATTTCTTTAAAAGACTAGATGTATGTTCATTTTGTGTGACATGTCAAATCTGGTCTTAATGCATAGACCGGGTTTGGGGTGTTACAATTCAATAGCCATCACATTTATGAATATTCAATTGAACCATATGAATTCTCATAATTTTCCACTTACTCATCATATGAAATTTACTTTTAACACTTACTTGTCGATTTCTGTCACAAGTACCTTGACTGAGTCGTACCATCACTTGTAACCACATTTCGTCAAAATTTCCTATTAAACCATTTGGAATACTAAAGGATACTCGGGAATCTTGTACATACAGTACCGTAGCAATGCCATATCCCAGATATGGTTTTACATGTAATCTCGTATCGATGCCAATAGCCCAGCTATGGTCTTATATAAAGTCTCATATCGATGCCATATCCCAGATATGGTCTTACACATAATCTCAGTAACCCTAATGTCATGACATTTGTATCCTATGTATTCCTAAGGTTCAACCGGGACTTTCGTTGTATCGAATCTCTGTCGGTCATTTTTGTAGTATCGTGCTCAATAGCATTCACATTTCATTTCAATAATATAGCATTTACCACAATTATATCAATTAAGAATTTATACATGTAACATCCCGGTTTAAGGCCTAGTCAGAATAGTGGTGATAGACCACAAATCCGAGGTCTATGTATGAGTCTTTGAGGTTTATGCCATGTATGCATGTTAGTGTAACAAGTTCATGAAGCAATTTGGTGGAATTGTAGTTGAATTGTCCAAAAGGACTAAATTGCAAAAGTTGCAAAATGTGAGATTCTAGAAGCTATTTGTGTGAAATGGCTTTAGAATATATATTAGAGGTCATTAAATAGCAATTTTCCCAATTTTTAATTTTTGGACAAGATTGGGCATGGATGAGTTAAAATAGAAAGTTTGTCAAAAAGGGCATTTTGGTCATTTGGTAATTAAGTGATTAAAATGGGAGAAAAGATGAAAAAATTCATTCATCTTCTTCTCCAAGGCTGCCGAAAATTAGAGAAGCCATTGTTAGGGCTCTTCAAATTTTTCAAGCTTGCTAGTAAGTGCATCCAAGCCCCGTTTTTGATATTCTTTGTATTTTTGAAGTCCTAGTAGCATGAGTAAGCTATTTTTAACTATTTGATGAGCTATAATGGATGTTCAAAAATTTACCAATGTATGACATGCATGTATTTTGATGTTTTATGGAAGAATATGAAAGCTTGATGTAGTAGAAACATCTTTTGCTAAGTAATTTTCCATGAAAATGCATGTAGGGACTAGTTTGTAAAAGTTTTGAGTTTGGTCATACTTGTGTGATTTAGTGAGAATTGATGAATGCTTTAATTGAGTAAGCGACTCGGCTAAGCATGTAAAGATAGAAAGTTGAATAAAAATCACTTTACGAGCCTTGGGGCAAAAGTGTAATTATGAGAAAGATTAGGGGCAAAAGAGCAATTTTGCCAAAGTATGAGATAAGTGTCAATTTAGTCAATGTGTGTATTGAATGAGTTGATTTATTCATTATAGATCAAGAAAGACGAAGCCCGGATAAAAACCGATGCAAGAGCAATGTGGTGGACTAAATTGCACGTTTCTATACTTTTGAGTATCGAGGTAAGTTTATGCGTAAATAATGCATTTATACTTACACATTCTTAATGCTAATTAGTGTGTAGCATGAATGAGAATGATTGAGAACCCATGTGGTTCAAGTGGAGTGAATGTGGTAGACATTTTGAATGGATGAATGATTGAGTAGATATGTGAATGTGTAGTGATAATGCTAAATGATGGGCTAAGTGCGATACCATCTTAAGGCATATTGACGATGACCTGAATTTTAGTTAATGCGGGTTCTACTTGGGCTGAGATATTCCTTAGTCTTTGTGCGTATTGCCTAAAAGTTTCCATTGGCTGCTTTTCCATCATCTGCAGAGTTAGTCGATCAGACACCATATCGGATACATGTAATTGATTTTGGTGGGCTAAGTGCGAAACCACCGAGGCATTAGCTGTGTGGATTAGCTATACGGTTGCATTATTGAGTAAAGTAGCTGTGTGGATGTATTATCGAGAAATATTGATGTGTTGTATTTTGTGTAAATGTGATATTGAATGTAGGGGTGCATTTCTATGGTTATGAGTATGTGACTCATGATGTGTTGGGAATGTGGTAAGGGATAGAAAGAGTAAGCATAGTTGTACATTATATGTTAGTATAATGCTAATTGTTGTTTAGCTTATACTATGATGTTTATTTGTTTATGTGTGAACTTACTAAGCTCAAAGCTTACTCTCTTACTTTTCCCTTGTCTTATAGAGTAAAAGAGTTGAATCGAGATACGTGGATCAAGTGGAAGATCGTCCACACTATCAGCACATTCTGGTACATGAGACTCAATGTTTTGTAAATGGCATGTATAGGGGCTAGACAAGTTAGTGAATTTTATTGTAAATGGTTAAGATATGTTGGCCTTTAGATGGATAATCTATTTTGTATAATGCCATAGTTGTTGGCTACTTTATTATATGAAAAAGATGCAATTATCCATGTAAGATTGCACTTCAATATGAGTTGTTTATGGATGTGTTGAATGAGTGCATGTTGTGTATGCTAGAGGGGTGAAAAGAACTTGGCATATAGCTTTGTTCTTGTCCATGTGGATAGACACACGGGCGTGTGTCTAGGCCATGTGTGACACACGGTCAGCCCATGGGCGTGTGACTTGGCCATGCGCCCCCTGCATGTTGGCAATTTAAGTCAAAATAGACCACGGTTTATTCACACGGGTGTGTGTATAGGCCGTGTGAGTTTAATCAGTGTTGGCCACGGGCTAGCCACACGGGTGTGTGACTAGGATTTGAGGCTGTGTGTATGTAGTCAGTGTTCACCACGGGTGGTGAACATGGACGTGTGTGACTACCCACGGGCGTGTATCATCTTACACGGGCGTGTGGCCCCTGTCTAGATGGAGAAAATTTTTAAAGATCGTAAGAGTTTCTGATATGATCTCGAGAACTCTTGTGTGTATGAGTGAGGCCTCGTAAGTCGAGAATGAGGTTGTTGAGGACGCCTCGGGCTCAGTTCTGGCGTAGAACTCGGGTAAGGGGTGTTACAATACATATATAATTTAATGCTTAATAAACATACGAACTTACCTCAATACAAAAATAGCGGAAGTGGACCTAATCGTCAAACACTTTGGTTTTCTCCCGATCTAGACTCGAACTTCATTTTTCTTGACCTATAATACCAAATTCATCACATTAATCAATTCAGCCCAAAAGTCACATTATGGAAAAATTACATTTTTTCCCTTAAACTTTTGGCATTTTACATTTTATTCCCTAGGCCCGTAAAATGATTTTCATTCCATTTCTTCAAAACCCAAGCCTAGCCGAACCATTTTCATACTCATAACAGCCCACATTTTCCATTTATTCACATTTTTCTACTCATTTTATAGACTTTTACAACTAATTCCTTTTTGACATTTTTACCGAAAATCACTTAGCAAAAGTCATTTAACAAACAAAAAACATGCATTTTCTACCATCAAACATCAAAATACATACATGTTCAACATGGGTCAAACTCTAGACCTTGATCATTTCTTAAATTAGTGGTACAAATAGAAAGATAGGGTTACAACGACTTAAAAAATGTAAAGAGCATTAAAAATGGGTAAGAACGGACTTACAATCGAGCTTGAAAGCTTGACAAAATATATCCATGGTTATCCATGTAAAATTTGGCCAAGGGAGGAAGAAGATGGACAAATTTTGGCTTTATTTTGGCTTTTTAATTCATTTAATTACCAAATTACTAAAATGCCCTTAATGAAAAACTTTAGAAACATACCTAACCATGTCCATTTTTGTCCACAAACTTAACAAATGGTCTAATTACCATATGAGGACCTCTAATTTAAAATCTCATAGCAATTGAACACCTTTAACATATAGAATTCAAGTTTTGCATTTTTTGCAATTTAGTCCCTTTAACTAAATTAAGTGCCCAAAAGTCAAAATTTTCAAATGAAATTTTCATGAAATCGTTCCATAAAACTATAGACCATAAAAATATAATAGAAATAAATTTTTCTGCGTCAGATTTGTGGTCCCAAAACCACTGTTCTGACTACACCCAAAATCGGGCTATTACTACAACTTTATAGTCAACCGACAAATTCATGCTATACCGCTTAATGGAAAATACGCACTCATCCTTGATTGCAAATTTTTTTCCCAAAAAAACCTCCTCACGTCCAGAATCTACAACTAACCACTGAGCAGGTACTATATCGGGGTGCTCCGGGAACTCGGATGCATGCGCCGTATTGGGATCTATGTTCGAAATGTGTGCCCCAAGATCATTATGTATACAATGCCTCGATTTGAGTTCCCAACTAAAGACGTGTTAACATTTCTATCGTCATTCAGACATTCATCATCAATATCATCCGGGACCTCGTCTAGATCGAGATCACTAAAATCTTCAACGTCGTGATTAAAATGATCATTATTATCATATCTATCATCACCATTTGCATCAATCTTAATCACCACCGAATGTATTTGTAAATGGGGACCCGAGTTAAAGCTCTTAGACGTAGGTGGAGCATTAAAATTGTCAATCCCGCGTACAGTTGCTCGCCTATCAATGAGTGCTATAGGAACCACCATACACGGATCTTGAACTTTGTGTTCTTCACTTAATGAAGTGAAATCTTCAGCTGGCTCCGCATTAGCTAACTCAACGAACAACTAAATTGGATCAGTTTGGCGACTCCAATTCTAACAATAAAAAGCGACCATTGACTCCACGTCTGCATTGTCTACAAGTTCCATCTCAGTGAATTTGATGGGATTTGACAAACTGGAAATTTGTAGAATAGTTTCGACATCCTCCTTCTACAACATTTAAAACTTTTTGCACTAATCCTTTCCTTCATTTCATCAACTGAGGATTTTTTTATTAAATCCCATAGCTATTTGTTGGTGACATTCAAATATACATCCAGTTGTTGTTGTCAAAATTACTCCATCGAAATAAACGCATGCGAAAAATTGATTATCCATGTTTAATACTAAATCTGTAAAAATAATTAAATTTCTCAATATGCAATTTCAAAAAAAAAAACACTGTCACAAAAAATTAAATAGTTGAAATTACAAATCAAAGTGATAAAGAGCACAATACCACATATCCAAAAAATATTAAATTTTTCACACAAAAAATATTTACAAATGTACTTTCAAACCAAATAAAACTACAAAATCAAACAAATATTTAGTACTAAAAATAATTAATTACAAAAAAATTAACAAATAACTACAAAAATAAATTTACCTTTAAATAACAATTTAGATGTTGTTTCCTCTCCTCCTTAAAAAAAAAACAACAATAAACACTACACTAAAAAAATTAAATAATTAAAAAAATTACCTTTAAAAAGCAAAGAATTTAGAAACCCCTAAACTAAACCCTAAAACACTTCGTTACCTCCTCCTTCTTTTTTCCTTTCAAACCCTTTTCTTTCTCTTCTATTTCTCAAAAAAGCTAAACCTTCTAAGCAGACCTCTTTTTTCAACACCTTAAAACTATTTTTAAACTACAAAACCCCACAACCGGTGTAACATCCCTTACTCGTATCCGATGCCGGAATCGGGCACGAGGCATTACCGTACTTAATCAACAACTTTAGTCTATAAACTTTCAGTCCCAACTTGACATATCTCTATCGTCATCACAACAACCTCATTAAGGACCTACGAGGCCTTAAACATACTTACGAGGGGTTTCGGAACCCGATCGAAAACTTTTGCGATCTTAAAATATTTTCACCTAAATAGGGGTCACACGCCCGTGTGAAATAGGACACGCCCGTGTGGGCAGGCTGTGTGTTACACGCGCCCATGTCCATACCCCGTGTGGGATTTATTTTCATTTCGAACCTACAAGGGTTTTCACACGGCTGGACACACACCCGTGTACTTGGCCCGTGTGCTCCACACGGCCTAGACACGCTCGTGTCCTTGCCCTTGTGTAAAAACTTGGGTATTATGTTTGTGACGTCACCAACCTTATAAAGGTTACACGGCCTAGGCACACGCCCGTGTGGCTAGCCCGTGGTTGACACTGACTTACAACACCAACATGCAGGGGACACACGGCCAAGTCACACATCTATGGGACTGATCGTGTGTCACACACGGCCTAGACACACGCTCGTGTGCCTACTCGTGTGGACAAGAACAAGGCTATTTGCCAAGCTCTTTTCATCCCTCTAGCTCACACAACATGAATCTATTCAACATACCACTAAACAACTCATATTTTGCAATATAAAACTTCCATGAATAACTTTATCTTTTCATATATAACAATGAGCCAACAACTATGGCTATATACAAAAGAGTTCATCATTAAAGAGGCCAACACACTCTTTGCCAAAATATCAAAACAATTTACCTAGTCTAGCCCCTATACATGCCATACTCAAAAACACTAAGTCTAGATATACCGAGGGGAGCTGATAGCGTGATCGATCTTCCAATTATCTACGTATCCCGACCCGTCTCTTTGACACTATAAAACAAGGGAAAAGAAAGGGGAGTAAGCTTTAAGCTCAGTAAGTTTACATACAAACAGATAACATCATAGTATGTGCTAAACAATAAATAGCATTATATACTAAACAAGAGCAATCCACATTCATAATCATGCTTACTCATTTCATCCTTTACCATATTCCAACCATGACACAAACTTAATGCTTACATTCATTAACTTGCATCCCTGCACTTAACACCACAAATTCTCATGATACAACACATCATAATTTCTCACTAAACCAATTAAAATGCCAAATCACTCTGTGGTTTCGCACTTAGCCCACCATCAATTTTTAATAGGGTGGTATCGCACATAGCCCACCAAAAATGATAGTTACAGTGGTATCGTACATAGCCCACCAAAAAGGATAGTTACGGTGGTATCGCATATGGCCCACCAAATGATAATATAAATGATGGTATCACACACAGCCCATCGAAGATAAGTAATAAGGTGGTATCGCACTTAGCCCACCGTCAAATGTTGTTATTACACATTTACATATCTATTTCGTAATTCATACGATAATTATTCAACAATTACCAAATTCAATTATGCTATGCACCAATTAGCAACAACAACGTGTATATAAAATGCATCATTTTCACATAAACTTACCTTGGTGCAAAACGCGTTAACTAGCGGTTTAATTCATAACCTTGCCTTTTCCCCGGTCAAGGTTAATTCCGTGCTCTTCTTGATCTATAACAATAAAATTCACCCATTTAAAACATTTATGATCATAACGCATTAAAATCTATAATTAGGCAAAAATGACCCTTTTGCCCTTACACTTTGGCAAAATTATGATTTTGCCCCTAGGCTCGTAAATCATTTTTCAACTCATTTTCTCAATAAACAAGCCTAGCTGAACATTTATTTCTTTTATAACTACTCACAATTTCATCTATTTCATGCATTTATTACAAAATCACAGCTTTTATAACTTGGTCCCACTTAGGTGTTTTCATGACTACACCTTTCACCAAAGTTGTTTCTCATCTCCCTAACATTCATTTTCTTCCATAAAAACTTAGCTAACAACATAACCATTCTCTTGGCAAGTCCCTAGACTTTCCACCATATCATAAATTAGTCCCCTCATTAGCTAGCTTAAGCTTTGGGGACTCCAAAAGTACAAAAATTTTTGGTGATAGAGAAGAACGAATAGTAAAAGATGATATCTCATCTTTTTGTCCTATTTTATTAAATTTTTTTTTCACCTAATTTCCACCAAATTTGACCAACATTTAATGCTATTGTCTCCCTTCATTCCTATGGCCGACCATACCCTCCTAATGGCCTAATTGCACTTTAAGGACCTCCAATTTAACATTCTATGGCTATTAGACACCTCTACCTTGAAAAATAGGACTTTCGCACTTTATGCGATTTAGTCCTTTTTCACAATTAAACATGCTATCGCTCAAATTAAAGCATCAAAATTTTCACATAGCTATGTATTAATGCCATAACACATAAAATAACATCAAAATAATTTTCCTTAACCTCGGTTTAGTGGTTTTGAAACCACTATTTTGACTAGCCCCAAAATCGAGCTGTTACAACTGGTAACGCCTATCAGGAAGGCACCACCAAATTCCCACTGTATCCCATATTTTTTATCCGTATAAAGCAATGTCACCTCTACACCACCCTCAACCCTTAAAATATTATTTTTTAAATAGAAGGCTAATGATTGGGGTTGAAAATTCAAGGTTGGTGCCGCCTCTAACCACCCTCAACAACCCACGACATACCATTTTGGTAAATAATGTGAGTGGAATACCATTTTGATATTTTATTTTTTGTTTATTTTTATATTATTAAAGTAAAAAAAAGCCTAATTTTGATAATTATAGGAAGGTGAATGTTATAACATTTGATAATTAAATTATATTTATTTTTAAAATTTAAAATTTAAAATTTAAAATATACATATTAATATTATTAATTAATAAAATTTGTTAACATGGTTTCATTTATTAAAGATTATTTTCATTAATAAAATATGATTAATAATCTATATGTAAATTTTAAATATTTTATTGAATTGATATCTTAACTAAAGTTTATTTTAATTAGGGCTATAACTAATTTCCCTAAAAAGGTTATTATTATAAAGAATTAATTTAATAAAGAACATACCTCATAGCTTATCAGTTTTATAACGAACTTAGTCGTTATAGTAAAACGTTGTGTATACCAAAACTTTCAATCATTATAAGCACTTAACTAATTAAGTCACTCAATAGCTAAACTACATTCAAACTAATTAACTATAACCAGAATAAATTTGGAGAAGAACAAATAAATTTATATAATGTGATACTCGAATTTGAGATATCAAAGTTTCCAAGAAGTCAACCAATAAACCTTATCATTCAGTCAAAGCTTTTTCAACAAATATAGCTCTCTTAAAGGAGGCTGAGGTAGAAACCTAGATGTACTTTAAATTTTAGATGATCTTGAAAATTTGATCTGATTAAGACGATTCTAATCTCCATCAAATTTGATTTGTCAGTAAACTTCTCCATGACGCAATGATCAAAAGGAAAAACTTTGTTCCGGGTCAATAAATGTTATTTTTCAACTTCTACCTTATATTGTTTCCTGTAAAACTAAGGTCACAATGATCTAGGCCATGCACCACCTGTAATAGTCCGGTTTATACCCTAGTCGGAACAGTGGTTTCGGGACCACAAATCCGAGTTCATATAATATTTTAATATTATATTTTGTGTCTTTGATATGTGATTAAGCATGTGCTAAATTTTCGTAAGTTAATTTGTCCGTCTGTGTGTTTAATTTGACAAAAGGATTGAATTGCATTAAATTTGAAAGTTGCTTGCTATTTGTTAAAGTACCCATGTGTTGTGACTTTGTAAAGGTGAAGGCCTTATGAGGCAATTAGACAACTATTTAGTTGGTGGATGAACAAAGGACAATTATGCCCTTAATGTATATTTGTTTCAAATATTAATTGAAAGGTTCATAAGGTAAATAGATTAATAATATGTTTATAACAAAAACAAAACATGAAAAATGGCCATTTTCTTATCATCTTTGACCGAAATTAGAAAGAAAAGAAGGAAAAAAACCTAAGCTAAGTTTCGGCTATTATCAAGCTAAATTAAGGTATGTAATGGCTTCGATTTTTGATAATTTCTACATTTTTGCAATCGTTGCTTTGTCTACTATCAAGCCCATGTCTCAATTTTGTGTATTGTTGATGTTTGTGTAAAATTCCATGGATGATATGTTAAGCTTTGAGATGAGTTTAGTTGTTAAATGAAAGATTTGAGCTAGATGAACATACTTTGTTCTTGAATTTTTGATGAATTTAGCTAAATAGAGCTAAATTGAGAAAATATTATTTTTGAGGACTAAATTGCAAATTTGATGGAAAATATGGGTTGTATGATATATATGTGCATTCGGCTAAGCTTGGATGTGTGATGATTTTGTGAATTTGATGTTTTGAGAAAAATGGACTAAATTGATAAATTGTGCAAATGTGAGGGTTAATTTGTAAATAGCCCTAAATGTGTGTCTCTGGATTGAATTGGATGAGTTAGTGAATAAAAGGGTTAATTCTGAATATGTATAGATCAAGAACCGAGGAAAACGGACTTGGATCTCGGGAAAGCAAAAGTAACTGAGTAGCCATTTCCATTCCAATAGATCGAATCCGAGGTAAGTCATTTTGCAAATAAACGTACTTGTATGGAATTGTAAATGCTCATATGACTAATAATGATAATGAATGCTTATGAGAGGTTGTGCATATGAATTACGAGATAAGGTCGATATAGCGACAATGTCCGAGAAGTCTCGTACGAACCTAGGAATAGATAGGATTAGCTATGTTATGACATAGGAATCTGTACTGTTTTATCATGTAAGATCACGTCTGGGACGTCGGCGTTGATTTGGGACTCGTGTAAGACCACGTTTGGGACGTTGGCATCAATATGAGCTTTACGTGTAAGACCATGTCTGGGACATCGGCATCGTATTGATTCGTGTAAGACCCTGTCTGGGACAGTGGCATCGATATTTGAGTGCATGTAAGACTTCGTCTGGGACGTTGGCTTGTACGACTATTCCGAGCTTTCTGCGTATCCTACTAGATTTCTTTACGGTTCAACAGGCAAGTCTGTGATACGAATTGCAAATCTGAGCTTTGATAAATTAAGTGAATGAATATCTGTTTCAGGTACGTTGCTTATATACTAATTGTGTATATAAGGTAAGTATCTATGTGATCATATTATGATGTTATGTATATGGAATTGATAATACGATATGTAAAGTCTTGACTAGATGAACTATATGCTTATATGGTATGTGATTTGGAAATATGGTAAGTTATGGCTAAGCATATGAGCTCAAGAAAGAATGAGGTGATTTTTGTCATGAGAACCATATTGATCATCTTATTAATTCGGTTATGTGCAACTCATGCTAAGTTTGTTTGTATATTGACTTACTAAGCTTTTGGAAAGCTTACTCTGTGTGTGTTTTCTCTGTTTTATAGGTCGTCAAAGCTACTGAAGGCTTGGGACCGTCGAGGATTGTCATCACACTTATCATCTTGTGTTTGGTACATTTTTTATTTGTAAATAGCTAGATATGGCATGTATAGGCTAGTATTATGGTATAAGTTGTTATATGAACTTAGCCATGGGATTTGGCTAAAGATGAGTTGAGATTATGCATTATGATCATGATATGTGAAGCATGTTTTGGCATGATTAATTGATTCATGAAATGGTCAAGCTTTTGAATTAAACAAATTAATGTATTATGCTTTTGTTATATATATTTGGGTGTTGGAAGTTGGCATTGTTGAATTGGTTATTGAATGTATAGCATGGATGGTTAATTGGTATGTTTTTGCTTGACATATGGGTATGAAATGAGTTGGTTGACATTGCTTGTAGGTATGACCCAAATGGGTGGATTTTTGGCTTTGAAAATAGCCTATAATGTTACACGGTTGTGGCACACGGGCGTGCCTAGTGACCGTGGGGGCTAAGTCAGTATAGTCCACGGCTACGGTACACTGTCGTGCTTGGCGGCCGTGGAAGTATAGTCAGGATAGACCACGGGGAGGACACACGGGTGTGTCTAATAGCCATGGGAGGCACACGGCCTGTCCACACGGGCGTGTAAGCCCTGAAACTTAGAAAAGCTTTAATTTTCCATGAGATTTTGTATCTGTTTCGGTTTAGTCCCGACTCGATTTATAAGCATATTTGAGGTCTAGTTGACCTTATTAAGGGACATGTTCGAAAAATGATGAATGAATGCATGAATTTCTGTAAATACTTTCCGATCTGTTTGGTAACGCTCCTAACCCTAATCCGACGATGGACTCAGGATAGGGGTGTTACACCGCCAACCGTGTATTGGCCAATAAAGCTATTGAGCTCACAACAAAAGACGATCAACTGTTCTTGGTGAATGGGGAAAAGGTGAAACCATACTTGGGGGCACAATGGACACATTTAAAGAAGTTCAATACTTAGATTGTAGTCCCTACAGTGAAATAGATGGCCAAATGATTGGAAAGGATGAAGACACTGGAGGGTGTGTTGTCTTTGTAATAGCTCGATTTTAGGTCTAATCGGAACAGTGGTTTCGGGACCACAAATTCGACGTAGTAAAATTTATTTTTATTACATTTCTATGGTTTACAGTTTTATGAAATAATTTCGTGAAAATTTCGTTTGAAAATTTTGACGTTTGGGCACTTAATTTAGTAAAAAGGACTAAATTGTAAAAAGTGAAAAAGTTGAGTTCTACATGCTAAAGGTGTCTAATTGCTATGAAATTTTAAATTAGAGGTCCTTAGTTGGTAATTAGACCATTGGATAAATTAGTGGACAAAAATGGACATGGTGAGATAAAATATCAAAGTTTTAAGTGAAGTGTAATAGCCCGATTTTGGGGCTAGTCGAAATAGTGGTTCTGAGACCACTAAAACGAGGTTAGGAAAAAATTATTTTGATGTCATTCTATGTGTTATGGCATTAAAATATGGCTATGTGAAAATTTTGGGCCAGTAGCATACCGGTGGGTTTGCCGATAGAGTTAGAGAAGATACACAATGTGTTTCATGTATCGATGTTAAGGCGTTATCGCTCCGATCCTTCGCACGTGATCCCTCCAACAGAAATTGAGATACGACCGAACATGACATATGAGGAGGAGCCGAAATAGTTGAGGAATAAGGACATAGCCTTAGTAAAAGTGTGATGGAAAAAACACGGTGTAGAAGAGGCTACGTGAGAACCGGAAGAAGCCATGAGAGAGCAATATCCAAACCTCTTTACCGGTAAGATTTTCGAGGGCGAAAATCTCTAAAGGGGGGAGAGTTGTAACAGCCCGATTTTGGGGCTAGTCGGAACAGTGGTTTCGAGACCACTAAACCGAGGTTAGGAAAAATTATTTTGATGTCATTTTATGTGTTATGGCATTAAAATATGGTTATGTGAAAATTTTGGTGCTTTGATTTTAATGATTTCATGCTTTATTGTAAAAAAGGACTAAATCGCATGAAGTGCGAAAGTTCTATTTTTTAAGGTAGAGTTGTCAAATAGCCATAGAATATTAAATTGGAGGTCCTTAAAGTGCAATTAGGCCAATTGGATTGTGTTGGCTGGCCATGTGCATAGGGGGGACAAGAGCATTTAATTTTTGGTCAAATTGGGTGAAATTAGGTGAGAAAAGATGAATAAAATATGGTAAAAAGAAAAAACTGTCATCTTTCACTATTCACTCATCTCTTTCCACTGAAAATTGAAGAGAAAATAGAGATCTTGGGGGTTCAAACTTTCAGCCACTCAATTCTCATTCAAGTAAGTGATTTAGGTGGTTTTAATTGATGATTTTTGTGTTTTTAGAGTCCCCAAAGCTTAAACTAGCTAACGAGGGGACTAATTTGAGATATGGTTGAAAGTCTAGGGACTTGCATGAGAGTAGTTATGTTGTTAGCTGAGTTTTTATGGAAGAAAATAAATGTTAGTGAGGTGAGAAACAACTTTTGTGAAAGGTGTTAGCATGAAAACACCTAAATATGACTTGAATGCAAAGATTGAAATTGTGTAATAAATGCAAGAAATAAATGGTTTGAGGGGTTGTTGTAAGAGGAATAAATGTTCAGCTAGGCTTGTTTATTTAGAAAATGAGTTGAAAAATAATTTACGAGCCTAGGGGCAAAATCATAATTTTTGCCAAAGTGTAGGGGCAAAAGGGTCATTTTTGTCTAATTATAATTTTAATACATTATGATAAAAAATGTGTTAACTGGGGTGCATTTTATTGTTATAGATTAAGAAGAGTGCAAAATTAACCTTGACCGGGGAAAAGGCAAGGTTACGGATTAAACCGCTAGTTGACGCGTTTTGGACCGAGGTAAGTTTATGTGTAAACGATGCTTTTTTATATACACATTGTTGTTGCTAATTAGTGGACGGTATGATTGAGAACATGTGTGGTTCAAATGGATTGAATTTGGTAGCTATTGAATAGTTATCGTATGAATTACGAAATATATATGTAAATGTGTAATGACAACACTTAACGGTGGGCTAAGTGCGATAGCACCTTATTACGTAACTACGATGGGCTGTGTGCGATACCATCGCTTATTTATCATTTGGTGGGCTATGTGCGATACAACCGTAACTATCCTTTTGGTGGGCTATGTGCGATACCACCGTAACTATCCTTTTTGGTGGGCTTTGTGCGATATCACTCTATTAGAGAGTGACGGTGGGCTAAGTGCGAAACCACCGAGTGATAGCTAGTATGAATGGCTTAATGAGAAATTATGATGTGTTGTATCGTGTGACTTTGTGGTGCTAAGTGCAGGGATGTATGTTAATGAATGTGAGTACTAAGCTTGTGATGTGGTTGGAAAGTGGTAAGGGAGAAAATGAGTAAGCATGACTAAGAATGTGGATTATTCTTATTTAGTATGTAATGCTATTTATTATTTAGCACATACTATAATGCTATTTATTATTTAGAATGTGGATTATTATTTAGCACATTCTTATGTTTGCATGAAATTGGTAGCTAGTAAAAACTTGCCTGTTGAGTTTACTGAGTTTGTGATTAAAGTTTCAAACCCCTTAGGCAAAAATGTATTAGTTGATAGAGTTTGCAAGAATTGTCCCTTGATGATTCGAGGTCACTGTTTTCCGACTGACTTAATGTTGTTGCCATTTGATGAATTTGATGTTATTTTGGGTATGGATTGGTTGACACTGCATGATGTGTAGTGAATTGTAGACAGAAAAATATTGAATTGAAATGTGAAAATGGTGAAATCTTCGGATTGGTTCAGATGAGTTGGGTGAGTTACCTGTTGTAATTTCTTCGATGTCTGCCCAGAGATATGTGAGAAAGGGTTGTGAAGCTTACCTTGCTTATGTGTTGAATACAAAAGTGTCTGAATTAAAAATCGAATCAGTACCGGTAGTTTGTGAATATTCTGATGTTTTTCTAGAAGAGTTTCCTGGGTTGCCACCAATTAGAGAAATTGAGTTTGGTATTGATTTAGTACCCGGAACTTCACCGAAATCGATTGCTCCGTACAGAATGGCTCCAACCAAATTGAAAGAATTAAAATCTCAGTTGCAAGAGTTGACAGATAACGGTTTTGCAAGATCGAGTTTTCTCCCTAGGGTGTACCAGTATTATTTGTAAATAAGAAAGACGAATCTATGTGACTTTGTATCGATTATCGATAGCTCAACAAGGTAACGATAAAGAACAAGTATCCTTTGCCAAGAATAGATGACTTGTTTGATCAGTTGAAAGGGGCAACAGTGTTCTCGAAGATTGATTTGAGGTTTGGCTACTACTAGTTGAGAGTTAGAGAGTCGGATGTACCGAAAACTGCTTTCTGAACAAGGTACGGGCATTATAAATTTCTTGTCATGCCTTTCGGACTAACTAATGCTCCTGCTGTTTTTATGGACTAGATGAATCGGATCTTCTGACCATATTTAGATAAATTCATGGTTGTGTTTATTGACGATATTCTGATTTATTCTCGAGATGAGACTGAACATGCCGAGCACTTAAGAACTGTATTGTAGACTTTGAGACATAAGAAATTATTTGCTAAATTCAATGAAAATGAGTTTTGGCTCCGAGAAGTTGGATGTTTGGGACATATTGTTTCAGGAGATGGTATTCGGGTTGATCTGAGTAAGATTTCGGCAATTGTTGATTGAAAGCCGCCGAGAAATATATCAGACGTTAGAAGCTTTTTGGGCTTAGCTGGCTATTATTGGCGATTTGTTAAGGGTTTTTCGATGATTGCTACTCCTATGACTAAGTTGTTTCAAAAATATGTTAAGTTTGAATGGCCCGAAAAATGTCAACAAAGTTTTGAGAAGTTGAAGGCATTATTGATTGAGGCGCCGGTCTTAGTGCAACCTGAACCGGGAAAAGAGTTTGTGATTTATAGCGAGGCGTCACTGAATGGATTAGGATGTGTATTGATGCAAGAGGGCAAAGTGATAGCCTATGCCTCGAGACTGTTGAAACTGAATGAGAAGAATTATCTGATGCACGATCTAGAATTGGCTGCCATAGTATTTGCTTTGAAGATTTGGAGACATCACTTGTATGGTGAGAAATGTCATATCTTTTCGGATCATAAAAGTTTAAAGTATTTGATGACTCAGAAAGATTTGAACTTGCGGCAACGGAGATGGCTCGAGCTACTGAAAGATTATGAACTAGTGATTGGCTACCATTCTGAAAAGGCGAACGTAGTCGCAGATGCTTTGAGCAGAAAGTCCTTGTTTTCCTTGAGAGCTATGAATACGAGGTTAAATTTATCTAAGAATGGTTTGATTCTAGCTGAGTTGAGAGCTAGACCGGTATTGCTTTAGCAAATTTGTGAAGCTCAGAAAAGTGATAGTGAATTGCAAGCCAAAAGAGCTCAGTGTGAATCGAGCAGTGATTTAGACTTTCGGATAAGTTCTGATGATTGCTTAATGTTCTGAGATAGAGTATATGTACCAAAAAATGATGAGATTGTAACACCCCTTACCCGTATTCAACACCGGAATAGGGTACGAGGCATTACCAGACTTAAACTCAAACAAACATTCAAAATCGAGACACGAATTTTTCACCTAAATTTAAAACTTTTCATAAACATTCATATCGTCCCTTAAACGAGCCTACTAGGCCCAAAACATACATTAGGAGTGGTTTGGGACTGAACCGAGAACTTTGAAGACTTTTGGGAAACTTAGAGAATTTTTCATGAACAAGGTCCACACGCCCATGTGGGTGAAAGGACACACCCGTGTGACATATCACACGCCCGTGCTTCAGGACGTGTCCAAAATAAGGGACATTCTGTTTATGACATCATCAACCAAATAAGGTTACACGACCAAGGCACACTCCTGTGTCCTTAGGCCATCTCCTCTACACGGCTAAGACACACGCCCGTTTCTTTGCCCGTGTGCTAAATTCTGGACATTCTATTTTTCCAAAATTAAGGTGCAGGGGGCACACGGTAGGAACACATTCCCATGGGGTAGACCGTGTGTCACACACAGCCTAGACACATGCCCGTGTGTCTACCCGTGTGGACAAATACAAGGCTATTTTCCAAGCCATTTTTTCACCCTTACTTGCACACATTCACACAACATCACATGGCACAAATCATGGCATATAAATGCCTTCAAAAACAACTACAATCAAGCAATAACGTATCATTTTTATACCATCATATATCATGCATTATAACATTAGGCCTTTCTAAATCATTTCGTGCTAAATTCACACTCAAAAGGCATAAACATATGAATAAACTCATAACCATCATATATCAAGCAAATATAAACCACATCACCAAACATTGACATATGCACATACATACTTATATGGCCTTACAACTATTTAGCCAATATAAGCCAACTTGCATGGCTATAAATTTCATCCAACCTTTAGCCATCACAAGCTAATATATTTAGCCAAATCATAATGACTCATACACCAAATGACTGAGTCCCTATACATGCCATATGTAACACCCCTTACCCGTGTTCAATAGCAAAACTGGATATGAGGCATTACCGAACTTATCTTGCTTCAACAAACAACTTTGGGCTATAACATTTCTTTTCAACATAAAAGTTCTCATTCATACTCGTAACATCCTTATTATAGGCCTATGAGGCCTAAAACATACCTACGGAAGGTTTCGGAATTAAACCGGAAACTTTACGCACTTAGAAAATTTTTGCCTAAACAGGAGCCACACGCCCGTGTGAAATGGAACACGCCCATGTGGGCAGGCCTTGTGGTCACACACGCCCATGTTCTTAGCCCGTGTGGAATCTATTTTCTAATTCGAAACTACAGGGGTTTTCACACTGCTTGACACACGCCTGTGTCCCTAACCCATGTCCCTCACACAGCCTCGACACGCCCGTGTCTTAGCCCTTGTGCCAAAACCATGGCATTCTGTTTATGACGTCATCACCTCACTATGGTCACATGGCCAAGGCATACGCTTGTGTCCTCCGGACGTGTGGCGAATTAAATTTCTAATTTTAGGTGCAGACTTCACACGGCCTGGGCACACACCCATGTCCATGGCCGTGCCTCCCACACGGCTAAGACACACGGCAGTGTCTCTACCCGTGTGTTTACTACTGAGCATACTGACTTGTAAGCCTAGCATGCATGGGGACACACGACCAATCAACACGCCCGTAGGGCTGACTATGTGTCACACACGGCCTAGACACACGCCTGTGTGTCTACCCGTGTGGACATTTGAAAGGCTATTTACCAAGCCAAATGCCACCCTATACAGCACCCATACTTTTACCAATTCAATCCAACATATATCAAGACTATGAAGCACTTCTAAAGACTTAAAGTCAAGACATCCACACAAGCATACAGTTAATGAATTTCATCATCAATGAATATATATAAACTTGCCAAGTATTGGCCCAATTCCAATGACCACTTACAAAATGAATTTAACATCATTTATAGCCAACACATTGGCTAATAAATATGACATAACAAAAGAGACTAAGTCCTATACATGCCATACTCAAAATGAATCTAGCTTGGCTATACCAAAGAGTAGTCAATAGTGAGATTTTCGTACTCTGTCGTTCCACGAAATCTCGAGCTAACTTGGCAATGCTACAAGGAAGGGGGAAATGAGAGGGGTAAGCATAAAGCTTAGTAAGTTTGCATGAAATAAATAACAACATAAGGCATCATAATGTCATTCATCCATGGCATGAAATAAAACACAAAGTCTTAGGCACATTGCCATAACTTACTCATGCTTACTCTTACCAATTGCATATCACATCACATATCGTAAACTTTTCTCGTGAATTACTCACATGCACCTGTACCACTTCATCACACGGATTTAGCACTAATCCCATTTCTATTCCAAGGTTAATTATTTATCCCACTAGATCACTTGGGATATTTGATGATACCTTTTCATCGTCATTCACATAATACGACGCCAATGCCATATCACAGATGTCGTCTTACATGGGGTCACCTCTGAGTGCCGATGCCATATCCCATATATGGTCTTATACGGGATCTCATATCAATTATAGATGCCACATCCCAGATATGGTCTTATATGATTTTTCTTGTTCAATGTCGATGCCATATCCTAGATATGGTCTTATACGGGAGCTCAATTCGGTGTCGAGGCCATGTCCCAGACATGGTCTTACACGGGACTTTATCCATCTCCTATCTCGTTAATAGAGTTCTCACATTCACTATAGTCCAACCGGGACTTCAACAACACAATTTTCATCATTTCTCTCATTCAACATCATAACTCAAATTCATAGAAATATTACACAACATCACTAATATCAAATATTTAGAAACTTAATAACATGATGTTGTATTCATTGCATACAAACTTACCTCGATTTTCAAAATAGGCTAGATTGTCGATCTAGTCCGATGCTTTGTTCTTTCCTCGATCGAGGTTAAGTCTTTGATCTTCTTGATCTATAATAGCAAATAAGCTCATTTTATTATCACATTAACTAATGCATTTCAATAATCATGCTTTGGCAAAATTATTATTTTGCCCTTAAGCTTTCACAAAATAACCATTTTACCCTTAGGCTCAGAAATCAATTCTAATCAAATATTGACATATGTCAACCATCAAAACCCATTATTTCACACACTTACCTCTTACTTTACAACCTTTACAAAAAGGTCCTTTTAGGTGTTTTCATGGTAACACCCTTCACAAAAGTTGTTTATCAAACATCTAAGACTCATTTTCTTTCATAAAAATGCAGCAAACAACATACATGCTCACATGTTAAAACACTAAACTTTCCACCATTTTACAAAATAGTCCCCTCATTAGCTAGCTTAAGCTTTAGGGGTTCCAAAAGTACAATTTTTATCAAGAAATGATCATCAAATCACTTACTTGTAAAGAGAGAAGCTTGCTGAAATTTTTAAGCTCTGAACCCCAATTTTTGCTGCTAATTTTCGGTGGAAGGAAGGATAAGAAAAGATGATATCTTTTCTTTATTTTATTTTATTTTATTTCATCAATTTAATCGACCTACTTCACCCACTTTGACTAATTTTGACTTCTTTGTCCCCCTATGGCCTGCCACCTTATGTCTAAGGGTCTATTTGCACATGAAAGGCCTCCAATTAATATTCTATGGCTATTAGGCACCTTTATCTTATAAAATAGAACTTTTTCACTTTATTCGATTTAGTCCTTTTTTGCGATTAAGCATGGAATCGTTAAAATTAAAGCACCAAAATTTTCATGCACCTATATAATCATACTCTAATTCATAAAATAACATAAAAATAATTTTTTCTGGCCTCAGATTAGTGATCCCGAAACCACTATTCTGATTAGCCCCTAAATCGGGCAATTACAATTCTTCCCCCTTAAGGATTTTCATCCCCAAAAATCTTACCTGTGAAAAGGTTGGGATATTGGTTTCTCATAGCCTCCTTGGGCTCCCATGTAGCCTCTTCTACTCCATGTCTTTGCCATAATACTTTAACAAGGGCTATACTTTTGTTTCTCAACTGTTTGACTTCTCGTGCCAAAATCTTAACCAGCTCTTCGCCATAAGTCATGTCCGGTTGAATTTCCACCTCTGCTGGTACAATCACATGTGAAGGGTCCGAACGGTATCGACGTAACATAGACACATGAAAGACATCATGAATCTTTTCCAACTCAAGTGGCAAGGCCAAACGATAAGCTACCGGCCCTATCCTCTCGGTAATCTCATATGGTCCGACGAAACGCGGACTCAATTTGCCTTTCCGGCCAAATCTGAGGACTTTTCTCCATGGTGATACTTTTAAGAACACTTTATCACCCACTTGGAACTCAATCTCTTTCCTTTTTAAATCTGAATAGGACTTTTGTCTATCTGAGGCAGCTTTTAGACATTCATGTATCACATTTACCTTTTCTTCAGTTTCTCTGACTAAATTGACCCCGTGAATTTGATTCTCTCTGAATTCTGTCCAATACAAGGGCGTTCGGCACTTACGACCATACAATGCTTCATAAGGCGCCATTTTCAAACTTGACTAAAAACTGTTGTTGTATGTGAATTCCATCAAGGGTAAGTATTTTTCCCAATTACCTTGGAATTCCAAAACACAACATCGAAGCATGTCTTCGAGTATCTGTATTACTCTCTCTGACTACCTGTCGGTTTGCGGATGGAAAGCTGTACTAAAGCTCAATTTTGGGCCTAAAGCCTCTTACAACTTTTTTAAAAATCGTGACGTAAATCTCGGATCCCTATTCGAAATAATCGACAATGGTACTCCATGAAGTCGTATTGTTTCAGTCACGTACAAATCCGCCAACTTATCAAGCGAGTAGTCAACCCGTACTAGTAAGAAATGGGCTGACTTCGTGAGTCTATCAACCACGACCCATACAGCATCTTTCTTTTTTGGCGTCAACATTAAGCTCATCACGAAGTCCATAGTAATACGGTCCCACTTCCACTCAGGAACCATAATAGGCTGAAGTAGACCCGAAGGTACTTGGTGTTCAGCCTTCACTTGTTGACAAATTAAGCATCTGGAAACAAACTCGGAAATGTTTTTCTTCATACTCGGCCACCAATACCATTTCCTCAAGTCGTTATACATTTTCGTTGTAATATCCGGGATTTAGGGGTTATGTGTTTTAATTTAAATGTATGTTGTAGCATGCTTGTGTGTGATTGGTACGTGTTTTGGGGTTTCGGGAACCTTGGGATGTAGGTAGGAGCCTTAGAAAAATATTTGACTTTAAGCTGTTAGGGGAGGAGTTAGGAGCGCTAGGCCTTAAGAAGGTTAGCGTGTGGCTTAAGACACAAGAACTCACCTGGTAAAGTGGCAAGGGAGGTGCCACTTAGAGCACAGGAGGGTGACGCCTCAGGGAGTGAGAAGGGGCCTAGGTTCGAGCAGCAAGGGAAGTGTTTTGGAGTTGCCATTTTGCGTCAAGGGAGTGCAGTGGTGGACGGCACAAGGACTCTGAATGGATGAGTGAAAGACCAAGTAAAATTCTTTTGAATGGGCGCCTAAGAGAGTGGATGAAGGCTTGACTCATTCAAACTCTTTGAATGAGAGGTGGAGAGGAAAAGTAGGAGAAAAAGAAGGGATTTGAGAAGAGGGGGAAGAGTTGGCCGGCAAAGGGACTTTGGAGGGGCATATTCGGTCATGCAAAGGGGAGCTAAGTGCCGAAATTGGTTAAGGGGTTTTAGGTGCTTTTGGTTTTCTTTTCTTTCCCTAGTGTTGTGCCGAAAGTGGTAGTCAGAGAACTTTCAAAGCCTATTTGCATGAGTCGAATTTGAGAAGACCATTAAGGTCACTTTCTGTTTCGTATTTTCGTCTTCTCTTTGTTCTCCATAAGACCGAACCCATCTCCTTCCCTTCTCTTCTCTTTTACCTTGCTAGGGCCGAAACCTCTTTCTCTCAATCTCACCATTGCCGCACCTCCTTAAGCCCCACACTTTCTTCTCCATTCTTTTGTTAAAAGCCGAATTTTACCTAGTAGCCAAAATCCCCTAAGCCGAACCTTAACTTGAGCTTCACCATCATTCTTCTCTTCTTCTTCTTCTCACCATTCTTTCTTCCTCTTTCTCACCAGAGCCGAACCACACCATCATTTTCTTCTTCTCTTCACGATTCTTCAAAAGCCGAAAGTCTTTCTTGGCCATAACCGATTGTTCTTAAGCACTAAAAGCCGAAAGCCGATCATCTTTCTCCTCTGAAACGACTTCTCTATTTCGGGTTTCTCCTCTTGTCGATTTCTTAAAGCCAGTGATCCTTGCGTGTGGTCACTCTTTTCGGTGAGTTTTGGGATCCACTTGTAGCCGACGATTGAAAGGTGATCTTCCGGGATTTGGATGATTGAGGTAAGCAAGGTGTAATATTCGGCCAAAGGCCATATTATTTTAAGGTTGGTCGATTCTAACTATGGTACTTTAGGGGCAGTTCGACAGAGATAAGGAAAAGTCTCGGGATTCAGATTTACTTTGGTAAGGGTGTTTAAGTTATCGATTATGTTCGTTTAGATCTCGTATATTGATTAACCGGGTTTTGATTAAGTGTTCCTCAATGGATGCGAGTACTAGTGGAGGAGAGAAAGGGGTAGTCCCTACCCCTAGATTCAAGAAACGCTCGGTTTCTGCCGTACAAGGGATAAGCAGATCGCTGTTATCCCTGCTAGCGAGAGTGTCGGTATCGAGAGTGTCATTCTCAGCGTTATCAGGTGTGTAACCCTACACTAACTTCCCGATAGATTAATAATCTTAATGTTAAGCATGTGTTAATAAGAAATATGTACGATCATGGCTAAGGGTACCATTCAATGGTATAGTGCATTCAGGTACGTTACCCCTTAATACTCAGTTAATAATGTTATAAACATTTATATGAAATATGTGTGATTTTGTTATGACTTTGGGGTAAGGTATATTGCATGATATCTGAATAATATGTATATTGCATGGGCATATGGGTGTTAATGATAAAGGGGAAGTGTTCCGGTGGTTTTTACCACATTATCCGGTGACTTATGTCACATATTATGTATCCGGTGACTTATGTCACATATTATGAATCCGGTGACTCTGTCACATTATCTGGTGGCTATGCCACGATTATAAGGGCGATGTGCAGTTGACTGCAGCGACTGCCTTCGAGGGTGTGTAGCGGATGGAGGGTCGATTTAGTAATCCCCACGGTGTGTTTGGCAGGTGTGGGTGGTGTGTAGAGGATGGATATCTAGGTGGGCTCGGGATTGCATTTCATTTTATGTATAATTGTGATTTAATATGTTATGATTCGATATGCTATATTATGGGCCTGTGGCCGAATATGACTAAAATGGGCTTTGCCGAAATGATAAGAATAAGGCTATGGTCGTTTGGGTTTTTGGTGTAGCCGTTATACATTGAGTCTGTTGACTCACCCTTCGTGGGATAACTTTTTGCAGGTGATACTTAATGCTATGGACTAGGACAGCGAGGACTAGGTGGTGGCCATGCTCAGTGATTTAGGGTTTTCATATGGTTGAACTTTGCGTTTTCTTTAGCATACTTTGCTTACGGGATTTAATTGGTATTTTAAATTTGTAATAAGGCCACTACTTAACTGTTTAAATTTTGTGCTTTAAGTTTTACTTTTCATACGATAATCAGCGAATGAGTAACTAAAAATTTTTTCTTTAACAACTTCAAATGTTTTATCATCTAATCAACTACGGTTTTCAACTTAATAAGCTCAAAAATCCGGCATTACTTTTAATCTACGAAATGTGAAGGAGATGTTTTAATGTAATTCAAAATTGAACGACAACTTGCTTTCAACTCACTAAAATTTCAGTCTTGTTTTAATAATCGACTTATTTTTACAAGAACATGAAATGGAATTTTGTTATGTTCTCCGAAGGAACATGTCAGATCCGGTCGAGGGCTTGTGGGCCGGGTTTGGGGTGTTTCAACTTGGTATCAGAGCCCAGTTTTAAACACTCGGCCTTGGGTTTTGAAGCCCACAACGTTTTCAAAGTTTGAGCCAAATGGGTTTTTGTTGAAATTTTTCATTAAAATGGTTCTATGGAAGCATGACACCCGAGTTCTCGGCCCAGGTCCGCCAGGTAAGTTCTCTAGTTGATAGATTGATCTAAATATGCTAATGTATGATACTTTAGAAAGATAGACATAGGAAACTATAGTATAGAGACATGGGCCCTAGGTATATGTGTACTTCTACGGAAAAAAAAAACCACTGATTAAAACTCTCTACATAAAACTTCTCTTTAAACAAGAAGTGAAAAGACTCTAATGCATAAAATTTCGTAAAAACAGATAAACCACGATAGTAGACATGAGTTCTAGGGGACGTGGTCGCAATACGCGCGGACGTGGCAGAGGCAGAATCACGGTGTCCGAACCAGCAGGGTCTGGACACGGGTCTGGGAATGAGGCACTGTTACCACCGGTTGGAGAAGCAGAACTCCAGGGCCAAACTGGAGGGGATGACGCAATATCCCAGGCGATGCTGCGAGTTTTAGAGCGAGTCGCAGGAGCTAACATGGGAAATGGGGCTCGAAAGTCAGTAACCGAGAGACTTAGAGCGAATGGAGCCGAGGTTTTCAAAGGAGTATCTGGGGTAGCTCCGAATGTAGCAGAGTACTGGTTGGAGGCAGTCGAGAGAATCATGGATGATTTAGACTGCACTGTTGAGGAGAAACTAAAAGGTGCTGTTTCACTGCTTCGGGATGAGGCCTACTAGTGGTGGCTCACTGTCAGAGAGGGTACCCCTACAGATCGAGTGGATTGGGGGTATTTTAAGATTAAGTTTGAGGGGAAATACGTCGGAGCTAGCTACGTAGACTCGCAGAGAAAGGCGTTTTTAAACTTAGTGCAGGGAGGCAAGTCAGTAGCGGAATATGAAGCAGAGTTTTTGCGGTTAAGCCGGTATGCCAGAGGGATTGTAGCTACTGAGTATGAGCGGTGTGTCAGATTCGAGGATGGACTGAGAGATGAGCTACGAGTGTTGATTGCCCCGCAGCGGGAGAGAGACTTTGCAATCTTAGTGGATAAGGCTCGGATAGCTAACGAAGTTAAGCGGATCGAGAGACAGAATCGAGACAGAGGTCAAAGTAAGAATAAGAGGAGCTATGGGTCTTCAGGGTCATCCGGGAGTTTTCAAAAGAGACCTAAAGTTGATGGGCCGCGAGGTCAGCAGGTTGTTGCTGGAGGACAGTATCGTACTTGTGCTCAGTGTGGAAAGACGCACCCGAGGGAGTGTTGGAAAAAGACCGGGGGATGTTTTAAGTGTGGGTCTAAGGATCACATGATTAGGGACTGTCCGGTGGAAACAGATAGGAACCTACCAGCAGGTCAGGGGTTTAATCAGGCTGGTAGAGGTGGACAGCAGCCGTCGAGGGGTCGTGGTCCGATTGGCAGAGGTAATGGTTATGGTAGAGGTCGTGGGACACCAGGCAGAGGTAGTGGTAACACGGAGGCAAGATAGCCGGGTCTGGTATATGCGGTTCGTCGGAGAGAAGATGGTGACGCACCTAATGTCATAACGGGTACGTTCCTTATTTCTGGATTACCCTTTATTGCTCTGATAGATATAGGGTCAACTCATTCATATATCGCTAGTGAGGTGTCTGGAACTCTGCATGTGAACTCTGAGACTGTACCTAGGAAGGTGACTGTACTTAGTCCTTTAGGGCAATCAGTGGTAATAGACAAACTCTTTAGGGAAGTGCCTTTAGAAGTTCAGAGGGCGCAGTTTCCAGCTGATTTAATGGAGCTGCCGTTCGGGGAATTTGACCTAATCTTAAGCATGGATTGGCTAGTAAAGTACCGAGCGAATGTGGACTGTGCTGCTAAGCGCATGTCGTTGAGAACTTCCGATGGCGAAGAGATTGTGGTGATGGGCAAGAGACGGAATTATTTGTCGAATGTAGTATCTGCCCTTAAGGCAGAGAAGATGGTAAGAAAAGGATGTGTTGCGTTTCTGATGTTTGTCAGTGCCTTGGAGGCTAAGGAAGCAGCTGTAGAAGGGGTCAGGACGGTAAACGAATTTATGGATGTCTTTCCAGAAGAACTTCCAGGGTTGCCTCCAGTTCGCGAGGTGGAATTTGGGATTGACTTGTTGCCTGGTACAGCGCCAGTATCTATCACTCCGTACAGAATGGCACCAAAGGAGTTGGTTGAGCTTAAGGCTCAAATCCAAGAGTTGCTCGATCGTGGGTTTATCCGACCCAGTGTGTCTCCATGGGGAGTACCGGTCCTGTTCGTGAAGAAGAAGGACGGGACTATGCGCATGTGCATAGATTACCGGCAGTTGAATAAGCTGACCATCAAGAACAAGTACCAGTTGCCGAGGATAGACGACTTGTTCGATCAGCTTAAGGGGGCCGCGGTATTTGCAAAGATAGATCTAAGGTCGGGATATCATCAGCTTAAGGTGAAGGAAGCAGATATCCATAAGACAGCTTTTCGGACAAGATACGGGCATTATGAGTTCTTAGTAATGCCGTTCGGATTGACGAACGCCCCAGCTGCGTTCATGGATTGATGAATCGAGTTTTCCAACCCTACTTGGATCAATTCGTCGTTGTGTTTATAGATGACATTCTAGTATATTCCAAGTCCGAGGAAGAGCATGATGCGCATCTTCAGGTAGTATTGCAGGTGTTAAGGGAGAAGAAGTTGTATGCCAAGTTTAGCAAGTGCAAATTTTGGTTGAAGGAAGTTGCGTTTTTGGGTCATGTGGTGTCTGCAGAAGGGATAAGGGTGGATCCTCGGAAGATTGAGGCAGTGTTAGATTGGAAACCACCTAGGTCTGTGGTGGAGGTTCGCATTTTCTTGGGGTTAGTAGGCTACTATAGAAGGTTTGTAGAAGGGTTCTCGTCAATAGTAGCACCTCTGACGAAGTTGTTAAGAAAGGAGGTACCTTTCGTATGGGTAGATAAGCAACTGGAGAGTTTTGAAAAGCTTAAGAGAGTATTGACAGAAGCTCCGGTTTTGATTCAGCCTGAGGCAGGGAAGGACTTTGTGGTGTACTGTGATGCTTCTCACACAGGATTGGGATGTGTTTTGATGCAAGATGGGAAGGTGGTCGCGTCTCGGCAATTAAGGCCACATGAGGTTAACTATCCAACGCATGATCTGGAGTTGGCTGCAGTAGTGTTCGCTCTAAAAGTGTGGAGGCTCTATTTGTATGGAGAAAAGTCAGTGATTTACACGGACCACAAGAGTCTGAAGTATTTGTTAACTCAGAAGGAGCTGAATTTGAGACAGCGAAGGTGGGTGGAATTGTTGCAAGACTATGATTGCTCAATAGAGTATCACCCGGGTAAGGCGAATGTAGTCGCAGATGCCCTAAGTCGGAAAGTGGTGTCGGATCTGAGGGCGATGTTTGCACATCTTAGTCTTTATGACGACGGAAGTTTGTTAGCAGAGTTGCAAGTGAAGCCGACATGGTTAAGTCAGGTGAAAGAGAAACAGTTGGTAGATGACGATTTGAGTGCTAAGCTACGGCAAGTGCAGAATGGGGAATTGAAAGGATATGGTATAAACAGCGACGGAGTGTTGTGTTTCCAAGGTAGGGTATGTATGCCAAAGGATAGGGAATTAAGGCAGAGAATTCTTCGGGAATCGCATAGTAGTCCTTATGCTATGCATCCTGGAGGAAGTAAGTTATACAGGGATCTACGGGATCAATTTTGGTGGCCTGGTCTTAAGCGGGAAGTTACAGAATTTGTAACATCCTAGGAAGGGCCTATGCATTTTTCAGATCAATTGTATGAAATGACAAGTCTTAAGTTTTATGAATAAATTTTTGATACTTTTGGAAACCTAGAAATGAATGAAAGTGGAAATGAAAATGAAAATGGAAATGAAAATGGAGATGGAAATGAAAATGGAAATGGAAATGGACATTTTTGGAAACTTAGACATTTTTGGAAACTTAGACATTTTTGGAAACCTAAACATTTTTGGAAATGATCCAAAAATGGAAACTTGAACATTTTGGGAAACTTGAATAATAAGAGAGAAATAAAGGAGTTTTATTCACATAAATATGTGAATAATAAGAGATAAATAAAGGAGTTTTATTCACATAAATATGTGAATAATAAGAGAGAAATAAAGGAGTTTTATTCACATAAATATGTGAATAATAAGAGATAAATAAAGGATTATTTTCTAATGAGATAATTGAGGAGATAATTGATGGATTAAAGGCTTTTATCTTTTAAATAAAAGAGATAATATTATCAAAAAAAGGAGTGGTGGCCAAGTAAAGGACTCCTAGGCTGATAACTTTGGCTATAAAAGGAGGACAGGAGGGCTACTCATCAACATTTGCTCCCTCTTCCTCTCTGCCGAAATTCTCCCTAGGCAAAACCCCTCTCTGCCGAATTTTCATTAAGCAAAAATCCCTCTCTTTTTCTTCTATTTTCTTCTCCGTTCTACTGTTAAGCTGAATCTTTGTGGATTCTAAGAAAGAGGGCAATCATCCACAACATCAAAAGGGGATTTTTCGGGAAATCTAAGGATCTAAGGTAAGGATTATAAATATAAATATGCGGTTAAAGATTATGATTCACGTTTTCAAAGTTAGATCTAATCTAACACGAAGTTATAGGATTTCAACAGGCTTATAAAGGAATCCTCTTCAGATTTGGAATCCCATCATAAGGTAAGGGATATTCGGCCAAGGCATAAATTGTTTAAGTGTTTTCCATTATTTCAAAAACCGAAAACTGACTTGGTTGCATACTTAGTATTAGCCGATTTCAAGGAAGAGGAATTCTAGCAACTGTTGGGACTTGATTAAATCAATTCGGCAACTAGGTAAGTAATTCTACTTCTAGTAGGATTTGGTTTTAAGACCAAATAGGTTTATTTATATGTTTTAATTAATGGCCGAATATAGGAGTGAAAGATCTAGATCGGTAGATCGCTCTACGGGAATTCACGGAAACTATTAAGCGAAAAAGGTGTGTACTCTTACTAACTTTCAATAAATTGCATGGCAATCATTAAATATATAAATATGTAACAGTATGTGAATGTGGCTAAGCACCACAAATGTGGTAAGGAGTACCCAGGTACGTTTCCTACTTTTGATAGGATTGTGAATGTGATATATTTTGAACATGTGATTAGTAACATGAATGAAAATTAAGTATGTGAAATATGTTATGAAATAATTGGGGCATTCGGGATATTTGTGGAGGAAGAAAGTGAAGGTGATGACTACGGTCTCACCAACGTAAAGTGGTGACTACGGTCACATAAAGTGAAAAGTGGTAACTTCGGTTACATCCAGTGAATACAGTGTCTAATGACACAACATAAGTGGGCGATGAGCACGTCGACTGCAGCGACTGCCTTCGATGGTGTGTAGCGGATGGAGGGTCGACTTAGTAGTCCCCGCGGTGTACAGGTTGGTACGGGTGGTGCGTAGCGGATGGACAAATAGGTTTGGGTTTGGGTTGCATCATCCTTTATTTTGTATGAACATGATATTGATATGACTTGTATGCCTGATTTGTTGGAAATTAGTACTATGTACACATTGAGTCTGTAGACTCACCCCGTTGGGGAATTATTTTTCAGGTGATGAGCAGTAATGGACCGGGTCGGCAGGAGCTAAAGGTGGCCATGCATCGCTTGAAGGAATTATTTGGAATTTGGACTTTATGAAATTCTAGTACTTTATTTTGGGTTTGAATGATGTAATAAGGCCATAAGGCCCAGTTGGATTTTCTTTATTCCTGTTTATTTTTATTTGAATATGATACAAATTATGTTTGATTAAAGATAAGTAAATTTATTTCTTTTAAAATAATAAACCCAAAAATTATTTTGTCACCTTATTTAAGTTGGATTTCCAGAATTTATTAAATAGGTTTCAAATTAAGCCCAACCCAAAACATTTTTTTAAAATTACACAAATTTTCTCTAAGTCATTTAGAACATTGAAAACCGATTTATTTAAGGAACATACCAGATCCGGTTCAAGCTCGTGGGCCGGGTGTGGGGTGTTTCAGAATTTGTAGGGAAGTGCTTAACGTGTCAGCAAGTCAAAGCTGAACACCAAGTACCGTCAGGGTTGCTTTAGCCAATAAAAATTTCGCAGTGGAAGCGGGAGAGCATTACCATGGAATTCGTTAGTGGGCTTCCCCTTACGCCTACTAAGAAGGACTCGGTATGGGTGATAGTAGATCGATTGACAAAGTCTGCACATTTCATACCAGTGCGGGTTGACTGTTCTCTGCAGAGGTTGGCAAAGTTGTATGTGGCGGAAATTGTGAGGCTGCACGGAGTGCCAGTGTCGATTATCTCGGATAGAGATCCAAGGTTTACATCTCAGTTTTGGAAAGCACTACATCAGGCATTAGGCACCAGATTAGACTTCAGCACGGCATTTCATCCGCAGACGGATGGCCAGTCGGAACTGGTAATTCAAGTGTTAGAGGATATGTTGCAGGGTTGCGTGATAGACTTCAGAGGAAGCTGGGAGGAGTTCTTGCCTTTAACGGAGTTTGCATACAACAACAGCTATCAAGCAAGTATTCGGATGGCACCGTACGAAGCACTGTATGGACGGAAGTGTCGCACTCCTACATGTTGGACGGAACTAGGGGAACGTCAGGTTTTGGGTCCGGAGATTGTGGTAGAATCCGAAGAAAAGGTTAAGGTAATTCAGACACGGTTGAAGGAGGCATCTGACCGACAAAAGTCATATGCAGATCTCAAGCGGAAGGAGATAGAGTTTGCAGTAGGGGACCAGGTGTTTCTGAAAGTTTCACCATGGAAAAAGGTGATGAGATTTGGTCGCAAGGGTAAGTTAAGTCCCAGGTTTATAGGACCTTATCGGGTTTTGAAGCGGGTTGGACCAGTGGCATATCAGTTAGAGTTGCCTTCGGAATTGAAGCAGATGCACGATGTGTTTCATGTTTCAATGCTACGTCGGTACCGATCGGATCCATCTCATGTAGTACCAGTTGAAGAGGTGGAGCTGAGACCAGACTTGTCCTACGAGGAAGAGCCGATTCAGATCTTGGAATGGGATGTGAAGGTGTTACGGAGGAAATCAGTTCCTCTAGTCAAAGTGTTATGGCGGAACCATGGATTGGAAGAAGCCTCGTGGGAGCCAGAGGAAGCAATGCGGCAGCAATACCCTCACCTATTTTAGCCAGGTAATTTCGAGGCCGAAATTATTTTTAAGGGGGTAGAACTATAATATCCGGGATTTAGGGGTTATGCGTTTTAATTTAAATGTATGTGGTAGCATGCTTGTGTGTGATTGGTATGTGTTTTGGGGTTTCAGGAACCTTGGGATGTAGGTAGGAGCCTTAGAAAAATATTTGACTTTAAGCTGTTAGGGGAGGAGTTAGGAGCGCTAGGCCTTAAGAAGGTTAGCGTGTGGCTTAAGACACAAGAACTCACCTGGTAAAGTGGCAAGGGAGGCGCCATTTAGAGACAGGAGGGTGACGCCTCAGGGAGTGAGAAGGGGCCTAGGTTCGGGCAGCAAGGGAAGCGTTTTGGAGTTGCCATTTTGCGTCAAGGGAGTGCAGTGGTGGACGACACAAGGACTCTGAATGGATGAGTGAAAGACCAAGTCAAATTCTTTTAAATGGGCGGCTAAGAGAGTGGATGAAGGCTTGACTCATTCAAACTCTTTGAATGAGAGGTGGAGAGGAAAAGTAGGAGAAAAAGAAGGGATTTGAGAAGAGGGGGAAGAGTTGGCCGGCAAAGGGACTTTGGAGGGGGCATATTCGGTCATGCAAAGGGGAGCTAAGTGCCGAAATTGCTTAAGGGGTTTTAGGTGCTTTTGGTTTTCTTTTCTTTCCCTAGTGTTGTGCCGAAAGTGGTAGTCAGAGAACTTTCAAAGCCTATTTGCATGAGCCGAATTTGAAAAGACCATTAAGGTCACTTTCTGTTTCGTATTTTCGTCTTCTCTTTGTTCTCCATAAGACCGAACCCATCTCCCTCCCTTCTCTTCTCTTTTACCTTGCTAGGGCCGAAACCTCTCTCTCTCAATCTCACCATTGCCGCACCTCTTTAAGCCCCACACTTTCTTCTCCATTCTTTTGTTAAAAGCTGAATTTACCTAGTAGCCAAAATCCCCTAAGCCGAACCTTAACTTGAGCCTCACCATCATTCTTCTCTTCTTTTTCTTCTCACCATTCTTTCTTCCTCTTTCTCACCAAAGCCGAACCACACCATCATTTTCTTCTTCTCTTCACGATTCTTCAAAAGCCAAAAGTCTTTCTTAGCCATAACCGATTGTTCTTAAGCACTAAAAGCCGAATGCCGATCATCTTTCTCCTCTGAAACGACTTCTCTATTTCGGGTTTCTCCTCTTGTCGATTTCTTAAAGCCAGTGATCCTTGCCTGTGGTCACTCTTTTCGGTAAGTTTCGGGATCCACTTGTAGCCGACGATTGAAAGGTGATCTTCCGGGGTTTGGACGATTGAGGCAAGCAAGTGTAATATTCGGCCAAAGGCCATATTATTTTAAGGTTTGCTGATTCTAACTATGGTACTTTAGGGGCAGTTCGACAGAGATAAGGAAAAGTCTCGGGCTTTAGATCTACTTTGGTAAGGGTGTTTAAGTTATCGATTTTGTTCGTTTAGATCTCGTATATTGATTAACCGGGTTTTGATTAAGTGTTCCTCAATGGATGCGAGTACTAGTGGAGGAGAGAAAGGGGTAGTCCCTACCCCTAGATTCAAGAAACGCTCGGTTTCTGCCGTACGTGATTGGCCACCGGCTTGTGGGCTAGCATCGGAAAGGGATAAGTAGATCGTTGTTATCCCTGCTAGTGAGAGTGTCGGTATCGAGAGTGTCGTTCTCAGCGTTATCAGGTGTGTAACCCTACACTAACTTCCCGATAGATTAATAGTCTTAATGTTAAGCATGTGTTAATAAGAAATATGTACGATCATGGCTAAGGGTACCATTCAATGGTACAGTGCATTCAGGTACGTTACCCCTTAATACTCAGTTAATAATGTTATAAACATTTATATGAAATATGTGTGATTTCGTTTTGACTTTGGGGTAAGGTATATTGCATGATATCTGAATAATATGTATGTTGCATGGGCATATGGGTGTTAATGATAAAGGGGAAGTGTTCCGGTGGTTTTTACCACATTATCCGGTGACTTATGTCACATATTATGTATCCGGTGACTTATGTCACATATTATGAATCCGGTGACTCTGTCACATTATCTGGTGGCTATGCCACGATTATAAGGGCAATGTGCAGTTGACTGCAGTGACTGCCTTCGAGGGTGTGTAGCGGATGGAGGGTCGATTAAGTAATCCCCACGGTGTGTTTGGCAGGTACGGGTGGTGTGTAGAGGATGGATATCTAGGTGGGCTCGGGATTGCATTTCATTTTATGTATAATTGTGATTTAATATGTTATGATTCGATATGCTATATTATGGGCCTATAGCCGAATATGACTAAAATGGGCTTTGCCGAAATGATAATAATAAGGCTATGATCGTTTGGGTTTTTGGTGTAGCCGTTATACATTGAGTCTGTTGACTCACCCTTCGTGGGATAACTTTTTGCAGGTGATACTTAATGCTATGGACTGGGACAGCGAGGACTAGGTGGTGGCCATGCTCAGTGATTTAGGGTTTTCGTATGGTTGAACTTTGCGTTTTCTTTAGCATACTTTGCTTACGGGATTTAATTGGTATTTTAAATTTGTAATAAGGCCACTACTTAACTGTTTAAATTTTATGCTTTAAGTTTTACTTTTCATACGATAATCGGCGAATGAGTAACTAAAAATTTTTTCTTTAACAACTTCAAATGTTTTATTATCTAATCAACTACGGTTTTCAACTTAATAAGCTCAAAAATCTGGCATTACTTTTAATCTACGAAATGTGAAGGAGATGTTTTAATGTAATTCAAAATTGAACGACAACTTGCTTTCAACTCACTAAAATTTCAATCTTGTTTTAATAATCGACTTATTTTTACAAGAACATGAAATGGAATTTTGTTATGTTCTCCGAAGGAACATGTCAGATCCGGTCGAGGGCTTGTGGGCCGGGTTTGGGGTGTTTCATTCGTGCTGCTTGGATGTACAGACAAACATCTACTATATGCTTCATGCAAAATTTTCCTAATAAGCTCCTCAAGTATCGATGCCATATCCCGGATATGGTCTTATACGATTCACATATTCAACACCGAAGCCACATCCCGGGTATGGTCTTATACGAAATTTCAAATCGGTGGCAAGGCCATGTCCCAGACATGGTCTTATACGGGACCTTATCCTTCTTGCGGTTGAATGATAGTACTTTCACATTTATTATAGTCTAACCGGGCTTCAACATATCAACTTATATCATCTTTCTCATTCAACACTAATACTCAATTTCAAGAGCATCATATATCATTATAACATCAAACATTCTCAAACATGCTAACGTAAATGCTGAATTTATCACATACAAACTTACCTCGATTTCAAAATAAGCTAGATCGTCGATCTAGTCCGAGACTTTATTCTTTCCCCAATCGAGGTTGACTCTTGGTTCTTCTTGCTCTATAATAGCAAATTAGCTCGTTTCAATCATCACATTAATAAAAGCATTTTAATAATCATGCTTTGGTAAAATTACCATTTTGCCCTTACACTTCGATAAAATGACCATTTTACCCCTAGGCTCAGAAATCAATTCTAATCAAATTTTTACCTTTAATGAGCCTGGGTGAACATTTATTTCTCTTATAGCTATCATCAAAACCCAACATTTCACACATTTACTAACAATTTTGCAACCTTTACAAAAAGGTTCATTTAGGTGTTTTCATGGCAACACCTTTCACAAAAGTTGTTTATCTAACAACTAAGACTCACTTTCTTCCATAAAAATGCAGCAAATAACAATGTAAGCTCTCATGGAAAAGCTTTAATCTTTCCACCATATTGCAAGATAATCCTCTCATTAGATAGCTTAAGCTCTAGGGGTTCTAAAAGTACAACTATCTTAAAAAAAAAAAACCATTAAAATCACTTACTTGATTGGAGATAAGTTTGCTGAAATTTTGAGGTTTCAAAACCCCTATTTTGCTTGCTATTTTCAGTAGAGGAAGATGGAGAGAAAAGATGATATCTTTTCTTTCTTTATTTTATTAATACAAGTCAATTTAGTCACCAAATTTTACCAACTTTGACCAATTTGTCAATTTTTGTCTCCTATGGCCGGCCACTCTAATCTTAGGGGTCTAATTGCACTTTAAAGACCCCAAAATTTTTATGCACTCATGTAATCATGCTCTAACTCATAAAATAACATGAAAATAATTTTCTCTAACCTCGGATTAGTGATTCCGAGATCACTATTTCGACTAGCCCCTAAATCGGGCTGTTATAGCATACTCTATCGAACAACACATATTTGCCTAGGGGATTAGACACTCTTATCACAAATTCAGTAGACTCTACCAGCATACTCATGTTGGAGACTAATTTCATGCAAATGTATGAGTGGGTAGACCCTGGATCAATTAAAGCTACAGCATGAATATCATAGAGAGAAAATGTACCCGTGATCACGTCAAGGGAGGACGCCTCTTCGCGAGCACGAATGGCATATGTTCTCGCTGGTGCTCTACCCTCAACTCTTGCAGTCTGCTCCCTAGATGAATTTTTGCTACTCATTTCATTTCTTAGGTTTTTATGTGGTCTTCCTCTAGTAGTACCTCCCGGTCTTGTATTCTGAGGCTTCTCTTTCTCAACCGCCTTGGGGCAATCTTTGATAAAATGGTCTAAAGATCCACACTCGAAACAAGCTTTCTCGTTTGCTCGACACTCTCGGAGATTACATTTGCCACACTGCGGGCATTCCGGTCTACTCGTCCGAGCGTTGCCAACACTAGCAACTGATGTAGTCTGGGCTTTAAACCCCGAGAACTGTTTGCCCTTAATTCTGTTTGAAAACCCGGCTGAAGTGGCTGATCGAGCAATGAAATCCCTTGATTACTTAGATAAGGAGTGGTATGACTTACTCAGTTTCCTCTTTCTCGAGTCACGGGACTCAATTTCAACTCTTCTTTTCTCTTTGGACAACTTCTCAGCCTTACAGGCTCTTTCTACCAACATCACAAATTCTTTTAGTTTGAGGACTCCAACATATAAAAGGATATGCTCATTTAACCCATCCTCGAACCTTTTACACATGATAGCCTCGGTAGACACGTATTCCTTGGCATATTTACTAAGCCTTACGAATTCACGTTTGTATGCAGTTACCGTCATTTGGCCCTGCTTTAGCTCTAAGAACTCTTTTCTTTTCTGGCCGATAAACCTTTGACTAATGTATTTCTTCTGAAATTCCTCTTGAAAGAAGTCCCAGTTAATTCTCTCCCTTGATACCATCGACACAAGGGTGTTCCACCACCGATAGGCCAAATCCCTCAAGAGAGATACCACACACTTCATGCGCTCTTCAGATGTGCATGATAACTCATCGAATACTCTAATGGTATTCTCAAGCCAAAATTCCGCCCTCTTTGGATCGTCATCTTTACTAGCCCAAAATTCCTCTGCTCCTTGTTTCCGGATCTTATCGACCGAAGGCCTTTCTATTCTTACTACCTCTACCACTTGAGGAGCTACCGGAGCGGGCTGAAGAATAGGTGGGGGTGGAAGAGGTTGAGCATTAGGATTTGCTCAAATATACTCGGTATACCAGTTGCTCATCATATGGAGAAAGGCGTCTCGAGCCTCTTCTCCCTAATCCATAGTCTCGGGTCTACTCTTTACTAGCGTAGTCCCTTGCGCGGGAGCCGGCGCATTACTTGCAGCATCATCAGCTGCAACTCGGTCGGGATCAGGATCCATTTCCTATACAAAAACACAATTCAAATCGTTAGGAGTCATCACACTATCATTACACATATACTCTTACGTATGGCATGTATAGCTAGACTCATACTTACGCTACGCTAGTCCGAGAATCGACTAAATCATGGCTATGATACAACTAAATGTAACACCCCTTACCCGTGTTCAACATCAGAATTGGATATGAGGGCGTATTCATATTTTCAAGCCCAAGGCTTAACATCTTTCAATGATTTAAACTATTAACTTCTCATACTTTCATAACCATTTTAATAGGCAATTATGCAAATCTTTCCTTTTTCACACATGTCAAATGAATCAAAATCAAGTGAAATAAACATATTATCTCTCAATTTGATATTGCTCAAAAGCCTAGCCCATAACTCTCAACTAAATTTACCATGAATTTACACATCGTAAACATAAACACTTAATCACAAGATTTCATAAATATTTTTAATAGAAATTAATATCAATATTTCCTTCATTTCATATTCATTGAGTCACAATCAAGGAAATAAAACATTTCATATCTCAATTCCATTTGGTCTAAAACCCTTTTTTCATAAGTATCAATAAACTTTACCATGTATCTATTCATCATACACATACCAATAATCACATGGTTAACTTAAAGTCACTTTTATAGTGGTCATGAATTCATAATATCCTGAAGCCAATGCTTATAAACTTTACATACATACCTGTACCATCTCGTAACATAATCATTTACTTTCTCATCGTTGGCATAATCTTTGAATTTCCCGTTGAACCACTTGGAATACTAAAGGATACTTGGGAATCTCATACACATAGAATCATACCAATGCCGTATCCCAGATATGGTCTTACATAGGATCACATATCGATGCCTATAGCCCAGCTATGATCTTACATGATTCCCATATCGATGCCATGTCCCAGACATGGTCTTACACGAAATCTCATAACGATGCCATATCCTAGATATGGTCTTACACGTAAACTCATATCCCTAATGTCATGACATTTGTATTCTAACTATTCCTAAGGTTCAACAAGGACTTCTTCATTATCTTAGCATTATCGAACTTGCTCATAATATCAATCATATAAATCATATAATATTAAAACAATTTAAAACATAGATATAGTATTGCATTACTCACATACAAACTTACCTCGACATAAAAATGGCAAAAGGGACGTCAATTTCTCGTTTTCCCCCGTTTTAGGTCCGAACCTCATTTTCTTTGATCTATAATATCACATTTAGTCTATTTATTAGTCACATTATTCAATGTGATCCAAAAATCACATTATGGAAAATTTATGTTTTTGCCCCTAAAGTTTCACAAATTTACATTTTAGTCCCTAGGCTCGTAAAATGAAATGTGTTCAATTTCTTTACTACCCATGCATGGTCGAATCATTTTCATGCTTATGTCAGCTCACATTTTCCATTAAATTAGATTTTTACACATATATCATAACTTTTACAAATAGGTCCTTTTATGCATTTTCACCAAAAATCACTTAGTAAAAGTTGTTTCTCTAACCATAAACATGCATATTCTACCATTAAACATCAAAATACATATATTTATAACATGGGTCAAAACCTAGACCTTCATCATATCTCAAATAAATGGTGGAAATAGGTAGATTATGATACAAGGATTTCAAAAACGTGAAAATCATTAAAAACGGGGCTAGAACGGACTTACTTTGGAGCTTGGAAAGCTTGAAAAAAACCCTAGCATGGCTTCCATGATATTTTCGGCCAAGGGTTGAAGATGAGCATAGATTTGGCTTTTATTTTGTTTATTTAATCATTTAATTACTAAATGACCAAAATGCCCCTAACTTCAGAATATTCTATTTCACCTATTTCATGTCCATTTTTGTCCAAAAAATTATCCAATGGTCTAATTACCACCTAAGGAACTTTAATTTAAAATTTCATAGCAATTAGACACCTCTAGCTTCTAGAACTCAATTTTTGCACTTTTTACAATTTAGTCCTTTTGACTAAATTGAGTGCCCAAACGACGAAATTTTCGAACGAAATTTACACAAAATCATCCCATGAAATTATAGACCATATAAATATAATAAAATTAAATTTTCTTATGTCAGATTTGTGGTCCCAAAATCACTGTTTCGATTAGGCCCAAAATCGGGCTGTTACAGAGATTATTCAAAAAATTCTTCAAAAGGCACATAATTGTTGTTTATCTGTTCATTTGAGCAATACAAAAATGTATAATGATTTGAATAAATTGTATTGGTGGTCGGGTATGAAGCGAGATATTTCAGAGTTTGTTTCGAGATGTTTGATTTGTCAACAAGTAAAAGCCAAGCACCAAGTGCCTTCGGGTTTACTTCAGCCAATGATGTACCCGAATGGAAATGGGACAAAATTACGATGGATTTCGTAACTGGATTACCTCTGACTCCGAAAAAGAAAGATGTTGTATGGGTTGTGGTTGATAGATTGACGAAATTGACTCATTTTATTCCGGTACGTACCGACTATTCACTTGATAAGCTAGCTGAATTGCACATTGCTGAGATTGTTAAATTACACGGGGTCCTATTTCTATTATTTCAAATAGAGATTTGAGGTTTATGTCGAGATTTGGAAGAATTTGCAAGAAGCTTTGGGTACAAAGTTAAACTTTAGTACCGCATTTCATCCGCAAACCGACGGTCAATTTGAAAGAACGATTCAGATTCTCAAAGATATGCTCAGATGTTGTGTTTTAGAATTCAAAGGTAGTTGGGAGAAATATCTACCTTTAGTCAAATTGGCTTATAACAACAGTTTTTAGTCAAGTATAAAGATGACACTGTATGAGGCATTGTAATGCCGCAAGTGTTCTGGACCGAGCTCAGTAAAAGACGAATTCACGGGGTCGATTTGGTTAGGGAAACTGAAGAAAAAGTAAAAGTAATTCGCGATTTTTTGAAAGTAGCTTCAGATAGACAGAAATCGTACACAGATTTGAAAAGAAAAAAGATTGAGTTTCAAGTTGGTGATAGAATATTTTTGAAAGTATCTCCGTGGAAGAAAATTCTGAGATTTGGTCACAAAGGCAAGTTGAGTCTACGTTTCATTGGGCCGTATGAGATAGTTGAAAAAATAGGGCCAGTGGCATATCGGTTAGCTTTGCCGATAGAGTTGGAAAGGATTCACAATATATTTCATGTGTCGGTGTTGCGACGTTATCGATCAGACCCAATATGACTTATGGTGAAGAACCAATCAAGATTTTGGCTCGAAAAGTCAAACAGTTGAGAAATAAAAGTATAGCCCTAGTGAAAGTTTTGTGGCAATGACACAGGGTCGAAGAGGATAGGTGGGAACTCGAGGAAGCTATGAGAAAACAGTACCCAAACCTCTTTTCTGGTAAGATTTTCGGGGACGAAAATCCTCAGGGGGAGAGTTGTAACAGTCTGATTTTGGGTCTAGTCGAAACAGTGACTTCGAGACCACAAATTTGACACATTAAAATATATTTACATGGTCTACAGTTTTATGGAACGATTTCATGAAAATTTCGTTCGAAAATTTTGACGTTTGGGCACTAAATTTAGTTAAAGGGACTAAATTGCAAAAAATGCAAAACTTAAATTCTATATGTTAAAGACATCCAATTGCTATGAGATTTTAAATTAGAGATCCTTAGATGGTAATTAGACCATTATGTCTTAATATGGACAAAAATGGACATGGTTAGAGAAAAAATCAAAGTTTAATTGAGGGCATTTTGGTCATTTGGTAAATAAAGCCAAAATAAAACAAATAAAAGATGTTCATCTTTCTAATTTCATCCCCCATAGCCGAATTTCAAGGGTCACCATAGCTAGGATCTTGGCTAAGCTTTCAGGCTCGATTGTAAGTCCGTTCTTGCCCCATTTTTCATGATTTTTATGTTTTTGAAGTTGTCTCAACCTAATCTAGCTATTTCAAGGACTAATTTGAAAGAAAATCAAATTCTAAAATTTTACCCATGTTAGATATTTGTGTATTTTGATGTTTAATGGTAGAAAATGTATGTTTGATGTTAGATAAACAACATTTACCAAGTAATTTTTGATGAAAATGCCTTAAAAGGACCTATTTGTAAAAAGTTGTAAAGTGTGTGTAAAAATGTGAATAAATGAAAAATGTGGGCTGTTATGAGCATGAAACAGGTTCGTCTAGGCTTGGGTGTGAAGAAATTGGATATATTTCATTTTACGAGCCTAGGGACTAAAATGTAAAATGTCAAAAGTTTAGGGGAAAATATAATTTTTGCCATAGTGTGTTTTTCGGTTGAATTGAATAATGTGATGATTAAATGAGATAAATTTGGAATTATAGATCAAGAAAAATGAGGTTCAGACCTAGACCAAGGGAAAAACAAGGTGTTTGACGATTAGGTCTATTTTTGCTATTTTGTATCGAGGTAAGTTCATATGTTAATAATGCAACGTTATAATTATATTTATAATGTTTTGTTATTCCGTGAATTGTATGATTGACTCTATGGATGTAATTAACATTCGACAAGCGAGTAAGTCCTGGTTGAACCTTAGGAATAGATTAGGATACAAGTGACATGTCACTAAGAACCCATGTGAATATGTAATTATGTGATTTATGTGTCCCGAGTGCTGGTCCCATACATCCTACCGGTGGCTGGGTATATCGGCATATGTTGCGGATACCTAATAGCTTGTGTGAGTAGCACTGCGTAGCTACGTCTCGACAATCAGCTTGTATGAGCAGGTCCATGGATAGCTCGAGAGCGAGCCTATATGTGATGAGATTTTTGGTAGCATTGGCTACATATGTGGCACCTATGTGCAAATCTTTCCGAGTATTCAGTACAATTCCAAGTGGTTCAACTGGTATGTCAAAGATGAGAAAGTATGTGATTATGTTACGAGTTGGTACAGGTATGAACGAAAAACTCAATGGGAATGGATTCAGTATATGATGAACTAATGGTAGGAATGTGATTGAGTAAGTTATGCTCATGAAATTTTAATGACATTTATGTTAGTATATGTTAAGTTATTCATATGATAAATGTTTAATTAATGTTGTTTATTATTTGCATATGAACTTACTAAGGTATATATATTACCCCCTTTCTTTCCCTTATCTTATAGTGTCACCAAGCTAGCTCGAGATTGGAGATCATCGAAGATCCATTCATACTATTAGCCATTATTTTGGGTACCATTGAAATGTCAATATTTTGCTTTATGGCATGTATAGGGACTTGGTCAATTTGTTATATGTGTCATTGGAAATGTGGCCAAGTGTGTTGGCTTATAATGGTTAATGATTTCATTTTGTATATGGCCATGAATGATGGCTTATGTTTGTGGACGTATATTTATATGTTGATACTATTCATGAATGTGGAAACTTGCAAGATTTGTGTTGATATATTATGATGTTAAAGCATGATAGATGTTAGCATGTGGATAGGATGTTAATATCTTGGTTGTGATTGTTTTGGTTGCTTGTATATGGTTGAATTGGTATTATATGATATTGTGTAGGTATAGCATGGAAAGGTCGTAAAAAGGCTTGGTAAATAACCTTATTTTGTCCACACGGTTAGACACACAGGCGTGTGTCTAGGCCTTGTGCGACACACGGCTTGCCCCATGGGCGTGTGTATTGGTCGTGTGTCCCCTGCACCTTAATTTTAAAAAACAAAATGTCTAGAATATAGCACACGGGCAGAGACACGGGCGTGTGTCTTGGCCGTGTGCAATGTGCACTTAATTCTAGTTAAATTAATTAACCACACTACATAGAACACAAGCGTGTGGCATGGCCGTGTGGCACAAGTCAGAGAGCACCCTATTTTAAACACGGTCACGGGCGTGTGAGCCCTACTTCTAGCAAAAATTTTCTAAGTTTTGTAAAAATTTCCTAATTTCTCGATTTAGTCCCGAACCACTTCTAATGTATGTTTTGGGCCTCATAGGCCTGTATTAGGGACTTTATGATTGAATATGAATGGTTTTAATTTGGGCGCAAAATTTATGACTCGAAATTGTGTGAATGCTTGTGTTGTAAGTCCGGTAATACCTCGTACCCTGTTCCGAAGTTGAATACGGGTAAGGGGTGTTACATTGGATGTCCTACTGATGGCTGAGGTCCTGCATTTGTTTTGGATTCTCCACAGCTCGTGTGAGTAGCATCAAGTAGCCTAACATCTTGACCCACAACTCATGTAAGCAGGCCCATTTCATAGCTTGTGTAAGCATTTATAGTTATAGCTCGTGTGATCAATTACAGTTACAGCTTGTGTAAGCATTATTCTCTTGTATCCAATGCTATTTCATTATGGTTCATCAGGTGGAAAATGAATATATAAAATGATTATATGAATCGGTTATATGGAAATGAACATATAAAATGAAAATATGACTCAGTTATATGAAAATGATATATGGAATGATTATATGAATTGGTTATATGGATAGATATTTAAAAAGGGACATTTGAAATGAATACTAGGAATGAAAATGTGAAATTTTAAGTAAATATGATATGATTGAATTGATCTTTGAATGTACTTACTTGTATATGTTTTATGACATGAAGAAGTTACACGTTTTTGTATATGTGAATTTACTAACCTTGCGATACTTATGATATGTATAAGCAATTAAATGAATGCATGATCTTGATCATGATTATTATTATGAAAGGTTTAGGTTAAGTCATTTACAGTAAGTTAAAGTTTACATTCAATACGAACTTATTAATCTTTATGCAAGCTTAACTCATTTTGGTTTTTCTTCCTTGTAGATCGTCAGTTTTGAGTTGTCGATTGGATTGCTTTTGGAGATCACACTATCCGAAAACTTGTTCAGTAATTAATTGTTCCCTTTGGTCTGGTTAAAAGTGGCATGTAAATAGGGTTTTGATATATATGTTATGAGTATTTGGTTATGTTTAGATCCTTTGGTATATGAACCAATGTAATAATGGTAAGTTTTAATGGTTGTGTTGATGAATGTAATGGTGTAAATCTATTTGGTGTTGTTCATGCTATTTAAGTAAAGAAATGTGCATAAGTTTTGGTTATTTGGTGAACTTAGTTTATGAATGTGAACATGATTTTATGACGATAAATTTGATAGTTGAATAAGTAAGGATTGTTTTATTTGTATGCTTGTCTTGTGCTTTGGTGATGATATGGTCATTTTGCTTTAGGTAACTTGGTGAACTTTGGATGATGTTATGTTAGCAATGTGAGCAATGGTGTTATGTGTTTAATTGGGTATTGAATCATGGAATGGAAGGTGTGGTTAACTAATGGTTTATGTTTGAATGATCTATGTTTAAACATTTGAATTGTGGTGCCAATGAGAGCATATTGGTTAGGCACTTAGGTTGAATGTTTTTTGTATGTTTAAATGTGTTTTGAATAGGTAAAAATGGTTGAAAATGGTTTGACTTGAGACCTAAGAAATGGTTATTGAAATGACTGGCTTTTGAAGTTATTTTAATTGCACATGGCCTAGGACACAGTCTACCACACGGCGATATGCCACACACGGTCACTTCACACGATTGTGTGTCTTATTGATTTTTGGTACAGGTTTGTCCACATGGTCTTAGAGAGTTACACAGCCTGGCGACACAGTTGTGTGACCCTAAGTTACATAGACTCAAATTATTACACGGTTTGGCCATAGGGCCATGTCTTTGGGCCACACGGTCTAGGCTCTATTACACGGCCTGGTCACACAACCGTGTGACCCTTGTTTTCAGTTTTTGCCATATTTTTTTGCTTTGTTTCAGATTAGTCCACTTTCGTTTCTAAACTAATTTTAAGGTTCCTAATGCTTGGTTTAAGTATCAGTTTTGAATGTATGCTATGAATGATGATTGTTTATTAATTTATAATGTTTAAATTAATTTTTGGAATTGTGTTAATGTATTATCTATCTTGTTAATTGTCGTTATATCCCATAGCCTTAATGCGGCAACAGAGACGAGTTAGGGGTGTTAAGTATCCTTCCAATCACCACTTTCAGCCTAAAAACCTGAAATGAAGAAGAAACTCGATAAGTTCACGTGAACTTAGTGAGTTCCTGGGAAGAACAATCTCACCCTAATTACTGTCAGACATTAAGGAAAGAGACTCAAGCTGTCAGATTAGTTTTCCATATTTTACGAATACATTAATCTAGTCTTTAGATCAGTTTGCGGACACTACCAGAATCAAACTCAGCCTATTGGCGAATCACATTGGTTTCTAAACTAGCATGTGACAGTTATGGGCACATCTACTTCATGAATACGCCACTTACGTGGACTACCATTTATGACTGACATGCTTATTGTTTACGTTTTCATGCAACATGCACTACCACATGCACCTTTTTCTCATGTACTCCCTTCCTTGTACTAGCTTCTGATCCTGGTTCCCGAAGAACCAATTTTTCCTGTATTTTCATATTTGCTCATTAAAGCTATATAACAACGTCACCTTTGTATCCTCCTAACTCCCCTCCTTGTTTGAACACATAGGTGTTCACCCGCAAGGTCGGGTTTTCACCAATCACGGTTTGCATCAAAGTGTCATACCAGAGGCAAAACATTTTATATTGTGCCTTCTTTATCATTATACACAACATCCCTCCATTGCCTCCTTACACCAGTCTAGATACAAAGCTTGTAACACCCCCAACCCTAAATTGTTACCGGAACAGGGTTATGGAGCATTATAAGACCTTTCAGACATATTACGAACCTCACACAAATAAATAACATACATATTGTAAAACATTCATAATGTCCCTTTTATGGACCCTCGAGGCCCAAAATAAGTGCTATAAGTGAATCGGGACTAATTCGAGTGCTCGAGAAATTTTTCATGAAATTCTAAATTTTTTTTAACAAATACAGGGCTCACACCGTGTATACTGGATCGTGTGGGCTCAATATAACCCCTTTATAATCATCTAACCAACCCTGCAAACTTAAAACATACCCAATTCAAACCAATATCACAACCATTACAATTTTCTACACAATTACATTTAAAACATATCAAGACACTAACCTGATAATTTATTCACTAAACATTCACAAGCAACATTAAGATTAGTTTAGAAATTTCATTCTATTTCCATTTTAAAGTTTAATATCATATGTGCCATTTTATCTTCTTATTCTTTCATATGTCTATTCAAATAACATATGCTATCTATTACAACCAAAATCCACCATGACACATATACATAACCTAGGTACATGCCACTTTTACCAAAAGAAATATACATCACCAAATTTTCTGAGATCAGGATTGGCTTTGGATGCTGGATCGGAACGTTTGACTTCAACTAATCTACGCAAGGAAAACAATCATACGCTGAGTATGGATATACTCAGTGGTATTATTATAATCCAAATAACTTAATATAACATACAAATCATGCTTATTAAAATTTACAAATCAATAAAATATATGTATTCATTACATAACAACCATAGCCATTCTAAATAGCTTTTCTTTACTCATTTCATTCATCAATACACTATTGTCTATTCGTGAACAATGATACATACTATGCATTTTCATAATCTCTTTTCATTGATTCATCAACCATTCCCTGAACCTTTGGTTAATTCATTCATTCTTATTTCTCAATCAAGATCATTTACTTTCATTCAATTTTACCATTTCAATCGTTACCCCTATTAACAAGAATCGAACTTTGGCGGATACACGGATCCAACCAAACACTCCAGTATGGCACCTAGTGCCTCATCGGATAGTTTGAAGCAAATAATTGGCAGCCAGTGTCTCATCGGCCAAGCCGAAGTAAGTTGGTACCCAGTACCTCATCGAATCTATCCGAAGTAACAGTATGACACCCAGTGTCTCATCGACTCGAGGTTAAAGTATCCCTGAACACTTCCAATCCTATGGCATGCCAACTATATCTGACTTAACCCGACTAGTTAATAGGGTATTTAAATCACATATAACCTTAATTCAATCACAATTTCTCACATTTTCAATTCAATCATTTTTCCACTTTTCAATCAATACTCAATCCATATATTCACACATTTTCACAATTCAATACATTTTCATTCAATTCAATATCAATACTCACCTTAATTTCTCTTACCATGCATATTAATCACTATTCACAATTAATAATAAATAAATTCGAATTATAGTAATACAAGCTAGAATTTATCCTGAGTTACTCTCTGGCAATCTTTTCCTTTCCCTTCTGAAATGAAAATAATTTACAATTATTAATACAACAATTATTCACATCAAATACTTGAATTTCCTATTTAACTTCTACTTTAATTTCAATTTAATCCTTAACCAAAATCATCTATTTTTCCATCCCAATTCATACATTATTTATATTCAATTTTCAACCAAACTTAAACTTAACTCTCTAATTTTCATCATAAATACCTAATTTTGAATTTCTTGCAATTTAGTTCCTATTACACAAAATCTATAGCCTATTCTACAATTTAATCCTTCTCCCACTTCTAACTTGAAATTCTATTAATTCAATCCCTAATTCACACTTTTACTCAACAAAATTAGTATCTAAAAATCTAATAACTTCCAAAATTTCAACATATATCTAGTAGCATTTTGTTCTAGGATCATAAAAACTCAAAAATTACAAGAAAAGTACTTAAATTGACTTATCAATTTGAATTTGAACCTTTGAAAACCCTAAATTCTTTTCTTTCTTCTTTCTCTCTGTTTCATCCCTCACCTATTATGTTTCTTTTGTTTTATATATATATATATATATATATATAAGGTAATATTAATATAATAAAATTATAATATATTATAATAAAAAACTTAACTAAAAATCTTTGATATTTCAATGTTAAACCGCCTCAATTAACTAAAATGGCTTAATTGCCTATTTAGTTCTTTTTACTTTCTTTAATCTATAATTAAACTTTTACCTTTATTACAATTTAATCCTTTTTTCTTAAATACTCCTAATTAAATCAGATTCACCTAACTAGAACCTAATTAAACACACAACTAGCTTCGTAAATATTTTTAATAAATATTTACGAAATTGTTTTACTAAGATGGAGGCCCTACAACACATTTTTTCGATGCTCGTGAATTTTAGGTCATTACATTTCTCCCCCCTTAATAAATTTCGTCCTCAAAATTTACCTGAAAATAGATGGGGGTATTTTGATCTCATTGTTTCTTATGGTTCCCAAGTTGCTTCCTCCACATTAAGACTTCTCCACAATATTTTTACTAAAGGAACCCATTTATTTCTTAACTCTTTTACTTCTCGAGCTAATATCAGGTCGAATTTCTATATCTTCAGTAGAAATTACATGGGAATAATTCGATCTATATCTCTGTAGCATAGAAACATGAAAAACATCATGGATTTTCTATAGTTCCGGAGGTAAAGCTAACTGATAAGAAACTAGCCCAATTTTTTCCACGATCTCATATGGCCCAATAAAACGAGGGTTCAGTTTTCCTTTCCGACCAAACCTCCAGATTTTCTTCCAATGCGACACCTTAAGAAATACCTTATCATCGATGGAGTATTCAATTCCCCGACGTTTCAAATCCGCCTATGATTTTTTTCTGTCAAAGGCTGCCTTCAATCTTTCTTGAATCTTTTTAACCATCTCCTCTATTTCCTGAATTAAATCCGGCCCAATTATTTTTCTTTCATTTAGTTCCATCCAACATATAGGCGATCGACATCTTCGACTATATAGAGCTTCATACGGAGCCATTTGAATACTTGATTAGAAACTATTATTGTATAGGAATTCAGCCAATGGCAAATAACGTTTCCAACCTGATTCAAAATCAATGATACAAGCTTGTAGCATGTCTTCTAGAATCTAAATCACCCGTTCAGATTGTCTGCCAGTTTGCAGATGGAAAGCTGTACTGAAATTAAGTCGAGTACCCAAACACTCATGCAATTGTCTCCAAAACCTCGATGTAAATTGTGAATCTCGGTTAGAGATTATAGATAAATAAATACCATGTAATCTCACAATATTGCGAATATAAACCTCAGCAAGCTTCTGAAGTGACCAATCAGTCCTGACAGCCATAAAATGAGCCAAATTTGTAAGCAAATCAACAATTACCCAGATGGCATTTTTCTTACTTGTCGATAATGGTAGCCCCGTCACAAAATCCATTGTCATACAGTCTCATTTCCACTCAGGAATATTAATAGGCTATAATAATCTAGTAGGAACCTGATGCTCTGCCTTTACCCGTTGACAAGTCAAGCACTTACTAACATACTTAACTATATCTCTTTTCATACCTGGCCACCAATAAGATTCCCGTAGATTACGGTACATTTTCGTTCCTTCCAGATGCATTGCAAAAGGACTATCATGTGCTTCACGAAGTATCAACTTTTTTAGTTCAGAAACAGCTGGAACACAAATCCGATCTCGAACCCTTAAGCAATCATGTTCATCAATGCTGAAATTTTCTACCATGCTATTCTGTACCATTTCTCTTTTCTTCATCAACTCGTCATCTTCTAGTTGTGCTGCTCTAATCTGATAAAAAATCACTGGTTTAACTCTCAACTCAGCCAACAGACTCCCATCATTACTGATACTGAGCTATGCAAACATTGCTCGCAATTCAACTGCAGCTTTCTTACTCAAGGCATCAGCTACCACATTTGCCTTTCCCGGATGATAATCTATAATACAATTATAATCTTTCAAAAGCTCATTCCATCGTCTTTGTCTCAAGTTCAACTCTTTTTGAGATAAAAGATATTTGAGACTTTTATGATCAGTATAAATGTAGCATTTCTCACTGCATAGATAATGTCTCCAGAGTTTCAATGCAAAAATTACAGCAGCTAATTCCAGATCATGTGTCGGGTAATTACGCTCGTGTGGTTTCAGTTGATGAGATGCATAAGCTATTACCTTTCCATCTTACATTAACACAAACCCAAACCACTTAAAGAAACGTCGCTATACACAACAAAATCTTTTCCCGACTCTGGCAAAGTCAAAATCGATGCCTTAGTCAACATTTGCTTTAACATCTCAAAACTTCTCTGTAACACCCCTAACCCATATCCGTCGCCGGATTAGGGTTACGAGGCATTACTCGTCAAACCACCAGTCAACACACTCATAAAAATATTATTACATTAATTAATACAAATTTTTAAAAATTTAAAGCATTATCACAAATAATATCATTAGTATCATGTAAAAAAAACAAATCTAAATCAAATAGTAAAAATACTATTCATTTGGTCATTTTGAATTACAATAGCCGAATATGTACATCTACCCTTGTTCAATTTATACCAATCATACAACTATATTTATTTAATCACATGCGCACCATCACTAAATGTTCACAACAATAATTTAACCATTCAAACCTCATGTCCGAATACATATGAACATCTAATGAAAAATATAACTCCAAACTAAGTCAATGCCATGGCCGAATATTACAAGTAAGTATACTATAATTTGATCATTAATATTTTACACATTACATAGTATGAAATGAACTTTCATGATAAGTTTATAATATATTCGAACATGCACAATTAATAACACCATAATCAAGCATGACTAAACCATATTCAAGCATAGAAGTATAGCCATTCTCACATGGCCTTTATACATCATATTCAAAATAAACTCAAAAGAGTAATATAGCCTATACATGCCATAATTCCGAAAGTTCAACTTATAAAAAGGGTACCAAAGATAGTTGATAGTGTGATTGACTTTGACGTTGATCCCCGAGCTCGAACGTAGACTTCAAAATCTATAAAATAGTCAAATGAACCCACACAGTAAGCTAACATAGCTTAGTAAGTTATAAACAAATGTAAAACATACAATTTAACATTATACAATTTAAATCAATTTAATATGATTATCAACGAAACTCATAAACATAAGTATGAATCATGTCACATTTCATTAACTATCATATTTAGTAATCTCAATACCGAATACCTATGCATCATTATTCCATCTCAAACAAACTTAAAAATTTATAATCACATCTCATTTCTTTAGTTTCAATTCACCCCAATTGCTTAAAAACTTACCTCGGAAATCGACGGATTAGCTTTCCCGGCTATTCGTTCAACTTTGCTTTTCCCCGATCCAATCCCGATTCTTCTTGTTCTTGATCTAAATAATTTCAAATTAAGCTTATTCAAATATATTTTCATTCAATTTAATAAAAAAACATAAATGGAAAATTACTATTTTACCCCTGACATTTACAATTTTTACAATTTAGTCCCTATTGCACAAAACACAAAATACTCAAAATTTGCACACACTCCTCTAGGGCCGAATGTTACTCATGTCCATACAAGTCCATACAATCCATTTATTTCACATTTTAACCCTTCAATTTACAAATTTCACAATTTAGTCCTAATTATTCAAAATCATCAAAATTTTCAATATAAAACATGTTAATCTAAAACATATCTTTAATATATAATCATCAAACATCACAAAACACAAGTTTTCATTAATGTCCGAACACCACACATGCATCAAAATCAGAAATTCTAACATGGGTCGGATAGTATTCGAAGCAACGATTTCAAAAACGTAAAAATTATCAAAAACCGAACTCAATTACATACCTTAATCAAGCATGCAAGGGCTAAATGTTTTGAGAGCTTAAGTTCTTCTTTCTTCTTTAGTTTCGGTGATGAAGAAATAAAATGATGATGAGTAACATGTTTCTTTATTTTAATATTATTAACTTATATTATAATATAACATTTTAACTTATAATTTATGTATATAAAAAAACATATTAATATAAAATTAAAGCCAAATGCCGTCCACTAACATGCTAATTGGTTAATTTACAACCTAAGTCCACATATAAAAGAAGACAAGTTAATTAAACCACTCAATTAAATAGAAGACTACTTTTACCGCTTATGCAATTTAGACCTTTTTCCTTAAATTAAACACACAAACGGGCAAATTAGTTCACGAAATTTTTGCACATGCTCACTCATAGATCATAGACACCAAATATATTATAAAAATATTCTATTGACTCGGATTTATGGTCCCAAAACCACTATTCCGATTAGGGTCAAAATCGGGCTGTTACATTCTCTGACACTGACCATCCCAAATAAAAGGAACATTCTTTTGTAGCAGCTTCGTCATCGGCAATGCTATCTTCGAGAATCCATTTACAAATCTTCTATAGTATCCAGCTAATCCCAAGAAATTACGTACCTCAGACACATTCCTCAGTGCTTTCCACTGAACAATTGCTTCAACCTTTTTCGGATAAACTTTGATTCCATCTGCAGACACATGTCCCAAAAATATCACGTCCGACAACCAAAATTCACACTTACTAAGCTTCCCATGTAATTATTTCTCTCGTAATATCTGCAAAACAATTCTGAGATGCTGATCATGCTCCAATTCTGACTTTGAATAAACCAATATATCATCAATGAAGACCACCACAAATTAATCTAAATACGGCTGAAAAATACGATTCATAAGATCCATAAAAGCGACTGGGGCATTAGTCAATTCGAAAGGCATTACTAAAAATTCATAGTGGCCATACCGAGTTCGAAATGCTGCCTTCGATACATCACTTTCTTTCATCTTCAACTGATCGTAGCCTGATCTCAAATCCATCTTCGAAAACACAGCAGCTCCTTTCAACTGATCAAATAAATCATCAATGCAAGGTAACAAATATTTATTCTTGATCGTTATCTTATTTAACTGCTGGTAATCAATAAAAAGTCGCATCGAACCATCTTTCTTTTCAACAAATAAGACTGGCGCTCCCCATGGTGAAATACTAGGTCGAATGAAGCCACGGCTTAACAAATCTTGCAACTGTATATTTAGCTCTTTTAATTCTGTAAGTGACATACGGTATGGAGGTATAGATATTGGAGCTGTACCAGGATAAACTTCTATCGCAAACTCAACTTCTCTATCTGTTGGCAAACTTGGTAATTCTTCAAGAAAAACATCAGAAAACTCACAAATAGTTCAAATTTTACTGCATTGGCTTTCAACAAAATCAGAATTGATAACATAAGCCAAACAAGCTGCACAACCTTGATGAAGTAGTTTATTAGGCTGAATCGCTGAAATGACACATGTTGACCCATTAGTACGAATACCATTTACCTCAATCTTGCCTCCATCTTCAGTCTGAATACTAAGCTTCTTTTTATAATAATCTAAAACCACTCCATGTTCAAACAACCAATCCATTCGCAAGATTATATCAAAATCACCGAATGGCATTATCAACAAGTCAATAGGGAAAAATCTATTCAGTATCATTAACAAACATCTTTGACATACTTGATCTATGGACATTGTTTGTCCCAACGGGCTAGACACCTCTATAGATACTCTAGACATCTCAAATTCTAATTTTTCCAACTCAACTAGTTTTGTATTAATGTATGAGTGTGAAGACTCGTGGTCAATTAAAGCATAAACAGGTTCTGAATACAGTAAAAAAATACATGTTACCACATCATGAGCATCGCCCTCTTCTCGAGTCCGGACCACATTTGCTCTAGCTAGTACTCTAGCTTCTGACTGCTAAGTACCTATATCGCTCCCTCTCCTTGCACCTTCTCCTCTAGAAATTGAACCGCCTCTACCCGATCCTCTGCCTCTAGCAGTAGATACTGACCTTTGTAATGTCACGGGTGCAGCACTTTCACCTTTCGGGCAATCTTTAATAAAATGATCTATAGACCCATATCGGAAACAACCTCTAGTTAATTTCCAGCATTCACCTCTATGTTTCTTTCCGCAGTGCTCACAATCTGGAATTTCAAAGTCTCGGGATGGACCTCTCACGCTACCAACAAAGACTGTTGTCTACTTTCCTCGACTTCTATCACCTCTGTCTAATTTAAAGCTTGGTCTCCAACCACCACGAAATTCTTTTGATCTTTTTGGTTGAGGATTTGAACTAGTAGTTCCAAAACATTTTCCAGTTGATCTAGCAATTTTAGACTTTTTATAGAGGCCCAGAACTTGTTATACCATATTGGCTCATTCAACCAGATCTACAAATTTTATAATCCAATGAGATACCAGTTGTACTCTTAATTCATCTCGCAAACCCCGCAAAAACCATTTACAACTGTCAGCTTATGTCGGTACAAATTCTAAAGCATATCTGTTAAGTCTGGAAAATTCCCGTTCATAATCAACCATTGACATCATGCCTTGTTTCAGCATTAAAAACTCTTGCTTTTTTATCTCCTATGTATAGTTCTCCAACATATTTCTTCTGAAATTATTTCTGAAATAAATCCCAAGTTACCTACTCTGTCGATAAATGTCGGATCACTGATTCCCACCATAAGTAGGCTTCCCCTTGTAAAAATGAGACAGCACACAGTAAACTTTCCCGGGGGTATATTCTAACTGTTGCAAAACTCTTTAGCCGTGGATGGATCCCAAAAATTTAGTGGCACCATATTTATGTAATTCTTTGAATGGGGCCCATTTAGTAGAAGGAGTAGATGTCGTAGCAGGTGCAGTCCCCGCTATTCGTTGTAAGGCATTGGCTATAACTCTCAGTAAATGGGATTCATCTCTTTCTCTAACATTTTCCCGTTCTATATTAGAAGGTTGATTACCTAATGGATTTACACTATGTGTAGCTGATTCTGTTTCATCTAATTCTCTATCTCTAGTGTACATTTCTTGATCTACATCATCCATATGTTCATCCGACAATTTAACTATAAAACAAAACAAATAATTATATCAGCATCCAAATCCCGACTCAATTTTGACTCAACAGTGGCATGTACCTCTAAACTTATTTACGAACTCAATTTAGTCTGAGAATTGGCTAGACCTAAATAGCTCTAATACCAACAATTGTAACACCCTCTAACCCTAAACCGTTACCAAAATAGGGTTACAGAGCATTATCGGACGAACCTTACACAAATTAATAACATACATATTGTAAAACATTCATAATGTCCCTTTTATGGACCCTTGAGGCCCAAAATACGTGTCAGAAGTGAATCGGGACTAATTCGAGTGCTCGAGAAATTTTCCATGAAATTCTAAATTTTTTTAACAAATACAGGGCTCACACCGTGTAGACCGGATCGTGTGGGCTCAATATAACCCCTTTATAATCATCTAACCAACCCTGCAAACTTAAAACATACCCAATTCAAACCAATATCACAATCATTACAATTTTATATACAATTACATTTAAAACATATCAAGACACTAACTTGATAATTTATTCACTAAACATTCACAAGCAACATTAAGATTAGTTTAGAAATTTCATTCTATTTCCATTTAAAAGTTTAATATCATATGTGCCATTTTATCTTTTTATTCTTTCATATGTCTATTCAAATAACATATGCCATCTATTACAACCAAAATCCACCATGACACATATACATAACCTAGGTACATGCCACTTTTACCAAAAGAAATATACATCACCAAATTTTTTTGAGATCGGGATTGGCTTTGGGTGTTCGACCAGATCGTTTGACTTCAACTAATCTGGGCACGGAAAACAACCGTACGCTAAGTATGCATACACTCAGTGGTGTTACTATAATCCAAATTACTTGATATAACATACAAATCATGCTTATTAAAATTTACAAATCAAAAAAATATACATATTCATTACATAACAACCATAGCCATTCTAAATAGCTTTTCTTTACTCATTTCATTCATCAGTACACTATTGTCTATTAGTGAACAATGATACATACTATTCATTTTCATAATCTCATTTCATTGATTCATCAATCATTCCCTGAACCATTGGTTCATTCATTCATTCTCATTTCTCAATTTCAATTTCTTATTTCATTTCTCAATCAAGATCATTTACTTTCATTCAATTTTACCATTTCATTTGTTACCCCTATTAACAAGATTCAGACTTTGGCAGATACACGGATCAAACCAAACACTCCAGTATGGGACCCAGTGCCTCATCGGATAATTCGAAGCAAATAATTGACACCCAGTGTCTCATCGGCCAAGCTGAAGTAAGTTGGTACCCAGTACCTCATCGAATCTATCCGAAGTAACAGCATGATACCTAATGTCTCATCGACTCGAGGTTAAAGTATCCCTGAACACTTCCAATCCTATGGCATGCCAACTATATCCTACTCAGCCCGACTAGTTAATAGGGTATTTAAATCACATATAGCCTCAATTCAATCACAATTTCTCACATTTTCAATTCAATCATTTTTCCACTTTTCAATCAATACTCAATCCATATATTCACACATTTTCATAATTCAATACATTTTCATTCAATTCAATATCAATACTCACCTTAATTTCTCTTACCATGCATATTAATCACTATTCATAATTAATAATAAATAAATTTGACTTATAGTAATACAAACCAGAATTTCTCCTGAGTTTCTCTCCGGCAATCTTTTCCTTTCCCTTCTGAGCCGATGTCTCCGGTTCGATGATAGCTATGAAAATTAAAATAATTTACAACTAGTAATACACAATTATTCACATCAAATACTTGAATTTCCTATTTAACTTCTACTTTAATTCCAATTTAATCCTTAACCAAAATCATATATTTTTCCATCCCAATTCATACCTTATTTATATTCAATTTTCAACCAAACTTAAACTTAATTCTCTAATTTCATCATAAATACCTAATTTTGAATTTCTTGCAATTTAGTCCCTATTACACAAAATTTATAGCCTATTGTCCAATTTAATCCTTCTCCTACTTCTAACTTGAAATTCTATTAATTCAATCCCTAATTCACACTTTTACTCAACAAAATTAGTATCTAAAAATCTAATAACTTCCATATTTACAACATATATCTAGTAGTATTTTGTTCTAGGATCATAAAAACTCAAAAATTACAAGAAAAGGACTTAAATTGACTTACCAATTTGAATTTGAACCTTTAAAAACCCTAGATTCTTTTCTTTCCTTTTCTTTCTTCTATCTCTCTGTTCGTCCCTCACCTATGTTGTTTCTTTTGTTTGATTTCTTTTGTTTTATACATATATAATAATAATAATAATAATAATAATAATAATAATATAATAATAATAATTTTAATTTAATGTAATATTAATTAATAATATAATAATATATTATAATAAAAATCTTAACTAAAAATCTTTGATATTTCAATGTTAAACCGCCTCAATTAACTAAAATGACTTAATTGCCTATTTAGTCCTTTTTACTTTCTTTAATATATAATTAAAATTTTACCTCTATTACGATTTAATCCTTTTTCTTAAATACTCCTAATTAAATCAAATTCACCTAACTAGAACCTAATAAAACACACTGTAACGCCCTGAATTTGGGCCTAGTAGGATTGGGCCTTATGCGTGGGAGCCGCTAGGAGACTGCATATAAAAGTTTATGTGTGCAAGAAATATCACAAATTGGTTGTTGCTTTAATGGTCAAGTGATTAGGAGTGTTTGGGAGTGTTGGAGAATTCTTGGGTTCAAACCTGGGCTTTAGCAAAAATTTATGTTTTCTCTTAAAGGAGCCTTGATGTTAGTAGGTAGGCTTTAAGAATATTTTTGGATTAATTTATATCACAAGGAGCAATGTGGTCTAGTGGAGGTGGCGTTACAAGTGAGCTAGTGGTCGGAGGTTCGAATCCCTGCTTGTGCAAATAGGGATTATTTTTACTGATGGCCATGGAAGGAGGTGGAGTTGGACTGAGACTCTGTGGATGACTTGGTCATGAGTGTTTCAAGGAAATTTGAATTTAAGGTTGAGTGATTTAGGGGAGTGTTTCAAGGGAAGAAGATTGGATGAAGGAGTTTGATTGTAATTCAAACTCGGTTGGTGGCTAAATTCAAGGAGAAAAACAGGGAATTTGAAATTGGAAGGGTTGTTTGCCAAAATTTGAACTCCCCATTGTGCAAACTCGGTCATAGGACCTTTTTCCCATAGTGCCGAATTCTTTTGCGCCATTTCGGGTTCTCTTTGTTTTCAGTTTCTTTTCCTCTTTTCTTTGTACTGCCGTGCATATTCTGGAATTTTATCGTTCGTGCAACCTTTCTATCTCTTTTCCAATTTAGTATAGAATTGAAAGGTCGAATATAGGAGTTGTTCTTACATGTTTGTGGCTATTCTTTTCTTTCATCTCTGAACTAAACTTCTCCACCCTCTCCCTCTCTCATTTATTTTGTGTGACCGAATTCCTTTTGGTCTCTTCTCCATCTTTCTCTCTTTATCGATATAAGCTTCCTCCTTAACATTATCTTTGTCCACCACTCTGATAAAAGTGTGACTGTTCTTCGTGGGACTCAAGCCTAGAGTGTACCTTAGGAGGCCGAATACCCCTAAGTAGTGCTAAGTTGTTCTTTTGGTTCCAATCTTTGTCATTCATGGTCTTAGTTAGCAAGGTGGTAATGCTATACAAATTTTGTCAAGTTTTGGAAGGCGGCTTTGATCGGTGGTTAAAGAGAGGAACCGGTTGCTATTCAAGGTAGGCAGTCAGTACCATTTTTGAATTAGGTGCTATAAGAAGGGTGCTAGTGATAAAGTGATGGCAAAGGTGCCGGCTGAGATTGAGTGCGTAGCCTCTACTCCCAAGTTTAAGAGGCGTGCGGTGTCGACTATTCGGGACTTTCTGCCAGGATGCGGAAGGGTGGTTGCACCAAACTCTTGTTCGAGTCGACTAATTACAGTCGACTGATCTAGTCAAGGCAAGTGGTAGCCGACCTCTCAGTTAAGTGGTTGTTAAGAGTTTTTCTAACACTATTTGATAAGTGATTAACTGAATGTTATGTTTGAATATAGGTTCTGGCGACCATGAATTTTTAGTACTCTACGTGATCAGGTGTGTAACAGTACACTGTATTCGATAGTTGGCAAGAAAGCCAATATAGTGTGTGTAGCTGTATGCTATGTTTGATAACCGGCTGAAAAGCCAAAAGTATGTGTTGTTTACACTGCTTTGATTGTAGATCGGCAAAATGCTGAAAAGCCAAAAATATGGCTTATGATGCCACACAAGCGGGCGATCGTACATGTGGCAAACCGAGCCCCCAAACATGGGCGTTAGTCTGTAGAGGCCACCACGAGTGCTCTAGTGGTCTTGGGCTGTTCTGAGCCTCGTTGGGCCGAAATGGGCCACACGGATAAATTGCATGTTATATGGTTTCTATTGGTTTAAACTATTCTGCTCATATATCCGAGGCTATTTCTGGGCTATTTGGGCCACACAAGTGTGTAGGCCCACTTAGGCCGAATAATGGGCCTTAGGCCCATTTACACCTTTCTATTTGTTTGGGCTACTTAAGTCGCTCGAGGGGGCGATGGACCTTATGTTGGGTCGTTAAGGCCCGATTTGTAAAATTATCCAAATACCCTCAATTTGTGAAATTACCAAAATACCCTTGATTTCTAAATTATCGAAATACCCTCGATTTGTAAAATTACCGAAATACCCTCGATTTGTAAAATTACTGAAATACCCTCGATTTGTAAAATTACCAAAATACCCCTGATTTGTAAAATTATCGAAATACCCTCGATTTGTGAAATTACCGAAATACCCATGTAAGGTAGAATTACCAAAATACCCCTGAAGGGTAGGATTTCTGAAATAACCTTATAGGGTAAAATGACTGTTTTGCCCTTGTGGGTAAATGACTAACTTAGACTATGAATTTGACTGTTTTGACTGTGATCATATGACTGTGTTTTAACTGACTTGACTGTGGGCATGTGACTGATATGCTTTTAATATATGTTTAAATGACTGTTACTGAGCATGGCCATTTTGCATACACGTGTAATGATTGAGCATGACATACACGACATATTGCATGGGGTTGGGACATTGATACGGAGGAAGTTCTGATAGGGTGGCACGGGTCACATGAGACGACTATGGATCCATTATTGATCTGTTAAGGTCGCACGGGTCGCATGAGACGACTGTGGACCGACGGATGGCTTAAAGCCATGTAATCTTGATTACGGCTTTGTGCCAATCGTATTTACCTGTGGCTATGTGCCTAACATATATATTGATGACTCTATGTTGATCATAATTACCAGTGGCTGCGTGTCGATTATATTACCGTCGTTGATGGCTATGTGCCAAACTTATTACAGTTACCGATAGCTTTGTGCCATCCTGATTATGGCTCTGTGCCATCCTGATTATGGTTTATAACTGTTTTGTTTATGGCTTTTAATCGTTATGTTAACTGGCAGCGTTACTGAGATATTTAAGGCTTTTAGTCGTTCTGTCTACGGGGCTAAGCCGTTCTATTGACTTAGTGCCGCAACCGGTGATAAGCTTGGTGTGTTGGCTGGGTGGGTCGATTTTATCCCCACATAAGTGTAGGGTTGGTACGGGTGGTGTGTTGGCTGGATCGGGGTGGGATGCGTCCTCATACTGTTGCATATCTGTTTATGAGATCTGACACTATACTAGGCTTAGGCCACTTGTTCTGTTATCGGTTTGGGCTAGGCTCAATTGATTCTGTTATGGGCTATGACCCAAATGATATTGTAGTGGGCTTTGGTATGCTCTGAACTGGACTGTACTGTTACTGTTAAAGGGCTTTGGCCCAGACTGTCTCGGTTTCTATTTCTGTATATTGATTGTTACTCTAGTAAGGGGATTACACAATTTTCATAAACTCGCCCCATTTTTATGTAACACCCCAGACCCGGCCCAAACACCACGACCGGATCTGGCATGTCACTAAGAAGTTTTAGTAAAACATGTTGCATTTTTGGAAGTCATTTGTCGAGTTTAAGCATTTATACCGGAAAACTTAATAATTTGGTAATTAATATAAGATATATATTTTATAGGATGCCTTTATGAATTTTAAATAAGAACTGAAATTCCATACATGTCTTAGCTTAATTTAAACATAAAATTAAAAATGCCCAGTAATAAGAGCCCAACATAAAACCAAAACATAACTAATAATCTAGTGGCCCAAGGCCTTATTACAACGAAATTTAAAACCCTTAATCAAAAATATTAAAAACAATATTCTAAAAATCTTCTGCTGGATCAAGTCCTCTCTCGCATGGCCACCTTGCGCTCCTCTCCAGCCCGGTCCGATGCACTAGGTGCTACCTAAAATTGTTAAATAATAGGGTGAGTCGCGAGACTCAGTGTGCAACCCTCATGTACCATTAGATTTGGGCCTTAACCCCACAGAATATATAACAGAATATAACATATATCAGAAAATATGCAAAACCCAACCCAAATCCTAGGTTTCCATCCGCTACACGCCACCCTTACCTACCAGTCACACCATTGGGATTTCTACAATCAACCTACACCGCTACACACCATCGATGGCAGTCATGCTGCAGATAGCTGCTCATCGTCACATCATGGCCGTAGCCACTACAACAGGTCATGGCAAAAGCCACTACAACAGAACACTTCCCCTTTTAATAAACCCAACCCCATGCAATCACAGAAGACAGCATACTTATCACATATGTCACCTTAACAGGAACATTCACTTAGGAATGACAGAGATCACTAACCTGGTGATTCGCGTTTACCCTCCTTGGGTTTCAATCATTATGCCGAGATTTCGGCATTTATCAGAATATAACAGATTAATAAACATATTTTAACAGGCAATCTAAATGGTGTGGAAGTGTTACACACCTGATATCGCGTAGTTTTACTCCCTTAGTTAAATCCTTACTATCTGGATCTACAACCCTTAGTCTAAAACCTTGCTCAAAAGCCGAAAGAATACGAAGATTTGGGCTCCCCTACATTCAGCCAAGGGTTAATAAATACCCGAATGTACACGTTAAAACTAATAGATCTCCTTACCTTGAAATCTCGAAAGTAACACGATTCGAGTGTTACTGAACTCTGACTTAGAGATCTACGCGATTGACTCCTCTTCAAATCCCAGAATGCCGAAAATAAGAGAAAAACTCAAGGTCAATTTCCTTATAGCCATTCGGCTAGAGTCCCTAAAAAGCCCAAAGGATTGAAATCTTATGAATCAACACTTACCTTCAGTTTCCTTCGAGATTCGGCACAAGCAGATACCACAGAAGGAATTCGGCAATCACAGGAGATGAGATCTAGGGATTTCGGCTTTTAAAAAAATCTTGAAAAAGATGAACAAGATGAACAAGAGGGAGATTTTGGCTAAAGCACTTGGAAGAGAAAAGAAAGCAATTAGCAGAGGTTCGGCAGTTAATGGGACTTCAGAGGGTTTCGGCTAGAAGAATAAAGAAAAAGACTAATGGAGTTTTCGGCTTTTAGAAGAAAGAAGAGAAGAGAATAATGGAGATCAGAAGATTCGGCTAAATGGAAATTTTCAAAGAAAGAGGAAAGGGTGAGGGAGGTGGTGATTTTCGGCTTTTGGAAGAGAAAAGATGTTGAGAAGATTGGGAGGTTTCGGCTTTTGAAGAAATCAAAAGAAAAGAAATTGCAGAGAAAGACTGAGAATTTTGGCACAAGGAAAGAAGAAAAGAGTAGGGTTTAAATGCCGGAATTGATGAGATATCCCCCCTATTTATAGAAATTTCAGCCACCACCTATTCTTGCAGATAAATCCTATCTTTTCTCCTTTATCTTCCATATTATCAACTATAATATTTACATTATCTCATTCACATAAATCCTCCAAAAGAGACTTAATTAGCTCCAACTCCTCCCTTCCTTATCAGCATAATATCCACATATTAATAACATTAAAAATCCCTAAATTTTAGCCTTGTTGCCGTCCCCCCTTTCTCCCCTTTAAGTGCCGAATTTGGCCCAATTACTTGGGCTTCAAGCAGCCAAAACTGGCCTCCTCCCCTCCTTGCTACTGACGCCACTTCTAGCTCCATTGTAGCGCCACTTACCTTTGGTCACAAGCCCATTTTGTCATTTAAAACATAGATACTACCTTTTAAATCCTATAATGCCCAAACAGATAATTTTAATCAAGGCCTCTGCCTAAGCCTGAGCCCAATTTGGACCCCTAATGCTCAAATTAACTCATTACACATATTCACCCATTAAATGCATAGGCCCAAAAATTCAGGATGTTACATTTTAACTGTGCAGGTAATCCCCAGCGTTAGGAGGATCGGTACTGCGAGGGACTCGGAGGTGACCACACGACTGCGGCTGTTATGCTTTGGACTTTATATATGTTTTAAATTCCATTTTGGGTTTTAATTTCTGTAATAAGGTCTCTCTAGATTTAATTCTGAATTTGGGATTTTGTTACGTTTTATATCTGTTAGACGTAGACGAGTTTTCAACCCAATTACTGTTTTTAAAAAAAAACACACGTTTTAAACTTCTTTACCTTAAATTAGCTTCCACAACTAAAAGAGATTTTAACGAAGTTAGTAACGTTTTTGAAAGTGATTAACTTTTCAATGAACCACATTTTGAAATTGAACGAACACAAACTGAGACTTTAGTTTTTAAATATTAAGGAGGGTTTTCAATGAATTGTGGCACGCCAGGTTCGGGCCTAACGTCTGGGCCGGGTTTGGGGCGTTACACAAACAACTAGCTTCGTAAATAATTTTAATAAATATTTATGAATTCGTTTTACTAAGACAGAGGCCCGACAACACATTTTTCTGATGCCCGTGAATTTTAGGTCATTACAAAGCTTGTGCACAAAGGAAGGAGTACTCATACCATGTATATACCAGGTTTTCTTGACTATATATAACTACGCATGCTCTGACTCTTTGAATTTCTTCAAACATGAACATTAGAGACAAATGACAATGCCACTAACCTAGTTGTACAGTGTTTAGGAGTAAACGAATTAACACAGATACCAGACACAAGGTACAGAAGAACTCACCAGAATACTTTACTAAAAGCTTTGTCTACTCTACTGGTTTCTTCCCTTTAATATTGGGACCTTCTCATGTTTCTTTAGTGAAAACAATAAAAAAACTTCATTAAACATAAAAAATACCAAAAACTTATGATATAACAAGAATATATAAGCATGCAAACAATTTATGGATAGAAGTTTCCTTCCTACCCAGCATTCAAAGACATCCTACCAAACCCTTTTATGTTAGTTCTATCTATTTAGTAGAGGTTAAAGGAGGTGTAACACCCCTAACCCGTATCCGTCACCGGACTAGGGTTAAGAGGCATTACCGGACCTATCAGAACATAATAATTCACAAACATACATTTCACACCAACAAAACATCATTATTTATAATCACTTTGTCCCTTTAGAAGATCTACGAGACCTTAAACATCTTTAGAGAGGGTTCGAAACCAAACCGATCTCATACGAAAACTTTATGAAACTTAGAATATTTTCTTTCAAAATAGGGCACACGCCCATGTGGCTAGCCCATGTGCCTCACACGGCCATGCCTTGGCCCATGTCTCAGCCCGTGTACAAAACTGACTAAAGTCACACAGCCTACCACACGCCCATGTGTCTAACCTGTGTGCAAGTCTAATTTATATCGAATTAAGACAGTTAAGGACACGGTCAGGACACACACCCGTGTGCTCAACTTTGTGGGCAATTATAGGCCATTTGCAAGGCCAAATTTCCACCCATCATTGGTCATACCTACTAGCACCAAACAAGCATCATTTCATGTTCCAAAAGCAACCAAAACATACCAAATTTTGCACAATTTGTCCCACAACATCATTCATTTCTATATACAAATCCATCCAAAACATGCCAAAGTCAATATACCAACCTTTCATCAAAAACATACTAACATTTGCATCACATAACATAGATTAAATTAACTCATATTCACATTCATTAACAAGCCATATCACATGGCTATATATATCCATATTCCAAAACATATCTTAACATTTCTAGCCTCTACATGCCATACTTCAATAAATACATTTTCAAAAGATACCAAAGTATAGTTTGATAGTGTGGTGATGATCCTCGACGATCCTCGAGCTTCTAGTACCTTCGATAATCTATAAAACAATGCAAACACACAAAGTAAGCTTTCAAAAGCTTAGTAAGCCATATACAAATAAACTTATCACATAGAACAATTATAAGTCATTTCAAACATATGATTCATGGCATAACACATTTATAAGTCATATTACTTTTATATCTCAATTGATCATGTAATGTAGCTCACATATCAATTGATCATTTCCATGCATACCTTTCATTGCCAAATTTCATATACATACATACGTACTGGTATTTGGTTGCACATTCGTTTACTCATTCATTTCTCAGAGTGCCCGTTGAACCATTCGGAATCAAATAGGATACTCGGATAGCTCGTACAATGCCAACGTCCCAGACGTGGTCTTACATGTAATCAATATCGATGCCACTGTCCCAAACAGGGTCTTACACGGAATCAAATACGATGTCGATGTCCCAGACATGGTCTTACACGTATAACTCAAATCAATGCCAACGTCCCAGACGTGGTCTTACACGATAACACATATCGGAATCCTATCTCATGACATATGTATCCTAACTACTCCTATGGTTCGTACGAGACTTTTCGGACGTCGTCACACTATCGGAACTTTTTCGTATTTCACAGAATCAACTCAAATAGCCATATAGCACCATTCATTCACATATAAGCAATAATAATTCAATCTAAACACATTTATTTTTATATCGACTTACCTCGTACAGATACAAACGGATAGAAACAACTATTCGATCACTTTCGGTTTCCCCCAATCTAAATCCTTTTTTCGATGCTTCTTGATCTATACACATTCAAATTTAACTCTTTTATTCACCAAATCATTCAATTCAATCGATATACACATATTTAGGGCATTTTACAAATTGACCCTCACATTTTCACATTTTGAAATTTTAGTCCCTATTTCATAAAATCACAAAATACACATAATTTCTTTATACACATGCTTGGCAGAATATTCTATTAGTCCACATAAGCCCATATCTTTCATTTATTTCACATTTTAGCCCCTCAATTTCTTATTTTCATAATTTAGCCCAAAATAGTCAAATTCATCAAAAATTCAAAGACAAAACATTTTAATCTTTCACATATCTTTAATATTTCATCAACTAACATCCCAAAGCTCATAACATCAACAATGGCATAACTCAAAATCATCATCAATTTCATGAATTAAAGCATGGGCTTAAGATAACACGAAGCAATGATCACAAAAACGTAGAAATTATCAAAAACTGAAAAATAACATACCTTAATTAGGCTAAACCTAGGCCAAATGAAGATAAGCTTTAAACTCCTTCTCTTTTCTTTCAAAATAGGTGAAATGAGGATGATAATGGCCATCCATTTTTTTAATTTAATTATAATAACATTAATTAACAAATTCCAATTATAACCCTTGGTTTATAACATTTATAAACATAAAATAAATGGCCATAATTGTCCACTTTCTAGTTAATGGCAAAATAACAACATAAGGACCTCACATTTAAAGAGACACATCAATTCAACACTTATTCAAATAGACAGCTACTTTTACATTTTCTACAATTTAGTCCTTTTGCAAATTAAACACACAATTGATCAAATTAAATCACAGAAATTTCACACATACCAATTCACATGCATAGACTCGGAAAATAATATTAAAATATTTTCTCTGACTCAAATTTTTGGTCCCGAAACCACTGTCCAACTAGGGTATAAACTGGGTTGTTACCACTCTCTCCCTTAGGGATTTTCGTCCCCGAAAATCTTACCGTTGAATAGATTTGGGTATTATCGTCTCATAACATCTTCGGGTTCCCACGTAGCCTCTTCAACACCGTGTCGATGCCACATTACTTTTACTAACGAAATTTTCTTATTCGTAATTCTTTAACCTCGCGAGCTAAGACGCGAATCGGTTCTTCATAAGTCATATCGAATTGAATCTCTATTTCAAACGAAGAAATTACATGCGAGGGATCAGATCTGTATCGTCGAAGCATTGATACGTAAAACACATTATGATTCTTTTCTAGCTCAGGTGGTAGCGACAATCTGTCTGCAATAGGTGCAACACGGTCAATTATCTCATACGGCCCTATGAATCTCGGACTCAACTTGCCTTTTCTGCCGAATCGGAGTATTTTCTTCCACGGAGACGCTTTCAAAAATACTTTATCACCGATTTCAAATTCAATATCTTTTCGTTTCAAATTTGCGTAAGATTTCTGATGATCAGACGCTGCTTTCAAACTATCACGGAGCACTTTCACTTTCTACTCAGTCTCTTTTATCAAGTCAGCCCCATGTATCTTATTCTCACTTAGGTCGGTCCAATACAATGGTGTTCTGCATTTACGATCGTATAAGGCTTCGTACGGTGCCATTTTAATACTCGATTGAAAACTATTATTATACGCGAATTCAGTCAATGGTAAATACTGTTCCCACGTACATTTGAACTCAAGAATGTAACATCTTAACATATCCTCAAGTATCTGAATAATCTGCTCAGATTGACCATCCTCTGTGGGAAAAGCAGTACTGAAGTGCAATTTCGTACCTAAAGCTTCTTGCAGTTTCTTCCGAAACCGCGAAGTAAACCTCGAATCTCTGTTAGACACAATAGATAGTGGCACCCCGTGCAATCTCACAATATAAAAAATGTATAACTCAGCTAACTTATCAAGTGAGTAAATTAGATTGTACTGGAATAAAATGGGTTGATTTCGTCAATCTGTCAACTACAACCCAGATTGCATCTTTCTTTCTCGGAGTTAAAGGCAAACTTGAAACATAATCCATCGTCACTTTATCCCATTTCCACTTAGGAATTATAATCAGTTGTAATAAACTGGATGGCACCTGATGTTCAGCTTTAACTTGCTGACATATCAAACATTTTGAAACAAAATCAGAGATATCTCTTTTCATTCTAGGCCACCAATAAAGTTGTTTCAAATCATTATACATCTATGTACTTCCCGGATGAACAGATAAGCGACTACTATGTGCTTCTTTCAAAATTAACTGAATTAACTCTCGATTTCTTGGAACACAATTCTGATCTCGGAATCTCAGACGATCATCAACATCAACTCAAAATTCAGAATCAAGGTTCAAATCACAGTGAGCTCGTTTCACTAACATTTCGTTGTCAACTTTTTGGGCATCACAAATCTGCTGTAAAAACATCGATCTCGCTTTCAATTCGGATAAAACTGAACCATCATCAGACAAAACTAAATGAGCATTCATTGCACGTAGCAAAAATAGTGATTTTTGACTCAAAGCATCAGCAACAACGTTTGCTTTTCCCGGGTGATAATCTATCACAAGCTCGTAGTCCTTTAACAGTTCTAACCATCTTCTCTGTCGCAGATTCAGGTCTTTCTGAGTCATCAAATACTTCAGACTTTTATGATCTGAAAACACATGACATTTTTCACCGAAAAGATAGTGGAGCCAAATTTTTAACACAAACACGATCGCAGCTAACTCAAGGTCATGTGTCAGATAATTCTTTTCATGCGGTTTCAATTGTCTCGAGGCATAAGCTATAACTTTGCCTTCCTGCATCAAAACACATCTCAGACCGTTCAACAAAGTATCACTATATATTACAAATTCTTTACTGGATTCTGGTTGTACTAGCACTAGAGCTTCAGTTAATAGAGTTTTCAACTGATCAAAGCTTTTCTGACACTTTTCAGACCACTCAAATTTCACATCTTTCTGAAGCAATCTCATTAGTGGAATTGCAATCACCGAAAACCCTTTTACAAACTATCTGTAATAACCAGCAAGTCTAAGAAAACTTCGGACTTCAGACACATTTTTCGAAGGCTTCCACTCTAAGATAGCTGATATCTTGTTCGGATCGACTTGTATACCTGATGCTGACACAATATGCCCCAAAAAGCCAACTTTATGCAACCAAAACTCACATTTACTAAACATTGCATACAATTGCTTATCACGCAGAGTTTGTAACACAATCCTCAAGTGTTCAGCATGCTCAATTTCATCACGTGAATAAATCAAAATGTCGTCAATGAATACAACAACAAATCGATCTAAATACAGTCTGAAAATTCTGTTCATCAAGTCCATAAAAACAGCAGGAGCATTTGTTAGTCCAAAAGGTATAACTAAAAACTCATAGTGCCCGTACCTCGTTCGGAAGGCAGTTTTTGGAATGTCTGAATATTTTACTCGTAACTGATAGTATCCCGATCTCAAATCTATCTTTGAAAACATAGAAGCTTCGTTCAACTGATCAAACAAATCATCAATTCCGGGAAGAGGATATTTATTCTTAATAGTCACTTTGTTTAACTGACGGTAATCAATACACATTCTCATCGTGCCGTCTTTCTTCTTCACAAACAAAACGGGAGCACCCCAAGGTGCGAAACTCGGTCGTACAAATCATCTATTGGTCAACTTTTGTAACTGAGACTTTAATTCTTTCTATTCTGTCGAAGCTATTCTATACGGAGCTATTAAGATTGGGGTTGTCCCCGACACTAACTCAATGCCAAACTCAACTTCTAGTATTAGAGGTAATCCTGGTAATTCTTCCCTCACAAACAATTGGCACAGATTCAACTTTCTTTTCAGTCACTTTCGAATCAATCACATAGGCAAAATAGGCTTCGTAACCCTTTTTCACATAACTTTGAGCTTTCATCACTGATATCACAACCGATAACCCATTCAAATCATTAGATTCAATCCGTATTATTTCACCATTCTGACATATCAAATCAATAGTTTTCTATTTGCAATTCACAACAGCATCATGCAATGTTAGCCAATCCATTCCCAATATTATATCAAATTCATCAAAAGGTAATAACATCAGATTAGCCGGAAAATAGTTATCTCGAAACATCAATGGACAATTCTTGCACACATTGTCAACCAGGACACTTTTGCCTAAGGGGCTCCATACTCTAATTACAAATTCAGTAGACTCTATAGGCAAAGTCTTACTGGATACTAAGTTCATGCATATATATGAATGAGTAGAGCCTGGATCTATCAATGCAATCACAGAAGTATCATAAAGAGTAAAAGTACCGGTAATGATGCCTCGAGACGAAGCTTCCTCACGAGCTCAAATGGCGTAAGCTCTAGCAGGTGCTCTCGTTTCAGATCTCTCAACTATATCTTTCGTAGCTCTCTGGCTACCACTCACATTTCTCGTGTTTCTGGAAGGTCTACCCCTAGCTGAAGCGTTATTCGACTTCGGATTCTGTACAATCTCTTGTTCAATAGACTCGGGACAGTCTCGGATAAAATGATCTAATGATCCACATTTAAAGCAAGCTCGTTCATTAAATCTACAATTGCCCAAATGTTTTTTACCACAATGTCTACACTCCGGTTGCTCAGATATGACATTTTCAACACTAGTTATCAAAGTAGCTGGGGCTTTGAAGCTCGAATACGATCTAGCGCGATCTCTATTCGAATGTCTCACATTGGCCTTTGAACGACTATACTCATCTCGGAATTTCTTTGATGTAGACTGAAATGATTTACTTGAGGATCTCTTTCTCACATCTCTAGCTTCTAACTCAGCTTTTCTTTTATCTTTCCCGAGTTCTTCGGCTTTACATGCTCGGCCAACAAGCACAACAAACTCTTTTATTTCCAAAATTCCAACTAACAAACGAATATCTTCATTCAGACCGTCTTTAAACCTTTTACACATTACTGCTTCAGTCGAGACACATTCTCGTGCATATTGACTTAGTCTCACAAATTCTCGCTTGTATTCTGTAACAAACATACGGCCCTATTTCAATTCAAGAAACTCTTTTTGCTTTTGATCAATGAATCTCTGACTAATATATTTCTTTCGAAATTCGGATTGAAAGAAATCCCAGGTAATTCGTTCTTTCGGAACAACTGAAGTTAAGGTTTTCCACCATTGGTAAGCTACATCTCTCAACAAAGAAACGACACATTTCACACATTCATTAGGGGTACACAACATTTTATCAAATACTTGAATTGTATTCTCGAGCCAAAACTCAGCTCTCTCAGCATTATCATCACTAGTGGCCCTGAACTCTTCCGCCACATATTTACAGATTTTATCGACCAGAGGCTTATTCAATAGATTCAGATTCATAACCGGAGGTACAATAGGAGTCTAAGGAGGATTAGGTGGGGTCGGAGGTTGAGGAACAGCCAGATTTGTTCTAATACTGAGTGAACCACTCATATATCTTTGGGAAGAAGGCTTGCTTAGCCTCTCCTTCTTGACTGCTAGTAACCGGTCTAGAATCAGACAGCGCTGTCCCTTGAGCGGGAGCAAGCGCATTACTTTCAGCATCGTCAGCTACAGCACTTTTAGGATCTATTTACTATACGAAAAACACATTTTATCTGTCAAGATTCATCACACTATCACAGTTCCTATATATGGCATGTATAGCTAGACTCTCACACGCTACGTTAGTCCTAGGATCGACTAACCATAGCTCTGATACCAATAAAATGTAACACCCCTAACCAGTATCAGTCACTGGACTAGGGTTAAGAGGCATTCCCGGACCTATCGAAACATTTCACAAATATTTCACAAACATACATTTCACACCAACAAATCATCATTATTCATAATCACTTTGTCCCTTTAGAAGATATACGAGACACTAAACATGCTTTAGAGAGGGTTCAAGACCAAACCGATCTCATACAAAAACTTTACGAAACTTAGAATATTTTCTTTCAAAACAGGGCACACGCCCATGTGGCTAGGCCATGTGCCTCACACGGCCGTGCCTTGGCCCGTGTCTCAGCCCGTGTACAAAACTGACTAAACTCACACGGCCTGTCACATGCCCGTGTGTCTAGCCCGTGTGCATTACTGACTTGAATCACAAGGCCTGTCACACGCATGTGTGTCTGGCCCATGTGCAAGTTTGATTTGTATCGAATTAAGACAGTGAAGGACACGGTCAGGGCACACGCCCGTGTGCTCAATCGTGTGGGCAATTATAGGCCATTTGCATGGCCAAATTTCCACCCATCATTGGTCATACCTACTAGCACCAAACAAGCATCATTTCATGTTCCAAAAGCAGTCAAAACATACCAAATTTCGCACAATTTGTCCCACAAGAACATCATTCATTTCTATATACAAACCCATCCAAAACTACCAAATTCAATATACCAACCTCGCATAAAAAACATACAAACTTTTGCATCACATAACATAGGTTAAATTAACCCATACTCACATTCCTTAACAAGCCATGTCACATGGCTATTTATATACATATTCCAAAACATATCTTAAAATTTCTAGCCTATACATGTCATACATCAATATATACATTTTCAAAAGATACCAA